>JAJMKD010000005.1:0-600000 GCA_030563775.1 [Candida] loeiensis
GTTCACCTAGAGTTTTATTATGAACTATAGGAGTTATAATTTTTATACTTACAATGGCTACAGCTTTTATGGGTTATTGTTTAGTATATGGACAGATGTCACACTGAGGTAAATTAATTGCTCATCGCTCCCGGCCCCGAAGGCGGCGCTCTTCTCGGCCCCTTTGGCAAATTGTTTCTCCTTGCATCTTTATGAGGGTTGTCATTATAGTTCCGGTTCTCATTCACATTTCCATAGTTCCTGTCATTGGCATTCCTGTCATTTCCATAGTTCCTGTCATTAACATTTCTGTCATTTCCATAGGTCCTCTCATTTCCACTCCTCTCATTTCCACTCCTCTCATTTCCACTCCTCTCATTTCCACCCCTCTCATTCCCACTCCTTTCATTCTGATAATCCTCACCTTCTTGCCCCTGCTGCTGCGGATTTAACGGCTGTGCCGGCTGCTCCCCCTCCGCTGCAACCTGCTGCTGGTACATGTACCACTGCTGCATCCGTTGCCAGTACTCCTGCATCATCTCCGGCGTCATCTGCTGCCCATACTGCCCGTTGTTTGCAACCTGGCCATACTGGTTGTATCCGTACTGCTGCTGCTGCTGCTGTTGCTGCTGCTGTTGGTTCTGGTGCTGTCCGCGCGGCTCGGCACGCTTCACCTCCATCGTTTTCCCCTTCAATGTGAGGTACTTGTTCACAGTTACCCGGTCAACCGCATCCGGCAGGTCGTATGTGATAAATCCGAACCCACGTGACCGGCCCGTATCTTTGTCGATCATCAACTGGGCGTCGATGATGGAGCCGAACTGCGAGAAGAACTCGTTGAAGTCGCGCTCGTTGACCATGGGGTCGATGCCACCCACAAAGATCTTGCCCACACGGTCCTGTTCCTCGCGCGCAATCGCGCGCTTCGGGTCGATGAGCTTGCCGTCGAGAACATGGTCGGTTTTGATCACCTCGTCCACAGAACGCGGGTCCCGGAACGTCAAGAATCCGAACCCACGTGACTTGCCCGTCGCATTGTCGCGCATGATTGTGTGATCGGTCACCTCGCCGAACTTGCTAAAGTACGCGACGAGTTTTTCCTCGGTCGTGTCCCAGTTGAGCCCGCCGATGAACATTTTCCCGGATTCGCGCCCGATACTGGAGGGCTGGTGGAGGACAGGCGGGGTTGGATTTGCGCCATAGTAGAACTGGGGGTTGGAGTCTGAATTGGTCGGTACAGCAGGGTTTGCTGCAGAGGTTGTTGCAGGGGTTGAGATTGCTGTAGGGTCTGCTGCAGGGGCTGTTGTGGGGTCTGTTGCAGGGATTGTTGTAGGGTCTGAGACAGTATTTGTGGTTGCATCGGTAGTTGTATCAGTTGTGTCAGTAGCTGTGGTAGCCGGTGTGGTTGTGGCATTGCCAGCGTTTGTTTCAGTTTTCGAATCTACTTTATCGTCATCGCTGGATGTTAGTAGGGGTGGGGGTGAATGGAGTACATACTAGATATCTTCGAAGAGCGCCTCGTCGTCGTCGTAGGCGGACATGTTGGCGAAAAATTAGCAGAAGAAAAAAGTTGAACTAGAAGCGATTGGAAAATCGAACATAGGGAGGAGCGATGAAAGGGAATGGCATGGCGAGGAAAGACGGAAGTAATGACATGGCGAGGAAGGGTAAAGAACACGAGCGATGAAAGGTAATGACCAGGACCTATTAAACGTGAACTGTTATGAAGGAAGTTAGGCAGCTTGCTACGTGTAGTGGCATATCGTGAATGTAGTGACGGAAGTGAGAAAATGATGAATGAAAGTTTGAGAATGACAAAGAAATAAGTGAGGGTGAGAACGCAAATGGATGACAATGTATGTACGTGAGGATGAGAACGTAAACGGGGATGACAATGTAAGTAAGGATGATATGTAAAAAGATGAGAATGTTTTAAGACGATGAGGATGATTCTGTAATAAGTGAGATGACAATGATAGGAATCAAACGAGAATTGAAGCCAATTGAGGGTGAGTCTGCAGCGGTTCTGTGATGTCTTGGACTGATTTCTGATGCTGAAAAAATAGTCATCTCAAATCAAACTGTTAGCATAAACTGTTGACAGAAAAGCAGCTACTTGATACTGGTACAGGAAAACATACGAACAAGATACAACATATACAAGATACAGCTACACATTATACGCTAGTACTTATAACTCACAACCACACAGCTACACTCAACGACGACTAGCTATTTCGTACATAGGGACTACACAGATACACACTGACACACAGTACTACAGATACACACTGACACACAGTACTACAGATACACACTGACACACAGTACTACAGATACACACTGACACACAGTACTACAGATACACACTGACACAGATATACTGGTACTACACACAGATACACAAATATAGCGGTACCATACGTATACCAAAATCTACAAAGTCATCACTGTTCTACCAGGCAACCCAAACGACTAACTTAACTAATAACAAGTTCAATTTCAGAAGTACAACATATTTCTGTTTTGTTCCAATACCAGACCCTTCATATTGTTTCTGAAACATCCCCACTGTTATTTCTAAGATAGAACTATCAGGAACTGTCAGAAAATAAAGGAAACTATCGTATCACTGTTCTTAATTCATCAGAACATCCTACTTTCCATTGTTTACTGTTTCTGACTCCATTAGAGAACTATCAGAAAGCAGAAAACTAATACAGAAAACTAATATCTACCAGTGATTCCTGCTTCGCAAGCTCAGCAGAAAACGAAAGCAATGAAGGCTTATTTAATCTACTTCGCCCAGGCGTATCCCAACTTCCGCCAACCCGAACTCGAATCCCTCGCCGACCTCCACAACATCCGCGTCGACCTCTCCCACCATGATGAAAAATCGCCCTTCCTCATCATTCACCTCGAAAACGACGACCAAGCACGCAAGCTCATCAAAAGATCGGTCCTAGCACGCGCCATCTACGAGCTCTGGGGCGAGGGCCCCGATTACGACGCTCTCCACGAATCCGTCCGCCAAAACTCCCACCTTTTCGAAAAATTCCGCGAACCGTCCTTCAAGTTCGACTTTGTCAGCTACATGGGCTCGAAATCGCACGCCGAGCGCTGCGCCACCGTGGAGCTGTTCCGCTACCTCGGATTCGAGGGCAAGATCCGCATGAAGAACCCCGATGAGGTCTTCACCGTGCTCGAACAGTACCAGGTTCACGGCATGGAACCCGCTCTGAGCCCCCTACACCTCTGGTTTGGCCGCTTGGTCGAGGTATCGCTGCGTGTGGACAACGTGCTCGATAAGTACGACTTGAAAAGGAGAAAGTACATCGGAACGACGTCCTTCGACGCAGAGTTGTCTTTGGTCACGTGCAACATTGCTCAGGTAGCGCCGGGCAAAATTGTGTACGACCCGTTCACGGGCACCGGGTCGTTTCTCGTTGCTGCTGCGAACTACGGGGGGATCACGCTCGGATCGGACATCGACCCACGCATGCTCCGGGGCAAAAGCGCGCAGTGCAACATTGCTGCAAATTTCCGCCAGTACGGAACCACGCTCAACTATGTGGACGTATTGACGATGGACTTTACCAACAACGCATTCCGCGACGACTTTGTGATTGACCTGGTGGTGTGCGACCCGCCGTACGGTGTGCGCGAGGGCTTGAAGGTGTGTGGGGCTGCGAACGCCGAGCGTGCGGCTGGCCGGGAGAATATCGTGATAGGGGGGGAAAGGGGGTTTTTGCGCCGGGACTTCATCCACCCGAAGAAGCCGTACGAGTTGCTGAGCTTGCTTGGGGACTTGTTGGCGTTTGCGGCGGAGCGGATGCCTGTGGGGGGGCGTTTGGCGTTCTGGATGCCGACGGCGAACGACGACTACGAGGAGCACATAATTCCGCAGCACGAGCGGTTGGAGATGTTGTATGCGTTGGAGCAGGAGTTTTCCAAGTGGCTGAGGCGGTTGTTGGTGTATGTGAAGAGGGGTGAGGGGTATAAGGGGGAGACGAGGAATGGGATGGAGGAGAATGGGATAAGGAATTTTAGGGAGCGGTATTTTGATGGGTTTACAGACAAAAGTAAGTGAAGCGACGGGCGAATGAACATGACTGAGTAATGCAAGACCGACAAAATGAGCATGTTATAGAAGGGGATACACGATATAGAAGACTTAGTACTAGACTACACAAAATAGAACTGTATGTAGCTTTCGACGTTGATCACACGACAATAGAGGCAAAAATTACGGTACACAATCGCCAACAATACCAATTGGTCTGATATGAAATTGTTTATAGGACTCAGCTTCTGTAACATCGAAGATCTTGCAATTGATGTAAATCCTCGTCTGTGTTCGTCGCCCCACAACTCATGCTCACCCATTGCTCGCTCATCCCCATCTCATCCCCATCTCACCACATCCTCATCTCATCCTCGTTCCTAATATTCTGCACCCCCTAAATGAATATTCGCTTACAAGATTTTGTGGTTACGAGCGCGGGATGGAAATGTCAACGGAAAACGTCTTTTGCTGAGGAACCTCATGGAGATTGCGATTTCAGCTGTTACCAGCCGGTGCCACACAACCTGCCCATTTCCAATGACGAGAGCCGTTCAGCCTGTCATCATTCCGGTGCCTTCGATGTTTTATCAAAAATGTGTCAAATAAGGTGACGGAAAAACAATTGACACACCAAGCTTTTTCTTGGTATTCCTGATGCCAGGGAGAGTGCTAGAGGAGAGAGGCAGAGGGGAGAAGGCAGAGGGGAGAAGGCAGAGAATGGTGTAGAGGAGAAGGTCTAGGGTGGTGCAGAGGCGGGAGTGGTGTGGTGCAAGAAAACGAGAAGACTTCAGATCCACGCTAGTTGAGATGAGGTGAAGTCCGATCTTCTCCGCCTGCGGATCAATGTTTAATTGCGTACATTCCAAACATCCAATTTGGGATGAGATGAGTGAATAAACCTTATTAGCAGGTCTATGGGTGTCAATGCTATCCCTGCAGCATAGTTATCAATGCAGTGCAGTCGTCAACTACCATATCATTACCATACAATTGAGTCAAGTGGGTGTTCTCACTACTCGTTCGAAATCACTTTCCAATCGCTTCTCATGTTCATCAGCTCACGCATAACTACACAAACCACCGTTGGTTTGCTTGGATTGTCTATAAATACCCCCCTCCATCGCTCATTTCTTCCTTTTCTTCCCAGCAATGGTCGCTATCTCCAAATTAGTCAACAACGGCTTACTCCTCGCCTCCCAGTCCGTCTTCCAGGACTTGGCCACCCCCCAGCAGGCGGCGGTCGAGCAGTACAACATCATCAACTTCCTCGGCGGTGCAGGCCCCTACAAGCAGAGGAACGGCGCGGGTATCTCCACCGACATCCCCGAGCAGTGCACCCTCGAACAGGTGCAGTTGTACTCGAGACACGGCGAGCGCTACCCCGGACTTTCGCTCGGCAAGACGCTCGAAAAAATCAACCAGAAGTTCGAGTCCTACGAGGGAACTTTCAAGGGCGACCTCGCGTTTTTGAACGAGTACACCTACTTTGCCGACAACCACGACTTGTACGAGAAGGAGACCACCCCAGTCAACTCCGAGGGCTTGTTTGCCGGTACCAGTGACGCCATGAGACACGGTGCCGCGTTCCGTGCCAAGTACGGCTCGCTCTACAAGGAGAACACCACCTTGCCGGTTTTCTCTGCGGGTTCTGGCCGTGTGTTCATGACCGGCGAGTACTTCACCAGGGGGTTCCTCGGCGACGAGTTCTCGGACAAGTCGCACGAGTGGGTCATTGTCGATGAGGCTGCGCTGAGAGGCGGAAACTCGTTGACTCCCGGAAACGGCTGCAAATCCTTCGACTGGTACGCGGCCGACGAGTTGTTGGCCACCTACGACACCTCGTACTTGGACGCCATTGCCGAGCGCTTCAACACTGCCAACCCCGGCCTCAACCTCTCCTCCACCGACGCCTCGCACATGTTTGAGTGGTGTGCGTACGAGCTCAATGTGCGTGGCTCCTCGCCGTTCTGCGACATCTTCACCAACGAGGAGTACGTGCGTGCCTCCTACGCGTTGGACTTGATGTACTACTACAGCAACGGCCCCGGTAACGTGCACAGTTCGCTGGTGGCCAAGCCTGCGTTGGAGGCGTTGTTGAAGTTGCTCAAAGACACCGAAAACGACAACCAGATGTGGTTGTCGTTCACTCACGACTCCGATCTCGAGTTCCTCCACGCATCCTTGGGTCTTTTGTCGCCTAAGGAGCACTTGCCGCTCGACTACATTCCTGTTCCAAACCCATACGTGCACTCGTCGATCTGCCCACAGGGTGCGCGTATCTACATCGAGAAGTACGCGTGCGGTGGGGAGTCGTACGTGCGCCACATCGTCAACGATGCGGTTGTTCCGCTTGAGAAGTGTGCCACTGGGCCCGGGTTCTCGTGCAAGCTTGCGGACTACGAGACCTACGTGACGGGCAGACTTGCTGAGCAGGACTACCGTTCGCACTGTGGAATTGATGCGGAGACGGAGACGGAAATCACGTTCTACTGGGACTACAAGGACGTCAAGTACGATGCGGAGCTTGGGAACTTTAAGTAGAAGTGGATGGTAGACAAAGTACATAAGTGAATGGTAGATAAAAGTACATAAGTGAATGGTAATTCATAAGTGAATAAGATAAAAAAATGCATACGTGAATAAGATAAAAGCACATAAGTGATTGGTAGTTTATAAGTGAAATGTACATAATTGAATGGTAATTCATAAGTGAATAAGATAAAAGCACATAAGTGATCGGTAGTTCATCAGTGAAATGTACATGAGTGAAATGTACATGAGTGAAATGTACATAGTGATATGGTAACTAGAGCACCATAAGCAAAGCAACACGTGAAATATGTAATAGATGTCATGAATTTTGTTTTTGGCTGCGAAAATGGTTGCAACTTGCATGATCTGTGCAGGACGTACCTGAACGATAAGGGACAGAGGTGGAGTAAGCACGTCAACGTGTACATAAAATAGAGAATCGATAAGTAGAGCCTGTTTGTTTATAAATAGAGCGTACAGTTGGGTATGAGGTAGATATCTGGTGAGCTTGCGGACCACGATAACTAAAATCCCTTTAATCATCAAGGGAGCGGTATAGGAGATCCAATAGGCGGTGTATGAATAGAAGTCTAGTGGTCTAATGAAAAGGGGTCTAATAGTGGGTCTAGTGGTCTAATGAATACGGTTAATAGTGGGTCTAGTGGTCTAATAGGGGTCTAATAGTGCGCCTTTCCTCTCTCTGTAGCAACTCTGAAAACATGCCATCACGCTGACACCTTATTTCGGCTCGCACTCCACAAAAGATACTGATTCTCGTTCATATCCGATTCTCATCTAGAATGGAATGCCACTGAGCAACTGGAAGTGAATTCTAAATAAATTCATAATTTTATAATTTTGTTAATAAATATGATTATTAGTTACTTTTCTTGCCAAATGCTATGCAATAAGATTACGGTACTCTCATTAAGTGATCAACGTCATCAGTGCTCACTATCTCACATACCTCATTTCGCTTTTTCTCAGTTTGGCACATACATCACCAAATTGGTTCTTTCTCATATTCTGTACACTCCTCGTCACATTGGCTCAGTCTCACTCACTTTCTCAGTGTGGCACATACCATTAATTGGTTCTTTCTCATATTTTGCACCCGTTCACATTCGCTAGTCTCATTTACTCAATATCCCATGCTCATACTCCCGTACACATTCGCTAGTCTCGATTTACTCACTAGCTTATTGCACATACACTCCTCGCGCATTCGCTAGTCTCGATTTACTCACTAGCTTATTGCACATACACTCCTCGCACATTCGCTAGTCTCGATTTACTCACTAGCTTATTGCACATACACTCCTCGCGCATTCGCTAGTCTCGATTTACTCACTAGCTTATTGTACATATACTCACTCGTTCACATTCGCCTCGCTCATGTTCTCTTCCCTCGCTCTCTATTCCTTCTTTTTTCCGTGCGTACACATTAGCTTCGCTCATGTTCTCTCGTTCTGTCACCTCAGCTGATATACAAATCACCTGTTTTTATTATATACACTACCTATTCTCAGCCAAAATTTTCTTATGCCCCCCATATCCCTGATCCATTCCTCTCCATTGCTTATCCCCTTATCCTCTTCTTATCGTCATCCATTTCCCAATCCCTGATTGCTTAGGTATGGGAATCCTCACCAATCTCCATCTCATCCACTACCCTCTCACCACCACCCTCTCACCACCACCCTCTCACCACCACCCATTCGTGTCACCCTGTCTTATCTTCTCTCTCCTTCCATTCCCCTCCAATCCTTTTCCCCTTCCTATGCGCTTACTCCCCTTATGCGCTAGAAAAAAGATTTGCAGCCATATGCGCTAAAAACCACGGACCACATTGTAACAGCATAGCACGGTTGCCGTCGTATGAGGGAGGCAAGCTTGTAACTGCATACCAGCACCCTATGAGGAAGAAGCTTGTAACTGCATACCAGGCACCCCTCAGGGCCATAATGCATCGCAAGCTTCATGTGGGATTCGTTCATACCTGGCTACAGTGCGTGTTGTTAGACTTCTGGTCCTGTGTTGGTAGACTGGTCCTACGGCGCGTTGTTGGACTCCTGGTCCTAAGTTGATAGACTCCTATGTGTCCCCCAGTTTGCAAGTTTCCTCGTGGCCACCTTTTCGCGGCCACCCAAACGCATATTCACCAAATTTGCAAACGCATACTCCAAACGCATATCAGTACCATCAACTACGAATATTCGCTAACCGCATACGTATAAACATGCTGCCCACGCTATATAAACCCCCCAATCCCTCTTCTTGGACACCATCCAACCATGATTCCTCCATCCACCACTGAAACCGCCACCATTGCCTCGTCGTCGAGCGCCTTGCACTTGACCCCAGTCAACGACTCGTTGACCTTCGAGACCACCGCCGACAACGCCAATGTGTCGTTTGCCGACTGGGACTCGTTCAAGTTCGCGCCTATCAGAGAGTCGACCGTCTCCAGAGCCATGACCAGACGCTACTTCGCCGACATGGACAAGTACACCGAGTCGGACGTTGTCATCGTCGGAGCAGGCTCTGCCGGTTTGTCCGCTGCCTACGTCTTGGCCAAGAACAGACCTGAGTTGAAGATTGCCATCATTGAGGCCTCTGTGTCCCCAGGCGGTGGCTGCTGGTTGGGAGGCCAGTTGTTCTCGGCCATGATCTTGAGAAAGCCAGCGCATTTGTTCATCCAGGAGTTGGGCATTGACTACGAGGACGAGGGCGACTACATCGTCGTCAAGCACGCCGCCTTGTTCATGTCCACCTTGTTGTCGAAGGTTTTGGCCTTCCCTAACGTCAAGATGTTCAATGCCACCGCTGTTGAGGACTTGATCACCCGTCGTGACGAGACCACCGGTGCTTTGCGTATTGCCGGTGTTGTCACCAACTGGACCTTGGTCACCTTGAACCACGACACGCAGTCGTGCATGGACCCTAACACCATCAACTGTAACGTTGTGTTGTCCACCACCGGCCACGACGGTCCATTCGGTGCCTTCTGTGCCAAGAGATTGGAGCAGTTGTCGCAGGCGCCAAAGGACATCACCAGAGGCTTCCAGACCCCATCTGCCCCAGCGCCTGTTGAGGAGAAGACCAACGCTTCGTTCGAGTTGGGCGGAATGAGAGGTCTTGACATGAACAAGGCCGAGGACGCCATTGTCAAGGGCACCCGTGAGGTTGTCCCAGGTTTGGTTATTGCCGGTATGGAGTTGGCTGAGGTTGACGGCTCGAACAGAATGGGTCCTACCTTCGGTGCCATGGCTTTGTCTGGTGTGAAGGCTGCTGAGAGTGTGTTGAGAACCTTTGACGTCAGAAAGAAGCAGAACGCTGTTGGCTACGGCAGCAAGTAAGCGAACATTGCGAAGCAATGTGAGCCAGAACAGACTTGTTTAAGCGACGTCGCGAAGCGATGGAGCGCATAGCTACGATAGTATGAATGATAAGAATGAGTAAGAAGCAAGCGATCGCTACGATAGTATGAATGATAAGAATGTAAGATCTGACATGAGCGAAGCGAATGTGGAATTGTAGTGACAAGATGAAGCCTACTATCTGAGCATGAGTGTCTCAATAGCGAACATACAACATACACGATATCAAGACAAAATAAGCTCAACATAATATAGACACGATAACTGAATATGTGAACATAAAATAGACACGATAACTGAATATGTGAACATAAAATAGACACGATAACTGAATATGTGAACATAAAATTCTATGATCTGGTGAGCATAGATACGATCTGGTGAGCATAGATACGATCTGGTGAAGAATTCGACATGAGCATAGATACGATCTGGTGAAGAATTCGACATGAGCATAGATACGATCTGGTGAAGAATGAGCAGATTGGAATTTAATCAATTCTTAACGGGCACGATCGCATATGAAAGAGTATAAAATAGAGACCTGTGCCATCCTCGAGGTGTCTGAACAATCGAATGAGTAGTTGATCTGCATAATCTAGAATCTACGGGTACATGAAGCGGTGGTTATCTAGTTGTGTAACCTGCATATAGTCGGTATGAAATCTGAATAGTGTTGCAACATGGCGATTGACTTGATCTGGTAATGAAGATGATGCGAGAGAAAATTGCCAAGAGATTAAGTAGACATCAAGAGCAAGTAGATATGACAAACAATTAAGTAGATGGTCAAGCGATTGAGTAGATATAAAGAGCAAGTTGATATAACAAACAAGTAGATACGGATTTTGAATCAGAATGAGCGCACGAGAACAGACACCTACCAGTACTAGGTTGAATAACGCGAGAAAAAGTGCCCATGGTGATCATGTTTCACCTGTGGTTGGCAAAATTACACCGTTGCTACTTTTCTAACAATTTCACAAATTTTTGAAAAAAGACTGGAGTTCAGTCATTCCAAGAATGGAAGCTCATTGCCGTATGCTTTGCGGGTGCATTATAATATTTCGCAATTGGATATCAGCGCGAGAGCTATGTACTCGTAAACTTTGTTCGAAGTTTCAGTATATTTGATCGAGTTGGTCAGTAGTATTAGAAAGTTCGTCGTAATTCGATCATAAGTCTTCAGTCGATAAATCATACTAAGCCAGTATTCGATCAAGACAGTATTCGATCAAGCCAGTTTTCGATCAAGCCAGTTTTCGATCAAGCCAGTATTCGATCAAGCCAGTATTCGATCAAGCCAGTATTCGATCAAGCCAGTATTCGATCAAGCCAGTATTCGATCAAGCCAGTATTCAAGTAATACAACTACTGCCAATTTGTAGTAATCGGGTCGTACTGTCAACTAGTTACTTTCTGTTAACTTACCAAAAACTGCATTTGTCATCACTCTCCACATCACTCTCAAACTCACCCAGTCCACTGTTACATCCGTTTAACTTTTGATTTCTCATTCAAGTGTTCTTTTCTATTTACTTGATTTCAATTTTCACCATGACAGACTTCCTTAAGTAAGTACACCCCCACGTCCAGCGATCCCACTAACCCCAGACCCACCAAGACCAACCCCCGCGGCATCCCGGAGGCCCCATTCATAGAAAACGTCAGTGCGGTCATCAAAAACCCCGACGCCGACTTCGAGCCGGTCATGAAGCAGTTCCAGGACCGTCTCCAGCAGTACAAGTACATGGAGGTGTCCAAGCGGCAGCAATTGGCGGACTTGAACACCAAGATCCCCGACATCGAGAAGAACCTCGACATAATCAACTACATCAAGGAGAAGAAGCTGCTGCTAGACGATGGTGACGACGACGAGAAGATCCTCACCAACTACGAGTTGAACGACACGTTGTACGCCAAGGCCGAGATCGACGTGAAGAACTTGGACTCGGTGAGCCTCTGGTTGGGCGCGGACGTGATGTTGGAGTACCAGCTTGACGATGCGGTGGAGTTGTTGCAGGAGCGCTTGGCGAACAACGTCGAGCAGTTGGGGTTGGTGAAGGAGGACTTGGAGTTCTTGAAGGCGAACATCACGACGATGGAGGTGAACACCGCGCGCTTGTTCAACTGGGATGTGGAGAGGAGGAAGAATGAGAAGAAGTAGAGAGAACATGAGCGAGCGAACATGAGCAAGCGAATGCGAACAAGTATGAGCATAATGTGGTTGAGACTAAGCGAATATCAATGTTGGAGATCGGCAATAATATTGACTGAAGATGACGAGTGCAAGTGAGTGAGATTGACAATAATATCGACTGAAGATGACGAGTGCAAGTGAGATTGACAATAATATCGACATAATTTTAGGAGATTCACAATATTATCGACATAATTTTAGGAGATTCACAATATTATCGACATAATGTTAGGAGATTTACAATAATATCGAAAATTAGGAGATGGCCATTAATACCGAAAATGTTGGGCGATTGACAATAATACCGAAAATTTTAGGAGATTCTAGATGTATATTGAAGATGAAGAGTGCATGTGTGGGTGTGATCGTACATAATCGAACTTGGAACTCGGAGTCTTGAGTATGACCGAAAAATGATTATGAGCTTGGGATCTTGGTCGAACCTGCTCGAGTGAGAAAATCAGTGCCTGGGTGTAGGATTGAGTGTTATTTTGTAACTAAACTACTGCGATACCGTTCCATGTTTTATTGGCAATACTAGCAAACAAGATCAGAGGTGTGACGACATCTGACCATTGCCACAGCTTCTAGAGCTCATTATTATTTCTTAATTTATTGCATATTATTAGCTTCTTATTTATATTGCTTAACAGGTTCAACTAATCTCTCTTTTTTTATCTACAGTCTATTCTACAGCTCTAATTTAAGGAATGCAACACGTCTACATTATTTCTTTCATTTCGCATCAATTGCGTAAACTCTGAGAAGCCAACATTCTGTTCCACTACATCTTCCCTAATTGGCATTATTCAATTGAACCCGAGTGGTGCCTTCCTTCCCATGCAGAATCGTCACTTACATAACGTCATTTCCATTTACCCCTTTCCTGAAGTTCAGTTCTGTATTCGTTCACTCGGTCGTCGGTTTACTTGTGTAGATTTCTTCCTTTATTTTACTAGTGTAGATTTCTTCATTATGTTTACTTGTGTAGATTTCTTCCTTTATTTTACTTGTGTAGATTTCTTCATTATGTTTACTTGTGTCTTCCTTTATGTTTACTTGTATATTACTTCCTTTATGTTTACTTGTGTAGATCTCTTCCTTTATGTTTACGTGTAGATCTCTTCCTTTATGTTTACGTGTAGATCTCTTCATTATGTTTACTCCATGTTCGTGAATGCTTAACACTCAGTCCTTTATGTTGGCTGATTCAGGGTGTTCGGTGATATGAGGTGATTTCACGTATTCACTTGTTCATTCGGTCGAATATTTCATTATGTCAACTCATTCGCTCATTCGGTATATGAGATATCATGCAACTCATTCGCTCATTCGGTATATGAGATATCATGCAACTCATTCTTCATTCATTCGGTCATTACGTTCACCCATTCGTCTCCACCTCCACGTACCCCCTGTACCTCCCCACATAACCCGCGGCATACCCCCCAACATCCCTCGCGAACCGCACCGGGTCAACGTACAACCGAAACACCCACCCCGGAACGAGCCAGCTCTTCCCAGGCAACAAGTCGTTCGTGTACAACTTCCCAAGCACAACCCCGACAAAACACGGAATCATCGATTGCACACCGTTGTTGACCACAAGGATCGCAAACGCAATGTGCATCGGAAACCGGTCCGTGAGCGAGAGCTCTGTCCCCAGCAAATTCGCCCACAACGACGACGGCTGTGTGAACAGCGGCGCAGGCGACGACCCCGCCAGTTCGAGCTCCTGGACTTGCTCAGGAACCGCATCCACAAACGGATTCGCTATCAGAATCGTGAACTTGTACGACGGCGGAATAAACGCGTTGAAACAAACAAACAACGACGACAACACACCAAGGGGCCCCAGCGTGACCTCGTTGAAGACCGTGATCGTGTACCCAAAGAACTCTTTTGGGTCTCTAAACATAACCATGTTGGCCACATACACAAGCGAGTACATCGCCAACTGCCCGAGGGCCATCACGAGCAAACACGTGAGTGCGTTGAAGACTGCAAACACAATCACAACAGAGAGGTACTTGCGCGACCCGTAGAACCGCTCCAAGTTCTTGTAGTAGAACCATAGCACGATGACCAAGAGGTAGTCGGACTCGTTGATGGTTGCGAACTGGAAGTTGACGAGGCGCCAGTACTGCGCGTACTCCACGATGTACGGGTCCATCGCGAGGCGCACGATGTGCTGTGATCCGACGATCGCGAGGAGGAACGTGGCGAGCGTCGCGGTGATGCACGTGGACTTGGTGATGGGGGTGTTTGTGAATCCGCGAATGGGAGTCAATTGGGGCATAGTGGTTGGTGGTGTACAGATAGCGACTGGTAAATATTAGACGGAGTGGTTGATAGTGGTGTACAACGACTAGTAACGTGGTTGATAGTGGTGCACAGATAACGACTAGTATATGAGAAAGTGGTTGATTAGTAGTAGAAGTTCAGTGACTGATAAAGGGTACTGATTGGTTGATTTGTGGTATGATTGGTAGCGTATGGTAGATTATTGATGTAGATTATCGTGGATTGATAATGGGATTGATAATGGGATTGATAATGGGATTGATAATGGGATTGATAATGTGATTGATAATGGGATTGATAATGTGATTGATAATGGGATTGATAATGTGATTGATAATGGAATTGATAATGGGATTGATAATGGTGGATTGATGTAGATTATGGCGGATTGATGTAGATTACTGAAAGCGAGTTGGTATGGTGGAAGTACTTATAGATATAGTAGTTTGAATGTTGTTGTGTATTGTGTTACCTCTCTTTGCTGGTTCCTTGTCTTCTGCAATTGTCGTTGATGTGTATGACTGCCTCAATCCTTCTGCAATGTCGTCGATCTCTGAATATTGCTGTCCTAGCTGTCTGCTTGTATTACCTCTTGCTGTCCGCTTGTATTCTCCGTTGATCTCGGTAGAATTATGTGGCGACCATGTGACTGATGTCACATGGTAGAGCACATGATCGAGTAAATATATCACATGACCCGCCCCATCTCATAGGGCACAAACCCCATCAAATTTTCACCAAAAATTTTCACATATATAATCCCCATTTCCTATTTTTTTAATTCTGTATCAAACTAAGCAACATGGGTAGAGATCACACCACCAAACAGCACATTAGATCTGGTCACAGACAGGCTCCAAAGTCTGACAATGTCTACTTGAAGATGTTGGTCAAGTTGTACACCTTCTTGTCCCGTACGTAATTGCCAAAGAAGAACACATATTCGTTGGAGTATAATATCATGTTCCCATGATGATGTCTAGAATGTGCACTTGTGCACCTGCTTTTTCGCCACGGCATTGGTGTTGGCGACGGGCTCTTCCGCTAGTGGACATACTAGCAAAAAACAGAGCCACAAGCCGTCCAGCACCAAAAGCCTCGGCCAGCAAGAGGAGTGGTTTCCAATTGCGGAAAAGCGTTCTGCGAGTACTACCATGTTCCATGTGTATGTGCGTCTTCGAGCAGACGGGAATAATTACTAACAGTACAGGTCGTGCCGAGTCCAAGTTCAACAAGATCATCTTGAAGTCTTTGTTCTTGTCCAAGATCAACAGACCACCAGTGTCTGTCTCCAGAATCACCAGATCCTTGGAGAAGAAGGGCAACGAGGCCAAGACCATCGTTGTTGTTGGTACCATCACCGACGACAACAGATTGTTGAGCTTCCCTAAGGCTACTGTCGCCGCTTTGAGATTCACTGCCGGTGCCAGAGCTACCATCTTGAAGGCTGGTGGTGAGGCTATCACCTTGGACCAGTTGGCTTTGAGAGCTCCAAAGGGTGAGAACACTTTGATCCTCAGAGGCCCAAGATCCCACAGAGAGGCTGTCAGACACTTCGGCTTCGGTCCTCACAAGAACAAGGCCCCAAGAATCCTTTCTAAGGGCAGAAAGTTCGAGAGAGCTAGAGGTAGACGGAGATCTAGAGGTTTCAAGGTCTAAGTTAGACTTAATATACATCCTCTTGGATATAATGTATGGTATATGGAGAATTGTAGAGAGCATGAGCAGTGCGAACGAGATATGAGTAAATGTGGAGAATGAAATCGTAAGGTCGTGTTTCAAGTGAGAAGAGAATGCCGTTCTCAGAAGCGAGTGTGAATAAGCAAATCATGAGAGGCAAGTGTGTGGTAATATTTGAGCAAATGTGTAGCGATGTCATAAGCAAGTGTGTGAAACATTATAATGTGTTGTAATATTGAGCAATGGGTAGTGTCAGGCAAAGTATATATGGAGGGTTTTGAGATGAGATGATGAAATACGTGAATTGAGCTTCGATATTGTTGTAATGTCGTGAGACTTTAATTGAGAAAAGGTAATGTCCTCCATAAGTGACAGTAATGCAAGTGATTGTCTATATACTACAGTAATGCAAAGGTTCGTCCATATACTATAGCATTGCAAGTGTTCCTCCATATGCTACAGCAATACTACGTATATCCGTTGTCACATAGTCCCGTTTACTGCCTTCACAAAGCTCACAATGCTTCGCGAAGGCTTGAAATTAGGGCTCTGCCCTATCTGAAAAATTTTCGCATCTATAAAAACATCCCGATCCCCACCAAAGTTTTTTTTCTCTTCACCTTTAATTAAAGCAATATCATAATGCCAGGTGTTTCCGTCAGGTATGTATTGCTTCTGTCGTGGTGGATAGAGAGTGAATGGATGTAGCATCGCTACCTCCATTTCTCGCAAACGTTTATAGATTTCGTCATTATGATGATAACCCCATGTTGACCCAACATGTACCGTTTGCACTCTCTTCCCCGTAATCCAAGCACTCACTAACAAAACAGAGACGTTCCAGCTCAAGAGTTCATCAACGCTTACGCCCAGTTCTTGCAGAGACAGGGTAAGTTGGAGGTTCCAGGTTACGTTGACCTCGTCAAGACCTCTGCTGGTAACGAGTTGCCACCACAGGAGTCCGAGACCTGGTTCTACAAGAGAGCCGCTTCCGTTGCCAGACACATCTACTTGAGAAAGCAGGTCGGTGTCGGTAAGTTGAACAAGTTGTACGGTGGTGCCATCAACAGAGGTTTCAGACCACACAGACACGCCGACGCTTCCGGCTCTGTCAACAGAAGAGTCTTGCAGGCTTTGTCCAAGATCGGTGTTTTGGAGATCTCTCCAAAGGGCGGTAGAAGAATCTCTGAGAACGGTCAGAGAGACTTGGACAGAATTGCTGCTCAGACCTTGGAGGACGACGAGTAAGTATTGTATTATTTAATTCACACTTCCAAAAAATGCATCGGAAGATGTTTGTATATTAATAGATGGGTAACTGAGTTTAAGTTTACATGAGCGGAGCGAATGTAAACGAATGAGACGAAGATCGAACACAGAAGTAACGACGCGAGTAGTCTGATATGAGCGAATGTGAATTATCGAGATCAGTATACAGCGTACATAGCATGCAATGTGCAATCACTTCTTTTCATGTGAGAGTGAGTGGGTGAACATGATTCAATCAATGAACGAAGTGAGAGTGAGCGGGTGAACATGATTCAATCAATGAACGAACACTACGCAATCACATTCACTTCGTTCATGTGTTGCATTGAAGATTTTGACCGAATACGCAAGAATTGAGGTGGTGGTTCGAGGTACTATTATGAGACATCGTCGGAGTTGGGAACGTGAGTGTTTTGATCAACACTGTATCAAAAGTTCAATGATTTCCATGCCTGTAGTTGGATATCGTTTTCGGTACCTCTTCTAACAGATTAAAAGTCAAGCTGGTCTTTGAATTTGAGCTTTTTGATGTAATTTTTTTCGCAGCCAGGGAGATGTTTTTGGGAGTTATGGAGTTTGGTGAGGCGAGTGTGGTGTTTTGTTGGATATAAGGGATTGGTATATGGGAAGGGAAGTAATTCATCAAGTTTTCTCCAGTTGTCCCTCATTTACCGTTGAGTCTAGCCGTTCATGAGTTTTTGGAAGTGGTAATATTTGACAATGCAATCTCATACCACCGTAGACCAGGAGACTTCATTGCACCTTCCTATTGAACGTTGAAAATATGTGACGACTGTCACATTATACTGGCGTCTTCTCATACTCACGACTCTCACAACACACAGAGTCCTCTCATACTTACATCTCACTCATACAATCTAAACCTTGGAACAAGCATGGATGATGATGGTTACTAGAGCATCTTATGTTTTCTGAACGCAAATTGAGTTGTCTTTTATTATAGAAGTTATACTTTCGACTGACGAGTTTTATATTTCTTCCCTTTGGCATTGAGACGGTTGTCTTTTCAAAGTTACTTAACTTTTGCAACTTCTTGGAGATACCTACAAATTTAGATGAACAAATTCCTGTTTGAATGAAAGTCTCAAAAGGTGCTTTGGAAACCTGCGATTGTCATTGTATCAAGGCGCCATTTAACCTCGAACAATCATTCACAGTGACCCTGAGATCGTTTTTTGGACTATAAGTCTTTAATGGATGGTTTTGACAACCTGGTCCAAATTTTGTAATGTGAAACAACTTTCATATCCTTGATGAAGTCTACATCAACTTACAAAATGCGATTAGAAATCTCTCTACAACTTGACACAACCTTGTTCTATGAAAATTTACAACTTGTCTCAGTTAACATCAACATTTGCATACCAAATTCGGTATTTTTATTTGAGCAACTGTCGGCAATTTTGCAGCCAGCCGAAACTCCGTTTTTTAACACATTCATCCTACTTCTCGATACTACTCATAAATTCAATACTAAAGTAACGATTATCTGTCTGGCAAGTAGAACGACACTTGGTTTGGAGTTCTGGGTTTCGGATCCTGATCGCAAGCTCCCAGAAAACAAAGTCTGGGGTTTCCTGCTCGCAAGCCATCAGAAACTGAATATTATGTTTCCCAGCAAACTAAAACAACTCCTCCAAAGATTGCTCCACCCCCCTCTCCTCCCTCTCCCTCATCATCCCATCAACATCCTCCCCAAGCCCAATCCACCCCAACGGCGTCCTATCAGGCAACTTTCCAACCCACTCCCTCACCCCCTCCATCGTCAAGCCCTCCGGAAGCAACAACCCGTCACTCACCAAACTGAAACCCAACTCAAACGAATCCACCGTAAAAACCTGTTTTGCAAGTTCCTCAAAATAACCCAAATCACTGCCATCGTCAACCTTCCCCCCATACGTAATCGTGCCAATCAAGTAGCGCAACTCGTTCCACGGAATTGCATCCGGTGCGACGTGCGTTCGCGTGCCAAAACGCGCAAATATCCGCCCCACAACCAGAAGCGCACATGTGAAATCCGCATCGTTGATATCGTACCGCTTGCGGAAGGCAATCGGCGCATACCGCAAACGCTCCACCACTACGGTGTGGTACCACACCAATAACGTCACCACGTGTACTATCTCACGTGGACCCTGCAAATCCCCGACCAAACCAAGTGTTTCGTGCGCTCCATTGCGCAATCCGGGCTGTGCATCGTACATCAACACCTTCAGGCGGCTGATGAGCGACGTAGGCACACGTGATTGCGTGGTACAGGTCAAAAACACCCTTGCACCGTCGAACGAGTTCAAATGGCGTCCGAAGTGTTTCAACCAGGCGGGCGACATCTGGATGTTTTGGATCAATACCCATGATTTCTGTGCGGCAGCATTTGCAAGCTCTTTTTGTGCGATGTCCACGCCTTCTTTCGCACCCATCGACACCACGGCCAACTTTGCTTTGTTTTGCGCACAGCGTTCGACTGTGGACGCGGCATCGTATCCATCGGGGGATACGAGCATAATGGGGGAGAAGGATTCGGCCCAGTGGGAAAGGTCGTATTTTGAAGAATACGCACCGATTCCAGAGAAGAGGAAAGAAGCGTCAAACCCAGAAACATCAAACATATCGTCATGTTTCTCTTCTTCCTGTTCTTTCTTTTCTTTCTCTTTCTGTTCATCATTCCCTTCAATTCTTGCTTTCTCCCTCGTCAAACCCCTCGCCAAAACGATCCTCTCCCTATGGCTCAATGACGGAGCAATCACCGCATATGTCTCCCTGTACAACTCACCCACACCGCCCCTACTTTTCAAAACGCCTTCAAATATCCCCAAGAAGGTCGCCAACGAAAACTGGTAAAACGGCCCCAATTTCGCGAAACGAACAAGTAGCTCGTAGATTCCCACACAATGCGCCGCAAAAGAAGCACTGGCCGCACGCACACTATCAACCTCCGCCATAACGCCTTCACTCAGCGCCATTTTCTCGTCGATTTCCACAGATTCTCTCTTGATCACCTCCAACGTCTTCACCACCGTATCGTTCTCCAAAATGCTTATACTCCCACTGAGCAGCACCAACAAGTCGCGCTCCAACCCACGCAAACGCGCCTGGTACACAGCGTGAAGCGCCACCAAATCGGCGCGTCTTCTCGAAACATCGGGGTGGAGTTCCTCGAGTGTTCTTTCAAGCACAGTGCTCGCCAACAGGCCGCTGGTGACCGAAAAACTCACCAAGGTCGTGCGTGCACACACAAACGGCAGGAGTGCGATCGCTGGGTCGTGTGTGTAGAGATACACACGGAATTGCGGCGAGCAGTCGATTTCGTTTCCGCGGATAGTGATGGTCGTGCGGCCGCCATTTCGGCGCAATTCGCGGCGCAAAACAGGATCAAAGACGGGGTCGTAGTGCTCGGCGTCCTGGATCACCAAGGTTCCTCCAAAACGGAGTGCGTTTTCGAGTTGTCTGACAAACAGCTCGTTGAGGAAGCTGGTGGGGGTGGCTTTGAGAAGCGGGAGGATTTCGTTTGAGGGGTCGACAATGAGGGGGATGGTAGAGGAGTGGATGATTGCTGATTTGAGGAGGGTTTCGGAACTTAGATTCATACCCTCGAAGTCCGAAGAACCTCTTGCTTTTAGGTCGGAGTTTGAAAAATTTGAATCCTGGATGTCACTCTCATTCATCTCAATCAAAACGTCCTGAGCATCAAAACTCACCTTTCTGTCTCTCAACATTGCCCATACATCATCCACCACTAAGCCCCTCTCCTTCCCATCCATTCCCCCGCCATACACCAAAACCACCGCTGATATCAACGCATTCCCCGCCAACTTCTCCCTCTCCACCCCAAACCGCTCCACGCTTCCCTTCCACCTGTTCCTTTCAGTCGTAAGACTTTCCACCAACTCCATAGCACGCACCACACGCTCCTCCGTCAGCTTCATCGCAGTTTTCGTGTTCTCCGCGTCCCTGATCAAATTCGAGTAATCGTCTTTATACCTCTCAATGCTCTCGCGCAACTCCGCGATCATCTGGTCCACAGCAATCAACTGCGCCCGTGTCTTCTTCGTCGCATGTTCCAACTCCGCAACCTCCGCACGCATGGGCCCTATGCTCTGCAATACCCTCGCGTACGATATCTGCGCCAAAACCCACTCGAGTAACGGCCCGCACGCTTTACTGGCTCTGTGTACGGCCGCGTAGTTGTACTCCTCCCGCAGCAAGTACTTGTTTTCCATCTCACGGCGACGATCCTCGTGCAAATACGCCTCGTTGTCAAAGCCAACAATACTGCTGATAAAGTCATCCCGCCGCACAACCTGCTGAACCTCACGCCATGTCGATACACTGTGCCCCAACAACACACACACACTCTCCATCGTCATCTTCACGGCCGCAGGCGGATTCGCCATGCTTCGTATCTCCGTCAAGTGCTGTTTTTTGATGTTCTGCACACCCTCACGCGCCGCCAACACCGCCGGCTCCGCTTTTGACAAGTCCGCCATGACGGCCGCACGCCGCGCATTCACCACCACCTCCTGTTTTTCCAACTCCTCCTGCGACGCGAGAGAAAACTCCTCTTTTCTTTCGGCCTCGTTCTGCTCGGTGAGCATGCGGCTGAGCATCGCTTTTGCCTCGCGGTCTTTCTGCTCGAGGAAGGCTTGCTTTTCTGTGAGCTCGGACTTGAGCATTTTGACCTGTGCGACAGTTTCGCGGAGTCGGTCGAGTCCGGCGGTGACATGGCGCTGAGTTTCCTCGAGGGATTCCTGTTTTGAGGAAAGGATAGTGGAGAACTGGGTGATGAGGGCGAAGAACGACGATGGATAGAGGTTCATATTTCTGTGAACCAAGACCATTATGTCGACGATGGCTTCGCTTAGTGTTGCTCTCTCAACACCCCTTATACTTATCCCCTCGTAATTGGATCCCACAGGCACAC
Organism: [Candida] loeiensis; assembly: GCA_030563775.1. NCBI lineage: Eukaryota > Fungi > Ascomycota > Pichiomycetes > Serinales > Debaryomycetaceae > Kodamaea > [Candida] loeiensis. The sequence goes on from JAJMKD010000005.1 coordinate 22,353, forward strand.
TTACCAACTTCCTTCCTATGGAAAAAAGGGCGTCTTCGGAGAAATCGCCCATCCAGGAGAGGACGCAACGGTTGAAGAGCGCGGGGGATGAAAGGACCTCTGAAGAGGCCGAAGAGACTTCAATTTTTGCGCCTCCAGAATTTGCAGCCATTTCCAGATTGACTTGGGAATTTTTCGCAGCCAAAATTTGCCCAGAGCTCAAATCGGGATTTTCACTGAGACTATTTTCACTGGGACTATTTTCACTGGGACTATTTTCACTGGGACTGCTTTCACTGGGACTATTTTCACTGGGACTGCTTTCACTGAGACTGTTTTCACTGGGACTGCTTCCACTGAGACTGTTTCCACCTGCCTCAGTCAAATCCACATCATTCGTCTGGCCCACTCTCATTTGGGCTTCACAGCCCTCTTTCGCTTCGCTCATTCGGGCTTCACTCGTTCGGCTCACGGTAAAAACAACATGAAGATTCTCCACTACCCTCTCTCTAAACCACCCATAACACTCCTCCTCCTCCCCACCCATCTCCCGACAAACCGCCAACACCTCGTCCCCAAACAACCCCGGAATCTCCGCGTTCGCCAACAAAGTATTCATCCTCTCCACAAACGAGGCCTCCACTATACACGACTCGTCCACCACAAAGCAAACCCTCTCTCCCCGCGCACACCGCATCAAAACCCCCCGCAAACTCTCGTCAAAGTCGCCAAGCGTGTACCCAGTCCTCACCGCCAACCGTTCGACCTTCAAGCCGTTGATCCACGCCACAAACCGCACCAAAGTCGTCTTCCCGCGGGTTGGCGGCCCCGCCAATATCAAATGGCCCTGCGGCTGCCTCAACACCCTGTCGATTCTCAACACGTGCTCCAAAATATCCTCGTGGAGCACAAGCTCCGTTTCCGTTTCCTCCTCAGAAAAAACCCGGAGCCGTTCCGCCACAAAGGCCCTCAACAGTCCGCCGTCCACCAGCTCGTACGCCAGTGTGAGCCACGACGAAAAGAATAGCGACTGGCTCGGCACCCCAACTCCCGGAAAATACCGCCCAATCACATCACTAAACAACTCCATAGTGAACTTTCTTTCAGCATCTCCCACCAACCGATCGTAAAACAACCGTACCCCCTCATGGTACCACAACCTCACCAAATCCTCCAACTTGGTGTATTCTTTCGCTCGTAAGCCCTGTAGTAATCCCCTCACCCACCTGGTCAACTCTCGCGGCGAGTAAACGTAGTGTGGCTGCAAACCCGCCAATTTCTCGCTGGTCCGAGTATACACCTCTATCATGGGCTCCGTGATGTTGTATCCCCGCAAATCCACCGCGCACTTCATCGTGGCAGCCCCGAAAGTGCCGTAGATCTGCCTAAGGGACTCTGTTCCCGGATAGTCCACCATCACGAGCGACACATGGCGGAGGAAACGCGGACTGAGCGCGTGGCGACCAGGGTCGTTCGGCGAATTGCACGCCCCAACAAACTGGATGTTCTTCAACGTGACCCACTGCTGGTCTTTCACTCTCCAGAACCCGTTCTGCTCCACCATCTGGCGGAGGAACGAGATCACCCGCTGTGTTCCGTACTTGTCCACCCCCGGCAAATTGACCTCGTCGCAGAACACCACCGCCCACTTGCCAGCGATTCGCGACCCCAACGTGAGGCCGCTCGGTGTCTGCGTGTACTCGCAGTGCTGCTCGAGCGACTTCAACAAGTTCTCGGGGGACGTTTCCTTGGAAAAGTTGAGTGGGAGGAGGTCCAAACGCGGCGACCGGCGAAGCGCACCCAAAAGCGTCATGGTTTTGCCCGATCCCGGCGGGCCACAGAGGAGAATCGCACGGTGTTCCTCGAGGATGCTGTGGATGAGGCGTTCGTGGTGGATGGTGTCGAGGGTGGGAATGACGGTGGTGGGGGAAATCACGTCGTGGGGTTCTAGGTCCACTTTCTCCACCAGGGGTTGTTCGAACGAGGAAAAGGGGAGAGATACGAAGGACGAGAAGAGAGAACCTTCGGAACACTCCTCATTAAAGACCCTCTTTACCCCTTCCTCTAGACTTTTCCTCTCTTTTAAAGGAATCCCCCCCCCAAACGCCCATACCAGACTAGTCTGTGCCGCTCGCAGCACAAACTTGTCAACATCCACCGGCATGCTCGGCTGCTCAACGCGGTACGTCACGTACCGCCTGCTTTCTGACCGCATCAACACCTCAAAGGTCCCAATCACACGTTGCGAGTTGAACTCCATGATGTGCGAGAGGTTTTGCGCAGCTTCAACGAGGAGTTCAATGCGTTGGGACGTAACAGTCCTTTTAACTGCACTGACGAATTCCTCTTGGTAGCCGTTGTCGATTTCCAAGTCCTTGCTCAAGTTGGCTATCACCCTTTCTACCAACCCACGCAAACTCACGCTTTCGCCCAACCAAACCATCCCCACACGACTCACCGTCGCCGGGGTCGTGTACCGCAACAGATCCACCTCAAACACCAACCGCACGTTCTGCGGAAGCGCGATTCTCTCTCCGTTTGGAAGCGTGAGGATCCGGTTGTCGTCCAACACAGAATTCAAGTTTTCCGCCCATTCGGGATCCACATCGCCGTCAAACACAATCCACGTCGTTTTGCTGAGTTCCCCACGGAGATTGGCGCGGATCCGCCGCAAAAGCAGCGTCACGAGCCCGTCCGTCCACTCACGCGTCACCACGTCCAAACTCCCGTAGATCTGCTCCTTGCTGAGCACCTTGCAGTCGATCACGTGCGAGACCGTTCCCACGCGCTCCGTCTGGCCGAGCGCGTATAACACCAGCTGCCAGGTGGTGGTTTTGCCGGTGCCAGCGTCGCCCACGAGCATGAAGCCGTGGTGGTTGGCCTGGACCAGGTAGAGCTGGAGGCATTTTGCGATCCAGAAGTGGGATGATTCGAGCGAGTGCAGGGAGGCATGAGCCTTCAAATGCCTTATGAACTCCGTGTGTTCGGTTGTGCTGTGGGCGATTCCGGGGAGGTGTTTATTGAGAATGGTGTCGAAGATGACGGAGTCGGGATGTGTGAGGCGGGGGGAGATTGTTTCGGTGAGGGATGATAGGAGGATGGAGAGTTCAAAGAATTTGGAGGATTCGGAGGATTTGGAGGATTTGGAGGATTTCGAGGATTTGGAGGATTTGGATGTTTCTGGTACAGAAACTCCAAATTCTCCTTTAACAACGTCTCCAACAGCTTCTCCAGATCCAACATCTCCATTCTTAAGAACATCTCCAGAACAAACATCTCCATTCTTAAGAACTTCTCCAGATCCAACATTTTCATCAACATCACCTCCAGTTTCACTCTCTCCATTCACGTTCAAGTCCAAATTGCTCTTCTCCCTTGCAATCTCATTCAGGCTCACTCCGTTCACCTGAGTATTCACCTGAATTCTCATGCTCATTCGCCCCAACACTCCTTTCAAAGCTCGCAATCCAAAATCATAATGGCTCTGCTTCGAACACTTCTCCCCCACCTCCCGCAATATCGGCACAACCCTCCTTCCAATCTCCTTCGCATGCTCAAACTGCGACGTCAACAAAACCTCCGCAATCACCTCCCTGTCTGGCTCCTCCATCGAGAAACTCCGAAACATCTTCTTCAAGTTCTCGGGCAACTCGAACCTGCCCGTGTACCCCGGGTTCATCGTCACAAAGAGACCCGTCTCCGGGTGCACCGTGATCTCACGCCCAGAGAGCTCAATCTCCTCGCCACGCAACCCCATCTCAATCCGCTCAATCTGCGACGAAACTGCAGACAACATCCGCTCGTCCAACCGGTTGAACTCGTCAAAACAGCCCCAGCTCCCAACCTTGCACAACCCCAAAAATATCCGTCCCATGCTTTGAAAGTCGAACGTGTCGTCACAGCAAAACACCAACACCATTTTGCCGAGATTGTGCCCGAGTGCCTTGATGGATTCGGTTTTTCCTGTTCCCGCGGGCCCAAACGGCGCCCCGCCCATGCGCTGATCGAGTGCCTGCGTCATTGCTAGGAAGCACTTGTCGATGAGGGGGGTGTAGGCAAGTTTCTCGGGAATGCCGAGGTACTCAAAGCCGTAAACAAACCGAGCATCTGATTGTTGGATTGTGACGGAGGAGAGGGGAGGGGCGTCTTCGTCAAAGTAGAACCGCTGTTGGAGGTTCCAGAAGGAAGAGTCTTGTTCTTTATGAAGCATTTCAAGGATGTTCCTCTGATGAAGAACCTCAATTGTCAAATACTGAAGCTTCTTGCGGAGCTTCGGAAACGACGAAATCCACATCTTGAATCGGGAAAGGATCACTTCATAGCTCTCTAACTTGTGTATGAGCAACTTTTCATCACCAAGCAACTTTTCAATGCCAAGTAAGGTGTTTTCATGTTTCTCCTCAACCATCCTCGTAAACCCAACCTGTAGCGCAACAGTGCAAACCTGTGCTGGACCCTCAAAAACCATTTTGTCGTCCTTTTTCGGATCCCGCAAAAAATCCTCTACAGCCCCCAAACACCCCCTAACAAGTTCTGCCAAAGTCGATCTCACCTCCAAATCCAACTCGTTCAACCATTCGTGCAACCTCCCATCGACCCTCACCCTTCTCTTCAACTCCACCCTCTCGCCATCTCCGAGAACGGCGACAATGTCGTCTCCGTCCATCTCCACCCCCTCTATCCCACTGAACATCTTCTTGAGGTGCCGCCCAACCTCGCCCCCGCCTATAAGCTCCAACAAGTCCTCGTTTCCAATAAAGTAGAACCGCGGAAACAACTCCCTTTGCCGCTCGAGGTACTCTGCGAGCGAACGCCGCACCTTCACCAAACTCGCCAACAACTTGTCAAAGTGGAAGTCGCCGGACCCCACGTCTATCGCTGCTTTGTGCGCATACGCCCGCTTCAACGTGCTCATGAACTCGTACGTGATGTTGGTGAACCGCTGCAGTTCCAGAGGCAAAAGCGCCGCAATATCGCTCACGCTTCCAAACACCCCGTCAAGATACACCCACTGCCGTTGCACGTCGATCCAGGTGTCCAAAACGACGTACAAACGGCTCAAACGGTCCGCCATCGCGCCAACTTCGACTTCAAAGGGCCCAAAATGCGCCAGGTTGCGCATGCTCGCAAGCGTGCCCATGTCGCCGTTGCATTGGTCGAATAAAACATCCCAGTTGCGAACAAGGCGGCATTTTCCTTCGTAACTGAAGGTCTCAAAGGTGAGAGAGCCCCAATTGCGGACGATCTCGGCGAGATTGTCCTCTATCGTTTTTTCGCTCGCTGCTTGGGCAAGAACGCTTTTGATCAAACTCTCATGAAGTGCAAAGTTTATCGAAAAAACGTCCCCAACAGAAAGATCAGACGTCTTCTCCAACAACCTCCCCCAGTGTCTCTCCTTCATTCCGTCGCCCTTCAAATCAGAAATCATCCCAAAGTTCTTGATGTATCCCCGCACCACACCCTGGATCTCCTCAAATGCCGCGTATTGCCGCACTTTCGCCAGAAGACCCCGCGAGGTGTTCAACAACTCGTCCAACTGCTTGCGGAGGACCCGTGTGGGCACCTCTGCCCACTTCTGCTGCTTCACGCGCTCAAGGCCCTCCCATAGCGTGTTGATAGACGACCAAACCGCGCGGAAATCAGCCACCTCCTCCAGAATGCCCTCAATATCCGCAGGACGACTGATCGGAACATTCATTTGCGCGGCGACCTCAATAACAGCAGCTCGTGCATTGACAACATGCGCACACCTCTCGCCAAATGCGTCCAACAGCGCAATTGCAGCTGCCGGCTCCAAATGCCCCAGAACCGGCTTTTTCTGCGGCCAATCGCGCTCAAGAACACCGGCCGCATCGTGAACCCTCACTGCCTCGGCTTTGATCTTGGAAGCGGCGAGTTCGGTGTTTTCCGCGAGAACTTTCTCCTTTTTCAGCGCCAAAGATTCGACGCTCTGGAGCACGGATTCGAGCTGTTCGACAAAAACCCACTTGGGTGCGAATTTGTGTCTGTGGCGGGTCATAGTCACCTGTAGCTGTCTGTATTCTTCGATCTGTTTCATCCATAACGGCAGCTTCCTGCGAAACTCGAGAAAATCCGCAATTCCTGCAATTATGCTCGCAGTTTCGGACAGAAAGGTCAACTTGCGCTCGAGAGAAGCCTTGGCCTTTTTGAGTTCGGAGTGGAGTTCGGAAAGCGCAGAAGCGAATGGCACGCTGAATGCGCGGAAAAACGACGCCTGGAAGGCGTCGTAGCGGAGTGTCACCCGGTGCTGGACCTTGGAGAAGTCGATGTCGATAGGCGAAAAGGTGCGAATGGGCTCGGAGGTGTCAAAGACGGTGCGAAGGTCGAGGATCTTGGTGGATATCTCAACCCACGACGAAAGGGAGGAGGACGGAGTCAATCCGAGTCGTTTCAAATCCTCTTCGTTGTCGAGGTTTAACTCCCAGAGGTTTTGGATCCCTGTCCATTGGTTGAGAAAGTGGGTTGCTGAGTCGACAGAACTGTCGATTTGGCATAAAATGGAGGAGATGATGGGGGTGAGAGAAGAAAAGAAATCAAGGGACAAATCAGAAGCTTTCAACTTATTCAGATTGAAATCAGAACCTTTCAACTTATTCAGACTGAAATCAGATTCATTCAGCTTCTTCAGATTGAAATCAGATTCATTCAACTTGTTCAGATTGAAATCAGATTCATTCACCTTGTTCAAATTAAAATCATTCAAACCTTTCAAATCTCCAGATTTCCCTTCCTTCATCTCCAACCTCCCACATATGCTATACCTACCCCCACCTATCCTCTCCTTACTCTCCACAACCCTCACCACCCCATTAACGCGCTCAAAAACATCCCTCTTCGCCACATCCAATTTCGGCTCCACCACAAACGCCTGGTCCTCAAAATACATCAGATGAGAATAAACCAAACCTCCCTCCAACTCCCTCGCCAACTTCCTCAATTCTCCCCCGCACTTCCCCATCAATATCTCCCCCACCTCGCGGTCTATCATCTCCGCCAATCTGTCCACCTCCTTGTCCCCCAATCTCTCCACCCTCACCTCCCTGTACTCGCTCCGTATGCCCTCTATGTGCACGCCGATCTCCTCATACGCACACTCGTGCAAAAGCCCGTATTTTGCCTGGAGAAACGCATCGAGGCCCGCCAACCGGCTCGCCTGCTCGTACAACTCGTGAACGGCCATCTGGAACCCGTTCACCGCGTGCAATCCCTCCATCTCAACCATATGGTCCTTAGCATCGTGCTGGAGATCAAGGGCACGTGCCAAGTGCGACCATTCCACGGTCCGAACACCTTCAAAGGCCGCAATCACCGCCTCCTTGTGCTTTTGCACGAGAAAACCGAGCCGCTGCCCGTGGGGGGATGCTTGGAGGTCGTGGTCGACAGAACCAAGGAGTTCCACGGTTTCCTCGAGCTCGCACACAAGGGGATGGAGCTGCTGTATTCTGCGAAACTTGATTTGGAGCGCGACGGGGATTTTGAGGTTGAGGGAGGTGATTTGGAGGATGGGGGGTGGAGAGTTCAAAGAATAACTTTTCAAGCTGTTCAAAGAACACTTCAGACTTATTAAAGAACTCTTCAAACTTTTCAAATCTTGAGAACTCTTCAGACTTATCAAAGAACTCTTCAGGCTTTTCAAATCTTGATTTGCAAGGTTTGACGAGTGGAGGATTTCTTGATTTGAACTCAAATCTTGATCGTTGTTCTCTATATTCCTCGCACCCTCCTCATTTTTGCCTCTGAATATCCTCCCCCCAAACCCATCGACCTCGCTCTCCACCACCTCCAACCACCTCCCAAACTGCCCCTCCGGATCCAACTCGCCCAACTTCCCCTCCACAACCACCTTTATCTTGCTTCCCGTCGCATACTCGCTCCACTCGCTGCCCAACAAATGCGCCAAGCTGTCCACGTAGAACGCCAACTTGCTCCGCATGCTCACCTGCCATAAAATCAGAAAGTGCTTTCTGTTTCCTTCCACCCTCGTATAGCCCTCCATTTCGTCCACCATCTCCGTCTCCACCAACTGCTCCACCTCGCGCTTCGCAATCGCCAAGATCTTCAACTTGTACTCGTCGTTGATCATCAGGAGAAGCGTGTCGTCGAACCGCCGCACGATCGCAAGAAAATCCCCCACACTCGCACACTCCGCAAACATTCTGTTGAGTTTTTCCACAATCTGCCCGTTGAGCCGCAGATGCACCGCGAGGTACGCCTCCTCGTTCGCACGAAACACCGCGCGCCCCTGCGGAGAAGAGTCCACCGCGTTGATCGGCACCAAGAGCCGCGAGTACGCCTCGGAAAGCGCACTTCCGCTCCCGAGAAACCGCTCCAGAACCGCCATCAAATTCGCGTGGTTGGCGCGTAGCTGGCTGAGGTGTGCAACGCGCGCCTTCATCTCTGTGTGCGCGTCGTGTGTGATTTTGATGATGACGAATTTCTCCAGTCTTTTCCGCAACAACTCGCGGATGAGGTTCACCATGAGCTTGATGTTTTGGTCTATCAACGAAAACAACCTGGAAAGTGTTGTTTCCACCAAACCAACAAACTCCTTGTATGGAATCCCCATCACATTCGTCTCCTTTAGGATTTCCCCCACCCGCACCACTATATCCCCCACCAAAACCTCCACGAGCTCCACCGCACGTGTCAACGGGTACCCCAGATTCTTGAACTTCGCTTTCAAATGCCCAAACAACCTCACGACCGCACGCTCGATGTCCTCAAACCCCGCATCCTGCGCGGTGAGCTCCTCAAGCGGAAGCTCGCGCAAAAGCGCATTGTGCATGCGTGCAGTCGCCACTTTGTCGCCCAACGCGATGTCATTTTGGAAGCTGAGCGTCACGTGGAACCGCTTGGCCTTGTTCAACACCTTGATCGACAATTGCACCTCCTGCGAGCTCAACTGCGTCCCGATCGCCTGAAGTGCCAGCTCCATCGACTTCCAGAACTGCACCTCGTCGTGGATACTGCCGTCGCGTGGCAGGTGTGTGAGCCGTGTGACGGCGCCTATCTGGGCGATCCATCCGTTGACGATGTTGGTGAGCTCGTTGAGGAATTGGGGGTTTTCGAGGCTCGGGTCCTCGATGTCCCCCAAATCGCCCTCCACAAGCCTTCTTATTTCCGGGTGTGTCGATGCGAGGAGATCCGGGATCTGGATGCGCTGCTGGAGGTGCTGCAACGAAAGTGCCAACTCGCTAAACTTCTTTTTGGCCGCCACTACCACGTCCTCGTTCTGGGGGGTCAACATGTCGAAGTACGGCGCTAGCCCGTGGTTGATGAGCGACCGGAGGATTTCAAACGACCCGTTGGCGGTGTTGGCGGCGGGCATGTTGACGATGTTGAGTGTGTGGAGGTCGGTGACGGGGTGGTTCTGTTTGATGACCATGGTGAGGTATGGCGATGCGAGGGGGTTTTGGAGGATGTAGTATCCGGGGGACATAGACTGATTTTGGGGTTCATTTGGGGATTGAATGGGTTCATTTGAGTTTTGAGATACAATGGGTATTGGTTGATGAGTATCTTGAGATTCAATGGGTATTGGTTGATGAATAGTTGGTTGATCCACCCCATGTACTTTTGTATCCCCTCTCTCTCTCTCTCTCTCTCCTGTCTCTCCATCTCTCTCTCTCTCTCTTGTCTCTCTCTCTCTTGTCTCTCCATCTCTCTCTCTCTCTCTTGTCTCTCCATCTCTTGTCTCTGGAAAACCAACAACAAAAAGCGTTTCGGGGCCGTGCGCGTTTATGAACGCGCCCAAGACCTGGTCGGTGGCGGTGAACGGAAGTCCGTCGTCAGGAACAAGCGATTGGAGGAACTTTCTTAGTGTGTGTGTGTCTAGTAAGTCCATGGAAAACAAAACAAACAAAAAGTGAAAATTGATCTACAACAAGACAAAATACTAAGACGAAATGAACAAGAGGGCCGATTAAAAGAGGGTCGAAGATTAAATTAAAAGACGATGGATTGGGTGTCCGAGAAACCGAGTTACCTGGATTGAATAACAAAGTGAGCCAGACCATTACCAGGAAGGTGGCCGGTTATGATTCAGAGTTGGCTTTCTGGGGGATATCTAAGGATATCCAAGTCACGGACAATCTCAGCTTGAATGCTCCACTCATTAACGATACAGTCGCCACCAGTTCCACTCCTTGCCCTTGACGTGATTATCCAGTTCACAACACCTAGTCCTGTTATGTCACCCACTCCATCGCTACTTCATTAATTTGCAGCCACAAAAAATGTATAAATTGCTGCCTAACAGACAAACCAGTTCGTTTTTTCTGTGATTTTTTTTTTTTTTTTTTTGGATTTATTTTTGTGGTTGAGTTTGGATGAGTATTGATGGGATTGTTGAGGATTGAGAACGAGGACTGTTTAGGATTGGATGGTGTAGAGTGGTGATGGGATTGTTTAGGATTGAGAACGAGGACTGTTTAGGATGAAAACGATTGGAAGGTGTAGGGTTGATGGGTTGTTGAGTTGATGTGGCTGTTTTGTGGTCAATCCAGGTTTGTGATTGTTCTGGATGATCTGGGATTGTTGATCGATGAACTGGGTTTGTTGATTCATTGGATGAATTTTATTGATTCATCAGTAAACCGGGATTGGATTCGTTGACATGTGTTAGGTTCGAGATGGTTTGCTCAGGTGGTGGGGTAAAGATATCTTTCGCGCTGCAAAATTGCGGCAAAAGAATTTGATGGCGAGACAAACGAAACTACACAGAAAACTTGGACAGATAAAGCAGAAAACACTGGACAGGGGAAAACACAGAAATATGAGAGTTACAATACACGTACAAATACTGTAGAGCAATAAGAAGAAACTAAGAAATAGCTTCACAGAATACAGAAGCATTCAACAACTCAAATACTAACTTTTAGCTTTACATGTTTGAATCGGATCGGGAAAACCGGTAAATTGTCGGAGATTATCCTGTCGACTTCTCATTTCGGAAATCCTGGTCCTTTGCTCATCCCTATACACGTAACCATTTGATGTTTTATGGCCTTTGATGTTTGAATATGGCCTTTGATATTTTGACATGGCCTTTGATATTTTCACATAGCCTTTGGTATTTTGACATAGCCATATTTTGTCACCACGAGGACATATCCTTTGACCTTCCCTTAGTATTTCAACACCTAACATCCCAGATAATTTTACAATTTATGAGCCCCATTGATGATATTCGCGTTTATTATCGCATACGCTTCGCCGATTATTTTATGGTGCGCGGACTCTAATGTAAGGACTGTAATTCTCTTCTCTTTCCTTCTCAACTACTCTCTCATTTTCAGTGTTTTCTCCATTCCCTCTCCTCTCTCCTTTATTCTTGCCTCCTCATAAGGTTCCTCCCCCTCTTTCCTCCTTCATCCTCGTTTCCTTCATCGCTTATCCAATTAGCCCTTCCGCTTTAGCCTCCCCGCATGGCCCGCATCTTGCATATGTATGAATCGTGATTTGTGCAAGGCAAACTCCGAGAGTCACGAAGACGTGGTTCTGCGACGCAACTAATTGACCAGCAAACTACCTTATTGTACACCAGCACCTTGCCTTATTATAGATCATCTTGCCTTACTGTACCAATAGACTACATGGTTTGCTGAGGAGGAAACTGACTTTGACCATAAATAATACTCAGTAGCTGAGGCAAAGTCATCTGTTTCTGAAATCACAGTACCTGAGCTCATGAAGTGGTAAGGCTTAGATTAGAATCTCTTGCGATTCAACCCCAATTTCAGTTCTAATTTCAGTTATGTCTGGGCATCCAACGCCGTATCTTGATCTTGAACTCTGGGATATGTGATCTTGAACTCTGGGATATGTGATCATGAACTCTGGAATACCTGATCTTGAACTCTGGGATATCTGATACTGACATCTGCCAACATTTCATGATGCATTTGAACACTGCTATGTACAACATCTTAACTGCGGAGTGCCGAGCCTATTTCCATACCCAGCTAGGGTATTCCAGATATGCAAAGATATAATGGGTTTCAGCATCCTGCACAAATGGGCAACATGTATGATTATAGAGTATAATCTTGCACAAATGCAACATGTATGGTTTTAAATATCAACTTGCACAAATGCAACATGTATGGTTTTAAAGTATCATCTTGCACAGATGGGCAATACGGTTGTAGAGTATCATCTTGCACGAATGCACCATGTATGGTTTTAAATATCATCTTGCACGAATGGGTAATACGGTTGTAGAGTATCATCTTGCACAAATGCAACGTGTTTTAAAGTATCATCTTGCACGTAGAATTCTGTCAGACCTTCATCGCATTGAATGGTTTGTCTATAATGAATCCATATTATAGGACTTCCTATCTTGAAAATTCACCTCGGTGCATTGCCTATTCTCGTAAACCCTCCACTCACTCTCAACCCCATCGTCTATCCCATACGTGGGTACCAGCACCACCTTTCCATCTTTCCATATGACTGGAACAGCCTCAGCAAAGGCAGTCAATGGAATTCCTGTATCACCTGTACCCCCTATATCAGTACGTGAACCCTTCTTTCTCTCTTTCCCGTGCTCATTCGGCCCCATTTCGTACACTCCCTCCCCACAGAAACGAACCCAATACCTCCGATCAAACTCAATCCAGTCAGACCACCCGTCCACAACCACCTCCCTCGTGTTCCGCGCCCTGTCCTCCCGCAACATCGGCTGCCGTTTGATCCTCACCTCCAAGTTGCCCTCCCTCATTTCCAAGTCCTTCATTTCGAAAGCCAAGTTGAGATACGTCGCTGTAGCATCGCCCCTGGCCATCGCAGGCACAAGGTGGCGCTCGATTTTCGCATACATCCAGTGGTAGTGCTTGACCGACGAGATGCTCCGAAGATATCTGTAGAGAAACCGCGCCAACACTAGCTGGTTGGCGCCCTCTAGGAGTTCTTGTGGTATGGACATCTCCACGCTCCCACAACGCGCATCTTTTTGCGCGTTTACAACCTTGTCCACCCCCATCAGCTTGTTCTCTATCAAGTCCAGCATCTCCCGCACCTCTGCGACAAGTTCTGCGAGAGAACCCTTGTCAGTTCCATGCAATAGCCCGCGCAACCAGTTGCGCTCGGTCAACGAGCAATCCGCGTTCGTTGGGTCCTCAAACCAGGTGATTTCCCGCTCTCTGCAGTACTCTCGGATGTCCTCTTTGAACACGTGTAGTAGCGGACGGTATAGCACCGTAGACGAGTGTGGACGCGGCACTTTCGATACACTTCTCAACCCTGCCAATCCTCTCAACGACGAGTGCATGCGCAGTCGCATCAAAAACGTCTCGATCTGGTCGTCCAAGTTGTGGCCCACCACTAGCGGGGCGTTGTGCTGCTTGCACACCCTTTCTAGGGCCTCGTAGCGCTTGCTTCGGGCCACTTCCTCGAAGTTGGGGATGGTGTGGACGGGCACGTCGTACGTGAGGGGGACTACGATGTGCTGGACGCCCCAGGAGGCGACAATTGCGCCCACTTTGCGTGCTTCGGAGGCCGAGGACTCGCGGTAGCGGTGGTCGACGGTGACTGCGATGACGTTGTGGGACTGCGCGAGGATGTGGGTGAGGCACATCAGGTCGACACCGCCCAGGAGGGCGACAACAACAGTGGGTGGGAGAGAAAGTGGAAAAGATGAACTCGAGTCTAAGGACTGATGTGAACTCGAGTTTAATGACTGATGTGAACTGCTTGTCGAATTAAATAACTGATTCACATGTGCCTGTGAATTCAGATTCACTGTTTGGTTCCGTTGATTTACTGATGGTTGATTCAGCCTGACTGATGAGGGTTGTTGGTTCTGATTCAGTGATGATGGTTGGTTCTGATTCAGTGATGGCGGTCGTTTCAATGACGACGGTTGGTTCAATGACGACGGTTGGTTCTGATTCAGTGAAGGCGGTCGTTTCAATGACGACGTTTGGTTCAATGACGATGGTTGGTTCTGATCCAGTGATGACGGTTGTTTCAATGACGATGGTTGATGCAGGTGATTCAGCAGAAGGGGTTGTACCAGTGATCTTAATGGCTGTCCTGGTCTAAGATGTCGTGCATTACGTGCTGAATGTCGTATTATATCGCATCTCAGTCGTATCATTAATATGCCAATCTTCGAGCACAAAAATTCCTATCAGAATCCTGAAATACTACCATTATGTAATTATTTGGTAGTCTTCAGGCAACAAAACTGCTATTGATCGTCGTAGTCAGGCAACAAAAAGCTGAATATCAAGTTGAATACACACTGACCACTTGCTGGAACTATTCAAGTCACGCCAAACCGTTGAATACCAAATCACTAGCGAGTTGGAGGCATCAATTCCTCAATACACTTCGTTATCCTCTTTGGACTCTTTCCACTGCTTTCACATCTTGTCTAAAATATGACTTTCAAGTGCTCAGAAATGCTGCACCCCTTGTCCTCTTGTTTCAGGGCCGGCCTTCTTGGTATCCTGTTTCCCACGCATTGTAGATTGTAGGACTATTAGAAGGTTCTACATTGAGAACGATCGTTAAACACCCCCCAATACTCTCCACTTTCTTGACCGGCTGTTTAATCAACGGTGGCTTGCCTACATTTTTGACAACGTACAGTTTCTGGAACCCACACTCACACATCTCACCATGCCAGGGATTCATGGCTGCGAAATTCTATATGCAGGATGATTCTTGTTTCGATCCTGCTGATCTCGAAACTTGCGGGTTTGCTGGAAGATATATTGTCTTTTTGTACAATTTAATAGACATTGAGGGTTGTCTTTAGGAGTCACTCGGCGCATTCCCTTATTCAATATGTATTTTGGAAAGTCACACTGGACTTGTTGTCTTTCAAGAAATCAACGACATCTTGCGTTGTGTTGTCACTTTGACGACCTGTGTTTTGTGAATCACGCTGCACCCTGCGCTTAGAAGCACAGTAAAGTGAACAGTTTGATGCACTGTAAAATCTAGATTGAATACTTTTGAAAGCCTGCGGCTGTATTTTGAGAAATCACTCGAAATCGCTACTTTCAAAGCGCGGCTGTAAATATCTCTTGAATACTTTGGCCTGTGTCTCTTTGAAAAATAAAATCGCACTATTGATGCCTGCGTCTTTTTGAAAAATCACTCTAGAATCACTACCTTTGACGCCTATGGCTGTCTTTCTGAAAAATCACTCTTGAATACTTTTGACCGCCTGCGGCTGTATTTTGAGAAATCACTCCAAATCGCTACTTTCAAAGTGCGGCTGTAAATCACTCTTGAATACTTTAGCCTGTGTCTTTTTGAGAAATGAAATCGCACTTTTGATGCCTGCCTCATTGAAATACCACTCGTAAATTTTCCTCTCGTGACTGTAAAATCTATATACAGGACACTCGCCTCAGGCGAGGAACACTTATTGGATTATGCCGCAAGAGCACATTCAGAACATACGGCTGTTGCGTTTTGAGTACCATTTGCTACTTGACAGTCTACGCATTCTTTTTAGATTCATCGCTCTTTAGGAATCTCCTCTTTCTTTAATTGCTCTTCATCGATGATTTCAACCTCCTGTTGTCTCAATTCTTCTGTTGTCTCGATTCTTCTATTGTCTCGATTCTTCTATTGTCTCAATTCTTCTGTTGTCTCAATTCTTCTATTGTCTCGATTCTTCTGTTGTCTCAATTCTTCTGTTGTCTCAATTTTTCTGTTGTCTCAATTCTTCTGTTGTCTCAATTCTTTTCAATGATCCTGTTGTCTTAAATGCTCACCAATCGATGACACCAGAAATCAGGATGGAGAATACATTACATTGTATGCAGTACGTCGATACGTAGATAATTAACTCATTAATTATCGATTCCTGGCTCGCAAGCTCACCAGAAGTTTCCTTTCGGTTAATCAACCACTTTGAATCATCCGTAATTTTCAGCTGCTACATGCAGGTCATTCAACTAGAGAACACCTCCCAATCGTCATCCAGTAGCACGAAACTTCCAGACTCCCTGTCTGAAGGTGATTCTTACCCTTCATAACAAGCCCACTTACAAAACCAGCATTTCCGTTTCCTGGCGTGTAAGCTCACCAGAAAACAGAAAACGAGAAAACATTAGTCATATTTTTTTTTCATTTTTCTAACAGCCATTTTCTCACCATGTCCTTCAACTTCCCCCGCGAGGAAGAGAAAGTCGGCGCAGAATGGGACGCCATCGACGCGTTCCAGCGCTCGCTCGAGCTTACCAAAGACCTCCCGCGCTTCACCTTTTTTGACGGCCCCCCATTTGCCACCGGGCTCCCCCACTACGGCCACATTTTGGCGTCCACCGTCAAGGACATCATTCCGCGCTACGCCACCATGACCGGCCACCACGTCGAAAGACGCTTCGGCTGGGACACACACGGCCTCCCCGTCGAGCACGAGATTGACAAAAAGCTCGGAATCACCTCCAAGGAGGACGTCTACGCCATGGGCATCGACAAGTACAACGACGAGTGCCGCGCTATTGTGATGCGTTACGCCTCAGACTGGCGCGAGGTCATCAAGCGCATGGGGCGCTGGATCGACATGGACAACGACTACAAAACGCTCTACCCCGAGTTCATGGAGTCGGTGTGGTGGGCGTTCAGCGAGTTGTACAAGAAAGACGCGGTGTACCGTGGTTTGCGTGTGATGCCGTACTCCACTGCGTGTACGACACCGCTTTCGAACTTCGAGGCCCAGCAGAACTACAAGGAGGTGAATGACCCTGCGATCACCATCGCTTTTCCGTTGGTGGACGACCCATCGACCATTTTGGTAGCGTGGACGACCACTCCGTGGACGCTTCCGGCGAACATTGCCCTTGCAGTGAACCCTGACTACGAGTACGTCAAGATTTACGACGAGGAGAAGAAGGTGCACTACATTCTCATGGAGAGCTTGTTGGGCTCGTTGTACAAGAAGCCTGCTGCTGCCAAGTACAAGGTGGTGGAGAGAATCCAGGGTAGGGATCTCGACGGGTTGAAATACAAACCCCTCTACGACTTCTTCTACGAGGAGTTCAAGGAGACTGGGTTCAGAGTCATCCTTGCTGACTACGTTACCAACGACTCTGGTACTGGTGTTGTGCACCAGTCGCCGTCGTATGGTGAGGAGGATTTCCAGGCTGCCACCAAGGCGGGTGTTATTTCCGAGAAGATTACTCCACCGGAGGTGGTGGACGACACCGGAAAGATGACGTGTGGTGAGCTCAAGGGATTGTACTTCAAGGATGCCGACAAGGTCATTCTCAAGAAGTTGACTGCTGACGGGCGTATTCTCGTGAACTCGCAGGCCAAGCACTCGTACCCGTTCTGCTGGCGTTCCGACACGCCGTTGATGTACAAGACTGTTCCTGCGTGGTTTGTGCGTGTGACGGACATTGTTCCGGACATGTTGGCGAACGTGGAGAAGACCAACTGGGTGCCGTCGCACGTGAAGGAGAAGCGTTTCTCCAACTGGATTGCGAACGCGCGCGATTGGAATGTTTCCAGGAACCGTTACTGGGGTACTCCCATCCCGTTATGGGTGTCTGAGGACTACCAGGAGGTTGTTTGCATTGGGTCTCTCGAGGAGTTGAAGAGATTGAGTGGTGTTACGGACATCACCGACATGCACCGTGAGAGCATTGACCACATCACCATCCCGTCGCAGCAGGGCAAGGGCGTTTTGCGCCGTGTTGAGGAGGTGTTTGACTGCTGGTTCGAGAGTGGGTCTATGCCGTACGCGTCCAAGCACTATCCGTTTGAGAACAAGGAGGGATTTATGGATGGGTACCCTGCCAACTTTATTTCTGAGGGTTTGGACCAGACCAGAGGCTGGTTCTACACGTTGACGGTGTTGGGCACGCACTTGTTCAACACTGCGTCGTACCAGAACGTCATTGTGTCTGGTATTGTTTTGGCTGCCGACGGCAAGAAGATGTCGAAGCGTTTGAAGAACTACCCTGACCCCAGGCTTGTGTTGGACAGCTACGGAGCCGATGCGTTGCGTTTGTACTTGATCAACTCGCCCGTGTTGCGTGCCGAGACGTTGAAGTTCAAGGAGGAGGGTGTGAAGGACGTTGTTTCGAGTGTGTTGTTGCCGTGGTACAACTCGTACAAGTTCTTGAAGGATGCCGTCGACGTGTTCAAGAAGGACAACGGCGAGGACTTTGTGTACGATGCGAACCTCAAGTCTGACAACGTGATGGACAAGTGGCTCTTGGCGTCCATCCAGTCGTTGATCAAGTTCATTCACGAGGAGATGAGAGGATACCGTTTGTACACCGTTGTGCCGCGCCTTCTCGCCTTCATTGACGACTTGACCAACTGGTACATTCGTTTCAACCGTCGTAGAATCAAGGGATATGCTGGGGACGATATCGTGGACACGAAGCGTGGGTTGAACACGTTGGCCGAGGCCTTGCTCACTTTGTCGCGTGCCATGGCGCCGTTCACCCCGTACTTGGCTGACAACATCTACCAGAAGATCAGGGACTACTTCCCAACGGAGCTTTTGGAGAGTTTCAGTGTCAACCCTGCTGTGAAGGATGTGCGCTCTGTGCACTTCTTGTCGTATCCTACTGTTCGCGAGGAGTTGTTTGACAGCGCGATCGAGGTTGCTGTTTCGAGAATGCAGAAGGTCATTGACCTCGGCAGAAACATCAGAGAGAAGAAGACGATCTCGTTGAAGACTCCGTTGAAGGAGTTGGCGATCTTGAACTCGGACAAGGGCTACCTCAAGGACGTCGAGTCTCTCAAGGGTTATATTGCCGACGAGTTGAATGTAAGGAACATTGTGATTACGGATGACGAGAAGTCGTACGGTGTGGAGTACACTGTTGTTGCTGACTGGCCGATTTTGGGTAAGAAGTTGAAGAAGGACGCCAAGAAGGTCAAGGCTGCGTTGCCAAATGTCACTTCTGCGGAGGTCCAGGAGTTTGCGAAGAGCGGCAAGATCGTTGTTGATGGCATTGAGCTTGTCACCGAGGACTTGCAGGTGCAGAGAGGTTTGCCTGAGCAGCAGACTGCCACCGGCCACGAGGCGCGTTCGCAGCAGGACGTTTTGATTGTTTTGGACGTCAACATGTACCCTGAGTTGCAAAACGAGGGTTTGGCGAGGGAGATCACGAACCGTATCCAGAGGTTGCGTAAGAAGGCCGGCTTGAACACAACCGACGAGGTGCTTGTGGAGTACAAGGTGGAGAAGGACACCATCAACTTCAAGGGTGTTGTTGCGGACAACATGGAGTTGTTGACGAAGTGCACGAAGATTCCGATGGTGGAGTTTTCCGACGCGGACAAGGAGGTCATTGTTGACGAGGAGCAGACCATCAACGAGACGGTGTTTAGGTTGAGGTTGTCTAAAATCTAGTGAACGAGCGAAGCAAGTCCACTAGGTTAGATTTGATTATTTCGAGTCAGCATAGTGAACGGAACAGCGAACACGAGCATCTAGTGAACGAGCGAAGCGAAGTTCATTGGATTAGATTAGATTATTGCGGGTCTTCGCTCTTGTTTGCTGTTCTGTTCATTAGATTTAGATGTGATCATCATCGATTTGATTTAGTAATACATGATAGAGTGACAGAACCGGATAGACCGATCATCCATGAAGTGCATGTGAGGGAGTAGATCTAATGGAGTGAATGAACAAAACACGAACCATGTTACTCTTATGTTTGTTAAATTTTAGACCACTAGATTCGAGTCACGTGAAATGAGTTAGTGTTAATTATGAAAAGGGGCCGATATAGTGATATTCCAAAGATAGCCTGTCATAGGTAGCAAAAGAATTGTAAAAAGACAACCATGTCAAAAAGTACGTTATATGCCCTGGTTAAAATTTCGACTTGTAGATTATGTACGTTATGGCTGCAGAAAGTCAAAATCTGGCTGATCAGATCGAGGGCTTTAGAAGGCAATCGGAGTTTGTCGAAAAGGTAGGGTTTTTCTAGAATACGAAGTTCCCAAGACAACTGGTGATCGAAAGTCAGAATTGAGGATTCACAAGACATGGGACCAATGAGCCTTTACTCGCAATCCGCTGGTGCTATTGTGTCCACTTTAGAGGCTCGATATCTTCGAGACAGTAATCCAGAGTAAAAGAAGAACATCTTTAATCACCTTGAAAAGGTTCCACCAAAGCACTGGGTTCGAAAGCTGAAAATGTTGAGGCACATGAATTTTTATTTTTTGCAGCCTCCATAATGAAAAATAGAGTTGCATCAAGAGCACTCGATAGACTTTGCTGTCACAACAGAAATCCCGAAAATCGCAAATCCGGAGCATTTCAAAGTTTCATTCAGATAACCTGGATAGAATTATGGTGTTGAAACTGGTGTGACGTCGGATGCCAAATCGTCTGAAATTTTGAGTTGGGCAATGAATGCATCAATATTGGAATATTTCTGGAGATCTATAGGCTATGATGACTTCGTTTCTATTATTCTATAAAGATTAAGTAGGCATTGATGAAATTATTGTCTCACAAATGTCCGTCCTTCACCATGTTCGTTCCCTATCGTTTCACTCAATTGGATTCAATTTGTATCACTTCGTCACTCTATTAAACATGCATCATTGGTCTTCGTCACTCAGCTAGTTCTTGACCCGTTCAATCACCGACAAACCGGCGCCACCCACCACCACATAAACCCTCCCATCCTCTTCAAACTCGTCCAGACACCCGGTGTCTGCCACCGTGGAGTAAAAGCTGCCGGCCAAACTCAACTCCCCGTCAACCAACCACCGTCTCACAATCTGATCAACTGATGTCACGTGCACTTCGTTCGTTTTTGTGCTCGAAATGGACGTGATGGTAGACGACGCAGCATCCGGCACAAACGACAAGGTTTCGAGACGGGGCTCGTCCAACGACAACCTCGACAATGCCAATGCGTTGTCGTCACCACCAGTTACGACCAAAAATCCTCTTTCCTCAGGAATTGCCAAGATTGCCTTGATTCCGTTCTGGTGGAGCTGCTGACTGATGAGAGGGGGGGATAGGATTTTAGAGTCAACGGAGTTTAGTCCCTCAAGCTTTCTAACTCCCTTGATTTCACTTGTCACCTCCCACACTGTCAAAGATCCATCTGTCGTGCACGTTTGGAGAAAATACCTCCCGTCAAACTCCAATATATCCACATTCAAAATACAGCACGTTTTGTAGTGATCCGAAGCAAGAAGCCTAAACCGCCTCTCACTCACATCAAAAGCCCACATCTTGATCGCAGAGTCAGAGTAAACCGTGCAGATGACAAAACCACCCTCGAACTCGACGAAAGCAAAGTCCATGATGCGCAAGTCTGGGTTGGTCGAACCCGGAGGCAATCTCGCGAACTCCTTCATCATCGGAGTGCCCTCAAACCACGAAATCTCCCATACGTAGAATTCCTCGTTGGCGGCCGAACTGGCTGCAAACTGTTTGTCCAAGAACTTGACTCTTTGGAGACCGGAGATGTGGTTGTTCATGCTCCAGCAGTTGGTGACGCCAGAACGGGATACCTTGCTCAAACGGACAGTAGCGTCTTCGGATGCTGTCAAAAGAAGGCGATATTCCTTTCCATCATGAGTGTTCTTTTGCACCGCAACGTCTCTTATTTCCCTGCCGTGAGTTCCTGAGCTTACAATCCCATATCCGCCAAACCTACTGCCAAATTCCTTCGTCCACAACCGCAGTTTTTCGAGGAAAATGAGCTGGAAATGCTCGGGGAGGAACTGCCACAGCTTGTGCGACCCACCGCACGCAACACTGGCGACCTGGGTCAGCTTGGTTTCGTTCCAAACATAGAACGATGACGACTTGAAGCCGTAGAGGATCAAGTTGGAGTCGCTGTCAAGGTACCCACCTTCGAGGAACCCGCGAGCGAGTTTGTTGGAGTGGAGAATGCGGACGTGGAAGGTGTCGGACTTGCTGAGCTCCACAAACATGTACACTCCGTCCCGCACAGTGAGGAGGAGAGTTACGCGTTTTTTGGTGGATTTGACAATGGTGACGGAGGTGATGGTGTCACCAGAACTGAGTTTTCTGAAGATTGCAGAGAGAGAGAGGACAGAAGGGGTTTTTTGAACAATTTCTTCAGTTTCTTGAGGTTCTTCAGTTTCAATTTCCTCAGTTTCTTTCGATTGCTCGATTCCCTCTTCCTTTTCGATCTCGTATATCGCTACCGACACATACCTCGATGCCACAATCAACCACCCATTCTCCACATCATACGCCATATCTGTAGTCGTGAAACTCGTCTGCTGCGGCTGTTCCAACATCAACTCTTCAACCTTATTACCCACCTCACCAATCGTACGAACAACAAAAGGAACCTTCGGGTTTGGTGAGTCTGTCAACGAAATAAAGCCGGAAGTTGTTCTGGAAACCAAGAGATTCGTCACCTTGGAACCTTTTAGATATGTATCCTCTATCCAGTATGCCGAAGAAACAGCCAAATCAACCACAAGCAAGTCGCCGTTTCTGGCTGCAATAATGACATTCTCCCCAAGTGCCCTCATTATGGCAAAGTTGGCGAGTTTGGAGGGGTCATCATAGGTAATCGGAGCAAAAACACCGTCCTTCACGTTGAAGAGAAACCCTTTGGATGTGAGGCACGTGATACTGTCACCAGTTTGGACAAACTGTTTAATGTCGGCTTCAAAATCAACTCCAAGTTGACTCTCACTAAGGTTTTTTTGTGGCTGCAAATCATGCACCCTCACCATCCCGTCTGCTCCTCCACTCACAAACCACCCATCGCCAACATCACCGGACCAAACACTCTTTCCCGAGTGTATGTGCTCAAAAGCCGCGTCCTGAATAACCCCGTTGTCGTACTTCCACACTCTCGCGCTGCAATCCTCGCCAAAACTGACAAAACGCGGGTCACGTGACGCGTCGTGTGACTCTTCAAATGCGAGTTTCCAGATACGCGAGCCGTGACCCCAGCCAGTTCCCAACAAGGCAAAGGTTTGGGGTTCGTTATCTTCACTTACTTCCCTGTCTTCTCTCTTATATAATTTGACCGACCTATCGTCCGAACACGTCGCAATGTATCTTCCCGTAGTGTCCATCTCCACACCAAATATGGATCCCTCGTGGTCGGTCAACCTACACACGATTTTACGCGATCCTAGCTCCCAGACGATGACCCCGTGCATCACGGTTCCTGCAGCGATGTAAACGGTGCCGTCTGCCTCGCGTATCGACCCCGAGTAGAGCAACGACTGCTCGTTGCAGTGCACCTTTTCGAGAAGGTCGTGTGCGGGCAAGGAAACTTTGTAGATGGTGTTGTGGGAGTTGAGGATGAGGAGGGAGTTAGGGTCCAGGAGATGAACTGCGGTGATCCACTCGTTGATAGCGTGTTCCTCGACCTTCTGGGGGTTGTTGAGGTCGATTACGCAGAACGAGCGGCCGCCTGCGACTGCCACGAGATTTTCGTGGACCGAGATGGCGTGGATTTTGTTGCGTGCGAAGACCTGGAGGGAGAAGAGGAGCTTGTGGTCTTGGGCAGAGAACACCTTGAGGAGGGGTCCGTACCCTGCTATGATGTGGTTGTGGGTTGTTTTTAGTGCTGTGACTGGGCCGTAGTGGGTCATTGGGGAGCAGCGAAAAGATGGAGAGAAAAGTAGCGAAAAGATAGAAAAGTATAGAGAAAAGTACGAAAAGAATAGAGCGAAAAGAATCTAAAAGAGTGGTTGCAAAAAGATAAGAAGAGTGATTGCAAAAAGAATAAGAGTGATGCAAAAAGAATAAGAACAGTGATGCAAAAAGAATAAGAACAGTGATTGCAAAAAGAATAAGAAGAGTGATTACAGAAGAATAGGAAGAGTGATTGCAAAAAGAATAAGAAGAGTGATTACAGAAGAATAGGAAGAGTGATGCAAAAAGAATAAGAACAGTGATTGTGAGTGAATATTAGCGAGTGAGATTGAATGTGTGGAGGAAGTATATGAGTGACAGTGAAACAGAGGTAAGTGTAAATGAAAATGATTAACGAATTGCAGGTTAAGGATTGATGGCATTGAGGGTGGAGTGAATGCTCGTTGAAGACGTGGTAATGATTGCGTGCCAGAATATGTAATCACGGGTTATCATAGTCGTTATCATTGGTGTTATCATAGTCGCTATCACGTACCATAGTCGACATCATGACTAGAGAATGTCGGTCTCTTATCGGAAAATTTCCAGACCCATACAAGAACTTTGAAGTTCGCTTGAACAAGCAATAGTTTTTTCGCAGATTGCCGAATATTAATTTCACTAAATTTGCTGAATTCTTACAAATGTACAAATGCGACTACATGACTTCCAGGACTCCGCAGATATCCGGGTTCAGGAAGCGGTAAAGGGTTCAATTATCTTAGGAACAGTTCTCTGGTAACCAGAAACAGTCTACTTATCTTTTTACTGCATATAATGTTGGACTTCAATTCTTTTTCAGACTTTAGGAAGGTGCAGTCTTTTCGTACTTTTCAGACCTTGAACCGCATCCTTTTCGAACTTCCTTTTTGGACTTCCAGACTTTTCAACCTGAACAAGTACCTTACCCTTTTCGAACTTCCAGACTTTTCAACCTGAACAAGTACCTTATCCTTTCGAACTTCCAGACTTTTCAACCCAAACAGGTACCTTATCCTTTTCGAACTTCCAGACTTTTCAACCCAAACAGGTATCTTATCCTTTTCGAATCTGGCCCACCTACAGCTTTTTCTCCAACTCACTCAAACGCATTCACTTCATTCAGTGTTCACTCCTTCACATGTGTCTCTCACTTACCTTCTTTACTAATACGGGTATTTACTTTCATTTGAGCCATTTCAAGTAATCCGTAAGCCCCAGGTTAAAATAACTAGCCAATCTACGAACCCCATGCCACATGAATAAGCTTAGTAAGCTAGTGACTGATACTGCACATAAAAGTGCATTCAGGATACACTTCCTTCAGTACGTCAACTACTTCAACACTCAATACTCAATACTTACTACTCAACACGTAATACTCAACACTTCATACTCAATACTTAGCCGTTCAATACTTAGCACTTCAACCTTCAACAATAAACTTCCACTCAACCGATACCAACACTTTTCATTTTTCACAAAACATCGTGCCCTTCTTGCATTCCCCGATTGCACGCAATGTCGCGAATTCTCCACAACAATAAACAATAAGGCACGCACGTTTCATATGTCCGGTTCGCCACCAGCCAAGACAAGTATCACCGAAGGTTCCGACCCTTCGTGCATAACTTTACTGGCCTTGCTGTAAGTCAACGGTTATGGACTCTGCGATCCCCACATTGACACAATTGCAATCATGCAATCACATTCGTCTCTCTCATAATCGTCTCCATTAATCATCTCCATCCGAATACGCCGGCGATATCCCTTATTCGTTCACTTCGTTCCGGTTTTGTAAATATGCAAGAATGCTACGGACCTTCCTTGACCAAATACGAGGCAACAGCGAAAGTCTGTATATCTCTCTGAATTTTGTCTATCGGTATCGCTATCCGTACTGTTTATCTGTACTTGCCTATCCGCATCTTGTCTTCTTCTTCTTCCCTGTTTCTCTCGTATGCTCTCCTCTGTTTCTCTCGTATGCTCTCCTCTCTTATCGTCCACGAGGCTATGCCTGCCGGAACGGAACGTTATTTGCGTTCCGTATAAACACAGGGTCAAGTCCACACAGGATCGTTATCAGAAAATACCTGCGACATTCTACATAGAGACATCCTACATAGACATTCTACATGACGGCAACGGGACCAGCGGTGCACAGCCATTGGCAATCCGCTAGTGGCTGTGAGCCGCTCAACGTTATGCCAGGACCCTTATCGCGATGTGTCAACGTCAAACTTTATTTCTTTTCCGGCACGGAAAAAACTCCGTTCCGTGCCGACCATACAAGCGTAGTATAAAACACAGTACCCCCCCAAAACTTCAACACTACATGCCAGAAAAAGCAGGGACCGAGAGCGGCAACGCTTCTGATACCGAGACTATCAACGAGTACCAGGGATTTGCGGGTGAGGCGTCGCACGAGGTGCAAAACCTCGCGCGCACCTTCACACGCGAGTCTTTTGGCGAGGGAAAAGACCACCAGCTCCTGCGTGTGCCCACTTCCACGTCCGCCCAGGCTCTCAAACAGTATCTCAGTAACTTTTCGCAGATTCCAGGTGTTTCGCCTTTCGAAGAGCAGAATATCGACGCCTTAGACCCCGAATCCGAGGACTTTGACGCACGCTTGTGGGTCAAGAACATGCGCAAGGTCATGGACGGCGACGCAGACTACTACAAGCAGTCCAAAATGGGCATTGCGTACCGCAATTTGAGAGCATACGGAATTGCGTCGGACTTTGACTACCAGGCCACAGTCTGGAACGCACCCCTCAAGTTGGCCACCAACTTGCTCAGAGGTTTGCGCAAGCCGGATCCGTCTGTGTACTTTGACATCTTGAAGCCTATGGATGCGATAATGCGTCCCGGTGAGGTGACTGTGGTGCTTGGAAGACCTGGTTCGGGGTGTTCCACCTTGTTGAAGACCATTTCCGCCCACACGTACGGGTTTGAGATTGGCGAGGAGTCCCAGATCACATACGACGGAATGACCATGGAGGACATCGAGAAGAACCACCGCGGAGACGTCATCTACTCGGCGGAGATGGACATCCACTTCCCGCACTTGAAAGTCGGCGATACGTTGGAATTTGCAGCCACTTTGCGCACACCCCAAAATAGAGGTTTGGGCGTTGACCGAGAGACGTACGCAAAACACATGGCGGCAGTGTACATGGCAACCTATGGGTTGCTGCACACCAGACACACCAACGTTGGAAATGAGTTTGTGCGCGGTGTTTCCGGTGGTGAGCGGAAAAGAGTGTCTATCGCCGAGGCTTCCCTTTCGGGTGCAAACTTGCAGTGCTGGGATAATGCCACCAGAGGTTTGGACTCTGCCACCGCGTTGGAGTTCATCAGGGCATTGAAGACTTCTGCCACCGTGTTGGACGTAACGCCATTGATTGCGATTTACCAGTGTTCGCAGGATGCGTACGATCTCTTCGACAAAGTGTGTGTGCTTTACGAGGGCAGACAAATTTACTTTGGCAGGGCTGACAAAGCAAGGGAATTCTTTGTCGAAATGGGCTGGCACTGTCCACAGAGACAGACCACCGCAGACTTTCTCACCTCCTTGACCAACCCATCTGAAAGAGTGGCTTTGAAAGGCTACGAGAGCTCTGTTCCCGACACTCCCGAGCAGTTTGAGCAGCGCTGGAAGCTGTCGCCTGAATACGCAGCTCTTACGAAGGAAATCGACGAACACTTGGAACACGTGTCTTCCGGCGCTCTCAAGGAGGAGTACCTCAAGTCGCACATCGCTAAACAGGCCAACCACACGTCGCCAAAGTCGTCCTACACCGTTTCGTTCTATATGCAGGTCCGTGCGATTATGCACAGAAACTGGTTACGAACCAAGGGCGATCCTTCGATTGTGATTGTGATGATTGGCGCCCAGGCGATCATGGGGTTGATCTTGGCGTCTGTGTTCTTCAACTTGAAGGGGACCACCGAGTCGTTCTACTACCGTGGTGCCGCGCTTTTCTTTGCGGTGATGTTTAACGCTTTTTCGTCGCTTTTGGAGATTCTTTCTCTTTTTGAAGCCCGTCCCATTGTGGAGAAGCACAAGACGTACGCGTTGTACCGCCCGAGTGCCGATGCGTTTGCGTCGATCCTCTCCGAGTTGCCTGTGAAGCTTGCGATGTCGTCGACCTTCAACTTTGCCATCTACTTCATGGTGAATTTGCGGCGCACGGCTGGCCATTTTTTCTTCTACTGGTTGATTGTCATGACGTGCACTTTTGTCATGTCGCACATTTTCCGGTCGTTGGGAGCGGTTTCGACGTCTTTGGCCGGTGCCATGACGCCTGCGGCGCTCATTTTGTCTGCGATGGTCATCTTCACCGGTTTTGTGATTCCCACACCAAAGATGTTGGGCTGGTCCAGATGGATCAACTACATCAACCCGGTGGGCTATGTTTTCGAGAGTTTGATGATCAACGAGTTCCAGGGGCGCGATTTCGAGTGCTCCCAGATGGTGCCGGTTGGCCCCACGTACCAGAACTTGTTGCCGGAGCAGCAGATTTGCAGTGTGGTGGGTGCAAAAACCGGTTCGACGACCGTGAGCGGTGCGGACTACATTCGGTCGGCCTACGCGTACCAGCACAAGCACAAGTGGCGGAACTTTGGTATCGCTCTTGCGTTTGTCATCTTCTTTTTGGGCGTTTACATCTTCTTGACCGAGATCAACAAGGGTGCGATGCAGAAGGGTGAGGTTGCGTTGTACGACAGGAGTGTGGTGAAGAAGAGACGGAAGGCTTTGGAGGAGGGAAAGCCGGTGGTGCAGGACATTGAGACGGGTGACATCAACGAGAAGATAAAGTACGAGGATGTCAACGATAAGACGTCTTCGGCAACTTCCCAGGACTTCAAAAAAGAAGGACAAACGTTTCACTGGAAGGACTTGACATACCAGGTCAAGATCAAGTCAGAAGATCGTGTGATTTTAAACCACGTCGACGGCTGGGTCAAACCTGGCCAGTTGACCGCCTTGATGGGCTCTTCTGGTGCCGGAAAAACTACCTTGTTGAATTGTCTCTCTGAAAGAGTCACCAGCGGTGAAATCACCGATGGTGTGAGAATGGTGAATGGCCACGGACTCGACTCTTCCTTCCAGAGGTCTATTGGTTACGTCCAGCAGCAGGATTTGCACCTTCCGACATCCACCGTTCGTGAGGCATTCAGATTTTCTGCCTATTTGAGACAGCCTGCTAGTGTTTCCAAAGAAGAGAAAGACGCCTATGTTGAGTACGTTATTGACTTGTTGGAAATGACCTCGTACGCCGACGCTATGGTGGGTATCACCGGTGAGGGGTTGAACGTCGAACAGAGAAAGAGATTGACCATTGGTGTTGAGTTGGTTGCAAAACCCAAATTGCTTTTGTTCTTGGACGAGCCCACTTCCGGGTTGGACTCGCAAACCGCGTGGTCGATTTGCAAGTTGATGCGCAAGTTGTGTGACCACGGCCAGGCCATTTTGTGTACGATCCACCAGCCATCTGCCCTTTTGTTGCAGGAGTTTGACCGTTTGTTGTTCTTGCAGAGAGGAGGCAGAACTGTGTACTTTGGCGACATGGGCGAGAACTTCAGCACGTTGACCAACTACTTTGAGAAGTACGGAGCTCATCCTTGTCCCTCCGAGGCAAACCCTGCCGAGTGGATGTTGGAGGTTGTTGGTGCTGCTCCAGGATCCAAAGCCAACCAGGACTACCACGAGGTCTGGAGAAACTCGACCGAATACAAAGACATCCAGAACGAGTTGGCGTACATGGAGACGGAGTTGTCGAAGTTGCCCGTTGATAAGGCTCCAGATGCTCACAACAAGTACGCTGCACCTTTGTGGAAGCAATTCCTTATTGTCACCAACCGTGTTCTTCTCCAGAACTGGAGAAACCCCGAGTACATCTACTCCAAGATGGTGTTGGTTGTGTCCACGTCGCTCTTCAACGGTTTTTCGTTCTTCAAGGCAGACTTGTCCATCCAGGGTATGCAGAACCAGATGTTTGCAATCTTTATGTTTACTCTTCAGTTCAACGTGTTGATTGACCAGATGTTGCCCATTTTCGTCGAGCAGAGAGATGTTTATGAAACGAGAGAAGCACCCTCTAGGACTTTCTCGTGGTTTGCGTTCATCACCGGGCAGATTGCGTCTGAGATTCCGATTTCGCTTCTTCTTGGCACGGTGGCCTTTTTCTGCTGGTACTACCCGGTGGGTTTCTACAACAATGCGATTCCCACACATGCTGTCAACCAGCGTGGTGTGTTGATGTGGTTGTTTGTGATTAGTTTCTACGTGTACACCATCACCATGGGGCATTTGTGCATTTCGTTCAACGAGTTGGTGGACAATGCTGCGAACTTGGCGACGGTGTTGTTCACGATGTGTTTGCTTTTCTGTGGTGTTTTGGCGGGTCCCGACAAGTTGCCGCGTTTCTGGATCTTCATGTACCGCGCGAACCCGTTCTCGTACTGGATCCAGGGTGTGTTGTCGACGGGTTTGGCCAACACGAAGGTGACTTGTTCCAAGAACGAGTTGTTGACGATGCAGCCGCTGTTTGGCCAGACCTGTGGCCAGTTTTTGGAGGCCTACAGGCAGGACAATGGTGGGTATGTGTTGAATGGGGATGCGACTAGCGACTGCAAGTTCTGCACATCTGCGTCGACCAACGACTTTTTGAAGTCGGTGAGCTCCCCGTTCAGCCAGAGATGGAGGGACTTTGGGGTTTTTATTGCGTTTATCGCAATTAACATTATTTTGGCGGTGGGGCTTTACTGGTTGGCGAGAGTGCCAAAGGGAACGAGGCAGAAGAAGGAGAAGAAGAAGGAATAAGCAACAGATGAGCCGACGGGTGTCATTGGGAGATATCTGAACAATAATATTGACCGAAGTCGATATTGACTAGTTGCTCCCACTTCCGTGAATCGATTGTTGTCGATAAGTGGATATTTTATATACCTCCGGGAATCCGGTTTTCTGTCAAACTTTAATATATTTTTTATACAAAAGTTCCTGGGCTTGCGCCAGAACCGTAGACTATAATAAGTTTCCTGAGCTTGCGCCGGGAAACGATAGACTGTAATAGATCTTCTGGGAGCGAAGGAAACGGTAGACTATAAGTTTGGGGTGATCATCGCTAGGCTTTGATAATTTCTGGAAGCAGGCTTGTTTGTGATCCATTAATGAACCTTACTCATACGCATTGCAATATTAAGAGACGATTAGTTGCTTGCGGGGTATCGCTGGAAGTCGGTGGATTGAATACATTCAGAATTGCCCTGCTTTAAAAAAAAGTAGCTGCAGTGGCTGCAAAAAATTGTAAAGTTGAGTCCGAGTAAATATCAGCACATAGGGTTGCAGAGATCCGATAGTGGCGCTTTTAATTTTCCAAACGGTGTTGGAGAGCGGTAGTCACCGCTTTCCAACAGATATTGATTATGACATAAGAGGAAACAAGAGTACCGGGTTCATATGAGGATGTTTCGATTGCTCTAAGCTTGGAATATGCCAAATTGGAAGCCATATATGGGCTGGTGCAATTAAGGCTGTAGTAGCAGATTTCACAAACAAACCGGCGAGACTGTTTTATATCAATACGCATGAGACTTTCGTCATAATCTTTGCAAACAGCTTAATCGGTAGTCTGCAAAGTCCGTATAGAAGGCCAGCAGTGTGGCGGATCTCCAAAGCGACGTATCTTGTCTTTTCAGCACACTATACTCTGATTTTGTGATAGGCTTGCCTTTGATTAGATACTCGCTTACATGTAAGAAACAGCAGAACTCTCGAAAATCAAATTCTTTTCTTTATGGGAGACAGGTCACGTACGAGGATCTGAAATGGAGCATTGTATTACAGCCTGCGATGCACATCTTGCAATCATGAGGGTTCATAGCGGCCCTTAATACACAAGTTCATTGGGAAGTCCAAGAATTTTGAAATACGGGATGCCAATAAGATGCAGACGACAATTTTGGAAGTTCGCCTTACAGAAGGAAACTAGCCAATACTTACAAATGTGGCTAGGTGGCTGCATAAAGTAAATGAGAAGCTGCTATCAGCAAACGGGACCCAGCAATCCAACACCATATACCCAGTACTACTCAACCAGTACATATTTACTTCGCTGTCTTAGTGAATGTCGTCTCTGTTGTTGAACTACTACTTTGCTGAAATACACTCAAGTATGATCGCTGCGTAATCTTCCGGATAACAGCCATCTTCGTTGTATATTACAGTACACTTATATGAACAAACCTTTTAACGCTCAAACACATCTTACTCCTAGAAATCATCAGTTAACATTCACTCGTACCGACGAAAGACTCAATCGAAAGAAGTAATGAGCAAGTACGTGCTGTCGAAATATTGAACAAGAGAGTGCCAACGAAGCATTGAGCAAGCAAGTGCCGTATCTCAT
Organism: [Candida] loeiensis; assembly: GCA_030563775.1. Lineage (NCBI taxonomy): Eukaryota > Fungi > Ascomycota > Pichiomycetes > Serinales > Debaryomycetaceae > Kodamaea > [Candida] loeiensis. The sequence continues at coordinate 54,342 of JAJMKD010000005.1, forward strand.
TCTACCGGTATCATGAGATTATGGCGGAATTCGCTTAGTGGTCCATAGCATCAGCTATTATATAACAATGAGTAAGAAATTAAAGCGAACTAGGCTTTACAACGAATCTAGGAACAGAAATACTGGCAGATACGAGATCGCACCACTTGCTTCTATTCAAGTTCGTGTGTACTGTTCGCGTCATCAAACGGCTGCAAAAATGAAATGTCAGTACGATGACGCAAAGATATCAGGTGACATTTTGACTTTGGAGGTTGTAAGTGCAGGAAACTGGCACCTAAGGAGAACACCGAAAGGCTGAGGCCAATTCTCTACCAAGGAGTATTTCTGTACGAGTTGATGGGGATGGCTGCTTACAAGCAACTTTGAATTGTACTCGTTATCAGATTGTCCATACTGGGGAGAGATTGATGAACTGACGAGAAGTGTCTTACTTTTCTCAAGATTACCATTTACTCTCACCATCTACTCACGCTGAATCTCGCACAGAACCAGAGTCAAAAAGAACAGAATGCTGAAACCGTCACGGATAAATTTAGAAAAAATCGAGAAAGGGCGTAGTTAATCTTACTGGTGGGAAATGACAAAAGTGGCAGAGAACTGGTAAATTGTGCAGTGAAAAATGATCGAAAGTGATTGAAAGTGATCGGAGGTGATCGAGAGTGATTGAAACTGATTGAAACTGATTGAAACTGATTGAAACTGATCGAAACTGATTGAAACTGATTGAAACTGATTGAAAGTGAAAGTGATCGGAAGTGATAGAAACTGATTGAAAATGATTGAAAAGTGAGATAGTGAAAAGTGACATCAGTGACAAATCGTGACAAAAGTTGTCCGACAGCCTGAAGGCAACATGAAACCAGTACATAAAAAATGCTCCGAGCCTCATACAAGCGTCAAATAATGCCACTGCCAAAAGTGACATGATAAAGTGACATAAAACGGATTTAATGAAAAATCCGACCCAACATCCGATTTCAAAACAGGCTACATCGATTCATCAGGTGTTTGAGATCCAAAGTGAGTCCATACTAGACCTTGATACGACAACTTGGTCTTGACTGTACTATTCTCATCTTTACTTTTACACTGTAAAACTTTATCGTTGAAGTCCTTGATCGTTGATATTTCAATCGTTGATATCTTAATTGTTGATATCTTAATCGTAGATACTCCCTTGATATTATTAAAATCCTGATTGACAAATCACGTCCCCTATTCCTATTGCTTTCGCCTCGTCCATATTCGCTCGTTTACTCGTTTATCATCACCTGTTCCAATTTAATTCTATAAATTATTCTATTTTCCTTTTCTGTCAACGTTCGATACGCTCACGCTATGCTCTCCCCAGACCAGATACACAACCCCGATCTCCCCATGCGCGAGCGCATGGAGGCCCTCGTCCGCTTAAAGCAACAGCAAATCACCGACGCAGTCGCCAGCATCGACACCGTCGGTTTCCACACCGACACCTGGGTCCGCGAGAACAACGGCGGAGGAGGCCTGTCAATGGTGCTACAGAACGGAACAACCTTCGAAAAGGGCGGGGTGAACATCTCTGTCGTCCACGGCAAACTCCCTGCTGCTGCGGTGACCAGAATGAAGGCGGATCACGCCAATTTGAAGGCGTCCAGCGAAGACGGCAGCGTAAACTTTTTTGCGTGCGGATTGTCTTTGGTGATCCACCCACACAATCCACACGCACCGACGTCCCACGCCAACTACCGCTATTTTGAGACCAGCAACGACTCCGGCGAGGTCGAGGCGTGGTGGTTTGGCGGTGGGGCAGACCTCACGCCCTCCTACTTGTACGAGGAGGACGCAAAACACTTCCACCAGCAGCACAAGGACGCTTTGGACAAGCACGACAAGGAATTGTACCCCAAGTACAAGAAGTGGTGCGACGAGTACTTCTACATCAAGCACAGGGGCGAAACGAGAGGTGTGGGTGGTATTTTCTTCGACGACTACGACTCGAAGCCGGCGGACGAGATTCTCCGCACCGTGGAGTCGTGTTTTGACGCATTTGTGCCGTCGTACGTGCCGTTGGTGGCCAAGCGCAAGGACACGCCGTTCACCGAGGAGCAGAAGCAGTGGCAACAGATCAGGAGGGGGCGGTATGTGGAGTTTAACTTGGTGTTGGACCGTGGGACGCAGTTTGGGTTGCAGACACCGGGTTCGCGTATTGAGAGCATCTTGATGTCTTTGCCGGCGACTGCCAGTTGGGTGTACGATCACCATCCGGAGGAGGGTAGTGAGGAGGCGAAGTTGTTGAAGGTCTTGAAGACTCCTGTGGAGTGGGTCTGAGTAGTATAATGGTTTTCTTTTCTGGGGAGCTAGCTCCCCAGGATAGGGAGAATAGGTGACTAGTATGAGTGGAATGAGTAATGTTGGAATAGTTGAGTATGTAGAATTGAATGTAATGTTGGAATAGTTGAGTATGTAGAATTGAATGTAATGTTGGAATAGTTGAGTGTGTAGAATTGAATGAATGAGCTGGAATGAACAAGGTAGGAATGAGTTGAGGCGATTAAAGTACTTGACCTAAATGAAGCAATGAATTTATAATAACTAATGAACTGTTGAATGAACCTGTTGAAAGGAACTGTCGAAATTAACCGTTGAAATAAACCGTCGAAATGACTAGTTGCGTAAGAATGGTTTACAAATTTCTCAAAAAGAGTAGGCGTCTAACTGCTAGGAAAGAGAAGGCGATTCCCGTGAAGGCTGATTAGAGTCAGCGATGCTTCATGCTGAGTGATTAACAAAAGTCCAATATTAATCATTGAAAGGATGCCCTCTTAGCAATTCCTACAAACAATTCTCTAATTGATTGCAAAAACTTAGCATCTGCGTTTTTTCCTATAAAAACTGAGTAAGAAGTTGATATGCAAAAGGGATGGATGACATTCTTTCATGCATTTTACTCTATCAGGTTTCTTCCTCATTCGCACGATCGCGTTTCTTAACCTACGATCTCGTTACTCCCGTTCAAACGATTGCGTTTCATATTAACCTGCGATCATTCATACGATTGCGTTTCATATTAACCTGCGATCATCCATACCATTGCGTTTCATATTAACCTGCGATCATTTATACGATTGCGTTTCATATTAACCTGCGATCGTTTATACGATTGCGTTTCATATTAACCTACGATCTTATTCTCATCATTTATACGATCTCGTTACTCCTCTCCATACGCTCACGTTTTCCTCACGTAGCCTCGTCTCCACTTCCACAACCCCTCACTCGGATTTACCACCTCCCTCTCATTTTCTTCGAAATTCGCACCCAACCCCTGCGCCGCAACTACATGCAAGTAGTACCGAAAATCTGCCACGTCAAACCCCCTCCCAAACCGCGCCCTTGCCTCCAGCAATGCCTCCTCTCTCGTCTGCCTGCTCCGCTCCCTCAAAACCCCATATTTCCGCGCATATTCCTCGTATATCTCGCGAAACGACACCCTCTCACTGTGGACGCGCACCAAATCCGGAACATCGAAATTTGCAACCGCCAAAGACGCAATAGAATTCGCGACGTCCTCAAGCCTTGTAATCGAGATTTTCTGGTCAATGTCGCCCTTCAAATCGTATGCTCCATCTGTTACACCCACCAAATCAAGATACTCAGGGCCATACAAGTAACTCCCCGGCTGGGCAAAAAAACCGGTCTCCACCTCGACCGTCTTGATACCGAGCGCTCGCAATGCGCACCCGTGGGCGAGTTTCGCGCCAAAAAGCCCGGGGAGGTACTTTTCGACCTCGGCGCAGTCCGCACCGAACAGCGTGGGGAAAAAGATCCTGGGGCGGACGATGCGCGCCAACTCTTCAGTTTTCGCGAGCAACGCGGGGTTTCCGCTCAACAACTCGATGATTACGTCAGACCCTTTTATTTGTTCGCCCAATGCGGGGATGTCGCTGAGGTCGGACTTGATGTACCGGATGGTTTCTGAGGTGAGGCTTTTTCGGGTGACGACGGTGATGGAGCGGATTTTGGCGGAGAAGGGGGGGGACTGGAGGGCATCGAGGAGGGGTTTTCCGAGGGCTCCAGAGGGGCCGAGGATTGTAATAGTAACCATTACGTGAGCGAAGCGGACGTTACAGCGGATATCTGATTTTTTTGGACGTTGATATTTATAGAGAATATTAATGGCTATTGTTCGGAGATAATATATCAAGGGGATTAACTTGATAGGGTCTGTGATAGCAGATTGATTGCAATTCCTAGGATGGCATGTTAATGCAGGCTGAGTTTCTGGTGTAACTCCAGGCGTCACACTAGATTTTATCCTTATTCACAGTTTTACGCAAAGTTTCACTACGTTGACAGTTTGGCAGCAGGTTAGTATTTTACTGTCTTACCATTCAGTGTCTCCACTTAGTTCTACTAAGTTTCTGTTGCCAAAAAGTCCTAGTCAGTACTTTCTCCTCGTCAGTACTTCCATTACTCCTATTCAGTACTTACATTATGTGTTCCTATTCAGTACTACCATTATTCCTATTCAGTACTTCCATTATGTGTTCCTTCAACCAATATGACTACTTGGCAGTGCAAATCGTTCTCTCCACCACAGTGTCTACAAAACTCACTTTTAACGTTCCTCCAAGTCTTGTAGCCCTGCAGACTATTATGTAATCGTTTTGAATTTTGCAGCCACATGTGGAGCCACATAGCTAGAAAAGAGAAATACAACGACTAAATACGACCATCCCATCATAATCGCAAACTCAAAATCCAAACGAACACAAACATCACCGGGCACTGTCAACGCCTCTTCAATATCAGCACTGTCAACGCCTCTACACTATCAGAGCGCTGTCAACGCCTCTTCAATATCAGCACTGTCAACGCCTCTACACTATCAGAGCGCTGTCAACGCCTCTTCAATATCAGCACTGTCAACGCCTCTTCAATATCAGCACTGTCAACGCCTCTACATTCAGTCACTTCATATCAATATTTCATCTCACTAGTACTTTCCCCACTTCCACAAGCTCTCGTTCGGGTTCACCAACTCCCTCTCATCCTTGCTGAAATAGACCCCATGGTCCACACCCTGCGACGCAAACGAGTGCAAATAGTAAAAGAACTTGGAAGGATCAAACCCGTTCTGCCACTCCTTCTTGAGATCGGCCAATGCCTGATCCTTAGAAATCACCTCGCGCTCCTGCAACTGCACATTGTGGCTCTTGTTGTACGTCTCCACAACCTTCCTAATCGGAATGTTCTCGCTGAAAACAGTCACGTTGTCTGGAATCTTGTTGTAGTCGTCGAAAGTCGCCAACGACGCAACCGAATTCCCGATATCTTCCGGTCTGGAAATCGCAATCTCCTGGTCCAAGTCGCCTCTCACGGTGTACGTGTTGTCCGAGTGGATTCCCGCGTGTTCAACAAACTCGTACAAAAAAGCACCGGGCGCTGCGAAAAACGACGTGTACACATCAATGGTCTTGATACCCTCCTCTCTGAGGGCGTTGCTGTGGTCGACCTTGACCTGCAAGAAGCCAGGCACATACAGCTGGACCTGGCGGATATCAACACCGAACTGCGTGGGGATGTAGAGCTTTGGCTTGACCAACGCCGCGACCTTCTCAGTGGTTGCAAATAAAGTGGGGTTTGGAGCCAATAACTCGATAATCACATCGGTGCCCTTCAACTGCTGCGCCAAGTCGTCTGCATTGCTTAAGTCCGACTTGACGTACTGCACCTTGTCGGTGCTTTGCAAGTCCTTTCTGGTGACTGCCTTGATGGGGAACTTGACCTTGGAGGCAAAGGGCTCTGACTGGAGGGCCTTGAGGACGGACTCACCAAGGGCACCCGAGATGCCGAAAACTGCGATAGAGGACATTGAGGAGGTTGTTGATAGTTGTAGCTGCTGATTGCTTGTTGGTGATTGTAGCTGCTGATTACCTGTGGTGGTGATTGCTGCTGCTGATGCTGATAATTTTGGGGAAACTGGGGTTTATAAACCGTCAGCAGTGGCTCTAACCTCCACAGTTCAGGAGACCCTCAATTTGTCACGTCGCTCGAACATTCCTGCGCAATGGGAATATTTTTTGGTTATGTAAGAATTTTACAAATATTTGGAGAGCAATATTTCTGGCCTTAGTAATTTGCACAGTAATGCTACAAAATGTGGACAGCGGACTGTGGTGCTTAATAAGCGTGGCTGTGACGAGAAGGGGAAGCTTGGGCACGACTGTTGAGATTCCACGTGGTGTTGTAGAAGCAAGTAGTGCTCATTCTTGAGTGGAAGCAACTGGAAGGTGGAGAGAGAAGAAAACAAGTAACAGTTTTATTTAAGAAAACAAGTAACAGAGTTTCATTTAAGAAAACAAGTAACAGAGTTTGATTTAAGAAAACAAGCAACAGAGTTTGATTTAAGAAAACAAGTAACAGAGTTTCATTTATGAAAACAGGAAACAGGGTTTCACTCAAGATAACAGGAAAGGTTTCATTCAAGAAAAAAAACGAGCGCTCCTTGGTAAAGCCACTCCGGCTGGGTCGGTAGAATCGGGATTCTACGGGAGAAGGTCAAAAATAAAACACCCCTAAGGGGTTCGAACGACTGCTTCTTTACGACAGTTTTACTCCTTGGTAAAGCCACTCCGGCTGCGTCGGTAGAATCGGGAACCTGCGGGAGAAGAAGGTCAAAAAATAAAAATAATGACTCCTAGGCGGTTCGAACGCCTGCATCTTTACGATAGTAGAACTTGAGTCTACCGCCTTAACCACTCGGCCAAAGAGCCAGTACTTGGAAGTAACAACACCGGCTCCAACTTGTTCTGTACAAGAATACTCCCTAGATATCCAAGAAAAAGACATTAAGGTATCTAGTGACGCAAGCAAACAAGAAGACACCACAAGATTACCGCGTTGAGCGCGTTGTGCCTATGAAAAGACCGCAAGTGACTGAATGTGAGCTAATGTGTAGTCAGTTTAAGGTGAGCTTGATCGAAGCCATTAATCATTCAGTGTACGTAAAAATGAAAACATGTAGGGTTATCCACTGTCAAGAGTTAATGTTTAAGGTGACTACAGTTAAAACGGGCTCGAATTTCCAGATATGTAGAGATTTTAGAGAAGAGGTGCTTTGCCAAAGCAAAACTAGAGTAGCGTATTAATGTAACCCGTAAGTTTATAGGAAGTTCTTGGTATATGTTTACATAAGAGACTTGGTATATCCGTTTAACATAGGATGCTTGGTATATCCGTTTAACATAGGATGCTTAGTATATCCTTAAGATAAACTAGCGTACTTGGTATATCCACTTCCTTTGCTCACTTAGACAATTCTTAATTTTGTATTCGCCCACGTTTGCTTTACGATCACCCAGTGCTACGTCTTTGGCGTAGGGGTCACTCGCTTGCTCTTTACTCAAGAAGAATAGGGACTTACACCAATGGCAGCAAAATTCAAGTTCCAGAAGTCGAACGCTTGCAGTAGTTGCACTCCAACCACTGGGCCACAAAAAAGAGCTTTTTCTTCCTTTTGAGAGTCGAGCGGTCGCACCGTCGAAAGTCAGCAGTATGCAAAAAGGACCACTTGGCTAAATATGCTTACAAAGCGGGCTATGATAATTTTGAGATATCACTAATATTCAAAACGAGTTCTTTAAATTAGTACATTATTCTGCCATACAGTCTTGTTGTTTTTCCAGTCCCTTTTCTTGTGCTTGTCCCATTTCTTTCCACAATCCTCTTCCACACCGTCGTTCCTAATCTTTTTCTAACACTGGTATATATCTCCAAAGTCACTTAAATACACTTTTATCTTCTGCAATATCTCACTTTAAAAAAATAATGACTCCTAGGCGGTTCGAACGCCTGCATCTTTACGATAGTAGAACTTGAGTCTACCGCCTTAACCACTCGGCCAAAGAGCCAGTACTTGGAATTATCAACACCGACTCCAACTTGTTCTGTACAAGATCACTCCCTCGGTTTTTATCTTTTTCCCCACATGAACCTCAGCAAATCATTGGGCCCACAGGGCAGGGCCCTCCTCAACCAGCAGAATGCCCCACAAGAACTCGACTTCCTCGTCAATGACCTCCGAAACCCCAAAGAATCCGCAACCATCCAGCAAACCCTCGGCTACATGTACCACTACTTGCCGTACGTCAAAAACGAACACAACCTCCGCGTGGTATTCGCCAGCTTCTTGAACTCACCGGTCTGCTTCGGCCCAGCGCTGTTCGAAGACCTCTACCCCATCATCGAGGCCTTCAAGGCCATAACAGACAAAAAATTGAAGATGTCCCAGCCAACCCTCCCCACCAAGACCTTTTACACCGTTTTGTTGCGCGAAATGCAGAACTTCACCAAGTTCAACGTGCAGGCCAACAGCTGGAAGGTGTTGCCCATACTCACGGGTATCTTCCTTTCAAACGAGTTGAGAGATCAGTTGTACGCCAATCCTATCGAATACGGGTGGTTTTTCCGCAACTGGGACGAAAACGCAAGAAAGCTCTACGTACGTGCGCTCAACTACAGCTTGTCGAGTGTGTACAGCGACGAAATCGTCGACTTGAGCATTTTGTGCTTGGCAATCACCTTCAACAAGGAAAAGGAGCACCTTTCCGCGTACACAGACAAACACCTCCAGGCGTTTATGGTGAAGAGGTTGACGGAGATGTTGTTTGTAAACAACACTTTGTACACCAACTTTCTCTTAGGAAGCAAGATAGAAAGCCCCGTTATAAGGCATATAAACCGACTTGCGTTCCTTTTGGAGGCGTACATGAGACATCTACGCTTTGACGACGATTGCTACGTGATTGCTGCGGAAACTGTCGATACCATGTTGGCATTCAACAAAAACATGAGTGCGTTCTTTTCCCCCACGTCATTCAACACCAGCGACACAAGTGCACAGGACTACTGGGTGTTTATGAAGTCGTTGTTGTTTGCCCAGATAGTGGTCTTCCAGGGCGTGTTGACGCGGTTCTTGACGTCCAACAAGCAGTTCTTTCTCATCAGTCCGTGGGGAGTGCGGCGCACTGCTGCGATTGAGGCGGAATACCGCGAGCTCTCGCTCAAGATGTTGCACAACTTGTACTACCTCAACTTCATCTTGCTCTCCATCGGCCAGGGCGGGTTCAACAGCTACAACTTCATCTACTACTTGGGGACGGAAATCGCGTTGAAAAGCAGAGAGAGGTTCCAGCAGTTGACCATGCAGATGATTGGCGACTACCGCGAGGTGAACTTGCACGCGGAGGTGTTGATGTCCGACTATATGATGCGCTCAAAGGTGCTTTTTGCGCTTGGATTGTGGGAAAACTATCTCCAGCAGCAGGAGAAGGACGACGGTTTTATTGAGAGGGAGATATTCCCAATTTGTATGGGTCTAGCAGACGATAATCACTACGACAGTTATGAAATCAACGAGGCGAGTCATTCTGTGTTGTTGTTTTGTTTTTCGAATATGGGCACCATGGACGGAGACGCGATATTCCGGAGTGTGGAGTATGTGCAGCTATTGTACAGGCAGTTTCCCCAGCGGCTTTCGGCACACCAGTTGAGCATAGCCACGGAGACGTTAGGGAAGAAAATCCTTTCGAATCCAGTTGTGATGCCCAGTGGTAAGGACTCTGCGTACGAGTTTATGGACTTTTTGCTAGGAAATGCCGCGGATTGTGAGCCCGCGGTTGCAATAAAGCCGAGCACAGACGGGTTGCCAGAGGGGTTGAATTTGCCCGGTGCGCACCCGTCGTTGACGTTTGGGCTGGCACAGCCGATTCTGGAGATAAACGCGCAGTCCACGTTGCGGAATGTGGACAAGGCGACGAGAAAGCAGGGGGACATAGTCAAGGCGAACAAGGGCAAGAAGCCAAAGAACTTGCTCAAGGTGAACTTGCTTCCGGAGGGCAGAATACACAAGGACTACAAGTTTGAGAACAGGGTGGTTCCAGAGACGGTTCGCGAGGCGTATGTGCTTGCGGTGATCAACTTGGTGCCGTATCTCCCGCTTTCTGTGTTTGTGCACTGGTGCGGGGCGATATGGGGGGTGGTGGAGGGGAGCGAGGTGAATGAGCGGAACTTTTTGGGGGGGATGATGTGGAAGGTGTTGAGCGAGAACTTGGATTTGAACAGGATGGAGTTGGCGATGAGGTGGTGGTATGAGGAGATCCAGGTGCCGGAGAATGCGAAGTTGTAATGACACATGAATAACGACACATGACGAGTGAATGTGTCGGTTAGTGGAGAATGAAGCGAGAACGATTAGAACGAGGAGAATACATGACATGAGCACTCAAGAATGAAGAGCATGAGCGTAAGAACAACATGACCACTCAAGAATGAAGAGCACGAGCGTATGAACAACATGAGCACTCAAGAATGAAGAGCACGAGCGTATGAACAACACGAGCACTCAAGAATGAAGAGCATGAGCGTATGAACAACATGAGCACTCAAGAATGAACGACATGAACATATGATGAACTCACATTTAGTACTGTAATTGGTACAAGTAGTGTCAAAGGAAATAAGGTTAAATCAAGGTGTTGACTGGTGCTTCGAAACCTGTTCTTAAAACTGTAAGTAGAACCTCAATTCAAGGGAGATGAGATTGACGGAGCCTGCACTTCTGCTGGAAAAAGTGCCTTCGCTCGCTATTGACCTATCCTGCATATAATATTTTGCAGCCATGACTACAGAGAGAACAAGACGGACGTCATAGCTCGGATCGCAAGTAGGGTGGAGTGTGAAGTGAACGTCGGGTCTGTTTTCGTTCACGACCTGCATAAAAACATTTTGCATCCACGGACCTGAAAGATCTGCTGAAGCAGCCGAGATCCCAAAAGACAACAAGGGTGTCAAAGTGTCCCAACGGTTGTCAAAGCGTCCCAAACGGTTGTCAATGTGACTAAATTTAATTTAAAAAGGCATTGTTCTTGAGACCACAGTAGTATAACAATCGACAGTTAGTAAGACTTTGGGTATGAATCCGTATGAAAAAATCAATGCGAGTTGAGATTGAATGCTGTAAGACGACTTTTGGGAAGCTCCATTAAGTTCATCGCAGTTTGTCCCATCTCGAAATTCTGAAAAAAGTGCATTACTACTCAAACTTAGCCAAACAGCCATTATCATGTTCCCTGTAGATTCATTTTAGTACAAACGATAAGCCCAGACTGAAGCTATCCCTGTTTGAACTATGATCCTTATCGATCCCTTTTCTCGTTTTCTATTTCAAACTCTATCTCATTTAGGACTCCCAGTCTATCTCTTCTCCTTCATCAATCTCGATTCTGTCTATTTTCTGTATCTTATGTCCATTTTCTGTATCTTATGTCCATTTTCTGTATCTTATGTCCATTTTCTGTATCTTATGTCCATTTTCTGTGTTTTCTGATCTTCTTACTATTTTCGTCTCTTCTGTCCTCTCTCTTCTGCATTTCCTACGATTTTCGTCTTCTGTGCATTTCTTCGATTTTATCTTCCGTTTTCAACTATTTTATCTTCTGTATTTTATTTCATTTTCCTCATCTCATCATGGCCAGAAAGAAGTCCGCCGCCAAAAAGGCCAAGGAAGCCGAAGAGGCTGCGAAGATTCAAAAGCCCGTGGAGTCCCCTGTTGACTCATCACTGGAGGACAGCGAATCCTCAGACGAAGACGACTTCGGCGAGCTCATCACCCCAGACGTCGAGGCCGGCATCAAGAACGTCCTCGACGCCATCAAAAACGACCCGTCCAAGTTGCGCGACAAAGACGTGAAGTTCTTCAAGGACCCGGAGCACCCAGAACGTTCAGAAAACGCCCGTTCCAAGAAAGACCAGCCCATCTACCTCAAGGACTACCACCGCATGAACTTGTTGAGCGGAGGGTATAAAGACGACAACGAGTACGGCACCGTGGACGGCGAGAAGCCTTTTGTGGTTACCGAGAAGGAGGACCGCGAAAAGTTGCTCTCAGACATCAAAAACGCATTTAGCGACGACGAAGACGACGACTTCTTGACGAAAAAGAGCGTCCCAGAGACCAGAGCAGAGCTCATTGCACAGGCTGCGGAGGAGGACAAGCACAAGAAGGCCATGCCGGACCCAGATGTGGACGAAAGCGGGTTTTTGAGTGCGTTTGTGGACTCGCAGGGGTGGATACCGAAGAAAAACGACAAGGTGATTGATTTGGACCAGATCAACAACGACGACGAGGCGGAGTTTGACGACGCTGTGGAGCAGTTTGAGCATGCGTACAACTTCAGATACGAGGACCCAAATGCGGCGGAAATCGTGTCGTACGCGCGTTCGCAGGCGACTTTGCGGAGGACGAACACGAACGCGAGAAAGAGAAAGAGAGAGCAGGAGACGGAGGAAAAGCAGAAGGAGGGGGTTTTGCGCGAGGAGCAGGTGCGCAAGAAGAAGAACAGCAAGGTGACGAAAGTGATGGACAGGATGGCAAAGATCAAGGAGGCTGTGGGGGACGATGTGAGCGATGAGTTAATTGAGCGGGTTTTTGGAGATGCTTTGTTGAGAGACGATTTTGACGATACCGACTGGGACAACAAGATGGCGGAGATATTCAACGAGCTGTATTACGGGGGGGAGGTTGAGAAGCCGACCTGGGACGATGATTTGGGAGACTATGGGGAGGAAGAGGAAAAGGAAGAAGAAGAGGAAGTAGAAAAGGAAGAAGAGGCTGAAGAAGAAGCTGAAGAAGAAGCTGAGGAAGCCGAAGAAGAAGCTGAACATCCTACCTCCTCTAAGAAAGAAAAATTGAAACAGAAGAAATCATCTAAGAAAGACAAAGAGGCTCTTCGCGAAAAAGCAAAGGCAATCGTGGAGGCAAACGCCTTGAAGATTATGGAGGAGATTGAGGAGGAAAGAGGAAGAAGCAAGAGCGAGGAGTTCAAGTTCAAGTACCGCGAGGTTTCGCCGGAGTCGTTTGGGTTGAACACCAGGGACATCTTGTTGGCGGACGACAAGCAGTTGAACAGCTACATTGGGTTGAAGAAGTTTGCCCCGTACAGGTCCAAGGAGTTGCGGTTGAAGGACAAGAGGAAGTACGCGAAGAGAAAGGACTTGTTTGAGTGGAGGAAGGAGACATTCAGAAATGTGAAGAAGGGGCCGGATGAGAAGGAAGGGGAGATTTGGATTCCGTTGGAGGGGGGCAAGAAGGAGAAGAAGGAAAAGAAGGGGAAGAAGGGGAAGAAGGAAAAGAAGGAAAAGAAGGAGAAGAAGGAGAAGAAGGAGAAGAAGGAGAAGGAGATTGAAGAATAAAGGTAGATAAATGAATAGGAAAATAGAGTTAATGTAGAGCTGGGACAATTTTGGGAAGAAGTATTGTTGCGAATTCAAGGTTTATAGAATTGGTAGAAGTTTAGAGAAGTTTAAAGTATTTAGGTAGAGGCTTAAAGAAGTTTAGGTAGAAGTTTAGAGAAGTTTAGGTGAAGTATAGAGAAGTTTAGGTGAAGTATAGAGAAGTTTAGGTAGTAGTCCAAGACTGAAAGTTAGAGTTTATGATATACGGTATTGTAGGGTCAATTTTTTGCATTCTTTTGAGCTACGATTTTGCTACTTTATTGTGGTCTCCTATTCTGGGTATATTCTGGGGCAAAGTATGTGCAAATCTCCGGAGCCTATGAGTATTTTGTTCCAAAGTCTAAAATAATGGCTGCAAAAAATTCTCTTGTTATAGCATTTTTTGTTTTTATGGCAATTTTATGGCTGTTTTTACGATTATACGGTTGTTGTCATATTTTATTGCTCTATGGCTGCGAATTATTGTAAAGAAAAAGATCCATTCGAGCACGATTTATTGGTATCGAGAGGAAAGTGTTGTAGCCGCCAACTGCATTTCCCTCGCTTGCGAGCAAGAAACAAAACGACCAGTGCAGTCACGAAGTCACAAAAATCTTGAATAAATGGCCGTCTAGGAACTTATAATGATATCGAAATTTTGGCTGCGAATTGGAAAAATCGCACAGTTAAAGAACTGAAAATTGCGTGTTTTGAAGCATTAGTTTCCCAAAGTAAATTTCTGCACGGATTTGTTGAACTCTACAAAATGCGTATGTTTCAACGAAAGGGTTGTCTTCAATTAAATACTATCTGCACTGAGTAAAGAACACTCAATTCTATTGAAATAGGAGAACACACAATTCTATTGAAATAGGAGCACTCGATTCTATTGAAATAGGAGCACTCGATTCTATTGAAATAGGAGCACTCAATTCTATTGAAATAGGAGCACCCGATTCAAATAGGAGCACTCAATTCTATTGAAAGAGGGAGAAAGCTCATTGGAAGAGGACAGGAGACTGCGCACACTTACCGCGAAAACACGCGTACGCATTTTTCTAAACTCATTCTTCCACAATAAAGAAGTAATCTACCCTCACTAGCCAGTCAAAACTTGAGACGCTGAATTTTTAGTTTTAACACACTAGCAAAGAAAGTAGCAATAGGTATGGAACAATTTATTCAGAATTATTGCCCATTCTTCATCCTCCAGATGGACAGCATCCAATGAAGTTTGAGAAAAAGCAGAATGACCTACAGAACCCACTGTCAAATGTACTACAGAACCAAAGGTCTCCTGTTTAGTGCATTCTCCTTTTGTGTCACAAACCACGGAGAGAGCCACACCGTAATTGATCTGTTTTCATTCAGGACATCCTCATTTTATTTGACTATCATTCGAAAATCCTACTACTCATTGTCTCTATTAATATTCCTATACCTATGCTATGCATTCTCATTTCCATACCTTGGACCTTTTTTGGAGCCACTTTGCACGCAAAAAATAAGCTCATTCGAGTCTCCAGGAACTTATACTTTTTGATGTTCAATCGTTGCCAGGAACTTGTGACAGGAAAGAAGAGAACCACCTCTTTCGGATTTGAAAACAGAAAGGGGGAAATTTTATACCAGCGACAGCATGTTCTCAATCGTTCCTAGTCGCAAGCACCAGGGAACTCAAACTAATCTTCCTCAAGCCCAACCGTTTTCGCAAGCAGCAGGAAACGAAGAAACCCTGTTTTATGCTCAGTCATCCCTGTCACACTCAACGGATTAAAATCTGTTTGCTTGTTCGTCCCTGTCACACGCAACGAATTATAATCTGTTTGGCTTCTTCTTCCCTGTCGCACTCAACGGATTATAATCTGTTTGCTTGCTCGTCCCTGTCACACTCAACGAATTATAATCTGTTTGGCTTCTTCTTCCCTGTCGCACTCAACGGATTATAATCTGTTTGCTTGCTCGTCCCTGTCACACTCAGCGAAATATAATATGTTTGGCTTGTTCGTCCCTGTCCCGGAACTCACACTAACTCGCTAATTGTAGCATCCCTCCTCCTCCTCACCACCGATGCTATATACATCTGCCCCATTATCATCGCTACCGTCCCCCCAACCAAACAAACACCCAATATCCCCACCCACCACTGAAGCGTATCCACCCCCTGACCCGGCACCCGCACGTTCATCCCAAACAGCGACGTGAGCGTGTGGATCGGCACAAATACCGTCGCCACCATCGCAAACTTCGAAATCATCGCTGTGCTCTTGCTATTCGTGTGAAACGACTGCACACTCAAACGCCCCAAATAATTTCCGTGTGTGCGCCCCAAGATTTTTTCGTGCGCGAGAAGCGTCTGGTGCATCGTCACTATGTGGTCGTGGATATCCCCCAAATATAGCGCTACATCCCCCACATCTACCCTCTTTTCAAATGTCCTCACCACGTCTGCCTTGCCAGAAAGAAGCCGGAGTAAAGTCATCACCACATGCCGCACCTCACTTATTAGCCGAAGAACCAGCCCAAAGTCCGTCATCACGGATGTCAACACCGTATCTTCGATGTACTCCACCTCGCGTTCAGCTTTGCTGATTACCGGCCCAAACGCATCGGTGATTGAGTCGATCATCGCGTAGCATATCCACCCCGGCGTCACATTCACGTACCCGTAGAGCAGTCGCATACGGCGCCGCACCAGCCCGGGATGCGACATCGGAGAAAAGTGGAACGACAACATTCCGTCGCCAAACACCACGAGGTACACGCTGAGCGGTTCGAGAAACTCCTCACATTCGGGGTCTGTCTCAAATGTGTGGAAGCACACAAAGTAGTAATTGCGGAACTGCTCCATTTTTTCGCGCGACTCCTCCACCATAATGTCCTCGGCGGTCAACGGATGGAGCCCGAACGTGCGCGCTAGCACCTTCATTTCGTGCTCTGTGGGGCTGAGGCAGTCGAGCCACCATGTCTTGTTTTCAAAGAGCTTTTTGGCGTTGCCGTTGACGAGGGAGGGGAGATCTTGGGCGTGGAGGGTTGATTCTGAGCCTGCAGTGAAGAGGGAGAAGCGGTTGGGCAGGTCGGAGGTGTCGATGAAGTTGGATCCGAGGTTGTTGAGGTATTTGAAGTTGTGATCCATGTTCGTTTTCTGGTGACCTTGAGAAGCTGGTACGGGTAATGTTTTTCCTCGAAACGGTCGTGGTTACAAGTAATCTCTGTTTGGTAGTGTTGTAGTTTACCAGGAATTTTGAGGCCTGTGGTTGACTGTGTTGAATCTTCGACTGTCGTATCGTTGACTGTGTTGAATCTTTGACTGTCGTATCGTTGACTGTGTTGAATCTTTGACTGTCGTATCGTTGACTGTGTTGAATCTTTGACTGTCGTATCGTGACTGTGTGGTCGTAAGACTCAGTAGATATGGCTGTAACGCACTCTATGAATGATACCTTTGATTGTTCTGGATCCGGATTTCCTATTCCAGTCGTTATCGTTTCTCCACCTTTAGCTCATCAGGAGATTTATTTGACCATGTGCATGTCCAAAGTATTTATATTGGCGCCAAGAATTGTGACGCAAAATAGGGAGACCGATGAGTGGAAGGGTGGATGAGTAGAGGAGTGGATGCGTAGAGGTTGTAGATGAATATAGAATGATGTAGATGTGTTCAACACCTGGGTACCTTGATTTTGGCTGACGAACGTGGGGAGTAAGAATGCTTGCAGTACCAGACTTTAATTATCGACTCCTGGTTCGCAAGCTCAGCAGAAATCATACAGTACCTTGAATGCAACTAGAGTTCTCCCAAACTGGTATTTCCCACGTTACCGCTGAATATGAACAGAATGTTCGTGTCTACTCCCTGCGGCCAATAACCTTTTGTGCATGAAACTCAGCCTCTTTCAGGTGCAAAAATTGCCTATTCCTTCTGGCGTATTTTGCAGCCACGGAAAGCGGACCTGCTGAGGGGTTTCATAATTCAGTTTGATGTAGGAAACGATTAACGTTTGGTGTAGGAAACGATTAACGTTCAGTTTGGTGTAGGAAACGATTAACTTTCAGTTTGGTGTAGGGCAAACAAAATCCAATATGACGAGTGCTTTCACGAGGAACCTTGATGATCGCTCTCGTAGAAGATCAAACGATGATTGACAATAGACAAGAGAAGTTTTGGGAATGGTTATATGTTGCGATCAGAAGATGATGACGGACTGTGTACAGTTTACGATCTAGACCCACAACTCCAGCCGAACGCCAGTCATCTCTACGGTGAGTGTCACCATATACCGTTCACCTTAAGATTGCCAGCTCAGGTTCAATCTTACCAGTGCTTACAGTCGACTGAGGCGTAGATATCTCAAAAGTAGTTCACGTTCATTTGGCTCAATTTAATATTGGTAGTACTGATTAGCAAGTCAGTGAACCACTTCACAAAATCTCAGTGACCATCGAATGCTCAATGAAGAAATTGACTTTCAATAAATCGTGTTCACCTTCTATTACGTCGTTAAGATCGGTCTTTACTCTTCACCTCGAGTATCAATCAAATCCCCGTAGTATGCCACGTTCACGCTCATTCAGTCAGTGAATGCATCACGTCGATAATTCAATTCGCTTCGCCGTGTCAGTCGAATATCTTTCGTTCTTGTTCATTTAACTAATTCACGTTCTTTTCTGCCTTTGTTGCCAAATTTTGGCTGCGAAACGGAGATGTGGCTTTTTTCTTCTCATCATTGCAGCCTATTCAGATAATATGTTTACATCAGTTGTTTTGGGTGGACATAAGAGGACTGAGACTAGACAAACTGATATTGCCATCAACGGCAGTTTGTGTGGACGATGCTCAGCTCTTTCCGTTATTGCTATTGTTTCGGCATAGTTCAGCTGGTAGTAATATTTTGACAAGGTATTTGATCTTCAGGGTGGGTTTGAGTGGAGGAAGTCACTCACTCCACTGGTTTGATTCAGCCACCGAAAAATCTACATTCACGTTACCCTCAGTTTCTATGGCCTCACTGTACAATCTACCTTACCTACGGCCGTCTTTTTCAAATAATCCTAGATGGCAGTTTGAAAACCTTCGACTGTTCTAGTTGAATATTACGTGGGCGACCTACTGTCATCGTTTTTAATAATCAGTATGAGGTTTTTAACAGCCTGCGTCTTCTGAAAATTCACTCTCATGTACGTTTTTAACAGCCTGTGGCAATCTTAATATGAAATATCGCTTTGAACAGCCTGCGGCCGTTGAAAATCACTCTTTTACGCTTTGAACAGCCTGCGGCCGTTGAAAATCACTCTTTTACGCTTTGAACAGCCTGCGGCTGTTGAAAATCACTCTTCTACGCTTTGAACAGCCTGCGGCTGCCTCTTTCAAATCGCTCTGCAAAGAATCGCACCGATTTTTGTTAATTGACATCCTGCATACAGATTTCGCAGCTAGTAAAATCTTAATCGTCCAGATTAATCACCTCTTTCTCAATCAATTATTTTTATTAATTCATATCTATAATACCATTCTGTGGAATGAGTCGGTCTATTAGGTTGGTCAGGGTCACTGATTATGTTTCTGGGTCGATGGGCTCACAAATATCAGGTCGATTAGTCTGACTGGCATTCGCAAATGTGAAGTGTCTTCCTTCTGACATTTGCAAATTCGATAAAGTGTTTTACTCTCACATCGCTTCGCGAATGTAGATTTGGGTGGGTTGACTCGCTTCTAGATTCAAATGTTCGAGTACTCTCACATTCGCTTCGCGAATGCTCAGTCGTACTTATTTGGAAAACTCAAAACACTCCTCGCACCATCCCTGGTCCTCCTCATCCCAAAACTCCGGATCGACCTCCTGCTACTCTCCGGCGCCGGCGCCCCCTTCTGCAACGCACTGTCAATCCACATCTTCGCCCCACAAAACGAAACAATAATCACCAACACCATAAACCCAATGATCCCAAAAAACCACTGCAACGTCGACCCTCCCTCTCCCGGAACATGCACGTTCATCCCAAACAACCCCGTCACCAAATTGAGCGGAACCAATATCGTACCAATCAACGTCACCTTCGAAAACATCTCCGTAACACGATTATTGGAGTTGAACGATTCCACCTGCAACTGCGCCAAGTAGTTCGAGTGCGACCGCGAAAATATCTTCTCGTAAGCCAACAAGTTCTGAAACATCGTCACCACGTGATCCTGGATGTCGCCCAAATACAACGCAATGTCGGCACGCGGCTGTGCGCGGATCGGGTCGTGGATCACGTGAGGCGGCTTGTACATACCCGTGTCATTCCCAAAGGAAATACCCCCCGTGCCGTCCTCGTTGAACCCGATCGGGTGCTCCTGGTTCCCAGCTTCCTCCTGGCACCGCTTCGCAAACATCTTGATGACGTCCGCCTTGCCAGAGAGCAACCGCATCAACGTCATCACCTTCTTCCGCGACTCGCCAATGCGCTGCAACATCGAACTAAAGTCCGTGTCACGTGCCACAAACACCGAATCTTCAATAGCGTCTGCCTCGTACTCGATCGCGGTGATGACCGGCGCAAACTCGTCGGTGATGTCGTCAATCATCGCGTAACAGATCCAGTCCGCACTCACATCCACGTAGTCGCGCAACTGCCGCACTCTGCGCCGCACAGACGCCGGGTGTGAGATCGGGGAGAAGTGGAACGACAACACGCCGTCGCGAAACACAACAAGATACACGTTGATCGGCTCCAAGTAGTCCTCGGACTCCTTGTCCGGCTCAAAGGTGTGGAAACACACAAAATAGTAGTTCCGGAACAACTCGACCTTCTCACGTGTTTCTTGCATCCGGATGTCCTCCGCAGTCAACGGGTGGATACCAAACGCACGTGCGAGCGTCTTCATCTCTGCGTCCGTGGGACACACGCAGTCCAACCACCACGTACTCTCGCCGTTCCGGAAAAGCTCCCGCACACTTTGCCCCGGCGCTACCAAAGACGGCATATCCGGTGCGTGCACCGTTTCCTCGGACTCGGAGGAAAAAAACGAGAATCTGTCGGGAAGCGACAGTTCTGTGGGTTCTGTGATGCGGGCCCCCCCAAACCGGATCCCCCCGTACGGCTCGTCGTCAAACTGGATGGGCGAGTCGTCTTTTTCGCCCATGGACGACAGCGACGACCCGGCCTCGACCGGAACTTCCAACTCTTTTTTCTCTGGCTTTCGCAACCTATTCAAGATATTCTTCGGCGTGTACTTCAACGCCGCGCTCGACCGCGAGCTGCGCAGCGACGACATTCCCTCCGGCTTCCCGTCCATAATGCGCATTTTGGTGCGTTCCGCAATCATGTGCTGCTGTTCCTGCATCAACCGCGACGACTCGCGTTCTTCCTTGATGAACTCCTCGATTTCGTCAAAGTCGATGCCCTTGATGCGAACGTGTTCGCGGAGCATGGGCGGAAAACACACATCCTCCTCGGTTTCCTGGGAGGACCTCAGCGCCTGTGAATCCTCGCTGTCTATGGACGATCGGGATGCGCGGCGGTCCTCGCTGCGAACGCGCGAAAGATTTTGTTCGGCGATCGATCCGCTGCGTTTGAATTTTTTTGGTAGCGCATGCTCAGGGTTTAGGCGGTCATTTTTAAAGCTTGGGCGCTCACGATCGGATTTGAGTATGGAGCCCAGACGTTCGGGTTTTTCCGTCGACCTGGGTTCATGTTCGTGTTTTCTTTCATCTCCCATGACAAACTCCCTGTTGACGCCTTTATCTTCTCTGAATCTTCTGTCGTCATCCCTGCGATCAGTCTTCAACAATATTCCCTCTTTGTATCCCTCTTTCAATCTCTCTTCTTTTCCCTCTTTCAGTCTCTCTCCTCTTCCCTCTTGCAACCTCTCCCCTCTCTCCAATCTCTCTTCTCTCCCCTCTCTGGATCTCTCTCTGGATCTCTCTCTCTGCTCCTTCGGGTTCGCCAAGCACCGGATCTGCTCCGAAAACAGGTGCGAGCGGTTCTTTGCCGACCGCCCGCGGCGCGCCGCTGCGGCGAGCGACCCGCCCGAGCCCTTCACGATCGGTATGGGGCCGTGTTCGAAGTACCGCGGGTCGTCGTAGTCGAGGTCGTCGGGGACGCGCACGGGGAGCGACGTTTGGTGCCTGTGGTCGTCCAAGACCTCGTCGGGCACCGTGTTGATCTCCAAGTCCTTTGGGGAAGTTGAGCGAAAGCTACCAGTCTCGGACATGATTAGCTGTGCATAGTTGGTGGGGAGTGAGTTTTTTTTGTTTTTTGAGAACGTGGTGATGAGGGATTAAAGGAAAAGGGAGAATAAAAGAGAAAGGGCAGAAGGAGAAAGAGCAGAAAGAGAAGGAAAAGAACGAGCAGAAAGAGAAGAAAGGGGAAAAGAGCGGAAGTGAACAGGAATGAGCAGAATGAAGAAGAACGATGGGATGGCGGTATGGCAGGCTCTAATCGCATCGTGCGGCATCTATTGTGGGAGAGGCTTAGTGAAAAAACAGAAAAAGTGCGCAAGGGAAGTGATCGAGGGGAATGAGGTGAAATGACTAATGAGCAAGAGTAGTGAAATTGTTGAAGTCAAGAATTTGAAATGACTAATGAGCAAGAGTAGTGAACTTGTTGAAGTCAAGAATTCGAAAGTGGAAAGAGCATAAACAAGTGGAGTCGTATCCGCCGCCTTGATGTTCAGCCGAATGCAGAGACAAGGAGCCGTATCTTCATCCGCCGCTTTGCAAGAAGTCAAGTGGCATTTTTCACTTTGGTTGTCATTGTATTCCTTCTTTTTCACGTATGGAAGAGCTGAACGTGGCGAATCTTGATGTTTCGAACTCGTATTCGGTACTTTTGGTAATTATATACCTGTAATACTCATCTTCATTTACCAGTATGCAACCCCTGGCATTGTATCTTCTCGTTTTCATGTTGCTCGGTAAAGTACCCCATATTACCTATCTTCACACCTACGTGGGCTTCTCCTCGAGCTTCATTGTTCCAATCATCCTCAGATTTCTCCAATTATCCTCAGATTCGTTGCTTCAATTACATCCGTTGCTTCAAATTCCTCAGATTCGTTGCCCCAATCATCCTCAGATTTCTCCAATTATCCTCAGATTCGTTGCTTCAATTACATTCGTTGCTTCAAATATCCTCAGATTCGTTGCCCCAATTATCCTCAGATTTCTCCAATTATCCTCAGGTTCGTTGCTCCAATTATATTCGTTGCCCCAATTATCCTCAGATTCGTTGCTCCAATTATATTCGTTCTTCAACTTCCCAGTTTGATTTGGGTGCAAATTTTCTCCTGCATACACTCACACTTGTACACTAGTGCTCACATTAAATCACACCTGCTTCCAGTTGTATTGGATCGACTTCGGTCATTATAGAAGAGTCAACATTGATTGGAATCCAAGTCGTATTCAGTATAAACTCGCTCATGTTCACAGTCTATCATGTATTCGTTCGTGTTATCTCAAGTCCATGTAGTTCTAAGATAGTCGAAAGAAAGATCTTAGATAGTCGAGCGAACATTCACGAGTGAATGTGGGTGAGAAGAGATTTCAAAGTGGAGTGGGTGAGAAGAGATGCAAAGTGACAAAGCAGGTAAATGAAAGATGGAAAGACTAGAGATCAGCTAAGTACTCTTAGTGGAGCAGAAAATGTACACTTTACAAGTATATTAAGATCATTAAGACGCATTACACTGGAAATGCCGTCCCGTTCACTGGAACCCTCAAATAATGAAATATCGGTACACTGAAAATCATAATGACTGGAAATAATACTGAATACTGGAAAGAGCATTAGTACTCTACATTGAAGTTACTGTAAATAAGACACTCTAAAAACTAGAATACGTACAAGGTGCTCTAGATTACAAGACGCATTAAAATACTAGAAAATCACTGCTACGATCGTGCTCTCTTCTCGTAGAAACCGAAAAGTTTCCACAAGTCTTCCATTTTCTTAGCGCTTTATTTTCCTACTCCATTTAATTTTCTTCAAAACCACCTGATCATGATTCGGCAGTTCCCACTCGTGCGAACGTGTCGAAACCTCCACTACAACCTCACGCACCTCGGAAAAGGCAAGTTCCGCAGCACCGTGCACCCGTTTGCGCCCAACACAGAGCTCCTCGAGGCGTCGTACCGCCACTGGTTTGCGAACGCAGCCAGTCTTCGGGGTTCGCAGCGGGGGATGGGAACGGTGGGGGGAAACGCGTTGCTTGGTATAGCAGTGAGAGATACCACAGATACAGACACTACAACACATGCAAACACTGCAAACACTACAACACATACAAACACTACGACACATGCAAACACTACAACACATACAAACACTGATAACACAACTACATATACAACCACTGATAGTAGTATCCCCGAAATAACAAACACCACAACCACTACCACAGACGCCCTCTTCACTTTCCTCGACCTCGATGAAAACAAGATCGAACCCTGTGTGGCAATCTCGAGGTTGGATCCAGACGTGGACCTCGCAAGAAAGGTGAGGATGTTGGTGCAAATACGAGATATGAGGAGAGGAGAATCGAGGATAGACAAAGTGGGGGATAGTGAAGATTTGGGGATGGAGAAAGTAATTATCACAATTGATCAAGATGAAATGGGTCAGAAAGGAAAGGGTCATGAAATGGGCCAGAATGAAAAGTGCCATGAAATGGGTCAGAATGAAAAGTGCCATGAAATGGGTCAGAATGAAAAGTGCCATGAAATAAAGGATCAAGATGAATGTCAAAAAAATGCTTCAAATCATCAAATCCATTCTGACTCCATCTTGCACTGCACGTCACTTCGCAATGTGAGGGTGAAGGTGTTTTTGCAGTACCACACCAACTCCCCCATAAAAACCCTCCCAACACACTCCCGCTCAATTGCATACGCCCTCGCACACTACTCGCTCAACTACCAACACAACCACACCGTTTCGCTCCTCAAAGAGGCCCTCTCCAAGGGCCACACGCTCAAGCCCATAGTCATAGAAACCGCAGTCAACCTGCTCATCCAGCACGACTCGGTCTTCGAAAACATCCCCGCGGTCATCAACAGCTGGAACGCCGCAAAACAGGCGTTTTCCCCTGCGGTTCTCGCCACAGCACTCCGCCAGTACCACAAGTACGCGCTGGCATCGGAACTCGGTCTGCTCATGGCGTTGATTCGCAAATGCGGGTACGAGAACCACCACCTAATCGCCGGCGAGGAACTCCAGAACCAGATATCGCTATTGGACCTCGACATCCACAACTACAAGGACCTGTTGATTCGCGTGAAACAGTGCGCCAAAAACACACACGAGCTCCTTGAGTTTTACGAGTCGTTTATCGAGTACTTTTCCACCTCAAACCGCACACTCAACGACATGGAACACGTGCTCAAGCTCTTTGAGCGCGACGGGTTCAAGTTGCGCGAAAACAAGCACTTGTTCACGTATATCTTGCAGTTTGTGGTGAAGCAAACCAACAACTTTGAGCACATGACCACCGTTCTTGAAAAGCGCCAGATTCCGTTTTCCGAGACTCTTCTCGAGATGCTCTACACGAGTTTTGTGAAGATGCACCCTTTCGAGGCCGCCCGGTTTGACGTGGAGTTCAAGCAGTGGCTTGTGGGGCTGAAACTAGGTGGTTTGCAGAAGAAAAGGCTTCAAAACGCACTCAGGATCCGTCCGGTAGCATCGCAGATGGCCCCGTTCAACTTGGTGGACGACCCGGTCGTGTTAAAGCCAAAGAAGTACGGTGGAGGATGGAAACCGATGCAGTTTCAAAAAGACCGCGAGGGGAGGGTTCTCCGCGACAACAACCAGTTGGCGTTCCGCACACTGCTTGGGTTCAACCTGATGATAGAGCGTGGCGTTGCGCCGGATGCAAAGGTTTTGTTTGAGACGTACAGAAGGGCGTCCAAGGGCGAGAAGGCTGGTTTGGTGAACTTGTTTAAAAGGCTCAGGTACTACAAAAAGTACCAGCACAAGTTGGAGTTGGTGGATTTGCAGGAAAAACACAGCAGGAAGCGACTCGCGCACTACATCGGGAATCCTGCGCTCAGCTTGTCGAACAGCGAGCGAATGAAGCTCGCACGCATGTTGATGAACAAGAACATGCACAGGGAGGCGAGCATCGTGCTTGATTTCGACGAAAACACGATGTCGAGCCAGTCGCGGCAGTTCCGGTTCCAGTTGCAGTTGCGGAACTTTTGCGTAGCGAACGACTTTGGGGGTTTTGGGCGGTTGGTGGACGAGTGGGACTTGGGGCAGGTGGTGGTGACGCCGTACTTGGCGAAGCAGTTGGGGGAGATCATGGGGCGTTTGCGCAAGAAGCACGAGAGTTTGGGGGCGAAGGTGGAGATGGTGGGGGAGGGGGAAGAGAGGATAGAGGTGTTGGAGGAGGCGATGGGGAAGTTGGACGCGTTGATGGGAAATGTGAATTATGGCTTGAGGGAGGGGAAGGAAACGTATGAGAAGAGAGTGGGGAGACTTTTAGGCTTTCTTGAGGTGTGGACGGCCCCTGAGCTTACTTCTGAGCTTGATTCCGAGCCTTGATTCTGAACTTGATAATGAGCTTGATTCTGAACTTGATTATGAGCTTGATTCTGAACTTGATTATGAGCTTGATTCTGAGCCTTCTGCGAAGCAGGAGGTGAACTAAAGATTGGGGAAATCATGACCTTTCAAGTAGGAGATGAACTAGATTAGGGATGTTCTGCAGGAGATGAACTAGATTAGGGATGTTCTGCAGGAGATGAACTAGATTAGGGATGTTCTGCAGGAGATGAACTAAGATTAGGGATGTTCTGCAGGAGATGAACTATGATTAGGGATTTTCTGCAGGAGATGAACTATGATTAGGGAGATATAACCTGAAGATAAGGGTAATTCTGAACGTTCTGAAATCCTGTGAGTTTGACTGATTGGAGAGGTTCACTGAAATGAAATGAGCTGATAATTTATTGTTATCAGATTAATGATATCCTGCGTTCACTGAAATGAAATGAGCTGATAATTTATTGTTATCAGATTAATGATATCCTGTGTTCACTGAAATGAAATGAGTTGATGACTAATTGTCATCAGCCGCAGAGGTTGGCTGAATCCTGTGAGATCGGGGTCGATGAATTGGCGTGTATCGGAAGATAACTGATGTATGCGGATTATTCTGAACGTTCTAATCATGATCTTGATGGAGTTTACAGGACGCACCCATTTTTCGACCATACTCATTAAGTGGAGCTGGATGCGATCGTACTGCATTTTGTGTGTGTGAGGCATTACTAGCTTATGGTAAAGCCTTATAATGTCACTATAAGTGACGAGCCTGATGTAATGCGTTTTGGATAACCTAAAAAGAAGCACTTCATATTAACGGATTTTAGAATGCTGACTACAGAATTTCTAAACTGATTTCGATAAGTTTGCTATAGCTCCAATTCAGAAGAAGAAGTTGACTTCCACTAGCTTCAACACCTTCGCTGGAGACTTTTGATTTAATATGAAACGATGTTAAGTCCTGACATTGGAAAAATCGTCAAATCCTGACTTCAATCTTCCCTACAACGAATAATCTACGGAGTCGATGGCGGAGTTCTGAACATTGGTAACTCGCATCACATCAATCAAGTTTTCTACATCAGCCCAATCATCTAATTGTGAATATCCAAGCGGTTCATCCATCAAGTCTTCTACATCAGCCCAATCATCTAATTGTGAATATCCAAGCGGTTCATCCATCAAGTCTTCCACATCAGCCCAATCACCTGATTGTGAATAACAAGCGGTTCATCTATCAGTTTTCCTCATCAGCCCAATCATCTGATTGTGAATAGCCAAGCGGTTCATCTATCAGTTTTCCTCATTATCCCCATCATCTCCCTAGTTGTGAAAAAACCAACAACGGTCACATGTACTACCACTCATCACGATAGGACCATACCTGGTCCATGCCTGGATCAAATAGGTCCAGGATACTTGTTCATAGATCTGCATAGAAAATAGACATTCAACGTACCGGGATAGTAGTTCTGGATTTGAATTTTATAACAGTTAGAATGGAATGTGTAAGAAGTCAGAGAAGCAATCTTCAAGTTAAGTGATCTTCAAGAGAAGAGTGAATATTCTGAGAAGTGATCTTCAAGAGAAGTGATCAGAGAAGAGTGAATATTCAAGTTCAGAGAAGTGACCTTCAAGAGAAGTGATCAGAGAAGAGTGAATATTCAAGTTCAGAGAAGTGATCTTCAAGAGAAGTGATCAGAGAAGAGAAGTGATCTTCAAGTTAAGTGATCTTCAAGTTAAGTGATCTTCAAGTTCGGTCAGATCAGAGTTACTCAGTAGAAAATAGTTCTATGCAGAGAATATTCTACTGTTCAAGTTAAAATAAATCAGCACTAGAGATACTACCAACTGAAGTGCGAAACTAATTCAACGGCTCGTCAAATTCAAACTATACAAGTTACAAGAAAATCACTTTCGTCACTTTACCAAGAACATATTTTATATGAGCACATCTTAAAGCATTTATATAAGGACATATTTAAGCATCTTTTATTAGAGCATCTTTAAGCATCTTCTATATAAGCATCCTGATACAAGCATATTCTGCATCTTCTATAAGCTTCCTTTATATAAGCATCATCTTTATAGCATAAGCATCTCTCCATGAGCATCCTTCACATAAGCATCTTTAGCATCTCCATAAGCATCCTTCACATAAGCATCTTAGCATCTCCATAAGCATCCTTCATATAAGCAACTTCTACCAAACATCTTTTATCATTTTAATATCACGTGCATATAACATGTGGAGCGAAGTAGTAAGTACAACACCCGCATCCCGTTCGTACTAACCCCAGGACCCCTTACTATGCAACGCGCTCCTCGACAAGATCGCGTCGTCCGTCGAGTGCGTCATCTGCTCGGAAATAATGCACGCCCCCTTCATCACGGAGTGCGGTCACTCGTTCTGCTACGAGTGCCTCTTTGCGTGGTTCGAGAACAAGATGAACTGCCCCACGTGTCGCCACGAGCTCGAGCAGCTCCCTGTGCTCAACATGCACCTCAAGGAGGTGTCCAAATCGCTCTTTGACGTGATGATCGACGTGGCTGCCGACAAGGCTCCCATGGTCGCGCAGCGCGAGAACGCGCTTAAGGGATACGAGTACGACAGGTCTGCCAAGCGCCTTTTCGGCGACTTGTTCAAGTCGGTGGTCACGCTTCTCGACACGTCGGACGGCGTGCCGCGCTGCGGCAACTGCCACTGGGAGGCGAACGGCTCGGAGTGTCTCCACTGCGGGGCGCGATTTCGCAACCCGTTGCAGGACAGCGACGAGGAGGTGTTTTACAATACGACGGGCGACAACGGTGACGCAGACGATAGATACGGCGATGACGATGTAGACAGATACGACTCGGACGACAGTTTTGTGGATTCGCGACCCTCGGAGGCGATAGAGGTGGACAGGGACTCGGGGAGCGATAATCTTTCGGACGAGAGCGACTGGCGGGGGTTTGAGGAGAGGCGGAGTCCGATAGTGATCAGTGGCGACGAGGACGACGAGTTCTGTGATGATGATTTGATCAGTGCATTGGAGGAGTTTCACGATGAGCATTTGAGTGAGGCGAGGCGGCCGCGGAGGGTGGTGGTGGTGAGTGATGAGGAGGAATGATGCATTGCCATGAGAGAAGTGAGCGGAATTGAGAAATAGTGAGCGGATTGCTTTGCTTTGGGCGAGAAGTAATACCGCACCTCAATCCGTATTGCTTTGGTATTACTTCGGTATTGCTTTGAGCGATAATGAGAAATAGCGAGCGGTACTACTTCGGCATGCTTCGCTATTGCTTCGCTATTACTCAAAGCAATACGCTCTCAATTCGTATTGCTTTGAAAAGAACCACAATTGCTAATCTAAATACACGCTGCATTTAGAGCAATACCGAAGATCAATCCCTGGGCTGAACAGCAATACTCGAAGCGATCGCTTGAGCAAAAAAGCAATTCTCGAGGATCAATCTCTGAGCTATAGCGAGGAGCAATTTTGAAGGAAATTTTGGACACATTGAATTGGAAGGCATAAGAGAAATGGAATGGGATTGGAGACGGTGATGATACATATGGCGATGATGATCATGATTAAGAGGATGATAATCTTGATGATAATTGTGAGGATGATAATCTTGATGATAATTATGAGGATGATAATCTTGATGATAATTATGAGGATGATAATCTTGATGATAGTTATGAGGATGATAATCTTGATGATAGTTATGAGGAAGATAACTATGATGAAGAAGATGATAATTGTGATGATGATGATAATTCTGGTATGATGGTGTTAATGATTTTGATGATTTTGATGATTTTGATGATTAGACGATTATCATGATCCTGATATTACGGGTGATACTAAAATTGCACTACAGTTCTATCATTATTTTTTGACCATCATTTTTTGTCATATTCTTGACTAATGATTTATGAGGGGACTAGTAACCATTTATGAGAGGACTAGTAATGATTTATGAGGGTTTTTGAAGCTGTGGAGAAGAATTGAATGAAATGACTTTAGTAATGGTTGGGGAGGGTTGTGGTGAATGAATTTCACCATCGTAGTGGTATTGAAGGCTGTTTACCGTAGTGGCACTGAGGGTTGTAGAAGTGACTACAATGATTGTGAAGGCTCTGTAAGATAGCATGGATACTTTATTATTCTCAAGGCACTCTTTGGATTTTTTTGGATTCGGTTCTAATGCTGTTCGATTCAGAGTAGCACTCAATTGTTTTCGATTTCTGCCCACTTCCATATTTCTGGTTACCTCCTTGATCGCTCCATTCCTCTCTTCGCTCACGTTTAGTCAACCACCATTCACTCAATATTCGCTCTTCCCCCACCCTATTACTCATATTTTCTCAACCATTTACTCAGTTTCGTTCACTCAGGATCCGTAACTCGCTCAATTGCCTCACTCGCCTGCTCATTCAATTACTCCTCGAACTCAACTCGCTCAAATTACTCCTCGAACTCAACTCGCTCAAATTACTCCTCCCCTCAAACTCGCTCACCAGTATCACGTGACCTTCCCTTCAACCAATGAAAAAATAACAAAAAATGAACTGATAAAATCACAACTACCATCATGGACCCACAGAGAATCATCAACTTGCAGAAGCAGTACCAGAACTCCACCAAGCCTTTGTGGTTGCGTGGAAAGCACTCCAAGTTCTTGGTCTACCCATTCTACGCCATCTTCACCGTGAGCACCGTGTTGCCTTTGTACTACACTGGCAGAGCTGTCGCAGGTCTCAAGGACGAGTAAACAACGGTTAACAACGCTGAATAACAACAGACGTTATGAAGTACTACCAAGCATTACCAGTACCACAAGTACTGACAAGTACTAAAAGTTGGCTAATATTAGTACTCAAAAGTACTAGTTGACTAGTATTAGTACTCAAAAGTACTCACTTGACTAGTATTAGTACTCGAAAGTAGTATTAGTACTCAGTTGACTAGTACCAAGGTACACTATCTATAGGCAAAATAAGATGATTTTGTGAAGACGGTTGTAGATGAGAATTGGAAGTGATGTTGAGTTCGTATTGGCATAGAGAATTTACGAGATAGTGTGGAAAAATACGGGAGCTCAATTTCAACTTCACTCAGTAATACTCATGCCCTTTATTTGTACCAGATGAAAGTTAATCAACTGGGCCACCCCTAATTTTTTTGTGAAAGCAGGGATATTAAACAAACCCTCTTCATTCCAGAACACTTTGTCTATTATTCCAGCGAACAAGAATCAAGAGAAGCCAATCAGTCTTTTCGTTAATACCAATGTTAAATCCAACTATCGTTCAATTTAAGAGACTAGTCTATTCGTTAATTCAGATATCCAACCGATATCCGTTCATTTATTAAGAAACCCAAATAAGTCTTTTCAGTAATTCAGATATTCGCCGATGTCATTCCGCAAGAAACAGGATGTTTATATTCCAGAAAACGTGCCATCTTTTCATTTATGCCAGAACGCAGAAACCGGTGTCTTTTGTTCCTGAGCTATTCCAGAACCAGTAACTGTCTTCTATTCCGAAAAACAAATCCATGTCTTCGTCCAGGTTCCTGGTCATTTTCCGCTGAGTGTTTCTGCCTCGCAGAAATCAAAAACTAACCTCTCCATCTAGTGTTTTCCGGTGAGCTCGTATGGGTGTTTCTTCCGCTGAGTGTTTTCTGCCTCGCAGAAATCAAAAACTAACCTCTCCATCTAGTGTTTTCTGGTGAGCTCGTATGGATATTTCTTCCGCTGAGTGTTTTCTGCCTCGCAGAAATCAAAAACTAACCTCTCCATCTAGTGTTTTCTGGTGAGCTCGTATGGATATTTCTTCCGCTGAGTGTTTTCTGCCTCATAACCTCTCCATCTAGTGCTTCCTGCCTCGCCAGTAAACATCATCTCTCTAGTACCCTCCTCATGTGCTCCACCGTCGGCAATCCCTCCCGAAACCTCTTGATATCCCCCTGCAACAACACCAGCAACTTCTCCGTGGTAAAATCATTGTCAAGCCAGCGACAAACATCATACCCACTGTAATCAAACTCGGTGTCCACCTGCAGAAGCATGCAAATCGTGACTCCTAGCAACCACTCAAGCACCAACTTCCCGTTAGAACTCCTCAACCGGCACACCTTCACAAGAATACCGCTGATTCGGTGCGATATCACCGAAATCTTCACCTCCGTGCCCGCCAATAGGTCGCTGCAGATATCGATCAACGATGTGATGAGAAGCGAGTTACTGGACTCGACACTAGACTCTGTTACGTTGAATTCCAACCCCTCCACATCCGCATCCTGGTACACGTATCCCTGCAAGTCGTAGCCCAGTCGCACTTCGTCAAAATCGCGGTCGTCGTAGGACTTCTCATTATCGAGATCCACAAGGTAGCTGCGTTCTTCGCCGTAGGTGCGGATGGAGGACGTTTTCTCGGCCCTCAAGGTGGATTTTGGGGGTCTCTGTGCCACGTCGTCCGTGAAGCTTTTGCGGATTGCAGTGAAATCGACGAGGTTGTCTGAGTCTGAAGAGGTGTCGGACTCGTGGGTTATACAGAGGGGGGTTGTTTCTTCAATTGAGTTGAAGAGGGACCATGGAGAAGAGGAGGAAGCAATCGTTGGTTTAGAACCCACTTGTTTAGGTTTGGGTAGAGTTTGTTTTGATGACTCTCTTGTGGTTTTAGTGGTCATGTCACGTTTATGGGTGACTTTCTTGGTTATATTCCTTGTATCATTGATAACTTTGTGGCCGGTACCTTTTTTGTCGTTGGTGTTGTCGTTTGTATTGATTAGTTTATGACCATTCATAACTTTTCTGTCAATGATAACTTTTTCATTTTTGACATAACTGTCTTTGGTACCTTTTTTGTCGCTCCCTTTGGTACCTTTTTCATCATTTCCTTTGGTACCTTTTTTACTCCCCTTACCTTTTTGAATCCCTCTCGTACCTATATCATCCATATCACCCAAACCAATACTCACAATGCCCTCATCCACAGCTTTATCGACACCCTTTCCATTACCCTCCCGTCTATTATCCTCTTTCCTTCCATTACCCTCTTCCCTTCCATTACATTCTTCCCCGTTTAGGCGCCCACCAAACAAATTCCTCTTCGTGCTCTTTGGCATCCCCTCAACCAAACGCTGATACTTCTTGGGAGAAGTGGTCAAATCATTGTACCTCTTGTGGGACCTAGGGGAAAACGACTTCAACTCCAACTCAATCTCTGTGGTTAAATCGACTTTCAACTGCCTTCCACCACCGTTCGTCGGTAATTTTGATATTGATGTACTCGTTGAATGATTCGATCCTGTGATCGTCAGGTTTGTTGGGCTGGCTCCCGGTTCTATCCCTGTCCTGTTTTTGATGTATCCCGAATCAGTCTTGCATGATCCCTCAGTCCCGTTCAGTGGGGTAAACGGTGATGGATCAGCTTTCAGTGGAAACTTTTCGGGATCCAACCTCTTCACTTGGGAATCCCCGTTATGTGAATTCTCTTGGCTCTCGCCACCGTCACCACACCCCTCGTCCCCACTCTCGCCATCCGAAAACTCGATTCTCCGTCGCCCGCGTTTCTTCCCATACATTTGTTTTTTTTACCACCAACATGTCCG
Organism: [Candida] loeiensis; assembly: GCA_030563775.1. Classification (NCBI taxonomy): domain Eukaryota; kingdom Fungi; phylum Ascomycota; class Pichiomycetes; order Serinales; family Debaryomycetaceae; genus Kodamaea; species [Candida] loeiensis. The sequence goes on from JAJMKD010000005.1 coordinate 87,734, forward strand.
CGCTCGAGAAGAAGATCCGCAGCTTCTTGAAAGGCCCCAAAAAAGGCGAAACACTCGAGTTGCGCAATGGCCTTGTGTCCCAGTACAAGCACGAGCGCAAAGACGCCATCCAGCGCGTGATCCAGGCCATGACAGTCGGCAAAGACGTGTCCTCTCTCTTTCCAGACGTGTTGAAGAACATTGCCACGTACGACCTCGAGCAGAAGAAACTCGTGTACCTCTACTTGATGAACTACGCAAAAACACACCCGGAGCTCTGCATCCTCGCCGTCAACACCTTCATCCAGGACACAGAGGACCCCAACCCGTTGATCCGCGCACTCGCCATCCGCACTATGGGCTGCATCCGCGTGGCCAAAATGGTCGACTACATGGAACTCCCCCTTTCCAAGAAGTTGCGCGACGATAACCCGTACGTGCGCAAGACCGCGGCCATCTGTGTCGCCAAGTTGTTCGACCTCAACCCGGAGATGTGCGTGGAGTTTGGCTTTGTCACACAGCTCCACGACCTCTTGACCGACCCGAACCCAATGGTCATAGCAAACGCCTTGAACGCGTTGTACGAGATCAAGGACATGAACGCGGGTGTTGCCGGCGACGTGTTGGTGATCTCGGCGGAGTTGGTGAAGAACCTCCTTCTCTGTTTGAACGAGTGCACCGAGTGGGGCAGAATCACCATATTGACCACGCTCAACGACTACACCACCAAGGACCGCGAGGAGGCGTACCACATCATCGAGCGTGTGATCCCACAGCTCCAGCACGTGAATCCGAGCGTGGTGTTGAGCTCCATCAAGACGATTCTCCACCACTTGAGCGTGGTGCCTGCACAGAAGGCGGCGGTGTTGAAGAAGTTATCTGCGCCGTTGGTGTCGTTGGTGTCGCTGTCGATTCCCGAGGCACAGTACGTGGGGTTGAAGAACATACGAATCATCTTGGAGAAGTACCCAGACGTGTTGTCGAAGGAGTTGCGGGTTTTCTTCCTCAAGTACCTGGACCCGCTCTACCTCAAGTTGGAGAAGTTGGAGATCATGGTGCGTTTGGCGAACGAGAGCAACAGCACGCTTCTCTTGGGCGAGCTCAAGGAGTATGCGATGGAGTTTGAGCCTGCGTTGGTGTCGAAGGCTGTGCGGTCGATCGGGTCTGTGGCGGTGCTGTTGCCAAGCTACTCTGTACGTGCGGTGAACTTGCTCTGCACGTTGATTGACCAGCGTGGAGGTGACTTAATAGTGAACGAGGCCGTGAGCGTGTTGGTGAGTGTGTTGCGGCGGTACCCTGGCAAGAGCGACTTGAACTCGTTGGTGATCCCGGTGATTTCGCACCACGTGGACGAGCTTGAGTCTGTGGATGCGTTGGCGGGGTACGTGTGGTTGTTGGGCGAGTACCCCAAGTACTTCCCGGGATTGCACGCAAAGATGGGCGAGTTGATTGGGGGGTTCTTGGAGTACGACTCGCTGTTGCAGTTGAACATATTGACTGCAATCGTGAAGATTAACCTCGCGTCGTCGTCGACCAAGTACCTGCCGCTTCTCCAGCAGGCGCTTGAGGTTGCCACGAAGGAGTGCGAGAATGCGGATGTGCGGGACAAGGCGTACATCTACTGGCGGTTGTTGTCTTCATCGTCGAACGAGGCTGCGAAGAAGATTGTGTTGACAAAGCTCCCGCCGATCAAGCTGACGATATCGACGTTCAGCCCTGTGTTGTTGGAGCTGTTGATGGCGGAGTTGTCGACGCTTCTGTCGGTGTACCACAAGCCGGCGTACACGTTTGTGGATGCTGATCGGATGGAGAAGGAGCCAAAGAGTACAAACATTGACGACTTGAAGAACTTGGCGAAGCTGGAGATTATAAACGCGAAGAACGAGAACTTGCTTGATTTTGACGATGATGAGGAGGTGGTGACGAACGGGGGGTCGTTGATGGACGAGTTGAACGATTTGTTTACGGCGATGCCACCGAAGCTGAATGATGATATAATGGGGTTGTTTGGGGGGAAGGATGGGGAGGAGAAGAAGACCGGGGATAGTGGGAAGACGGGGAATAGTGATTTGTTGGATTTGTTCTAGTGAATGTGAGGTGCGATAGTGAGCGTGAGCAGTGACTGTGAGCAGTGCCTCGATATAAGCAAGGCTGTGAACGTGAGCAGAGCCTTCAACATAAGCAAAGCAGCGAACATGAACAGTGAATGTGAAAGAATCTGAATTGCTGACTGGATTCCCCTGAGCGTATGTGATACACCAAGTGAAACCGTCAAAGCAGCGAACATGACCGTATAATGAACATGAGCGAAGCGAATGATCGGGAAGCGGCTGCAATAGTGAGCGAGGAGCAATGAGTATTGAACGAGAGGATAAGGTATTGACAATCATAAATCAGATTTGATGCTGACTGAAAAAGAGACGATCACAGAAGTATGACTGTATAGAAAATTGTGCAATAGATGAATTAGGTTTAAGCGGTAGTGGTGGGTTTGATTTGCATGTATCTGAAAAGAATAGATGAATGAAAAAGCGGAAGAGTTACGGGAGTTGAAGGACAATCTTTTTGAAGCTGAATCGACTGCAATCATTCCGGACAAGTTGAAAGAACAATTATCTTGGAAAGTTGCCAAAACCATGAAATTTCAAATGACAGGAAAAAAGGAGTTGACAAGGAGAGAAATTGAAGTGACTGGTGATTAATGAAAACTCTAAGCCTCTGTTATAGTTTACTTTTCTTTTCGCTTCCCTCATGTGAACTCATATAGCTGCTGATAGATCACTAGTGCTGGAGTGTATCAGCGAACTGCAATGAGAGGTGAAAGATCGACGGAGTTGGTTGTAGAGCGATCGAATGTCCATAGGTACTTCGTAGAACCAATCAAATCTGCAAATAATTTGTAGAACTAAGTAGAAACATGGAAAAAGGATGAAAAATATTTTGGGTGCAAAACGCAAGACAGTTTGGGTGCAAAAAAGTAAATAGCTGCAAAAAATGAGTTAATAAGCTTTTGGGTGCAAAAAAGAAGCAAAGATATTTTGTCTAAAAATTAACAATTAGCCTAATCGTGTAGTATAAAGAGTAATTGAAGTGGAAGATGAAATTGTATTCTCATGGCTATATTTATTATGCTGAATCGCAAACTCCAGATTTGATCTTTTGACTTGTAATATTCGATAGTTGGTATTCTGACTATTTATCGTTGCAGTTCATGGGCAGTTCACTATTGGAGTGTTATATCTGTTATGTTGGAGTCTGTTCTGTTCACTATAAATGAGAGTATGTTCTCGCTAAAAGCGATATTGGCTTGCTCTCAAACTCTTCGCTCATGTTTTGCTTTTATCGTTATATTTTCGCACTCATATTGCTGTTCACTTATCATCACGGTGTTCTCGCACATGTTACTTACGATTAGTTTTGTTATACTATTCTCGCTCAGGATAAATTATTATCAGCTTTATATTATTCTCGCTCATGTTCAGTTGTTTATTAGATTTTGTTACTATTCTCCCTCAATTATTATTATTAGTCTTGTTATTCTCGCTCGGTGTCTTGTTATATTCTCCCCTAATGCACAAACCTAAAATCCAACCGCTTATTTCCCTCATGGTTCGTTTTCGCCACATACCCCTCCCTCTCCTCCTCCGTCATCCTCCCCCACTTCTGCTCCTTCCTCCTGTTCCTCCACGGATAGTAAAACCGCGCAAATAATGTCATCCCAATTGCCCCAAACGCCACACCGATCAAATCGCGATTTCCCCGCTTGTACAACGGCGCATCGTCCTTTCTGTACACATTCGCCCCCACAATGTTGGCGGTCTGGCTGAAGATATTCACCACCGCAGCCGAAACTGCCCTCGTTCTGACCGAATTCGAATTGGACGAGCACCAGCTGATCGATAGTGGTGCGCACGGCGGGTGCGACAAAAGAACTGTCAAAAGTGCATATGTGCCCCAGATATTTTTTTGCGCCTGCGGCCAGAACCGCAATGCAAGCAATCCCACGGCCACCCAGATGGGCACCAAAACGATCGCTGTGCTGTTGCTTTTCGTGACTTTGGCGACGTATCCGAGCCCGAACATCGTCACTACACTGCCGATGTTGTACGGAATCGTCAATGCGTTTGTCTTGAAGGTGGAAAAGCCCATTTTTCGCAAGGTGAGCTGAAGGTAGTTGGAAACGGGAATAGTACCAAGATCCACAATCAACCGAATAAAATAGATAGGAACTAAGTCGTAATCTGCCAATGCCACCAACAACTCCTTGAATCCCACCGGCTCCCTATTGTGCATGTCCCCTTTTTGTGGATCGTCCCGCAATATTTTGTTGACCAAGATTTTTTCCTCTCTGTCGGTGTACCAGCCCTTCTTGCGGTACCGTGCTTTCGTCTGCACCACGGAAGCAGGCATTTTGAAGAATGAGGCAAATCCCACGAGAAACGTGAAGATTCCCTCGACAATAAAAAGCCATCGCCAGCCCTCAGGATGGCTTTTGGTCTTGATCTTCAAAAGCGCAAACGCAAGCAAAGACGACCAAACGGTCGTCATGGGGTTCGAAATGTAAAAAATCGAGAGTCTCAACGGAAACTCCGTGGAATCGAAGAAGTAGCTCATCCAGAGACACACGTCGCAGATGAAACCCCCCTGCAAAAGACCCAAAAGCGCTCGCGTTGCATAGAAGCCCTTGGAGCTCTTTATGCCGAACTGCGACATAGTCACCACGCTCCACAAACACATTTGTGTGGGGATCCATATATCCGCGCCGATGGCCTTGGAAATCAACTGCGAGGGGAGCTCGGCGGAGAGAAAGCACACAAAGTTCACCGTGTTGCCGATATTCAACTGGTTGGTGTTCATGCCGAGGTCGTTCAAGAAATTGTCGGAAAGCGCCTGGTTCAAGTTGCCGCGGTCAAAGTTCAACGCGGTAAACATGAAGAGCGCCCAGAAAGTCACGTACCAGTCGTTTTTGCGCGTGATTTTGCGCTCTTCCTGGGGGGTCCATGTTAGCTCCGGGTCGAACAAGTGCCGGCATTCGTACTTGTGCGATTCATAGAGTTGGCGGTAGTGCTCGGCTACGAGGGGGTCGCAGAACACGTGATCAAACAGTTTCTCTGTCGAGGTGCTTTCGATGTCGATGTGATTTTTGTCCGTGATTTCGACGACGACGTTTTGTTTGTCCTTCATAGTGGAGTTCTAGTGATTCTAGTAGAGTCTAGTGAGTTTCGTTCTATTTCTGCTAGAGTTTATATACCCGCCACATGCTTCAGTGCTCTGTTAATTTCCACATTACTCGGTGTTCTGTTCATTTTTGGTGTTCTTGAGCATGCCACCACATTTTGCAACATTACGTTTGTGTGACAATTAAGGTACAATGCAACCACATTGTGAGCCCGGAAAAAGAGATAGAAAAGAAATGGATGTAGAGGAAATGGATTTAGGGGAAATAGATGAGGAAATGGATGTGGAATACATAGATCCAGAATAGAATGTATAATACATAGATGAGAATAAAAGCGGATTAACACATGTATATAACAGATGTGTATGTAGAATTAAACACAGCAAAAGCGAACTGTGGAAGCGTTTATAGACATCTAACGCTATCTATGCATGGAGTGTGATGACGTATGGACATTAGCACCGAATCGAAGTAATAGGGGTGTTCCGGATATCGTTAAATTGCGTTTCCTCGTGCCGACAGAATGGAAGTGAGAAAGTGTGGAATACGAAAACAGAAACACTCATTGCATCGTTCGTCAGCGTTCAGTCGATTCAGCTGAACGACATAGCTGGTTTTCTGGTGATATAGTTTCCAGTCGACGTTCAGTTTCCTGTGATTCCTGATTTTTAGCTTTTCCGATCGTCGATTTGGCGTCGTCTACGTTCATTGAGTAAAATTGTAATCCATGTCACATTTATAGTTACATCGTCATCCACTTTGAATGCTATGTGGGTCATTTTGTCATTTTGCTCGTGCTAGGCACTTTGTTGGCTCATTTCGTTCAAAAAGAGTCCTCTTGGGAATGGGTATGTTGTTGTGGTTCTACTCGCGTTTAATGAGGGCAGTAGGTCTTCCTAGTCCCTCAAAATTGTAGTTCATTTATTTGCAGTGTTATGTGGTATGGTGAATTTTAGTTGTTCGTATTCAGTCAATTGGTTCAGCGTAAGTTTAGTTGATTTGTATTTAGTCAATTGGTTCAGCGAATTATGTTTATTTAGTCAATTGGTTCAGCGAATTATGTTCATTCAGTCGTTCATTCTTACGTTCAGTCAGTTAGTAGTTGATTTATGTTCAGTCTTTAGTTCAGTAGTTTAAGTATATTCAGTCAATTGATTCAGTGATTTATATTCAGAAAATTCATTCAGTAGTTATATTCAGTCAGTGCTACAAGTTCAGTCAGTGCTACAGGGTCATTTATCTCGATTAGTTCTGTCGGTTAAAGTTCAGTGAATATAAGTCTAATATTCATCAGCTCCTTCAATTAGCTTCGTGAATCTCAATATATATCATTATTGTGTAGCTCCCTCCGCGCACTCGTGAATATTAGTCGAGTATTACTATGTTCCTTCGTTTTCGTCGAACAAACTCCCTATCTTCTCCCTAACCTCCCCCACCACCCTCTCGATATGACTGATATCCCCCCTCTTCGCCTCAATCTGCTTCCGCAACAACATAATCAAGCTCTCCCGCAGCTGGTGCGGCCTGTACGTGTTCAACAAGTGGTTGATGTTGATGAGAATCAACGATATATCCTTGGTCTTCGGCTCAAACTCCGCCGGATTGAGCGCTATTATGCTCACAAGCTCGAGGAAGTTGAGCAAGAGCGAATCCATCAACTTGTGCAACTCGCTGATCTTGGCTTCGGACGTAATCATCTCGTCATCCTCCACATACAACTGCTCCCAGTTGCTGCTCTTCAAACTGGGCAATTTGTCTTCAAACGACCAGAGGTTTCCGTATCCGCGGTAGTGTGTCCCTTTTGGCTGTTCTGGCGGCTGCATGAGCTTCAACTCGCCCGGTGCGGTGTCTTTTCCGTCCTCCTTCCACTGGGCGAATGCCTCGACGTTTGCATCGGTGAAGTATTTGTAGTACACCGGTGGTGGTGGGTAGAGGGCAGATATGAGGTCGTCGGACATGGGTGGTGGAATGTAGGTCTATAGCGGTATGGGTGTAAATGTAGGTTTATTGTGGTATGGGTGTAAATGTAGGTTAATTGTGGTATAGTGATGGAGGTTAAGTATGATACTGGTAGATGGTATGGAGTATGGAGGATGGTAGTAGTTATGATAGTATATTGTAGAATATGGCAGTTATGATAGTATGTGGAATCAGTAATGTATATGGGTTTGGTGGAATATGGTAGTTATGATATACACGGTTATGATAGTATATGGTAGTATATCAGTAATGTATGAGTATGGTAGTATATGAGTGTAGAGTATGGTAGTGTAGTATCAGTGGTGTATGTAGTATCGGTGGTTTATGTAGTGTATTATGTACCTCCTATCTCTGTACTGTTTGTTCGTACTTTTATTCTGCCGCCAAAAAAGATTACGACATGGACGACCATATGGAAGTAGATGGTAAGTGCGCATCAAACACATCAAACACACTAACACCGCAGAACAGAGACCGGAGGAGAAAAAGACGGGAAAGAAGAGATTCGAAGTGAAGAAATGGACCGCAGTTGCGTTCTGGTCATGGGGTATGTACAAATCCGACTTGGTCGAAGCTCAATCCTCTCAATACTAACAAACAGACATCCAGGTGGAGAACTGTGCCATCTGCAGAAACCACTTGATGGACCCGTGCATTGAGTGCCAGCCGAACTCGATTACGGGCGTGGAGAAGGAGTGCATTGCGGCCTGGGGGGCGTGTAACCACGCGTTCCACTTGCATTGTATCAAGAGGTGGTTGAAGACGAGGAATGCGTGTCCGCTTGACAACCAGGAGTGGACGTATCAGAAGTTGGGTAACTAGGTTTCAAGCGAACTCGTGAGCAAAGCGAATGAGTCAGCGAGCAGTGATTAGTGAACTGAAGTGAACTCATGAGCAAAGCGAATGAGTGAGCAGTGATTAGTGAACTGAAGTGAACTCATCAGCAAAGCGAATGTGTGAGCAGTGATTTGAGTGAACTCCTGAGTGAGGAGATAGTGGGAATGCAACCATGAACGAAGTGATATAAGTACAAGTATAAGGTTTCTCAGACGAACAGATATAGCCAACTCAACGAAGTGGTGTGAGGATTGTTCATGAACCACAATTGACAGATACAATTGAAGATATCACAACATGTGAACACAACCAAGACAAGGAACAGATATAACTGAACAACATGTGAAACCATGAGTGAAATTGAGTGGATGAGTGAACAACATCATGGAGCGAACGAATTCGAACTCATGAACAGTGAACAGTTGCTCATGAACGAGGGAAATGAATTGTGACCAAAGAACGAAAACTCACGACCATTTGTTTTTTATTGATTGAGGAAGTACATACGAAGCTCGAGGCCATAGAGAGTGTCAGAATTTTGAGTGATCGATTCGAATGTGATGATCGTTATTTCTAATGGTTGTTATTTTGAATCGACAGAGCGGGTAAGGGTATACGAGGTTTAGGATATTTGTAGGCGAGACCGTAAACGAGAATCTGGATAGAGGTAGGGAGGATACAATTAACGACACGATGAATTGGTACGTACGACACTATCAAGTGCTAATCAACTATCAAGTGCTAATCAACTATCAAGTGCTAATCAACTATCAAGTGCTAATCAACTATCAAGTGCTACATATTAACGAAACAATTAGTACTTAATTGGTAATAAAGTAATTATCATGGAATTCAATTAAAGTCACATACTTCCATTCACATCCAGGTCATGTATATTCACAAAAGCTCAATTTCTTCACTTGTATCATTATGCTTCATGAGTTTGCATTCTGGTAATAGTTCGTCTATCTGGTTTGTGTGTATGTTATTTTCTTCATTCTTTCGATTATATTCTCTGGTTTATGTCTTTTCCTTCAGTTATATTCTTTGGTTTATGTCTTTTCCTTCAGTTATATCGTTTGGTTTATCTTTTCCTTCAGTTATATCGTTTGGTTTATCTTTTCCTTCAGTTATATTCTTTGTTTACGTGGATTTGTTCAGTTCTCCTCCAGTCGATACCTCCAGCTCCTCCTGAACGTCCCCATCACCGCCAACTCCGACTTCCCCCTTATCTCCTCTATGCTCTCTTCTATTCCGTCCCCACTCGCCTCCACAAAAAAAACGTACTGCCACTGCTGCAAGTGCGACGGCCGCAGGTGAATCGTGCACAAATTCACGTGATGCTTTTTGAACGAATAAAGCACATCGCAAAGCGCACCGGGATCGTTGTGGTCCAACGTAAACATCATCGAAGTGATTGTTTCGGCGCCTGCCTCCTCGAGAGCTTCTCTCCCAAGAATCAAGAACCGCGTGGTGTTGTTTCCCGCGTTTTCGATGTTGGCGTACTTTACCGGTATATTGTACAAATTCGCACTGATTTCAGAGGAAATGCACGCGCTGGTGTTTGAGGCGTCCTGGCTCACGAACTCGGCCGCCTGTGACGTCAGGAGTGTGTCCACCTTCTTCACGGAGGCCGGGAGCCCTATGGACAGCGTGAATTTGTCCACCTGCGTCCACACCTGCGGGTGCGAGTATAATGTGGAGATGTCCGCCAATTCGGCACGGGACAAAAAGCAGTGGTGGATCAGCACGAACTGCTCACCCACAATGCGGAAGTGCGGGTTTTTGGCGGGGATGAACCAGTCGCGGAGAAGGTCGCATGTGAAGACTACTTGTCCGTTTGTAGAGTTCTCAAAGGGGACCACGGCGTAGTCGACCGTTTCGGAGTTGACGATTTTGAAGCAGTCTTGAATCGACGACTGAGGGTAGAGTTCGTTGTCGTTGCCAAACTGCTGGATGACGGCCTGGGGTTAGTAGTGGGGGGTGTGCGTGGGAGTACGTACTTGGTGTGTGTAGGTGCCTTTGGGGCCTAGGTATGCGATTTTGGGCATGGCAATAATAAATCGAGCTCACGTGAACGAAGTGAATGTGAGTTAAGGAAATCGCTCACGTGAACGAAGTAATGTGAGTGAGCTAAAATAAGAAATCGAGCTCCAATGTGAGTGAGCTAAAATAAGATTGAAATCGCTCACGTGAACGTAAAGATGAGTATTAGGAATCACTCATAAATGGTGAGTGAGAACAGAATGAGTCAAACGAATCAAGAACAAAGAGGGGTCGCATAGTAGTATGATTGAAGTATTAGGGTAATGATGGAATTGCATTAGGGTATTGAATGAGTTGTTAGGGTAACATGAATGAATGAAATTGTATTAGGGTAACATGAATGAAATGCTAGGGTAATTTGAGTGGAATTGTATTAGGGTAATGATGGAGTTGCATTAGGGTATTGAATGAGTTGTTAGGGTAACATGAATGAAGCTGTAATACGGTAATGAATGAATTTATATTAGAGTAAAATGAATGAATAACTGAACTAGTAACATGACCTACACGAATTCGAATAGCACCTTTTTGCTACATGTGCATGAGTCATATACAGGATGAGATTAATGTAAACGAGAGACGAACATGCCTAAGATCATTGATCAGCATTCGTAATCAGCTGGAACAGCAGGAAGAATAGCAAACTAGAATTCGGAAGAATATGTACGGAATGGAGCGTAATCCTCAGTTTAACCCGGTAAACAACTGTCATAATCAAATGACCTTTCGCTAAATAACTACCGTAATCAAACGACTTCGGTAAATAACTGTCATCATCACTGATGCGGCCCTTCGGTAAACACACGACTTTCGTAACCACACCCTGAACTTCAAAAAAACATCTCAAAATAACAATCCCAAAAACTTTCGAAATTGCCATTTTCAGATGACTTCAGATTAAGAAAAATTTTCATTCCTTCGATTAACAAGACAATAAGACAGCCAGTAAACAGCGTCTTACAGTCTCTCGCACATCTACAGCGGATCGTAAGTGGCTCTGTATTTTGTAAGCTCTGTAACGCATCCACATGGTTGAGACAGGATTAACCCAGTAAGCAACATTAACTATAAACCCATAAAAAGAAGTGCAAAAACACTTAAAGCTCCTCAACAATGTTTCCTCTCTCGGAAACATAGATACCATCCAAGAACTTTCTGATATCCTTGTTTCTGACACGGCAGATCTGCTGGATGTCAGCGGCGTTCTGGGAGACGTTCTCCAAGGAGTTACCGGTGATGACCAACTCGTCCTTCTGGTTGGCAGAAGACTCGACGGTGACACCCTCGAAGATCTTGACCTGTCTGACTCTCTTCTCACCCAAGAAGTTTCTGATCTCGACGAAGTTCTCGCCGTCAATCTCAACAACGTTGACGTTGATTGGGAAATGCGCGTACACGTATCTCAACTTGTACTTGTAACCCTTGGTGACACCGGTGATCAAGTTGGCAATCAAAGACTTGACGGTTCTCAAGGCAGCGACGTGCTTTCTGTCACCGTTGTGGACGGTGATCTTGATGGCCTTGTCGGAGACCTTGGCGAACGAAACATCGATGTGCTTCAAGTTCTTGTTCAAGACACCTCTTGGGCCGGTGACCTTGACGACTCTAGCGTCGATGTTGACGGTAACACCCTCTGGGATCTCGAGAATTTGGTCGGTCTGGATGTACTTCATTGTGTGGTGGATTTAATAGAGGGAATTTTTTTGAATTTATATGAGGAAAAGAAAGGAAAATTTTTCAGTCGTGTGGGGGAAAAAATGGAAAGAGGTGAAAAAAATGAATGGGATGGGATTTACCGGGATGGAATTTACGGGGCGGGTAACTCGAGAGCGAAGCGATGAAGTGAGCGGAGAGGAATAAGCGAAAAGAAGTGAACTTCAGAGCGAAGCGATGAAGTGAGCAAAAATGACTCTAGAGGATAAGTGGGCAAATAGAATTAACGAATTAACTTTAGAGAATAAGAGCAGGAAGAATTAACTCTAGAGAATAAGTGAGCAGAAAGAATTACTCTAGATAGCGCAGGAAGAACTCTACAGACACCAGTGCTTCGCTGTGCACAATATGCTTTCACAGATCTTCTACTCATAGATAGTCGCGTACATACTGATGTGTGAATACAACAGTAACACACGATAGTAATGACACAGTAATGACACAGAACACATGTGATACCAAATATGTCACATGACAACATTTACGAATGGCTGCGAAATTAATCCGATCCAATCGAAATTCGAATGGAAGTGCTCTCACGTCAATATCGCAGTGCACTATAATCTACTTCCTCTTCCAATGATTTCTGTACTGAATCCCATTCATTGGTTCTATCCCCCCTCGTTTCTCGGTCGATTCCTCATAATCGGTGGTCCTTAGCAGATTATTGTTCTTCTACTTCCTTTACCCTCGATCTCTGTCGATTCTTCATAACAGACCATTGTTCTCCTATTTTATCATCTTTGCCCTCGTTGTCCGTGTCCATCTCTCCTATCTACCCTACATCTTATCATTTCAACCTTTATTATCTCGTATTTTCTCCGTTGTTCGTATTTTCGTATTTCCGTATTTTTCGTATTTTACCTCCTTTCTCAGTACTACCGCGTTGCTCCTCCACGTTCGCTTAGTCCACGTGGAGTCGTTCAACTCGTTACAAATCCTGCTCCTCCATCGTCTTGAACTCAATCACTGGCGTTCTCTCTGGGTACTTAATGCCCAACTCCAACAACTTCGCAAAAACAACCGAAAAGTCCTTGAAAAACAAGTCCTGGTCCTTCGCATACGCTCTCACGTGTTTCACAAAGTACGACTCCTCCTTCAACGCCATGTCCGTAGGCAACATCATGAACGAGCTGCTCTCGTCGTCCTCGTACTGCTTGGGACCGTCCCACTTCTTCACATGCCATCCGTCAAGCAAACGCACGAAAAAGTCGTTCGTGAACATGTTGAACGAAGGCCCCCATGGCCCGTCGTAGCCCGAGTTGTTTGTGTGGCACTTGCCCAAACAGTGCGCGCCCAACAACGCAACCACCTCCTGCTCGTTGAAGCCCATGCGTGCGAAAAGGTTCTTGACGTATTTTCCGTCCTGCGAGGCATCAGGCAATCTCCCGTTAGGCGGGGCGTGAGACGCGTCCAAGTCCACGCGTCCCGGTCTCCATTTGATCTTGGGTCCCCCGCTCTCCTGCACCGCGCACACCCCGCCTAACGTCCACAAGTCTCCGCGCGAGATCCACGGGTACTTTTGGTGGATCTCGGCGAGAAAGTCGCGGCCGTTGGCCAAGCCGGCGTTACTCGGGTCAAAAGCCTCCTGCGTGAACATCATCGTGCCACCGTACGACCCGCCGGACTTATCGGCCTTGTCGTACGTCCCCGCCAAGTGCCACGCCAATCTGACCAACTGGCCGTAGAAGCCCGCGCCGCCGTCGTAGTCCAAGTTGTCTTCGATTTTGGTGGCGATGTCATTGTACACTTTTTGGTAGTCGCCGACAGGGCGGTCGATCTTGGCCGCCAAATTGAGTGCTGGCGCGGCTGCTGCCACGTACTTCCAGTTGTTTCTGGGGCTGTAGCCGTTGTTGTTAGACATAGAGGCGCCTACGGCACCGACCACACCGGCCACGGCGACAGCGGTGCCGAATCTGAAGAAGCGGCTGGATTGTTTGAGAGCGATAGCAGACATGTTTGGTGGACAACTCCGTGGGGCTGGGGGTATATATACGGCAAAATGGTCTAGGCCGGGGATTAGTTATGTAAGTCACAAAAGTGGAAATTAGTAATTGTGATTTCTTGGGATTTCTATTGGATGGGGTGGTGAGTGAGATAGGTGGTGCGATAAGGTGGTGGTGAGACAGGGTGTAACAGGGACTATGAAGATAGATTATGAAGGATGTTCACGAAGGATGAAGGATGTATCATGAAGGATGTATATGCTAAGGAAAGTATGATCCAATGGCACCCCTTGTAAAACGTGCAATTCATGAGGGGAAGCTGGTGGTTTTAGCTGCTTTGTGGTAGAATATGAAATTACTAACAAAGTTAATTTGATACCGAAATGGGAAGTGGTTCATACTGGTACCTTAACATAAGACTACTCAATACTCAATACTCAATGCTCAATACCCAATACTCAATACCCGATACTCAATGCCCATTACGCAATACTCGAATTTCGAATACTCTCTTAGCGCATCTGTGATGTCACCATCATATCACTTGTGTCACTTTCTACACGTCTTGTGTCATGTTCTTGTGTCACGATTAGTTATTCTAGATGTTCTAGTCGTGGTCATCGGGTGAGGAGAAGATTGTTGAACAAAGAACGAAAGACCAAGAGTATGACAGCAGGTATGAGATAAACACCAAGTATGAGATGCATACCAAGTATGAGATGAAGGAAAGAAACAAAATGGGGAAGAGCAAAAGCCGCAGACGATTCAATCTCATGGTAAGCATCCTTTTGTATAGTCAATGTTCTGGATGTGCAATGCTTCTCAAATTGCAATTGAAAATTTGACAGAGAATTTCTTGGACTTTTTCTTGACACAAATAATAGAGTCTGATAATGCGGATCAAGAAACTACAATTTGATACAGTCTCGTAGTCTTTCTAAAAACACTCGTTGCTTCTGCGGGTGTCGGGTTCTTATGCTCTTACGCACAACTTTAGGGTATACTCTAAAATCGCTGCTTCGGCAACTTCTTTAATATGGATACTCTGAAACACTATTTCTGATTACTTATGCACTGTATCCGATATATATGCAGTGCTGATTTAAAATCCACTATAAACTGGGGACAGTGCTGATTTGAAATCCACTATAAACTGGGGACAGTGCTGATTTGAAATCCACTATAAACTGGGGACAGTGCTGATTTAAAATCCACTATAAACTGGCTATGACAGTGCTGATTTAAAATCCACTATAAACTGGGGACAGTGCTGATTTGAAATCCACTATAAACTGGGGACAGTGCTGATTTGAAATCCACTTTACATCGGAATTCTATGAAAGCCGGAATTCTATGAAAGCTTGTGACTGTCTCTTTTAACGATGCCTATTCCCACTATTTATGAGAGCCTATGTCTTTTTCTCTATGAGAACCGTATATAAAATCCTCCATTGGCAACCTTCCTCTTAATCACACTAGATCCGCTACCTTCATAACCTTGGTTGTGTTTGAGTGAGAACTCTAGATCCCCTAACGCATCGGTGGCTTTTCACCTATTTTGTCTGACGGTTGAAAATGCACAGGCAGGGCCGTCTACTAGGGAAACAGCCTAAGATATTTGGTGGTCTTGAGGATTGAATCTGGTTCGGGGGGTTTTACAGCCTCGGTGTGAATATTGAATCCGGTTAAAGGACATTGAGAACCTTGGATACTGACTGCGCTAACTATTGGTAAGTTGTGGAGTATCAACAGCTGCTATTGATGCGGTGCATTTATCAAAACCACTCTGTATTTGTCAAAAGTTCACTCCCATCTACTGCTTTTGGAAACACTCTAATCCACTATTTATGTAGACTCGAATGACTAACATAATGAAGTGAATGAAAGGAGCAGATGTTAGTTCAAGGTGGCGAATACTTCTGACGGCCTGCGGTTCACTCCAAACCCACTACTTTGACAGCCCACGGTTGTCTTTGAATCCCTAAAAATCGACGTATAGCCTGCTCTTTCCAAATCACCCTGAATCGACGTATAGCCTGCTCTTTCCAAATGACTCTAAATCGACGTACAGCCTGCTCTTTTGTTTTCAATTTTCGGCTGCAAAAAGTCTTCTTTGGGAGTCCCATTTTCCTCAAATGATTACCTCATACTATAATATATTCCAGGTACAGCTTTGAGTCAATTAATACCCATCTCACTCATCAAACGTATTCATACTATCATTTATCTACCTACCAGCTTTTGAGTTTACGAATACCTCATCACTCATCTCACTCATCAAACTTATCCATTATTTTATTATTCTAGCTACCAGCTTATGAGTCAACTAACACATCAACCTTATCCATTATTTTATTATTCTAGCTACCAGCTTATGAGTCAACTAACACATCAAACTTATCCATTATTTTATTATTCTAGCTACCAGCTTATGAGTTAACTAACACATCAAACTCATCTCACTCATCCGCCGATTCGTGGAATTCTGAAATCACTCATCAAACTCATCGTCACTCATCGGCTGCGCCGATTCGTGCGATTCGTGTGATTCGTGCGATTCGTGAGATTCCAAATAATCCTCAATCACCTGCGCATCCCTATACACAAACGACCCCTCCTGGTTATACACCTTCGCGTTCGCACACATCACCAACAACTCCTCCAAAAACTCCCCGAAACTCCCAATCGCCCCCAGATTCACCCCCCGCTTCACCGTCTGGATCGCCACAGGACGCTCAATCACCTGGTAGTAATCCGGATACAACTTCTTCAGCGGAAGCTTCATGAAGATCTCCGCAAGATTGTGTCCGTCCTCCGCATCCACCATCGCCAGAATCTCATCAATCACCCCCAAACACCGCGCCTTCAACTCGCCGTCAACCGGCGCAGGCGTCGCCGTCGGCGTTCTCGACCTCCTCAGCCGCTTTTTCGCCACAAACTCGTCCTCGTCGTCCTCGTCCATGATCTCGTCCTCGCTTCCCCTCCGCCTTCTTCTCTCCTCTTTCCGCCGTATGGCGTCCTCGACAGTGTCATTGTCGTCGTCCATGGCCATGAGCCACTGCTCCTCGGTCAAACCGTCGTCGTACTTGACCCTCTTCTTTTCTCTCATCTTGGTCAACTCCTTCACATCCTTGATGAAATGGTGCGAGATGTCCTCGGTGAAAACACTCGGCAACTCGTCCTTCTCGATGAGACGCGACTTGTAGTCCAGCTCCTCGTCGTACTCCTTCCTCTTTCTGTCGATCTCCGCAAAAACCTCCAACTCGGCCTCACTGCGCGCACAGATCTGGTTCAACTCGTCGTCGTCCAACAGATCGTTCTCCTCGTCCTCGTTGTTGCGCAGTCCGTTCTCCAACATGCGCTTCAAGAACTCCTCCTGCTCCTCCGCAGTCGACTTGTTGTCAAACTTCCCCGCCTGGATCACCTTGCCGTCAATGTCCAACTTCTGGTGCGCGCGCTCCAAAATCACCTCCTCCACCGAGTCGTTGCTGATCAAACGCAAGATCTTGACCTCGTTCTTCTGCCCGATTCTGTGCGCGCGGTCCTGTGCCTGCAAGTCCTGGTGCGGGTTCCAGTCGGTGTCGAAAATGATCACCGTGTCCGCCGTCTGCAAGTTCAAACCCAACCCTCCCGCGCGCGTCGAGAGAAGAAAGCAGAAGTACTCCGAGTTTGGCGCGTTGAACGCCTTCAACATGTCCTGTCTGTCGTCCGCCTTCGTGGACCCGTCCAAGCGCATGTAGACCAACTCTTTCCACCGCAAGTAGTCCTCCATGATGTCCATCACCAGTGTCATCTGGAAAAACATGAGCACCCTGTGCCCCGTGGCATGGAACTTGGGCAACACCCGGTCCAACAACTCAAACTTGCCACTGGTCCTCCAGATGAGGTCGTTCGTGATCTTGGACGTCTGCAAAAGCGTCTCCACCTCCTCAAAAACAAACGGGTGGTTGCAGATCTTGCGCAACTGCATGATCTTGTTGTTGAGGCCCTTGATCCCCAGCTTGATGCCCTTGATGTCCTCGCCAACAAACAACGCGTTGTGCTTCAACATCTGCTGGTACAAGATGTACTGCAACCCCGACAAGTTGCACTTCAACACCTTCTCCACCTTGTTCGGCAAGTCCTTCTCCACGTCCTTCTTCAACCGCCGGAGCAAGAACGGCCGCAAAACCTTGTGCAACCGCCGGATGACCAACAACGACTCCTCCTCCGTCAACTCGATCTTCTCCTGCGACCCCGTGTTGTCAAACGGCGTGTTGAACCAGTCGTCAAACGACTTCACCGAGTTGAAGATCCGCGGCAACACAAAGTTCAACAACGCCCAGAGCTCGGGGAGGTTGTTCTGCAACGGCGTACCCGTCAAAATCAACCGGTTCTTGGTCTTGTAGTACGTTCTCAACGTCACCGACAACTTCGAGTTCGCGTTCTTCATCCGGTGCCCCTCGTCGATGATCATGTGCGAGTAGTTGAACTTCGAGAGAAGCAACCGCTCCTTGATCACATACTCAAACGTCGTCAACAACACCTGGAAGTTCCCCATCTTCACGTCGTACTGCAAGCTCCGCCTGTTCCCCGGGGACCCCTTGTACACAATCACACTCACCGCGGGCGCCCACTTCTCAAACTCCATCGTCCAGTTGGTGATCGTCGACAACGGCACAATCACAAGGAACTTGTCCTCGTGCTTCTTCTCAATGAGGTACGTGATCAACGAAATCGACTGGATGGTCTTGCCCAATCCCATCTCGTCGGCCAAAATACCATTCAATCGGTTGTTGTACAACGAAACCATCCATTGCAAGCCCTTCAACTGGTATTCCTTGAGCTGCCCCCCGATGAGGATCGCCGGCTGCACCGTGATCTCCTCCTTGATCCGGTGTGCCACCTGGTAGTAGTCAATCTTCTCCCGCACCTCGTCCTGCGACTGCTCGTCCACTATGCCGCCCTCCTGCTGGTGCGCCATCACCTGCTGCGCCAACGTGTCCAAGAACAGGTTCGTCTGGCGGAGAAGATGCGTGATTCGGTGGTCCTTGGTCTCGTCCAACAACTTCAAGTACGCCTCCTCGTCGTTCGCCTTCAACGCCTGCATACGCTGCTTGATGATCTTCTCGGACTTGCGCGACTCCTCCTTCTCAATGTACAGATGGTAGTTGACAATCTGGCGGTACAACGTGCCCATGCGGAACGCATCTCGCGCGCTTCTCACCTCGCTCTCGCTCTCGCTGAAGCCCACAATCCCCTCGATCTTCTCGATGTGCTTCGAAAACATCAAGCTCTTTTCCCGCAACTTCTTCATGTTCTGGTACTCCTGCGCAAGCACCTTGGGGTCCTCGATCTTCTGCTTGGCACGCTTGTTGAAACTGCGCTTTTCCTGCAATATCAACGGGTGGCTGTTGAGGTGCTCCGCAGAGAACTTGCTCTGGCCCGCCTGGTGGAGGAGGATGTTGTGTTTGACCTGTTTCTGCTTGGAAAGCAACCGCAAGCCTTTCAACTCGATGAGCGCGGCTAGTTTCAAGTCGTCGGCGCCGTCGCCCCGGTGTATGGTGCCTAGGTTGGCTGGGAGGGACTCGAGCGTGCGGAGGTGGGAGGCCACGCGGCTGGTGACGGCTTTTTCGGTGTAGAAGTTGCCTAGGGGGGCTTTTGTGGGTGGCGCTGTGTGGATGGAGGGCTGGATGGGTGCTGTGTAGTATTCGACGCGGGATTCGAAGATCGGAGACTCGATTTCGCTCAAAGAGGAAATGATTGACTGAGCATCTTGACAATCAGAATCAAGTTTCTCTTTGTGTGGCTCATTCTGATTGCTTGCACGATCTGACCGTTCGTTTTGCATGCTTTCATTCTCTTTTTTCTCATTCTCTTTCGCTTCATTTTGATTCTCTTTCTGTTCATCACTCTTCTGTTCATCACTCTTCTGTTCATCACTCTTCTGTTCATCACTCTTCTGTTCATCACTCTTCTGTTCGCTCAATCCCTCCAACAAGCGCCGTGGCAACCCGTAGTCCCCCGCGAGCAACTGCAACGCCGCAATCTGCTTGCTGAAGAGGTCTGTGTCGAGTGCCCCGTCCTGTTCCGCGTAGAAGTCGTACTTCTCGTCCGCGAAGGCCTGCTGCTGTGCGGAGACCTTGGCGAGGATGGCCTCGATGGGCTCGCGGTCCTCTTCCTCGTGGTAGCGGTTGAGGAGGGCCGTTAGGTCGTGTTTGGACGATGGGAAGGTGGGGGGTGGAGGGGTTTCGGCCATGTTGTTGAGAAAAAAAAGAAGCGCGAAATTCACCAATATCGACCGAATTCACGAATATCGACCGAATTCACGAAGTGAATGAGGGAGTGGACTCGATATAACGAGTGAATGAATATCGACCGATATCGACCGAATTCACGAAGTGAATGAGGGAGTGGACTCGACATGAACGAGTTTATGAAAATCGACCGAATTCACGAAGTGAATGAGGGAGTGGACTCGACATGAACGAGTGAATGAATATCGACCGAATTCACGAAGTGATCGGAAGGAGCAGGTTTTATTGAACGAATATAATGAACTATAGAACAATATAATGAGCGATATATGAACGACGAAACTTACTGACAAGAAACTTACAACTCTAAAAAGAAAGTTACTACTCTACAAACTCACAAACTACAAACTCTACAACTCTACAACTCTACAACTCTACAACTCTACAACTCTACAACTCTACAACTCTACAACTCTACAACTCTACAACTCTACAACTCTACAACTCTACAACTCTACAACTCTACAACTCTACAACTCTACAACTCTACAACTCTACAAACTCTACCACATAAATATTTATCGAAATGGAGAAAGATACATGGCTGTATCTCAAAGTACATGATACTTCAATCAAGTATGTACTGGCAAGGACATGAACTCTTAATCTGCTATAGATTAAGGTAAGATGATATAGAGAGTCCGATGTGTGAGGATTTTTCTACGGAAGTTCTATTGATTATAGGGCACTAGGCAGTTACTGGCATGTATAAAATTGAACGTTTTAGGGAGGCCATAACGACAAGTTCGAACTGTCGGAATACTATGACTATGAAGGAACTGTCGTAATACTATGGCCTACGATGAGGAACTGTCGGAATACTATGGCCTACGATGAAGGAAAACCAGAAATGAGCCTATGGGAAACTTCAGGATATCCAACACACGTCTTCGTATGTTGCAATGCAGAATTATGGTGTTTCTTGACTATTCAGGAATCTGAAATCACAACTTCAGATATCGAAAATATTGAACTTTTCCAGAGATCGAAAATATTGAACTTCTCCAGGAATCTCCAAAATGTGAAGATGTCTCCACATTTCGTAAAAAAATGAGTACCCAGTTTAGACGCGCCACCTCTAGTTTGATCACTAGGGTTACTCGATACCTTTAGTTTCATGATACACTAGGGTCACTCTAGGAAAGTTTTATGATACACTAGAGTTCTTGGATACCTCTACTATAGGATTCTCTGTGCTACCTCTGTACCTCTGTACTACCTCTGTGCTACCTCTGTGCTACCTCTGTACTACCTCTGTACTACCTCTGTGCTACCTCTGTACCACCATTACCTCTACCATTCCTCTGTACTATCGCCGTACCAATCAATCATCCACTCCTATTTCGCACTCGTTTACTCGTACTTTTTCATCAGACCACTGTCGAAATTTTCTCAGGACACTCAATTGATGAATATTGTAGAACTACTCAAAGATGTGTTAGCACAGTTCTGAGAATTGGCCATTCGTTGAATGTGCTCATTGATAGAACGAATGTGCTCATTCTATTAATACCGTTGAATGTGCTCTATTAATATTGAATGCTTGAATACCGTTGAATGCTCTATTAATATTGAATGCTCTATTGATACGTTGGATGCCCTATTGCACCGTCGAATGTGCTCTGCAATACATTTTATCTCTCTGTACTCAGTCTATAACAACCATAGTCATTGAAAATTCCATTCTATGACATCTATTGACCCATTGATAATCACTCTTTTCTCTACTCTGCGCTCACTTTTACCAAATATTTCGTCTTTCACCAAATATTTTCGCTTTACTTGTTCAAGTATTTTCGCATCGCTCAAACACTTGTTCAACATGTTCCGTCTCGGCATCCAGGCACGCCGCCTCAGCACAGCACCCTCCATATCGTGGACCGACTTCCTCAAGCTCAAAAAACAGAGCCACTTCATCAACACGGCCGCATCCTCCGTCACCGCCCTCGCCGGTGCCGCCGCCACCTTCACATACATCGGCAACTACGAGTTTGACCCCGAAAAGACCATCATGGGCGTCGACCCCATCTTCGTGCTCATGGGTGCGGTGATGGCGGGCGGGTTTGGCGGCTATCTCGTGGGCCCGACGTTTGGCACGCGTGTGTTCAACTTGAAGAACAAGCGCATTCTTCCCGCGTTCAAGGTCAAGGACCTGATGTTTTTGCAGAGGATCAAGCAGAACCGTGTGGATCCGTCCCTGCAGAGTTTCAGCAACCCTGTTCCGGATTATTATGGGGAGAAGATCTACCTGTTGGGGGACTACAAGCAGTGGTTGAGGGACTGCAATGCGTTTAGGAGGAAGACAAAGGAGTTTTTGTAATCCACACGGTGAGATCTCTTCGACGAGATCGAAGAGTGACTTGCCATTCAGCTTCCGAGTTTGGTATTCAAACAGGAGAATCTTTGAGGATGAGAGGTTTCTTAATTCGAGTGTGCTTGTGTTCAGAGTGCTTCATGTTAGGAATGCTTGATGTTTGAGTGTGCTTGTGTTCAGAGTGCTTCATGTTAGGAATGCTTGATGCTCGAGTGTGCTTGTGTTAAGAGTGCTTCATGTTAGGAATGCTTGATGTTTGAGTGCTGTTCGAGTGCTGTTCGAGTGTGCTGTTCGAGTGTGCTTAATGTTCCAGTTGAATGCTTCATGCTCACTCATTCCTTATCGATTTTCTCTATAGGTGTAAATAAACGTATATATTCAGAGAGTAGCTTGCGAGCCAGAAACGGTAGTTGTTTCGCTCGGAAACCTGCATTTCAGATCTTGTTGATATAAGCGCGAGTCACGTGACGAAGCTCAGAATTTTAGAGGCCCATTTGGAGTACTCAGGTAGGGCTATCCAGTGGCAGTGAGGTAGACATGGTATTCAAGTAGAGTCTGCGATCGGACATCTTTTCAGATATTAGTGGTATCAGTGAGGTAGACGTGGTGTTGCAAGTACATTCTGTGAGATGTTCAGTGGTATCAGTGAGATATTCGTGGTATACAGTAGGGTATGCAGTAGGATTCGTAGTATACAGTAGGGTATGCAGCAGGATTCGTGGTATTGCAAACATACATTCTGTGAACATATACTCAGCGGTATTTTGCAACTTCCAGAAATATTGCATTCTCCAAATCGGTATTTCAGATGTTCCATGCTGCTTTTCAGAGTTGGCTTACAACAGAATAGTCTCTGATATCCTTAGGCATTCAGGGATTCAGCAGCCTTGAGATATCCGTTCGTATCTTTGGTATTGCAGCTCCAGAATTGCTCCAGAGACTGTTTCATTCTGGCCCTTCCATTTTGCACCAGATTTGCTCCAGATACTGTTTCATTCTGGCCCTTCCATTTTGCACCAGATTTGCTCCAGATACTGTTTCATTCTGGCCCTTCCATTTTGCACCAGATTTGCGCCAGATACTGTTTCATTCTGGCCCTTCCATTTTGCATCAGATTTGCGCCAGCTGTTTCATTCTTCATTTTTTGCAACAGGGTGTCTAGCAAGTGACCTTGAGTCGAATGTTGCACTTCCAGATACTGATTGCAAAGTATTCTTCTTGCAACTTCCAGGGTGTTTAGCAATGGTATTCCGAACCCTCCTTTGACACTGGTATTTGAAGTTTGAAGATGGTATTTTATTTGACTTGGCATTCGTGGAATTTGCAGCCTCCAGATACAGTTGTTCTCAGTATTCACCTCCAGTTCTGCAAATAACTCCATAAAACCAAATCGATCGTTGGTAGAGTCGTTATATAACAGTATAACTGTGGCCCTGTCATGTTCCCCGGTGACAGAAGAAACAAACTCAGTTCATTGCAGATAGACATTAATAACAAGTGAGTGAATAGACTTTAACTGAGTGAATAGATTTTAACTGATTGACTTTCTGAGTGAATAGATTTTAACTGATTGACTTTCTGAGTGAATAGATTTTAACTGATTGACTTTCTGAGTGAATAGATTTTCACTGATTGACTTTACTGAGTGAATAGATTTTAACTGATTGACTTCATCTGAGTGAATAGACTACCTGAGCGAACTTAGTAGTAAACTTGAGTGCATCTGAACGTGACCTAACACGTGCCAAAGCGGAGTTTGAATTGATTTTCATTGGTTGACGTTTGCTACTTTAAACGCACTTCAACTTCAACACACATCATTACTCTCAACTTCAACACTCTCAACTCCAACACTCTCAACTTCAATATTCCCAACTTCAATAGCTCAACTCAATACTCTTCTCATATCCTCAACTCAACTACAACCGCCAACTCTTTCTCAGCCTCCGATCGAAAATTACCACAAACGTCAACCGCCGGTCCGAAGTTTAAAGAATCCGTCGTAGAACAGAACACTTCTAAGAGCGCCGTCTGAACACCGTTTATTCATGTTTCCTCATATTGTTTGTGTCACAGATCGTCTGTGTCTAGTAAAAATTGTGTCTAGTTCAATTACAAGATGGTTTGTACCGTTTATCTCACTCGCTTCAAATTCCGCGACAAATTGCCGCAATTTGCTCTACTTTTCACCACTTCCCCTTATGGCCAGGTCATCCCTAAGGAACTCCGATTCGTGATAGCAAGTAACGGTTATGATTTTGTGTCAACGGGAAAAAGGATTACCCTCGTCAACAGTAATTAGTAACTCTTGCTCTAGTTAATCTCAGTATTCTAGTTAATCTTCCTTGGTCAGTATTCTAGTTATTCTCAGTTCCTCAGTCAGTATTCTAGTTTTCTAAGTTCCTTAGTAAATCTCAGTATACTAGTCATTCTAAGCTCCTTAGTTATTCTCAGTATTCTAGTTATCCTAGTTAATCTCGCTCAGCCTTAGTCAACCTCTTTCAGCCTCATCTCTTCATTTCCGCACGCATATTTTCAATCCCTCATTCTATTCTTTTATCCGGGCCTCTTCCACGGAATTCTGGGGTCACGGCTACAGCCAATGAACGACCCAGCAAACACAATACATGACCCCATATAACCCTCACACACTGATACATAGACCCTATATGCATCACTAGTTACATCCTCATAAGTATACATCGTCAACATCCACGCCCATTTCTACACGCTCGTATTCTGAATCATCCCCGGGATGACTCCCGGGGCGGCACCTTCGGACTTCTCACACCTCTAAAACAGAAACAAGACAAGAATACAACAAGAGCGAGGTGGTCATACTACCAAACCCCCTCCCTTCTCCCTTCTCCCCTCTTCTTTCTCGCTTCCTTCGTCTTTCTTTCTCTTCTCCATTTTCCTATTTCTCTCTCTTCTCCATTTTCCTATTTCTGTCTCTTCTCCATTTTCTCTATTTTCATTTTTTCTCCATATATAAATCCCCCTTCGCACTTTTGTCCAATCACCACTTCCGTTTATGGGCAGCAATTGAACACATCAATCAATCATGCTTAGAGCGTTCAAAGCGGTGCCACGCACCCATCTCTTAAAGGCCTACAAGCCGTATTCCATGGCCAAACGCGCCCTTGCTACCGACTCCTTCCTCCAGAGCAACAACTCCAACTACATCGACGAAATGTACCAGGCGTGGAGAAAAGACCCCGAATCTGTCCACGTGTCGTGGAACGCGTACTTCAAGAACGTGGAGAACGACCGTGTGCCCACCTCGCAGGCCTACAGCGCCCCCCCAACCCTCATTCCCACCCCAGCGGGCGGTGCCGCCGGCTTCATGCCGGGTGGCGAGCAAATCAGCGAGGATGTGGTCACACACTTGAAGGTCCAGCTCTTGGTGCGCGCGTACCAGGTGCGTGGCCACCAGAAGGCCAAGATTGACCCGTTGGGCCTCTCTTACGGTGACCAGTCGGTGCTTCCAAAGGAGTTGACCCTTGAGCACTACGGGTTTACCGAGGCGGACATGGAGAAGCAGATCACCCTTGGACCGGGTATTCTTCCGCGTTTCGCCGAGGCAGGAAAGAAGTCGTTGTCGTTGAAGGAGATTATCGCCAACTGCGAGCGCTTGTATTGCGACTCGTACGGTATCGAGTACATCCACATTCCATCCAAGGAGCAATGTGACTGGTTGCGTGAGAGAATTGAGATCCCGCAGCCATTCAAGTACTCTGTCGACCAGAAGAGACAGATCCTCGACCGTTTGATCTGGTCGTGTTCGTTCGAGTCTTTCCTCGCGACAAAGCACCCAAACGACAAGAGATTCGGGTTGGAGGGTGCGGAGGCTGTTGTGCCGTCGATGAAGGCGTTGATTGACACGTCTGTGGACTTTGGCGTGGAGGACATCGTGATTGGTATGCCGCACAGAGGCAGATTGAACATGTTGTCGAATGTTGTTCGTAAGCCCAACGAGTCGATTTTCTCTGAGTTCAACGGGCTGAAGGAGTTTGACGAGGGCTCTGGCGATGTCAAGTACCACTTGGGCATGAACTACCAGAGACCCACCACGTCGGGCAAGTATGTGAACTTGTCGCTCGTGGCGAACCCATCGCACTTGGAAGCCGAGGACGGAGTGGTTTTGGGTAAGACACGTGCGATCCAGCAGTACAAGAACGACGTTGGCAGCTACAAGAAGGCCATGTCGATTTTGTTGCACGGAGACGCTGCCTTTGCCGGGCAGGGTGTTGTGTACGAGACGATGGGCTTTGAGAGTTTGCCTGCGTACTCGACCGGAGGTACGATCCACGTGATTGTGAACAACCAGATTGGGTTCACCACCGACCCTCGTTTCGCGAGATCGACGTTGTACCCGTCTGACATTGCGAAGGCGATCAACGCGCCGATTTTCCACGTGAATGCGGACGACGTGGAGGCGTGTATCTTTGTGTTTGACTTGGCCGCCGAATGGCGTGCGACTTTCCACACCGATGTGATTATCGACGTTGTTGGGTACAGAAAGCACGGCCACAACGAGACCGACCAGCCGGCGTTCACGCAGCCGGTCATGTACCAGAAGATTGCGGAGAAGAAGTCTGTTTTGGACTACTACACGCAGCAGTTGATCGAGGAGGGCTCGTTCACCACCGAGGACGTTGACGAGCACAAGAAGTGGGTGTGGGACATGTTGGAGGACTCGTTTTCGAAGAGCAAGGAGTACCAGCCGACCTCGAGAGAGTGGTTGACGACTCCATGGGAGGACTTCAAGTCGCCACGTGAGTTGGCGACCGAGGTGTTGCCACACTTGCCGACTGCCGTCGACGAGGATGTGTTGAAGAAGATTGGTGCTGCGATCTCGGAGGCTCCGGAGGGGTTCGAGATCCACCGCAACTTGAAGCGTATCTTGAACACGAGAAAGAAGACTGTCGAGACTGGCGAGGGCATTGACTGGGCGACCGGTGAGGCCTTGGCGTTCGGGTCGTTGGCGTTGGAGGGGTACCATGTGAGAGTTTCCGGGCAGGATGTGGAGAGAGGAACTTTCTCGCAGCGTCACGCTGTTTTGCACGACCAGCACTCTGAGCTGACGTACACGCCGTTGAACGAGTTGAGTCCTGAGCAGGGAGTGTTTTCGATTTCAAACTCGTCGTTGTCGGAGTACGGAGTGATGGGATTCGAGTATGGGTACTCCTTGACCTCGCCAGATGCGCTTGTGCAATGGGAGGCGCAATTCGGAGACTTTGCGAACACTGCACAGGTGATTATCGACCAGTTCATTGCTGGTGCCGAGAGCAAGTGGAAGCAGCGTTCTGGGTTGGTGTTGTCATTGCCACACGGATACGATGGACAGGGTCCAGAGCACTCTTCCGGAAGATTGGAGAGATACTTGCAGTTGTGTAACGAGGACCAGCGTTTCTTCCCTTCGCCTGAAAAGTTGGAGCGCCAGCACCAGGACTGCAACATGCAGGTCGCGTACCCCACGACGCCTGCGAACTTGTTCCACTTGTTGCGTCGTCAAATGCACAGGCAGTTCAGAAAGCCGTTGATTCTTTTCTTCTCGAAGCTGTTGTTGAGACACCCGTTGGCGCGCTCTGAGTTGAGCGAGTTCACGGGCGAGTCGCACTTCCAATGGATCATCGATGATGTTGAGGTTGGCAAGAGCATCGAGCGCGATGCTGTGAAGCGTGTTGTTTTGTGTTCTGGGCAGGTTTACACCGCCTTGTACAAGAGACGTGCTGCGAAGGAGATCACCGACACTGCGATTATTAGAGTTGAGCAGTTGCACCCGTTCCCGTACGCACAGTTGAGGGATGCCTTGGACTCGTATAAGAATGTGGAGGACTTGGTGTGGTGCCAGGAGGAGCCGTTGAACATGGGTGGGTATGCATTTGCTGCGCCGAGGGTTGCCACTACTCTTGAGAACACCGAGAACCACAAAAACCTTTCTTTGAGGTACACCGGGCGTGATCCATCGGCGTCGGTTGCTGCTGGGTCGAAGACGAAGCATATTGCGGAGGAGGAGGAGTTTTTGGATGAGACATACCAGAACAGTGGTAACTGAACGGACGGAGAAAGAACGGAAAGATAAATTTGAACGAACGGAACGTTCGTTCGACTAGAACATGGGTACTGAACAATCAATGTTAGTACTACTGCAGTTTCGATAGTAGATGAAGGACGGAAATGGAAAAGTTTGAACGAACGGAACGTTCGTTCGACTAGAACATAGGTACTGGACAAACGATGTTTGTTAGTGCTTGTTGTTTCAGATAGTAGATATGAAGGAAGGAGACTTGATGATGGTGTAGAAGAGTTCAAACGAACAATTGTAGAGGTCTGAACAAACGGACTAGAACATAGAGGTCTGAACAGACGGACTAGAACAGAGGTACTGAACAAACGGACTAGAACATAGAGGTACTGAACAGACGTTTGTATGACTGCTAGTTGTTTCAGATAGGACGGAGACGTTCATTGAAAATGCTGAGAACAGTTTTCGCAGCCAAATTTGCAGCCGAAAATATGTCTAGTTGAACTATGCAGCACTGTCAAAGTAGAAAAACAGCCAGAGAAGTCTTTTGTGGAGTGATTTAGAAAGACACCCGAAGAGTCGTTTGTGGAGTGATTTTTGACAGCCTGTTCAATGACTTATTTTTCATGACAGCCAGGCCGTCAAAATAGCGGTTGTGACAGCCTACGGCTGTCATGAGATGATTATAGTAGATTGTGTTGCAACACTGTGCTATCTGGGTCATTTTGGATATTCGAGGAGAAGGAGTGTCCTGTATACAACGTTTTACAGCAGTGGCCCCAATATGGATTCCTCAGTATGGTCCGAGGAGGCCCGACTATATTTTTGTTACACTGCAAAAGTTTGAGATGGTCCAACTGGACCCTACTAATTTTCAAATGGCCCGACTGGACCCTACTTATTTTCAAATGGCCCGACTGGACCCTACTTATTTTCAAGTGGCCCCTCTTTTTATATTCAAGACGTCCCTAAGTTCCTCTATCTTTGGATGTCCCTAGTGCACCATCCTTCAGTTCTTTCTGAGAATGTTGATCACAGTTCCTTTCTGAAAATGTTGATCACAGTCCCTTCAATGTTAGACGGATTAATCAACCGATTACTTACATACAACAAGGTTGTCTTCGAAAAATCACGCAGTTGTTCCTTGCAACCTCGCGGTCGTTCCATGACCTTGGACCCTTACCCAACTAAATACTTTTCGCACTCTTTTTTCGTTCATTTTAATGGCTGCAAAAAATCAAGTATACCATTTATGCTTCCCCTGCACTACCGCTGCGTTACTACACCTCTTATCTAATCATATTTTTATAAATAACATCCTTTAGTACTTTTATCCCCTCATATTTTTTCAAGCAACAGCAAGCTTTTTGCAGAGTGTTCATTTGGTCAAAAATCATATCGGCACACCCATTTCTTGTTATCTACTCACAACACTCTTATCTGTTAACTCTTGACAATCCTCACTAACATCGCTCGCGAATGCTTGCTCGTTTGCTCTTTTGCTCTTTTGCTCGTTCGCTTGACACTGCCACTAAGTCTCACGACGCTCCGCGCCGTTCGCTAGTAATCGTATTTTTCTAGCAAATCCATATTCACCCCCACACTCTTCACACTCTCCACCCTCACCGGTCCACCCCCCGCAATCGACCTCAACACCGCATCAATACACAACATCGCCGCCAACGCATCCTCGCCCGTGCACTGCACATTCTCCGTCCCCCTGATCACATTCACAAAGTGGTTCAACTGCAACTCAAACGGCTGCGGTCTCCTCGCCAACGGCGACTTGACCTCCGGCGACGGCAGCGGTGTGGCCATCTCATCGTCCATCTCAGCATCGTTCTCGTGCTGGTTCCGCGATATCAAATCGTAGTTGATGTGGATCTGCTCACAGTGGAGCGGCTTCAACCACGACCTGCTGTCCGCACTGTTCCCCAGCATCGAGTTGTCCCCCGCCAACATGTCGGCCTGGTGGTACAACTTGAGATCCGGAATCAGCAAGGTCCCGTGACTGCCAAAGATCCGGTAGAAACCGGCCGCATCGCCGTTGAACGGAATGTTCGGGTTTTCACCGGTGCCCGACTCAAACAGAAACGGCGACGTCACGTTATCGCAGCAAATAAACGTGCCTACACACCCGTTGGCAAACTTGAGCGTGAGTGCTGCCCCCTCGTCCACCAACTGCTCCACTGCC
This sequence comes from [Candida] loeiensis, assembly GCA_030563775.1. Taxonomy (NCBI): domain Eukaryota; kingdom Fungi; phylum Ascomycota; class Pichiomycetes; order Serinales; family Debaryomycetaceae; genus Kodamaea; species [Candida] loeiensis. The sequence goes on from JAJMKD010000005.1 coordinate 118,249, forward strand.
ATGTCCGTGCGCTGTTTTGTCATCAATTCCGCGTAAACTTTCTCAATCGGCCCGAGCAAATACTGCAACAAGTCCAAGTCGTGGATCAAGTTGATGAGGAGCGTGCCCCCACCAAGTTCCACGGAAGATCTCCACGGTTTTTCCAAAAAATACGAGGGTGGTTTACACAAAGTCCAAGTTCCCTGAATGGCCACCAATTTGCCCAACTTTCCAAGATTGTCTTTCGTGGTGATGATGTACGGATTGAACCGCCTGTGGTGCCCCACCAACAAATGCACCAGCTTCAATCTGCAGTACTCCACAAGCGTGCGGCAGTCGGTAGCGCTGGGAGCCAATGGTTTTTCCATCAAAATGTGGATTCCGCGCAGCGCCAACTCCAAGCCCATAGTGAGGTGTGTGTGGTTGGGGGTGGCCACTATGGCCGCGTCGGGGTAGCGCAAGCAGTGCTCGTCGCAGTGCTCGAAAAGCTGTGCCAACAGGGAAAAAAGGCGCGTGTTGAAACGGGAGGCGACTGAGGGGCCTTTGGCGGAGTGGTCTACGATCGCGAAAAGCTCGCAGTCTTCGCGGTCGTAGACATGCTGGGCGTGGCGGGGGCCTATGAGGCCCGCGCCAATCACAATAAACGAGAGCTTGTGGTGGTTTACATGGTTCATGTTTGGTGGCAAAGGGTGGAAAAAGGGTCGTTTATATAGATAAGATAAGGAGATAAGAAATGCACACAAATATGCAGGAGACCATGTGGACTAAACAGCGTAAAGAATAAAGGGGTTGTGTTTGGTTATATGTGGTTATGACACCTTATGATCTGTTTACGTGAGTTTGTATAGGTGTTGTATGATCTGTTTATATGAGCTTGGTGTTGTATGATCTGTTTTTATGAGTTGTATAGGCGTTGTATGATCTTTGTATGATCTGCTTTATATGTGTTGTATATGTGTTTGTGTGTCCTCTTTTGTGTTCTTCTATTTTGTGGTGGCCGAATGTGTGCGAACACGTCTGTTCATACTATCCAACCATATCACATTTCATCACAGGGTACTGTCTACACTGTTCCATATTAATTTTATTATCCATATTCCATTTTACTCCTGGTGCTGATTAGCTGACCCTTTTCATTCAATTCACGGCTGCTTCTATCTCATTCTTATTCATTCTCAGTCATTCTTATCCTTCATTCTTATTCTCTTATTCTGTCCTCCACAGTTTTGTCATCCTTCTTTTTCTTTCTCATCCTTCTTCTTATCCTCATTTTCCCTCTTTTTTCCTCTTTTTCTTGTCCTTTTTCTTATCTTCCCCTCTACATTTTCGCAGCCCTATCTGTAAACTGCGAACACACGTGGTCCACTACGCCCCACCCGTACCCGTTGGCAAACCGGCGCCGCACCACTATGTTGTTGTGCGCGTCCGGCGGCAAACTCACCAAAACCTTGCGCCACACCAACCCCTCTGTGTGGTACTTCCGCGCAATACACACCTGTTTGTTCACCCGCCAGTCGTAGTAGTTGAAGAAGAAAAGCTTGAGTCGTGTGCGGCTCGTTGTTTCCTCCGGGTCGTACGCGGGAAGGTCGCTGTGGTGGTAGTACTTGTCGTGGAATATCACCTCTTTGCGGCACTCAGGATTAGTGACGTAGTCACGTGACGGTTCCGGACAAAGGTACGTGTTGAATGCCGACTCTATTGCCGAGGCTTTTGGGGGAAGTTCGAATTCGCAGTCCTCGTCGTCCTGGAGGGACTCCATGTCGTCTTTGAGGTGGAGGTCCAGGCCGCGCGCGTTGATTTTGAGCAACGCACGCTCTTTTTTGGAGGTTGGCCGCGAGAGGTTGTATTTGGGGACGGAGAAGTTTTGCGAGAGGAGAGATTTGTATTTGGAGAAGGGGGAGAAGAGTGATTGGGATTTGACTTCTCCGATGTCGCCAGACCCCAAATCTGAGTCCAGCGACCCAGATTTGGAAGTCTTTGATTTCGAATTACTAGTAGTTTTTGATTTTTTCGACTCTGAAATCTCCGACTTTTTCGAATCAGAATCTTCAGAGTTTTTCGACTCACAAGTCTCTGAATTTTTCGATTCAGAATTGCATAAAGCTGATTTTTTCGACTCGCTAAAACCACATTTACCCATCTTGGTTGTCTTTTGGGTTACTGACTCAGGTCTGCCTTCACACTTCACATCAGGCATCTTGCAACTGTCCAAGAACCCAGAATCCTTCGACTCCGAAGTATCCTTTGACAAATCTGACTCTTTCGAATCAGAGTCCACCTCCTCCAACTCCCCAGCCTTGAATCCTCTCAACTTCGACCCAAACGACTCTTCTCCAGAACTCACCGAGGAATTGCTTGAAATGTGCGAGGAATTCGTTCCAGAAGAAAAATCCTCTAGGAAATTTTTCGCAGCCATTCGGTTTTTCTTTTCTTTTGCTTCGCCTTCTTCGAGGTTGCTTTCTTGGGAGTCCGATTCTTCCTCATCTCGTTCTCGCTCATTTGATTCATCTTTCGATTGCAAACTCGCTCGCTCCGCCCGCTCGGTTTCCTTTTCCCGCTCCACCCTCCCCAAAGCCCCCCAGTCCAAATACAACAAACTGGCCGTCCGCAACGGCACAATCCCGTCGTTAATCGCATTCGCATAAACCGTCAAATGCTTGAACCGCCCCAAAAACGTCTGCAAAGGGTCGTCCGGAAGCGTCAACAAAATCGGCTTCAACGAACTCTTCACATTCTCCTCCTCCTTCTCCTTCTGGTTGTGCTTGTGATTCCTCTTCAAATCCTTGACACTTGGAATCCTCTTTGACAATGTAAGGTCCCTCCCCGTCTTTCCCAACGTCCCGAGGTCCAAAAACCACAGAATGTAAAAGCTCATCTCGTTCAAAATCCCCAAAAGCGGACTCGCCATAGCGACCAAATGTGTGGGCTGGATTCCCCGTTTTTCAAAGAAATCAGAACCCCCCTTCATCAACACGTACTTGATGGCCGCGAGCTGGATCAAACCCCCAAGAGAGTGCCCTATAAACGAGATTTTGTCGATTTTCACACCTTCCTTGCCAAATTCCTCGATCGTTTCCATCAAATAGTGCCCCATACCCGTTCCTAACCGCTTCACACCCTTTTCCGTGCGGCCGGCATTGCCCCTGTACCCCCGGATCGCAATATTTTCCGTGCTGCTCAGCTCCAACGCATCCTTCATATAGAGCATATCGGCCGTGAGGTTTGAAAAAAGCCCGTGTGTGAGAATGATCAAATGCACCGGATCTTTCGTGTTTGGCGGCGCATCTGGCCACAAATCGTCCGTTTCGCGCTTCTCGACGGCGAGATTGCCATTATCCACCACCTTTGCGTCGGTCAGCTTGAAATTTATCAGGCCGTGGTTCACCTTTTTCATCTGCCTAAAGTCGCTACCAATCATCATGTCGTACGCTATTTGCGTGTGGCGGGAGATGTATATCTGTGATATGACGTCGATTTCCCACGCGTAGATGTCGTCTTTTACATGCGAGTTACTGTTTAACTTGAGTTTCACGTTGAACGTGCGCCCCGGCTTGATCTGGTTCTGAAACTCCACCTCCGCATCCCCGCTTTCGGGCGAGAACTTGCGCTGTTTCGAGTAGTTATGGGGGATCACGTGGCAGTAGAGGATGAAGGGGCCGTTGAACATGTGGATGGCGCGTATGCTCGTCTTTTCGATGTTTTTGATGCGGAAGTAGATTTCGGTCTGGCCGGCTTCTTTTCGGTACTGGATGTTGTATCTATTGACATCGCCGATTTTGAGGACCAGTTTGTCGCGGTACCACAAGAAGTCCGCTTCAGAGCTGGAGAGGCTTGACGATGTGCTGGAGTGTTCTACTAACGACAGCGCAGATCTTATCGACATAGTTGCTCTTATCTTTAATTTTTTCCCCAGAACTCGTGTGATGGATAAAGGAAAAAAGAAAAAAGAAACGAGGGAAGAGATGATATCGAAAGGAGAGGATAGTAGAGTAGTGGATAGAACACGTACATTTGAGTGTGGATAGTTACTATGAATTGTTAAATATGACTAATATGAATAGTATGTGACTAGTTGAGTACGAATAGTATATGAATAGTTGCATATGAACGGTATGCGGTTGATTAATAGTGAAGACATGTCTGCTATGGGCTGAGTATTTACGAGCAAAAGAAATCATGAGATGAGCAAAAAAGGAAAAGAGTCGAAGGAGGCAAGTACTAGTAAGTGATCGTTCGTATTGGTTTGTGTTGATGGTTTGTATCGTGTATCGATAGTTTGTATTCGTTTGTGTTCATAGTGCGTTGATTGTGTAGTCTTGTGTATGGCGTTTGATGTGGATAGGCTATTGTTACGGTTGTGTATTTTGATAGCAGCATGAGCTGATGTGTATAACTGGGGCTACTGTAGCTTTGCATCACTCCCATCAAACCCTTCGTTACGAGACATCTTTTCTTTTCTCGCTTATCTCTATATTTTGTGGCACATGTGTCAATGCAGGGATACAGGAGGGAGAAGTGGAATTCTCACATTGTCTAGCCTTTTTCAGTGAGATCTAAAGAGAGATAAGACGTTGACTAAACAGACTAATGGGTTCTTTAGCATGCGTTAGTTGATGAAGCTAGGTAGCTTTATAGAAAGAACGCATGTTCTCATTGTGGAGTTACGACGACTGATACACATTGTCCAGGAACAAGAGAATGACGGTATAAAGAACTGTATACTACTTTCATTTTATCAAGAACTGTATACTACTTTCATCCTATCAAGAACTGTATACTACTTCCATCCTATCAAGAACTGTATGCTACTTCCATCCTATCAAGAACTGTATACTACTTCCATCCTATCAAGAACTGTATGCTACTTCCATCCTATCAAGAACTGTATACTACTTCCATCCTATCAAGAACTGTATACTACTTCCATCCTATCAAGAACTGTATACTACTTCCATCCTATCAAGAACTGTATACTACTTCCATCCTATCAAGAACTGTATACTACTTCCATCCTATCAAGAACTGTATACTACTTCCATCCTATCAAGAACTGTATACTACTTCCATCCTATCAAGAACTGTATACTACTTCCATCCTATCAAGAACTGTATACTACTTACACCCAATTTTGACTTTCGTACTATCACCCTATTAAGAGCTGTCGTCCTACTTCACCCGTAATTTCAGTACTCACCACACATCAACAGGACCATTCAAATTCACTCTGACCACTCATCATTGAAACCCCTCTAGTAATCTGTACAGCTATCTGAAGAGAAGCTTTTATACAGTTGAGATATCTCGTGCATGGGAAGCTTTTATAACGTAGTAGCAGTTGAGATGGTATTGGACTCGCAAATATCTCATTGTAATACTGTTATTTGTTCATCATTTCTACATCATTTGGGAAGTAATTTGAATTTGATCGCATTCATTTTCATTATTGTCAAAATCACACACGTCCTGCGTTTCGCTGCTAAAATAAGTTACTTGTAGTTTCGGTCACGTCCACTAAAAGAGGCTCATGTTAGGTTTCTCACAATCACTAATAATTCTTTTATGGATTGTCGCTAATAATACCTCTTTTATGGATTGTCGCTAATAATACCTCTTCATGTATTGTACCTCTTCATGTATTGTACCTCTTCATGTATTGTACCTCTTCATGTATTGTACCTCTTCATGGATTACTCCCTCTTATACTTCTCGCGAATATGCTTAAACAAAGGCCCCAAGATAAACTTCCGCTCCAACCCCCACTCCACCACAAACCGCGGCAAAATCGCCATCAACCACGGCAACAACGACGCCTTGGCGCCGCGGTAAAAGTTCAAGCGCCCCCACGTCGTCGCACCCTCAAAGTCGTTCGCCACGCGGTACGCGTACGTCTCGGCCGGCATCGGATTGTTATCCCTCGCCATGGTCTGCCGCAACTTGAACGCGTCCTGCATCTCCTGCAGGCTGTACAACGAGTCGGCCGGGAGCGGGCGCTTGTCCTCGATCGCGGTCCGGACCCCGCCGGTGATAATGTTCACGACGCGCACGCCAAACGGCTTCATCTCGAGCCGGAGCGTGGCCGCGTACGCGTGGATAGCAGCCTTGGTCGCGGAGTACGTGCATGACCACGGAAATGGGACGATTCCGCTGATGGACCCCGTGAACCCCACCACGCCCTTGGCGGCGATAAGCAACGGCGCCAACTCGCGCGTCAAGCGCATCGGCCCGAACACGTTGACCTCGAAACACCGCGCAATCGCCTCGTCGCTCACGTCAAGCGCCGCGTACACACACGACTGGCCCGCGTTGTTGTAGAGGATGTCCAAGTACTCCTCGCCCTGGTCCCGGAGATACCGGTAAGCGTTCTGCACGCTTTCCAAGGACGCCACGTCAAGGGAGAACGTGTGGATGCCGTGCTTTTTGAGCGGCTCCATCGGCTCCAATCTTCTTGCGCATGCATATACTTTGTAGCCGCGCTTGGCGAACTCGATGGCGGACGCGTATCCGATTCCGGACGACGCGCCGGTGATCAACGCTGTTTTCTGGCGGGTCATAGAAGAGGAAAGGTATCGATAATCTGTGGATCCGTGGATGAGTCTGGATAGGTCGGTGGATAAGTCTGGATAAGTCTGTTTTGGATACGTCTTACTATCTGTAGCTAAGTCCGGATAAGTCTGTTTGTGGATACGTCTTACTATCTGTAGATAAGTCCTGCTTATTGATGTGGGTGAACACTTTATATGAAAAACCTTATTTTATTTGCCTCCTTCGCTCTTTTATAATCTTTTTTGTGGGGTTCGCTTGTGATAAGAGCGGTTTTAAACGGGCATGAGAGATGGAAGGTTCGGAGCAAATGGAAGAATTAGGAAGATAACGGTTCAGGAAAAGAAGGAATAAGGTCAGTGCAGCCGCAGTCTGGAAGTGCCTTTACAGAATTAATGTGAGTGCAGGTGAAGGTTTAATTTACAGAATTAATCAGTTGTGGGTGCAGCCAAGGTGAAGGTTTAATTTACAGAGACAACGTGAGTGCAGCCATGGTGAATTTTTACTTGACATAATTTGCGTTCTAGTCGGTAGCCTTGATTGTTAAACGTCTTTTCACATGCGGCCGATGTGAGGACGGCTAAAATTACGGCCGATTGGAATTACGTAGAAGTCAGTAGAAAAGAGATTGAGTAGGTTTCCTAAGTCTTTTAATTGACATAATGAGGTGAATGTGGGATTGTTTGAGTCGACTGAGGAATGTGGGATCGGTTGAGTCGATTGAGGAATGTGGGATTGGTTGAGTCGATTGAGGAATGTGGGATTGGTTGAGTCGATTGAGGAATGTGGGATTGGTTGAGTCGATTGAGAATGTGGGATTGGTTGAGTCGATTGAGAATGTGGGATTGGCTGCCTGATTCGATTTCTTAACTCGACCATATGAGGTAACGGTTATCTGACTAGCTTTTCAACATTAACGATCTGATACAACCGAGAAATTACCAAGTGGTTTACACTATTTTTCGGATTCAATCGCATTGGTCAGATTCGTATCTTCCTCAACTCTATCCATTTGTTCTCTGTTGATTTATCTGTATTGAATTATATGTCGGCTTGCGTCAATCTGTACCTCTTATTGATCTGGAATAAGTGCCTCAATCCTTTTGTAAATTGTAGTTTTAACTCGTTTTGACGTATTGTAGTTGAAACGTTTTGAATTGTAGTTTTAACTCGTTTTGACGTATTGTAGTTGAAACGTTTTGAATTGTAGTTTTAACTCGTTTTGACGTATTGTAGTTGAAACGTTTTGAATTGTAGTTTTAACTCGTTTTGACGTATTGTAGTTGAAACGTTTTGAATTGTAGTTTTAACTCGTTTTGACGTATTGTAGTTGAAACGTTTTGAATTGTAGTTTTAACTCGTTTTGACGTATTGTAGTTGAAACGTTTTGAATTGTAGTTTTAACCTGATTGTTTTATTAATCTAAATCAACCTGTACCCTCAACTGCAATTGATATCTACAACCTGTACTTTATTGCCTCACTTCTGATCCCAATCTTTATTGCCCTTTTATTCTTCCCGTTCGCTACGCTCACGGCTTCGCTCGTTCACTTCTGTTAAACTCCTCCAACAACTTGTCCTTGTGAAAGTAATGCATAAACTTCACCAACTTCCTGTCCTCCCTCTCCACATGGAGCACCGGGACGTCCCAGCAGTACTTATCGTACCACTCCTGGTTTTTCGGGTCCATGATGTCAAACTTCTGTAGCGTGACCTTAGAGGCCAAGTCGGGGGACTCGAGGGTTTCTGTGAGGATCTTGTCGGCATTCACACACAAGCTGCACGTTTCCTTGGTGAAGAACTTGAGTCGAATGGGGCTGAGGGTGGAGTGGTTTCGTAAGAGACGGAGCATGAAATGAAAAAGCAGTTAAAAAGAGAATAATGATTCATGACGATTAACAGAATAACAGAATGATAAACAGACGATTAACAGGATGATTAAGATAGTGATGAAGACATAGTGATTAAGATAGTGATGAAGAAATAAAGATTAAGATAGTGATGAAGACATAGTGATGAAGATAGTGATGAAGATAGTGATGAAGACATAGTGATTAAGATAGTGATGAAGACATAGTGATTAAGATAGTGATGAAGAAATAAAGATTAAGATAGTGATTAAGTGATTATCATAAAGATAATGATTAAGATAATCAAGATAATAATAAGATAGAGATTTACATAAAGATTAAATGAGTAGATAGTGATTAAGACAGAGCACAATTGAAAAGACATATTTGAATACAAGAGAAGACTTTCGAGAACAACAGGAAGTTGCAAGACGCGAACATGAAAAACAAAACACCTGATCTATTGCATTTTTGAACAGGTGGTATGACCATTCGTTTCTATTTTCTTGGGGAATGAGAAATTAACACTTAAGAATGTTAACAAACCATTGATTATTCTTTTCTTCAGTCTAGAGCAGTTCAACAGTTTACTACTCTTCAGCTTCTAGTTCAACAGTTTGCTAGTCTTCAGATTCTAGAAGTCCTATTTATTTTCTTGTGCAAAAAATGATTCCGCCCAGGATCGAACTGGGGACGTTCTGCGTGTTAAGCAGATGCCATAACCAACTAGACCACGCAACCATTTGTGAAAGAAACCCCAAACACAGCAGTCATCTCAAACAGAGGCCATCCCTCCTTCTCCTGTCCGTATACCACCTCCTGTCCTTTCCATCTCCTGTCTCCACCCATCCTCTGACCACCAAACGCTCGCCTGATCCTCGATAACTTTTCTTTTCCCCCTCCGGCCTTTCGGTTACCCCGCCAGAAACCGTCCCACTTGTACGTTTTTCTTACCACGTCCGTTTTGAGAAGCTCAACATTTTGCGCCATTGTAGAGCCTGCAAGGCGGAGGCTACAAGTATATGTTATGTCTAGTCTATAACTATCTATAATATCTTCATTTAAATCTACCACATCTACTCTTTCCCACCATATCTCCCTCCTACCTTCAATCACCGTCTCTTTAACACTTCTGTCTTACACTCTCACGTCATCTTAATACTCTATCTCCTAACACTCAATCTCCCAACACTCTATCTCTTGATACTCTATCTCCTAACACTCTATCTCTTAATACTATCTCCTAACACTCTATCTCTTAATGCTATCTCCTAACACTCCACTCTTACCCAACATTCTCTAATGCATCCTCCATCACTTACCCACCCACCTCCTCCTCACACTTATCCACCACCTCCTCCTCACATTTATCTACCACCTCCTACACCACATCTATTGTCCCCTACCCTCCTTCCTACCCCCTCCCCTTGCGGAGTCCGGGGTTAGGAAAACAAAAATCCAAAAAAACCCCCACACCTCGGAGCCACAAAAACATCGCCGAACGGACATCCAGATGCCCCACAAAGCGAACCTATATAAGACCCTCAGATCCATTTTTTTTTTCACCATCATGAACGACCAAGACAGCCACTCCACATCCTCCGCCGCGAAGAGCATCCCCAGCCACCACGAGTTGCACAAGATCGAGTTCTCCGGTGATGCGAACGAGTTCGTCAACATCGGCGGTAAGCGCTACCACCGCTATGAGTTGATGAGTGCCTTCGGTGGTACCTTGAACCCCGGTGCCACCACCTTCCCGAAACTCAACATTAATCCGGCCCCGGTCGGTCTTGCTGCATTTGCGCTCACGACATTTGTTTTGTCGCTCTACAATGCGCGCGTTTTCGGGCTTGAAGTTCCGCATGTCGTTCTTGGCTTGGCCTGCTTCTACGGCGGCATAGTGCAGTTTGTCGCGGGATTGGCTGAATACTTCGCCAACAACACCTTCGGTGGCACTGCGTTGACATCGTACGGCGCGTTCTGGATGGCGTTTGCCGCGATTACGGTGCCCTCGTTTGGTGTTGCCGAGGCGTATGGCGACGATGCGGTGCAGTTCAACAACGCGATAGCGTTCTTTTTGCTTGGATGGACGCTATTCACGTTCATGCTTGTGCTTCTCACGTTGAAGGCGACTGTGTCGTTCTTCTTGTTGTTTTTCACCTTGTTCCTCACGTTTGCGTTGCTCTCTGCGGGGCACTTTACGATGAGCCCGGACGTGCTTCGCGCGGGGGGGATTATGGGTGTGATCACCGCGAGCTTCGGGTGGTACAACGCGTTTGCGGGTGTGGCGAACAAGCAGAATTCCTACTTGACCGTGAGGGCCATCATGATGCCTGGGGCCACATGAACACGGAGTATTTATTGGCACTACGAGTGCGACGTCGAGAGACAGTAATGAAACACGAGAGACATGAGAATGAAGGACACCAGCGTAGCGAGTGATGCCGAGAAACATTAATGAGAATGAACAGCGATCAATGAGATTGTAAGAACATAGGGAATTCGTAGTATCATTACACAAAACGTATGACATAAGATGACATGGGAAATTCTTGACAGATTGATGATATAGTGACAGTGATGGTGAATTAAATGGTAACTAGTAATGGTAACTATTAATGGTAACTAGCAATGGTAACTATTAAATGGTAACTAGTAATGGTAACTAGTAATGGTAACTAGTAATGGTAACTATTAATGGTAACTAGTAATGGTAACTATTAATGGTAACTATTAAATGGTAACTAATTAAATGGTTGACTAATTAACGGTGAACCAATTAAGTGGTTATTGTGAATGATGAATTAAATTAATGAACCCGATGATGGTATTGTGAACGAATTGTTAATAAACAATGTCGTTCATTCGAAATCTTGGCCGAAACCCGGCCTCCGAGTCCGAGTAACGGTTGGTGTGCTTTGTGTAATTGATAGAGCGAATGGGAATATGGCAACAGGTGATGGAAAATGTTGACTCAAAGAATGAATGTTGAGTGGAAGGTGAACGAGACTGGGTGGATATTAAGCAGAGCGAGTGTATATATAAAGAATAGCGAGTGTGGATATTAAGCAGAGAGAGTGTATATATAAAGAATAGCGAGTGTGGATATTAAGAATGGCGAGTGTGGATATCAAAAATGCGAGATAAGAAATGAGCGAGAATTTAGGGCTTTTTCGATGCTTGAGCACTCTTATGAAATCCGATGGCTCTGACTTGAATCTTGGCATCAATCTTAGCGACAGAAGTCGATGTCACCCGCAAGCACATACTATTAGTGTTTTTGAAAAGCTTTCTTGTACCCCTTTCCTTGTCATTCTCTCCTTTCTTCTACTTTTATCAACTTCAGGTTCTCTAGTCCTTTGGTCAATACTATCCATACATTCTCCGTGTTCATATCCACTCATCCTGCATATTGTGTGGCTCGCCAAAGGTCATGGAAGCTAATGTTTTAGACCAATGGTTAGGGTTTCCTTAATATTGGTGTCTTTTCCTCTCGGTGGAGGTTTTCCGCAATCTTATTATAGGGCTTTTCCTGTTGCGGTTCTGGCGTCTTTTTCTATGGCAATGATTACCAGTTCCTGCGAACACTCCGAGATGGTAGATTAAGAGTCGCATGAATTTCGATAATCTAACAGGTACGTTGCGTCTTGCCATGGCCATAGGATACTCGTTCACGCCTATACTACAATACCCGTCACGGCATATACAAACCCATCAAATCATTAAAAGACATTATTAACACTCAGTTGATGTCATGGTATTCATTTCGGCTCAAACTCTTCGGTTATCATTCGGTACTGTATCTAAATTGCCAAGTACTCTGTATGTAAAATCTGTGATTCTTCATCAGTTTTCTCTTTCGAGTTTTCCATTCTCAACTTCCGATTGTTGCAAGTATCAAGTAAACGTAATCCTCAGTCATATTGTTCATGATCCTGTAACGGCATATATTGTTCACATTACGATATGTATTCACATATTCACATTACGATATGTATTCTATTATTCAGTAATATTCACATATTCACATTGCGGCATGTATACACATATTCACATTACGATATGTATTCACATATTCACATTACGATATGTATTCACATATTCACATTACGATATGTATTCACATATTCAGTAATATTCACATATTCACATTGCGGCATGTATACACAGGTATACATTCACATTACTGATTCAATGTATATTCACATTATTGATTCAGGGCATATTCACAAACTGACTCACGGTATATTCTACTGATTCACGGTGTTATCATTCACTGATCACCAGGTACCACCTTCTCGCAATATTTATCATTTTCGCTCATTCGGTTCGCGCCTTCGCTACTTTTATTCCTTTCGATTACAAATCACTGCTCATTTTGCTAGTACTATGAAGTGGCTCCTTCTACACCTCCTCACATTCACCCTAGCATACACAACATCATCGCTAGGCGTCGTCAACGACAAGAACTTCCGCGAGGTCGTCCAGGACTCCGGAAACTACGTCTTTGTCGACTTCTACGCCGACTGGTGTCGCCACTGTAAAAAGTTGACGCCCGTGATCGAACAGCTCAGCGACTTGTTCGAGCTGCACGACAACGTCCAGGTGGTCAAAATCAACGGCGACACCGACGGCAAGCGCATGCTGAAAAAGTACGTCACCATTGGCTATCCCACCATGCTCTTGTTCCACGGCGACGACGACCCCATAGAGTTTAGCGGCTCGCGCGACTTGGACGCAATCGCAAACTTTGTCCAGGCAGTGAGCGGCATCCGGCTCGGCGATAATGCAAGGAGCGAGCCGGTTGACGCAGAGCCGGAAGTCGACGCACACGTCGACCGGTTCATTGACGCACACGACTTTACGATCGACGACGTGCTCGCCACCGACAGGGCGAGCGTGATTGCGTTCTCGCTGGAGCACTGTTACGCGTGCCAGGAGTTCTGGCCGGTTTTGGAGCAGTTGGCCGGTGTGTACGCGCACGACGACGACGTGCAGTTCGTCAGCGTGAGTACCGGGGGCGGCAATTCCACTTCAATCCTCCTCGAGACGTACGGGGTCAAGAAAATCCCGAGCGTGGTGTTTGTCCCGAAACTGAGTTTCGAGGGCCCGGATGGGAAGGCGTTCACTATGCACCAGGGGCCGACCACGCTCGCCGACTTGGTGGCAAAAGTGAACGACATGGCGGGGTTGCACAGAAACGTGGAGGGCGAGTTGGACGAGAATGCGGGGAGAATTCCTGCGTTGGACTACATAGTGCGGAAGTTCAAGGACGACGGTGTGGGGATGTTGGAGGCTTTGGAGAAGGGGAAGTACGAGGGTTCGGGGTACTACAAGAAGTTGATAGGGAAGGTGATTAGTGGGGAGAGCGAGTTTTTTGGGAGCGAGGTCAAGAGGTTGGAGGGAATCTTGGAGAATGATGTGGAGAAGTTGAATAGGAAGACGGTGGAGCTGATGAGGAGGAGGTTGAATGTATTGGGAGTGTTCATGCAGTCAACATGAGCGAAGCGAATGTGAGCTGCGAGTGACGGCTAGCTGCGAATCGGATAGAATAAGAATGAATGGTTCAATTGATGAATTGATAAAGATTCACTTCTTAATTTGAGTGATTTTTCGCAGCCAAAAAACAAAAACAGGCGGTCATCAGTATTTGACTCTGTTGGCAAAAAAGCGCTGGCTACGGAATATAGACAATATTAGAATACAATGCAAAAGGTGGAAATGAAAGCGGAGCTTGTAATGTAACTTCAAAGGTGGAACTTGCAGAATTGGGAACTCTGCCAGGTAGTTGAGGAGGTGATTTAGGTCAACGGTAGGTTACATGGTAGTGTAGGGTTGTTAATAAAGGCGGTTTAGGTTAGCGGTTATGGTAGGTGTAGGTTTGTTAGTAGTGTAAGTTTGTTAATATAGGCGGTTTATGTAGGTGTATGTTTTTATTTAGGTTCCGTCTTGAAATAGTTTGCCTGGTAGCGCATTCTCAAACGGGAGCACAAGGAGAACAATCTAGCAAAATCATGGGATCACAGACTAAAAGGCGTAGTTTTTAGCACTGCAAGTAGGCATAACTGAATCTTTGAGCCATGTCGGGGATTCCTCTGAAGGATTCTGCTACCACTTTCTCACAATCCCTGCCTCTACTCATATTTGATTAGGGGTTCATTTTCTCAGTTCATATTTGTTATTAAAAACATACGTATATGGTTACGTACTATAATTCGGCACTTTCGAGCAGGCCTGTTTAAACAATTACCTGCTTAGTTGCGAGTATATCTACTATACATAACTCAATTATTTAACTGTATTGGATTGGCGTCTCAAAACTATCAATATTCGCCTCTTTTTATAACAAATATATTTCGGCATTTTCTTCTTACCCCACTCTTACTTTTGGGTAATGATGATTTCTCTTCCCGGGTGGAGGTAATGCTTATTTGTTGAGATGCCTTTTACCCGCCGTCTATTCGGATATCCTGTGTGGGTTCCGTTGTTCCGTCGTTTACCTGTTTTTGCAACAAGAATATTTGCTTACCTAATTCTTGAATACCTTCTTGGTTAGGTAAAGCTGCTTTTGATTGTGTCACCTGTGTGTTAGTGGACTACTTGTAACTTACTAGCGAACTCTTTAATATTACATTCTACTTTCTAACTCACATTGTTACGTCAAATCGGGCTTCGATATCACTGAGTGAACCCTGGTTACCTACAGTATGATCCGTATAAGTTGATGTAGGAAGTGTATAGTTTAGACAGAAGTAGTGCGCAGCATATTCATGGTATGTGCTTAATTGTAACAGAAGTAGTGTGCAATTGAATATGTGTTTATATAAGCTGAAGTACGGTAATGTGGGTTCGAAGTAGTGAAGTAGCGTATTTAAGTAATGCAAATAGTATGAAGTGTGTTATTGAATATGAAGAGTGTACGTTCGAACATATTAAATGGTGTATAAACAATTCACGAAAAGTCTATTCTCTTGAAACAAATATCGCTTACGACTTCCGGGATGCATTTTCAACTCCCAGTTGAGTTTCCAACAGTCGTTCACAATCGATTGCGCGTTACATACTACCACCGAGTTGAAACTGAATCAAAACTGCCACGTAACTAAACCTTTAAACATTGTTGTGTAATTTCCGAATTTTCTCTGGCACCATCGCAGTCTAAGACAGTGGTTTTGTCATATAATACGAATCGCAACACAATACCTTACGGATACTTCACAATACAAATCATGTACAAGCGCTCTTCCTTTTAATCCCTACTTATTCAATCCCTAATTTCTAGCGAGCACGTTCCGATACAGCTCGTGATTTTTAGCCCCAGTGATTTGCGAGAGCGAAAAGAATATGAAGGCACGATTAAAGGAAACTTCCTTCTTCAGATATCAATGGTTGCAAGCACAACTCATCAAACCTTATTTGTCGCTTATTGTCTTGGCACGTCAAATTAAAAATAAAATTGGGTGCAAAAAAGAGTTGAAATGGGCGAGTCTGGAAATAGGAGTAGTGGTTCTACTTGACTAGATCACTTCTGCTCTTTTTCTACTTCAAGTTCCCCCTTTCCTCTTTTCCTTTACTGCTTCATCTTTCTCTCTTTTCTCTCTTCCTTATCCTCTTCTTTCCTTCTCTTCCTTAATCTAATCTCCTTCATCTTCTTCATCTTCTTCATCGTCTCATCTTCTCACCTTCTCTATTGTCCTTTACCCCTCCACTATCCCGCCTCATTCCGCATCTCCGCATTTCCGCATTTTCCACATTTTCCACATTTTCCACACCTATTTGCCACACAATTTTCCACATTTTCCACAACCTTTTTAGTCGTTTAACTTGGAATATCCTGGTTCCTAAGTACCACAATAATATTGAGGTAAATCAGTTATTGAAGTACTGTCTATCACAGTATCTAATAACCCCTCTATCGCCATGTTTAGTTATAATCTAGTCATGTTTATATCAATCATGTTTATATCATTCTATTCATATTAGGTATATCTAGTCATGTTTATATCATTCTAGTCATATTAGTTATATCCAGACATATTTCTTATATCTTATTAGCTATATCGTAGCCTTATTACTTTAATCTGTTAGCATACCTCTAACAAGTTACTCTAGTTCTTCCCTTTCTCAATTATTTGTTCACTCATTATTTCTTTGCTCGCTTCGCCGTTCCGAGTTTTTTTCCGACTCGGCCCGTCACCACTCGATCCCCTCGAATTTCTGCACCAAGCGCGTCTGGTCCGCCCACGTCCGCCCCTCCAAAATGCACTCCTTCACAATCGCCTGCGCGTGTGCCGGGCGTATCCGCGCGAGCCATATCACCTCGCCCGTGCGGAGATACACCATCACATTCGCCGCAAACTTGTGCCCCCCCACATGGTTGATGAAGGTGACGTTCACGCCACCGGGTGTGGTGTCCGCCACGTCCCTGTAGAGCCCCTCGTCGCGGAGTTCCATGTCGAGCGCCTTCTTCATCAACGGCGCGGTCACGCCACATCTCTTGTCACGCGTCCGGTGCAGGCAGAGAAACACGTAGGAGTGCGACTGGTCGACGGCAAACTCGACCTCCGGAAGTCGCTGCGCAAGGCTCGCAACGGAGAGCAGGGTGGCCTTGTTGCGGCGCAGTTCGAGGAGCTCGGGCACCACGGAGTTGAGGGCAAGCAGCACGTTTTCCACGTCTACGCCCCTGAGCCACACGAAGAAGGGAAGGAGGAGAATGTCGCCTTTTTCCTCGTTGCTGTACTTGTCGTCCAAGACGAATTTGTCAGACCCGAGGGCGCACACGCTGACTTTGACGCCGGCCTCGAGTTCGGGGAAGCGGCCGGAATTCTTGTCGACCCACTTGGCGGCCGCGTGCACGACCGTGCCGCTTTTCAGGGCGGGGTCGTGGATCCAGTCGTCCTTACCGGTGGGCACCACGATGTGCATGCCGTATTCCTTGCTGGACTCCCAGAGCTGTGCGGACAGGTCGATGGCGACGGACTTGGGATAGTCGAAGTCGCACGAGCCGCAGTTGAGGTCGCACTCGCTGATCTCCACGCCCTTCTCGCGGATCTGCTCCGCGACGGGTGTTTTGGACCTGAAGTAGTCGAGGAAGGTCATGTAGTTGGTGGAAATTGTGTATGTTTTTGGTCACGTGGTTAAAAAGAAAGCAGATAAGGAGATGGGGTGGAGGATTGATGATGCGGATGGGTGGGGAGAAGGATGGGGTATGTGGATGGGACGAAGATGTATGCGGTCCTGGATATGTGTATGGATTGTGTACGTGTATGGGATAGGATATGGATATGTATAGATGATGTGATGGATTGATGATTACGAGATGACTGAAAAATAGTCTGGCTGTGGTATAAAGTGAGAGTGATTTTGAGCAACAATTTGAAGATTGGAGAGAAATAGAATGAACCGGAACAAATAGTTGGATACGAGTGGGAAGATGGGGTGGGGACCTACGGATGTGTACGGTATGGAGTGGGTTATGTGTGAGATCGTGAAGAGAATGTAGCATGTGAGAAATTTGATAGAGGTGATTTGGATTATTGAATGGTGAATATGAGGATGAATGGTATGAGAATGAATGGTGAATATGAGAATGAATGGTGAATATGAGAATGAATGGTGAATATGATAATTGGAATGGTTTACGGAATTTGATGATTGAGATTGGAGATAGATTGTGCCAATAGAGAAATAGATTATGTAATGTGATGGAGAAATAAATTATGCCAGTGGGTAATGGATTGCAATAGATGGTATGTGATGATTGAAAATCACATATCTAGAATATGAATGTGTTGACACTATGGAATATTTTGAACTTGGATATGGAAACACCATGGAATGTGTTTAGGACATGGATTTTTTGGATTTGGAAACAAAGATTATGGAATATGTTAAGGGTATGTAATATGTTGAATACGGAATAGGTTGAATACGGAATATGTTGAATATGGATACGTTAAGAATATGGAATATGTTGTTGAATATGTTGAATATGAAGTAGGATCTGGTATAATGTTAGTATGGAATATGATGTTACTATGGAATAGGATTTAGAATATGAGATTAACATAGATATTTGAATATGGACTACCATATTAACATGGAAGATGAATTGAAATTAGGATATGCAATGTGAAAATTAGGATACAAAATTAGGACATGGAATACAATTGGATATGGTACATGAATATGGAATATGGGTGGATATGGTACATGAATTTTATTACATGGTGTTAACATTCTCTAACATGTACATAAAATAAATCTAGATGATTGAATACATCGAAACTAGTCAGCTTGAACAGCTTTCACTGAAAGTACCTCATTCTAGTATTCACTATTCACATCTGTCATCACCGTTTACAGTATTAGAACTGAAACTACTTCATTCTAGTATTCGCTATCCGCATCTGCCACCACAAAAACTTGAAAGTACCTCATTCTAGTATTCGCTATCCGCATCTGCCATCATCAAAACTTCAAAGTACCTCCTAATCGCTCCTCTTATCGTTCCTGCACAGTATCATCCCTGACAAGAAATCTAAAGCGGCAAATTTTACAGCCACAAATAGAAAAACAGTCAACAAACATTCCTCACCAACACCAGCAACCACCTAGCACACCTCAAACAGCTGATTTGAGCCGCCAGCATCACCAGAAACACACCGGCAAAACGGTGGCATGATACAAGCCATAGAACTTCCAAAGGAACCTCGTCACCGCTTCCACAACTTGACGATGAGCATAGACAAGCACACTCCGCCGTCACCAGGGCTGTTCAAGGCACGTTCGAGTGCGTCCGACACGTCTGAGGACACGAACCCGTCGAGTGTGGAGGATGTCTTGGAGCAGATAAGTGAGGATAGAAGAGATCAGAAAGGGCAGAATGGAGACATAGATCAGAATGAAATAGATCGTCAAGAGACACATCAAGGGATACACCGGAATGGCATACATCACGGGACACGTGTGAAACATATGAATACCGGGATAAACGAAAGCGATAAGATAAATCACGGTACAGAACAGTCTCCTGCTGGGATAAATCAGGACACACAATCTCCAGCCGGGATATATGACACACACTCTCTTGACATCATCGATGTGTATGTGGATGCAGAGACGGGATTCGACGTTCCACATACCCTTGATCCGAGAAGCAAGGAGGAAGGTAGAAGGGTGGACGTCAAAATTCAGGATTTCACCAAAAACAAGGAGGTGGGCGGAAGTAGGGAGGTTATTTTAGTTCCCGAGAGTTTGGAGATCAAGAAAGGGGTTGAAAGCGAAAGGATGAGACAGGAAGAAAGCATGAGGAATCAGGAATTCACGAGAAGCATGAACCCCGAAATGACCAAAAACATGACGAAAAATCCAGACATCACCAGAAACCCAATCACCGGAAATCATGTCACGAAAAATCAAGAAACCAGAAGCCTGGAAATCACGAATAATCAAGAAACCAGCAGCCTGGAAATTACGAATAATCAAGATACCAGAAGCCTGGAAATTACGAATAATCAAGATACCAGAAGCCTGGAAATTACGAAAAATCCAGAAACCACCAGAAACCTGGAAATCAAGAACCCGGGTATTTCCAATTCTGACCTCAAAACTATTCCAGACGTCGAAGACATCAATCATACCGAAAACAACGACTCTGTCCTCGTTTCCAAAGCATCCTCCAAATCCGTCCGACTTGAAGTCGACCCCAAGCAAATAGTTGCACCAACAGAACCCATTTCCCAATCACCAGGCTATTTTGAAAAAGAAACGTCTCCCATGGCACGCCCCGCACACGCTCTTTCGAACGAGTCGCTGCGGCGACACACTGCACCGGTGGTGAAAGACGATCGGAGATCGTCGTACGACAGCAGAAGGTCGTTTGAGCTCCGGCAGCTGTTTCTGCTGGTGAGAACGTTGCGGCAGGCGCGCAGCACATTTCCCCAGCACACGCAAACCAAGCCAGATAGCACTAGCAACGAAATTCTCCGGATGCGGAACTCCATCATGGTGAAGCGGTCACAGAAGAAGAAGAGACTTCTTGATGACGACAAGGTATTGGTGGGAAATACGATCAGTGAGGGGCACCAGAACTTTGTTTTGGCGTACAACATGTTGACAGGGATCCGAGTTGCAGTTTCGCGTTGTTCTGGAGTGATGCAAAAGTTGAAGGATGAGGATTTCAGGTCGTACAAAAAGTTGACGTTCAATATGGATGGAAGTGAGATG
Source organism: [Candida] loeiensis (assembly GCA_030563775.1). NCBI lineage: Eukaryota > Fungi > Ascomycota > Pichiomycetes > Serinales > Debaryomycetaceae > Kodamaea > [Candida] loeiensis. Next base: position 138,847 of record JAJMKD010000005.1, read on the forward strand.
ACACCTTCATCGAAGTATGATTTCAAGTTTAAGGATTATTGTCCGGAGGTGTTTCGGGAGTTGCGGACGCTATTTGGGCTTGATCCCGCGGATTATCTTGTGTCGATCACCGGGAAGTATATATTAAGCGAGTTGGGGTCCCCTGGCAAGTCTGGGTCGTTTTTCTACTACTCGCGGGACTTCCGGTTCATTATCAAGACGATCCACCACAGCGAACACAAACAGTTGCGGAAGGTGCTCAAGGACTACTACGAGCACGTGAAGGAAAATCCCAACACGTTAATCCTGCAGTTTTACGGGTTGCACCGTGTGAAGATGCCGTTTTCGCATGCACATGGGCGAGCGAGAAAAGTGCACTTTGTGGTGATGAACAACTTGTTTCCACCACACAGGGATATTCACTTGAAGTACGACCTCAAGGGGCTGACGTGGGGGCGTACGACAAACCTTGCGAAGGGCGCTGATGTTTCGCAGCTCACATTGAAGGACTTGGACTGGTTGGAGAGGAAGGACACGATCAAGTTTGGGCCTGAGAAGCGGAAGGTATTCTTTGACCAGCTTGAGGCGGACGTGCGGCTCTTGAAGAAGATCAATGTGATGGACTACCTGCTTCTTTTGGGAACACACGACGTGAAGAAGGGGAACACGTTTGATCTTTCGACGAAGTTGCTGGTTTTTGACCCGAAGTCGCTGGACAAGTCGGAATTGATCAAGACGAACCCACGGGGAATCGATGTGAAGGATCTTCCGAGCAATGTATTTCCGGGACGGCTGCGGTATATTTTCTACGGGCATGATGGGGGGATACGAGCGACGGGGGAGCACAACGAGCCCTTGCAGGAGATATACTATCTTGGGATAATTGATTGTTTGACGAAGTACGGGTTTAAGAAGCGACTAGAGACGTTTTGGCGGACGATGGGGCACGCGCGGCTGACGGTGCTGGCGATTCCGCTGGGGGAGTATGGGGAGCGGTTTTTGAAGTTTATCAGGAAGGGAACCGAGTGACAGAAGCATGCGGGGGAGCTGGATCTAGGTGAAAATAAGTGAACATCGGAAGTGATGTGAGGAAACAACGAACATCGGAAGCGATGTGAGAACTGTTTCAAGAGTGATAACAAAAGTTTCCAGGATATGAACTGAATCAAGATCAAGTTGGCCAAGGTAATATCAATCAAGATTTGTTTTGAATCAAGATCGACATTACCAAGATTGATATCAACCATGGTGATGTTAACCAAGATTGATCAACTAAGGTGATATTAACCAAGATTATCTATCAAGCTTCATCTTAACTATCAATCAAGATTCAATCAAGGTTGATGTGATCACGATCAAGATTCAGGAATAATAATCTGGTTCGTAATGTGGCTATCACGGGTATAACTATTCATTAGCATAGCGCCGACTCGTCGTTAGTAACTGACGAGGGTGTATAAAGGAAATTGAGAGGGATGTAGAGTGATAGTAAGTGAACATGAGCGGAGCGAATATGAGCGAGAAAACTGTGGCATTGGTTTTAGTGAGTAAGAGAGAGTGAACGTAGAATGATAGATGATGAATAAGGAAACTATAACTGATTGGTTTTAATGAGTCAGCGAAGACAATGGATGTAGGTTCAAGAGCCAGAAAATTCCATTATCGACATAGAGTGGATGAGGGAGAATTAAAGATTGGTACGAGGTGATATAGCGAGAACACAAGAAGGCTGGAATGAAGTGATGTAGCGAGAATACATGCGGTACTAGAATTGGGAAAATTCTAGATATTATGTGAATTAGGAGAATGAACAGGAGAACACAAGATTTTAAGTGAATTAGGGGATTGAGTGAATTAGGAGAAAACACAAATTTGGGAATTAGTGAGAGAATGTATCAATTGATAATGAAGTTGCGTGTATCAAGGTTGATATCAAGTGAATGACAAAAAATGCATCACTCAAGTGAATGACCAAATCAATATCAAGTGAATGACCGAATCAATATCAAGTGAATGACGAGAAACTGTATGAGAATTGATTTTGAGCGAGCTAGAGAAAAGAGTGAAGTAAATGACAAGAAAATTAAGAGGTTGACGTAGAATCAATGAAGAGTATAAGTGAACTTGGAAAGATTTGCAGAGGTGTTAAATGCGGGAAAGTAATGAGAGTATATGTATGAATGAAAAGAAGATCCTGGAATAGTGATTTCTAGAAAGTGAAATAGTAGGTGAAAAGGTGATCATGATAAGAGTTATATAAGTGAACCTAGAATCTGAACTGATATGTGTGAGCAATAATCACTTTTAGCACTTAGTGCGTATGATGAGAGGTGGAAGTGTATGGTGAAGATTAATGGCTGTTTGGAGGTTGCAAAAAAGGTTCGTGCACGGGTCAAGGTTTTGATACCGGAAGGGATATAGCAAATTCATAGAAGGGCGTTTCGTGCTAGGGTCTATGATGGTCATGTTTAGTTCGTTCACTTGGTTCAGATACACCTTTCGTTTGGATAACTCACTGATCTACACATGTTATTACCCACGTACTTTGTATGTTCTCTATCACCTAGCCCATGACCAGTTCTCTATCACCTAGCCGTCCAGTTTTATATGTCTTTCGTAACGTACGCTGCTTCTCTCAAGTGCTCCTCACATTCGCTTCGCTCATGTGATGCTTTCATGTTCATTGCCTCACATCTGCGAAGCGAAGGATTTGGTGAGAAAAAAAAAGGACAAATGCTCCAGGAGGGGTTTGAACCCACGACCGTCGCGTTCCTCACACGACCGTGACTTTTGGTATAACCAATTCGTCGTAAAACGGCTATAAGCACGAAGCGCTAACCTCTGCGCCACTGGAGCTTCATCTAAACGATGGGACAATATTTTTTTATATAACAAAACCAATGAACAGCAAACTACAATGGATAAGAAAACATATGTTAGACACTGTATTGTTACTGTAAAGTTGATGGTGAGTTCTAAAATATTTTAACTGGTTGTGTATTGATTGATTTGATAGATGCTGATACTGACGCTGATACTGTTTATTTATCCTGATGTGATACCGACACATAGGGGTAATACTATGCTACTCATAAATTGATTGACTGTTATGACACAATTCTTACGAAATCATCACTCTTGGTATGGATGAATTTTGGAGGTGAACAATTAGGTTCTACGTGTACATGCTGACGCAGTATCCAAGACACCATTTTTACCGGTACACCATGTTACAGTAAATCTTCAGTCTGCTGGGTCGTTCCAACAAATGGTACATAACTCGTCCCACAAATGGTATCATAATTCGTCTACAAATGGTATCTGGTGTTCAAATATATGTTCATATTCATTATACTTGTCCAGTCATACCTGTCATTCGTCACATTTACTGTTCCTAAACAATCAACTCTCTTCTCACTTCATTGTACCCTCGTTCCTTCGTAAGACTATCTTATTATAACGTACATTTGCTCACTTTAGATCCTTCGCTTCGATCAGGTTAATTACATTCGAAAAAACATGCTTCGCACAATCAGACGATCCATCAGCATTGTGCCCTCCGGACACAATGCTCCTGTATCTGTACCCAATGCTTCCACCACACCCCTCCACAACATCTCCTCCACGACCCTCGCACACACGGAAACCCTCGAACACGCCGAGTTCGAGACCCTTGGCAGCCCCGCCAGCGTGGTGAACATCCGCTCGCCGGCGTCCGTCCCCCTCTACATTCGGAAAAAGGCGCTCTTGTCCGTGTACGGCGGCGCGGTCACGAGCCGGTTCGAGTACCTCCTCCCTATCCGAAGGCTACTTTACGGGGGGTTTGCGAGCGGGTACCAGCGCTTGCTCTCGACCGCGCCGTTTTCGGTGTTGGTGACCGCGGCGCGCAAAAACGACCAGAACCGCAGCTTCACGACCGTGGTCGTGGACGGCCAAACCGACTGGGCGATCCTCGACCCGCACGCGCTCCAGGCGTATACCGGAAACGCGCTCCATGTGGACGTGCGTGTGTTGCCGAAAACGACGAGTCGGATTTTGGCCAAGGCGACGGGCCAGAAGACCTCCGGGCTTTTTTCGTGGACGCGTGCCGGCTACACGTTGGTCACGGGCCGCGGGCAGGTGGCGTTGGCGGGGAACGGGTCCATCTACAACGTCAACGTGGGTGCGGGCGAGAAGGTGCTTGTCAACAGGGCGAATCTCCTTGGGCTCACCGTGAACGGGCCGCTGGACTTGTCGAACTGCGTGTACAAGTACGACCAGGCGAAGGTGGAGGAGCCCAAAAGGGAGTACCTTGCATACGGCGACATCCGAGGGCTCGGGATCTCGCCGGTGTCGAAGTTCTTCAAGTACTTTGCGGTGACGCGCGATTGGATAGTGCGCGGGTTGGGCTACATGCGGCTCGTGCAGCTGGTGGGGCTCGACGTGTTGGGGGGGCGCGACTTTGTGACGGTCACGGGGCCGCGCAATCTTTTGTTGCAGCTGAGTGTTGCGTCGTGGGTGCCAAGGGTTCTGAGTAGGAGGGTGGTGGAGAGGGTGGAGAGGCAGGTGGAAAAGCAGGTGGAGAGTCAGGTGGCTGAAACGAGCACTGGAGATAGAATTGGGTATGTGACGGTGGGTCCAGAGGGTACGAAGTTTGAGAATGTAAAGAGTTTTGAGAAGGGGGCATGAGCAATGCGAATAATCGAACTTGCATGAACGAGTGGATGTGAATGAGATAGCACAAAGGATATAAATTCGAACATGAACGAAGTGGATGTGAGTGAGATAGCACAAAGGATATAAATTCGAACATGAATGATAAAATGGGTGGTGAAGACAGTTGTAAGTTCGAACATGAATGATAAAATGGGTGGTGAAGACAAATTGTAAAATGTTTTGTAGGAGAAACAAATTGATTGCGGAAAGGTAAGGAGACAAATTGATAGGATGATGAAAAATTGAGGGTAGAAATGAGAGTAGAATGAAAAGGGTAGAAATAAGAATAGAATTAAAAGGGTAGAAATGACAATAGAATGAAAATGTAGTAGAAACAAACTGAGATTTAAATTTAAAAAGTAGAAACATATTGATAATGTAACTAGACAAACTGAGAGAATAAGAGAAGACAAATTGATAAGCAAATTTAGAAAGGTGGAAGACAGTTCATTAATGGAAAAGACTGGCAGACAATTGATCATGAGTAGAATGTAGCCAAAGACTGAAGATTCAGGGATAAATTCAATTGTGTAACAATCAGTCAAGTAGAGCTGCATTGCTTCACAAGCGAATAAACGTCATCCTACGTTCGATCAATACATCACATGCGATAGTCACTCATGTCAATCATATCAAATATATCCAAGTTCAAGAAAACCCGAACAGAAGGTAGGTATTTTGCTAAAAATCGGCCAAATCTAAAAATAATGATAAGGTTTGTAACAATAAGGCTTTTCTCATGAAGCAGCGAGACATATTTTAAGGATTAGACATATGCATCCGAGGAATAGGCATTGATGTTAAAGATTGGGTTTAGTAAGCATAGTGTATTCGATATATTTGTTATACTAGGGGTTGATGAGCATTGACGGTATTAAGCTTCTGACTGGGCATTTTTTGAACTCCACCTGTTACCTACAAACCCAGGCTCATCTTTTCTTTTCACCTTAATCATTCATCTTTTTCGCATTATCCCTCACCATCATTCTCATCCTTTCATCAATATCACCTTTTATCATTCTCATCATTTTCATTATCATCATTTTCATTAGTATCTCCCAACATCATTCTCCACTTCCCCTTCATCCTCATCGTACGCGTTCGCTTTGCTCACGTTCACTACTGCTCACGTCACTGCCTCAGACTTGACGTTTTCCTGACGTCACGGCTGCAAAAATCCTGCACATCGACGATCTAGGCTCGGGTTTTCAAAATATTGTCACTGATATGAGCGTTGATGTTTCCTGGCTCAAGCTCACCAGGAATCATGTGAAGCCTTTGCTATTTACGAGCCAGGACTCCAAAACTCTACGCTCATTTTCAAGCAAGGCTTTCCCCAGCAACTTTTGACAGACCTTTTTAAACTTTTGTCTGAGCAATGTCTTGGATTCAACTTTATACAAACCAGCAATCAGCAACCCTCTTGAGGTCATCCTTTTACATCCTTTGCAGGTGTGATAAGCTCGCTTACGTGGCCTAAACTGAAACTCAGTTGAATCGTGCACAAAGAGATCGGACGCGGAAGCAGATACAGAGAGGCAAATACAGAGAAGCAGATACGAGAATTCAGAAGGAATATATCGATTTGTTTAGAATATATTGATTCTCGTAGTATCTAATCAGAATATGTTGATTCTAGTATCTAACCAGAATATGCTTGGTTCTTGTAGTATCTAATCAGAATATGATTCTAGTATCTAACCAGATTATGCTTGATTCCTGTACAGTTTAAGACCCATGCAGCTCCTTGTGGAATCAAAAAATCCTCGCTAAAGTATCTCAGGAAATGCTTTTCGGGGAAACTAGAACTCCCACGCAATCGTTTGCACCTCAGTAAATCAACTCGATTTCGCAGAAGACTTCTCTCGGATCTCAGAGAGGCTGCACTGGAAACTAAAAATAGGCAAATTGTTGAATCCTCGGTATTCTCTGGTAAAGAATGCTTCCACTGCTTTCTGAAGAAAACCTCTTCCACTAGTGTCTGCGCTAAAACTGCCTTCCACTGCTTACTGATACTCGAAAATAAAATCTTCTAGCTGCGTTTTCTAGCTGCGTTTAGCTTTATGAAAACTGTATTGTCTGTCCAGTCACCAGAAAGAAACTATTCTTCCACTAGTATTTACTTCCACTAGTGTTTACTGGTAAAGTCTACATTTCCCGATTTGCAAATTCTATCGTAACTCATTACTAATTAGATGTCCGCCTCTTCTTCGCCGGAGGCTGCCCATAATATGCATACTCACTCCCCATCATCATCGGATGCTCCGACCGCTTCACCCTCATGTTCCAGTTGTCGATTGCAGTGGGCCCCGGAAGCACACCTGCACTCTTCAACGGCTTGAGTATCGTGTCAATCGACGGCAAAACCGTTCCCGACTTCTTCACCTCCTCCTCCAAGTCGTGTCTCTTGACATTCGCCATACTCAACTTCAAAGGCACCTCAGATTTGTGTATCTCAGTGCCATTATCCTTCCCGTCCTTCTCATACGCCTTGTATTTTTCCTTCCCCTTTTCGCCCCTATCAAACGCAGACGCGGCAGGATACATATAATACTGCGGCTGGTGCACCTCCTTCGCCTCCGTCTTTTCCCTCAATTTCTCGTGCTTTTTCCTGAATGACCCCACGGAACTCTCGCCCGACGACATTGTTGTCTGCGACTGGTTCCCCGAATCTCCCGCCTTGGAAAAAATAGGCGCCAGCCCCGAAAACAGATCCGTCGACCCGTTCGGCTGCCCAGTGTTCACACTCGACAGCAGGCCCGTGGACCCGATCGGGTGCGCAATGATACTCGACAGCAGATCCAGACGCGCCGAAACAGTCTCGTCCAGCTTGTTCCCACTCCCGCGGTCCTCTATGCTCTTTGTGAGCGTCGACGCCGGGAACAACGGTGCACCCATTTCCGTTTTTGCAGCCATTTCCAGGCTTTTCCTATTTGAGACATCCGGGGTTTTTTCCTCCGAGTCTGAGCTTGGCGACGCCTCCTCCGCGTCCGCATCGCCGTCCGAAGAACTCACGGCCGCGTCCTTCATCGGCGTGGGCTCACACGGCTTGAGCGCGTGCGAGTACAACCAGTCGCGTTTGGCGGTTGCCCCTGGACTGTACTGGTTGCCCTTGCGCTTGAGCACGCGCAACCGCTCGTTGGGCAAAAACGTGTGTTCGTCTGAATCAGGCGACTTTTTTCCGGTTTTGCCACTGGACGAGTCGTTCAGCAGTGCAGATACGGTCGAGTCCGAGTGTGCGTTGTTCACATTCATCCCCGCGCTCTGCTTGGTGTCCCGGGGGAGGGGGAGCGACACGTCGCTGTACGGCTCCATGTTTTGCTGGTGCACGTGTTGGTGGTGTTGGTTGTGTCTTTCTAGGTGGTCTGACATTGGGTGGATGGGATGGTTGATAGGGTTCATGTTTGCGTTCATATCATAACTCATATGGTTCATATTAGAATTCATATTAGGATTCATATTAGGATTCATATTGGAATTCATATTATGGTTCATATTAGAATTCATCATATTCATACTATTCATATGACTCACATTCTCTGCATGCTTCATGTCGTGAAGCTGCTGGTGGTGGCGGCTGTGATAACTCATGTCATCCACCGCGGAATACTTCAGGATCACCTTGTTGATTGCCTTGAAAAGATCCACCCAGCGAAAAACTTTCAAGTCCTGCTCGATGTTTCGCGGGCGTGGGTCTTCCATACTCATGAGCAAGTTGAAGAAGCGCTGGAACTGCTTGTTCAGACGCAGCACCGTAAACGCCTTGAGCGACTGCAAATTGCGCCGGATCCGGTTTTTTTCCTCAATCAGAAACAGCTCCTGCACCAAAAACTCGAGAATGAGAATGATATCTACGGACGTCACAATGTGCATGTCCTTTTCGCGCCAGAATATACACAGGATGATGGGCGCCAGGTGCTTGTACTGCTCGCTACGGATGGGTTTCAAGTCCACGACAAACTCGTGCAACAGCATTCGCAGAAAGTTGAAGCGAACGAGCCGCCTTTCCACGTCTGTTTCCTCCTGGGTCCACTTCTGTGTCATCAACCCGAGGTCTTTCTTGAAGTTGAGTCGGATGGGATTATTGAGGGGGCGCTGCATGGTGTATTGGGGGTCCAACAGCGACTTTCGCACGAGCCGCGACCGCGAAAGATCATCTTTTCGTTCCAGTTGATCCTCGATCTTCATAAATTAGGGGAAGGTATTAGGTGAGGTTCAATAGGTACTTTCAGGTGTCAGGTTCAATAGGTGTTGTCAGGTTCAAAGGTATTAGTGTTGTCAGGTCAACAGGTATTATCAGGTGTATCAAGGATACAGTATCAGGGATGGTATCGTTGTTCGATATGCTTATGGTACGCTGGATTTTTTGTGTTGCGGCGTAAGTGGCAAGTAAATTCAAATGGGGCGAAGTGTGGTATATAAATCAAACTGTCGAAAAACAGTTTCACAAAAGGAGATGTTGCTATTTTTTCTTTTTTTCTTTCTTGCCACAAGTGCTACGAATGGGAGTTTGTTGGTCCGAGGTTGCTGTCGGCGTGCTCTGAACTTTAGTAAACCTTAACTGCGTCCTTTTTCAGAGCTCTCAGACATGTCTTGAACAGAAAAGAAATCGATGACATCAGAGAAAAGGAGGATATTGCAAAGGTCAAGAGTAGTACTGTTCTATTCTGTTCTATTGTGCTGTTCTTTTCTATTGAGTCTAGTCTCTTCTGTCGCTGTGTCTATTGCTCTTCTACTCGCTCTTCCATGCGCTCAGTCTATTCGCTCTTCTCTGTCTATTCTTTCACCACTATTCTGTATACACTCCTTATGTGGCTAATGACTTCATCTGTATGGCTGGTAATTTTTGAGCCTAGACTCCCATGATTGCTGTGATATGACCGTTGATAGAACGGGGAGTGGCCCACTGACAGACGGAATATGCACAGGAAACGAGCTACGGAAGGTTCCACAGAAGGCTACAGTACCACATGGAAACAGGCGGAATATGAAACCACCATGCCAACAACATGTGTTTTTTGACCTCGCCGATTCGCTGGGTCTAGCCTTTTTATTTTCTGTGGACGCCTTGTGTTTGTGCATTCGTGGCGATTGGAGTGAGACAAAAACAAATACCTCATCCACAAAGGTTAGGTGGCGGTGCATGGAGGGAATAAGTGTAAGAAAAGAGTAACAGAGAGAGAAATATAAGAGAAGAGAGGAAGAAGGGGAAGAGAAAGAGAGGAAGAAGAGGAAAGGGAAGAAGAGTAAGAATATAAGAAGACTAAATAAAGAATAAAAAGAATACTAGACAAATCAAGTCTCAGACAAATAAGAGCCATAAAATCTCAGACAAATAAGGAGCCATAAAATCTCAGACAAATAAGAGCATAAAATCTCAGACAAATAAGAGCATAAAATCTCAGACAAATTATAGAGCAAAAACTTCGTCAGTTTTCAAGTATTTTTCTGCCTACCGTTATGATAACGTCATGACACCTGCCTTCTCCGAGATCCTAATCATGATCAACTTTGCATAATAGTGGGACCCGGCATAATGACAGGTGGCTAGTTTGATCCCACCTTCTCCTCTCTCGATCATCTCCTCCCGGATCTCTTTTTTTCTGTTCTAGGCCACGAAATACGATTTACGACCATGACGTCAATTTGAACGAAAGCTCATAATTGCCCCTTCGATATTCTGTTTAAAGTAGAATCCACAAACGCACAAGTGACAAATCCTGGTGATGTAATGGTGAGAATATAGTAAGAGGGTAAAGGGTGAGGTGAGGGTACAGGGGTAAAGGGTGAGGTGAGGGTACAAGGGTAAAGGGTGAATAAAAGGTGAAGTTTAGTAAAGGTGAAGTTTAGTAAAGGTGAAGTTTAGTAAAGGTGAAGTTAGAGTGGGTGATAAAATGTGTGAGTTTTGAATAGTATAAAAATTGATCCAGTGAAGATCAGAGATGAGAACAGGTCAATGTGAAAAGCAGTGGAACAGGAAATCAAGAGGAAGTGATAGGTGACTGCGATTGCGGTGAAACGAATGGTGAGGAAGTGGCGAGTGATGCAAAAAAGGAATGAGAGATAAAAGGTGACGAGAAATGGCTACAAGAAATGATGAGAAATGGCTACAAGAAGAAATGGCTACAAGAAGAAATGGCTACAAGAAGAAATGGCTACAAGAAGAAATGGCTACAAGAAGAAATGGCTACAAGAAATGATGCCAAATGAATAGCTAGTGAATGAAAAAAGTGACGATACTAGTGATCGATAAGAACTGAGTAGCGATGAAATGCTACAAGAGTATTTATGATCTATAGTCCGAGTGTAATACTGCTCAGGGAATATGACATCACATACTTTTACAAATGACACTAACGCAACACTGTAGCTAAGCCCTCACTTGCTAATACTCGTACTCTCTTTGTGTAAAGTGTATAAAGTGGCTAATAGCGACACAAAAGGAACTCTGATAACGATGGTGAACTTCATTGAGTACCTTGCGTTCATTGGGTCAATGAGCACATTGAGTTCGTTGAGTTCATTGGGTCAATGAGTTCATTGAGTTCATCGAGTTCATCGAGTTCATTGAGTTCATTCGACATCATTATTCATTTTCATTCTATCATTCGACTTCGTTTATTCATTTTCATTCGACTTCATGTGACTTCATTCGACTTTTCATCCGACTTCATTTTTATTCGACTTCATTTGACTTCATTCGACTTCAATTTCGTTCGACTTCTCCATTGACTTCTTCGTTTATCGCATTTCATTGACTACTTCGTTTATCGGTTTTCATTGACTTCTTCGTTTTTCACTCTTCGTTTTTCACTCTTCGTTTTCCACTCTTCGTTTTTCACTCTTCGTTTTTCACTCTTCATCTTCTTCGTTTATCGGTTTTCTTTTACTTCTTTGTTTTTCACTCTTCGTTTCGCACTCTTCATTGACTTCCTCCAATTCTCATCGCTTCTCATTTCTCACCACACTTCTCATTTCTCATACCTCATTCCTTATTTCTCATTTTCTAATTACCTAATTCTGATCTCATTCCTCAACCTTACTCAATTCGGTTTCAATTCGTCTATCACGTCTTCCCTTATCATTCATTCTCCTTCCATCTCATTCCATGCATTTTTTGTGTCGCCTTTTGTGCTCTTCTCTCAGTCGTCAATTCCTCTCCCTATATATAACAACTCCCTGTATAACAACTCCCCATGTATAATACCCCATGCATAATAACCCCACTATTCCTCCCATCTATCGTCCAACTTCACATTCCTTTCAACCGCCGCATTCCCAACTCAATTGTCCCATCCATTCCCCTTCATTCCTTATCTATTATCCTGCACATACCCATTTTATCAACCTATCACCATATCGATCACCAAAACTACCATAAAAACTCCATAAACACCACCACTCACAATCTCACGTTTCTTCCAATCCCTCTCAATCCCCTCTCATCCCTTTCTTTCCACCTTTTCTTTCCTTTTCTTCTCCTCTTCTTCTCCCGCCTTTCCACCATTTCTCTGAATCCTTTATCTCCCACGTGACCTTTTTTCGTCCATCAACAAAAAAACTCCACACACCCCTATGGTCGAGAAAGAAGAAGCCGTTTTCCGTACGTACCGCCAATCAATCGATGAAAGGAGCACAACTGAACTGTTCTAGGTGACACACCCACCACCACCCTTCATTCACCCTTTTAGCCAGCAAATCCCGTCGCCATCCGCCGTACTAACCTTTAGGCTCCGCGGAAATGTCGCTTGTCCAGTTGTACGTCCCTACCGAAGTCGCCAGGGACGTCATCTACAAAGTGGGCCAGCTCAACCTCATCCAGTTCCGCGATCTCAACTCCAAAGTCAGCGAGTTCCAGCGCGCATTCGTCAAGGAGTTGCGCACGCTCGACGAAATTGAGCGCCAGTACACGTACTTTCGCAACGAACTCGAAAAAAAGGAGATCCCGATTAAATCGTTCCCGTACGACCTCCAGCCCATCGTGCCGCAGTCGGAAATCGACGTGCTTGCCGAGGAGGCGAAGTTGTTGGAAACCCGGGTCTCGTCCCTCGTCGACTCGACCCAGACATTGTACGAAAAACAGTCGGATTTGCGCCAGTTCAGGGCAACCGTCAAGTCCGTCGAGGCCTTCTTCCGCGAACACGGCGAACAAGCCTCCGGAGACGAACTCGAGGCCCTCGAAACAGGAGCCCCTGCGTCGAAACCCTTCATTGCAGGAGCAATTGCGCGCGCAAAAGTCGCCACCCTCCAGCAGATTTTATGGCGCGTCTTGCGGGGAAACTTGTACTACTTCACGGAAGACGTGCCGGAACCGGTTTATGACGCCAAGAGCGGCGAGTTTGTCGACAAGAGCACGTTCATCATCTTTTCGCACGGGCAGTTGGTTTACGAGAGAATCCGCAAGATTTGCGAGAGTTTGGACGCAAAAATCTACAGTGTGGACGCGACAGCAGATCTTCGCGCAGAGCAGTTGGAGGAGGTCAACGCCAAGTTGGGAGACCTCCAGACCGTTGTGGGCTCGTCTGAAAACGCGCTCGATTCCGAGTTGATTGCGATTTCGCGCGATTTGCCCAAGTGGTGGGAGGTCGTGTCACGTGAGAAGGCAGTTTACCAGACGATGAACCGGTGTGATTACGACGATGGCAGAAAGACATTGGTTGGGGAGGGATGGGTGCCCACAGACGAGATTGAGACACTCACGAGAACGGTCAAGACTTCGCATCTTCCCACGATTGTGAATGTGATGGAAACGTCCAGAACACCGCCTACTTTCCACCGTACGAACAAGTTTACTGCTGCGTTCCAGAATATCTGTGATGCGTATGGTATTGCTACGTACCGCGAGGTGAACCCGGGATTACCCACCATCATTACCTTCCCGTTCATGTTTGCGATCATGTTTGGTGATTTGGGACACGGTTTTATTTTGGCGCTTGCCGCGCTGGCGTTGGTGTTTAACGAGAAAAAGTTGGGTGCGATGAAACGCGACGAGATCTTTGACATGGCGTACACCGGGCGGTACATCTTGCTCCTTATGGGGTTGTTTTCGATGTACACGGGGTTCTTGTACAACGATCTCTTTTCCAAGTCGATGTCGTTGTTCAGCAGTGGATGGGCGTGGCCCGAGCACTTTAAAGAGGGCGAAACGCTCCATGCCACGCAGGTGGGCACGTATGCGTTTGGGTTGGACTCTGCGTGGCACGGGACTGAAAATGCGCTCTTGTTTTCCAACTCGTACAAGATGAAGTTGTCGATTTTGATGGGCTACATGCACATGACGTACTCGTACTTCTTTTCGCTTGTCAACTACGTGCACTTCAAGTCTGCGGTTGACATCATCGGCAATTTTATCCCTGGGTTGTTGTTCATGCAGGGTATTTTCGGGTACCTTTCGCTCTGTATTGTGTACAAGTGGTCTGTGAACTGGTTTGCGGTGAGCAAGCAGCCGCCAGGGTTGTTGAACATGTTGATTTCGATGTTTTTGTCGCCAGGGACGGTTGCGGAGCCCTTGTACAGCGGCCAGGCCACCGTGCAGAAGCTTCTTCTTGTGATTGCGTTGGTGTGTGTGCCGTGGTTGTTGTTGTACAAGCCGTTGACCTTGAAGAAGCAGTTGGATGCCGAGGCCGAGTACCAGGCTGTGCACGGGGAGGAACACGACGACGAGGAGCACGAGGCACACAACTTTGGAGACGTGATGATTCACCAGGTGATCCACACGATTGAGTTTTGTCTTAACTGTGTATCGCACACTGCCTCGTACTTGAGGTTGTGGGCGTTGTCGTTGGCGCATGCGCAGTTGTCGACTGTGTTGTGGTCGATGACCATTGCGGGCGCGTTTGGCAAGACGGGATTCGTGGGCACGTTCATGACGGTTGTTTTGTTTGCGATGTGGTTTACGTTGACGGTGGTGATTTTGGTGGTTATGGAGGGCACGTCTGCGATGTTGCACTCTTTGAGGTTGCACTGGGTGGAGAGTATGTCCAAGTTTTTTGAGGGAGAGGGGAGTTTGTATGAGCCGTTTGGGTTTCAGGAAATGGTTTTCTAAATGAAGATTTTCTGACGAGCGAAGCGAATCAGGAAATTGGTGGAATGTATTCTGGTGTTTGGAGTGCACTCTGGTGAACCAAAAGCTTGAATACTGATGTGGATTGTCACTAATTATAGTGGATTGAACTCGACTAAAAAAATGTGACGTTAGATGTCACTGAACAATGAAAATAATAACTAAGAGATGTAGGGAATGTAAGTGTAGACTTGAAATACTCCTGGCTGTCATAAAACGTAAAATGTAGACTTCTTTCATAAAGACAGTCGAAGGCTGTCATACTTGAAGAGTAATTTTTCAAAAAAACTGCAGAAGGCTGTCATGAAACGTCATTTGAAGAGTTATTTTCAAAAAGACAGTCATGGAACGTCAAACGAAGAGTTATCTTCCAAAACGACAGCCGTAGGCTGTCAAAAAGCGCCAATTGAAAAAAATTCTACAACCCAACAACCGTAAGTTCTGATTGTTTTAGGTTTCATTTTGAAGATCTTCACAGTAAGCCTCTAAATTAATTGAGCTAATATATGAGTGAACAAAGATGTAACGTAGTCTAAGAGATATTTTCGAGAAGGCAGCCGCCAAAAACGGAAAATAGAGTGCTGGTGTCAGAAGCCTGTCATAGAAGGTGGAATTTGGAGCGAATTCGGGAAAGATAGCCACAGGCTGTCAAGAATAGCGGTTCTGCAGTGAAAAAGACGACCGTAGACTGTTTTAACGTCAAAAGTAGACTGATTTTAAAACGTCAATTATAGGCTGCATGACTTCCTTGGAAAAGTTATTTCCAAAAAGACAGGTGGAATGTGGAATCTTCCAAAAGACAGCTGCCGATTTCTCAAAGACAAAGGAGGGTTGTCATAAAACGTAATTTTTGACTGAACCTTCAAAACCTCCACCACTATGGTCTGGGGATGTTCAGGGCCTTGTTTGATTATTTGTTAGGATTTTAGTGCTCCCTTGATCATATCCTGCACATAATGTTTTTGCAGCCACTTGGAACATGAAGGTTCAGTATAGTTTTCAGATGGACAAAGAAGTTCAGAAGCAAATAGTCAAAGGCTTACTATTGCTCCCGATTTTCGAGGGGACAAATAGTCCGGATGGAACTAGTGGATATATAGTCCGGATGGAACTAGTGGATATAGACCGGATGGAACTAGTGGATATAGTCCGGATGGAACTAATGGATATATAGACTGGATGGAACTAGTGGATATGTAGACCGGATGGAACTAGTGGATATAGTCCGGATGGAACTAGTGGATATATAGACCGGATGGAACTAGTGGATATATAGACCGGATGGAACTAGTGGATATATAGACCGGATGGAACTAGTGGACGTATAGTCCGGAAGTGTGTATAAACGACACTAAAGGTTTCAGCTGTGAGGTCAAAATCGACTGCTCGATGCCATAGTTGCAATATCATTCGTACACTTAGAAAAAATTCATATACGCTATGTGTAGGATGTGTATTTCTTGCAGCCAAAATTTTTCTAGTCTGAAGAGTCTTTCAATGGGATCCATGGGAGCGCATAATCGGTCCTTAAGACCAAACATGCAATAGCACAACCAAGGGAGTCGTAAACAGCTGGCAGAAACCAAGTTGCGAAAGGAGATACTAGTTGAATTGTCCAATGGTATGAAACGACTGAACACAACGAAGAATGAGTAACGAATGATGAGTTGTATAGTTAATTTGATCATATCTAATTTGGTGTTCTGATTTGTGACAATCACCCCATATAAATCATTATTTTCATGAACATTACGTTCATTGTTTATATGGTCGCCGTAACTCATAATTCAATATCGATAATTCACCTTATCGATTACTAGAAGTTCGAGGTTTTATCATCTATTCTGTCATATACCATATCCTATGAAATAAATTTTGTCATCTCTTTTCAATCTCTCCAACTTGTATTTTGATATTTCTCATCTCATATTTGATATTTCTCATCTCATTTTTTGCCATTTCTCCATGTCACTTTATCTCATCTCTCATATTACGTAATCTCATCTCTTTCGACTGTAATCCTTCCTTTTATCTTCTATTTCTGAGGACGCATTCATTGGGTGTTAACACTCAGGCTACAGTCAATATTCAGCTCTAAAACTTACCTTTACTCAAATACATTTACCCTCACTACATTCAGTATCCATTAACCACCTTCACATCAGTTCAATCCACTCACCTTCACTCAGGATTATCCATTAGCCTAACTTTCAGAATTATCCGTTAGCATCACTTTCAGCATTCAATCCACTGATCACACGCTCATATTATATCACTCCCCGTTCACTTCGTTCACTCAGTCGAATTCAAATATTCAGTCCTTTTTTTTCTTTATTTTCCATGCTACCCATCTCCCTCATCCTCAGCTCGCTCGAGTCCCCCGACTCGATCGTCCCTATCCTACGCTCCCTCAACAAGACCACACTCAGCGCCCTCACCAAGTCCGAGTCCAAACACCTCGTATCCCGCACGCTCAACCTATGCCGCTCGCCAAAGGACTACCACAGGTGGTGCGGCACCGCCATCGTCCGCGTAATCACCAACAACTACACGATTCTCGCCAACGAGGGCGTGGAGCTCCTTGCGCAGCTCGTCAGGAACCTCGAACACTACGTTCCCACCATGGATATCAAGATCTTCAACGCCACCGTGGACACCATCAACAATTTGGCAGCCAAAATTCGCGGAAAACCAACGCTCACGAGAGAAATCTTGACCCCGAAATTGCCTGCAATCCTCGCGTTGTACCTCGAGAAGTTGCACTTTAACCCGAAGCTCGTCATCCTGTCGCTCAGGGTGTACATGGTGCACCATTCGACGACGTTCCGCCCGTTTGGCGACAAGTTGCGCGTCCGTTTGGTCTCGATGATGAACCGCACAGACTTTGTGACGTACCCGGAAAGTTTGAAAAGCGCAATCTTCCGCGCAATTGCCACCCTCCCGGTTATCGAAAAGAATGACCCTGAGGAATTCTGGCAAAGACAGGTTTACAGTTTGGTATGCGAGGTCTCCCTGATCTTGCACATCTACAAGGAGTTTTTGAATGACGACGGGGACCTTCTCCGCACGTTGGACTTGCTTCCAAGAAGTACGGAGGGCAAGGTTTTGGGCAATATGCACATTGATTTGAATAGTCCGCAGTCTGTGTTGGTGATGTCAAAGAATGTCTCCATACTCATGGGATTGCTTGGTGCGTTTGTCTCTACCCACACCGGATTCAGTGTGAAGATACCCATTGGGCGCTTGATGGTGTTGTGTGAGGCGATGTGTGCGGTGAACCTCAAGTTCCAGAGCTTCAAGATGGACATTACGGACCCTATTGCGTGCGATTTGTTGCGCACCACCATCATCGACAACCACTACAGTGCGATCAAGCTTTTGAGTGCGCTTTCGGGATTTCGCGGGAACGCGATTCCGCATCTCACCACGGTTTTGTCGTTTCTCGAGACGCTCCTCCCGTACCTGCACAAGAACTTCAACTACACGCAGCTCCTTGCGTGCGAGAATGTGTACGTGGCGCTTTTGGAGTGTGTGGAGAGGTATCTTGATTTAGTGCAGCATGTGGACGAAACGTTGATGTTGAAGTTTGTGGATGCGGCGTTGTTGTTGGTGGAGGCGAGAGTTGAGCAGAAGGAAGTGAAGGTGGAGGTGAAGGGGAAGTTCAAGGGCAAGAAAAAGAATGTTTCGAGTGTTCCTTTATCTGATTTGCTTTCCCACCTGCACTTGTTTACCGAGAATGTTCCTGCTGGCACTGTGCGTGTTGTGCGCAGGTTTTTGGCTGCAGTGGTGGCGAAGGTGACGCTTCCTCCGACGCAGCACTACAAGTTGGTGCGGTACGTGATCGTGGAGGCTGTGAATGCGCGCCATTACTGCTATGAGCACGCTGTGCCGCGAGAGTTGCGGGATTTGCTTGTGGGTGCAGTGTTGAACCCTGGGTTTGAGAAGGTTTCGTTGTTGCCGATTGTTAGTACGTTGTTGCCGGGGGACGAAGTGATGGGGGTGTTTAACAACCCGAGGTTTCCACAGGTGCAAAGGCAGGTGAAAGAGATTGTTGAGGATGATGAGGATGATGAGGAGGAGGAGGAGGAGGAGGAGGAGAGGATCAATGAGGATGAAAAGATGACTGAGATTGAGAAGGTTGAGGTTGACGAGAAGGTTGATGACGTTGAGAAGGTCGAGGTTGTTGAAAAGGTCGAGGTTGTTGAAAACGTCGAGGTTGTTGAAAAGATTGTTGAGAAGGCTGAAAAGAATGTGAATGCCCGTGAGGAGGAGGAGGAGGTTGTGAAGAGAAGGAAGATTGAGCCGGAGGTGGTGAAGTTCAAGGAGGAGAAGAAGGAGAAGAAGGAAGAGAAGGAAGACAAGGAAGACAAAGGGTTGGTGCAGAGTATCACGGAGACGGTTGTTGATGCTGTTGCAAAGATTCCGCAGGTGATTACGGGGGCGAAGGAGGATGAGGATTCTGATTTTGAGATGCCGGAGATTGAAGTGGGGTCGGACGAGGAGTAGCGGACATGAGCATGAGCGAGCATGAGCGAAAGCACCAACAGAAGTGAAGGGACACGCTTCACGTGAGCGAAGCGAAGTGAGTTTTAGCAAGCGACCGTGAGCGTGGAAACTGAGCGTGAACTTGGCTGCGCGAATGCGAAGGAGCAATTTGAACGTTAATAGATGTAAGAGATATAGATTCTATCGATGAGATGTAATTTTACACCCAAAAAATACTATAGTTAAAAGCTCGCTGGGGAAGCGTGGTTGATTAAAACGGTTTTGAATCTTTATGATTTTTCAGAAGTGGTGGCCGTTGATCTTCAATTGAAGCGAGAAAGAATAGTACTTGGGATTCACAAATGTACGACTGATTTTGCACGCTTTACCGCAGTGTTAGAGTCAATGAGAGCTTTCGTAATGAAGAATGACGTACGGGTTGTATGCCGCATTGAAGAATAATCAGGAGAAATCGGTCAAAACAATCTCATGAGTATATGAATTCGTCTTCTATTTATTTGTATTTAGTTTCTCTGGTTTAGCGCCTTGGTTGTTGTTTTTGGCTGTGTGGATGGTGGTCTTACTGAGAGAGAGTACTTCAAAATTTCCCAAATGGCTGCGAAAATCATCTCCACAACACTGAAAAATATCAATGGAATAAATGACTTAGAACGGATGGAGTGAAAGTAAGTGAATATTATATGGGGCCCACATGTTTTAAATCACCGAATTAACGGTACAGAGCAGGATTGGACGTCTCGGGAGTTAATCTGGAGCTTGGAATGCGTAAGAAAAGCCACCGTTTATAATGCAAATGCAATACTATGCTTCACTCCTCATTCAGATAATTCAAAACATCCATAACGAGGGAATGAGTGAGTTTGAGTACCTTGAACTTATCTCAACAAAATAATGAGTTTGAATGCCTTGAACTTATCTCGAACAAAATGATGAGTTTGAATGCCTTGAACTTATCTAGAACAAAATTATGAGTACGAGGTACGACAGTCTTATGAGACTTTTCTCCAGATTTGACTTCGGTTTTCAACATCGAATGATAGTGGATCTGACTGCACCACTTCTGAACGAAAGCATTTAGCTCGCCTAGTTTTCGTTCCAACTTTCGAGAACCTATATATTACCGAAGTTTCTGCTAGTGTAAATTTTATGTGCTTTCTCTGTCTCGCCTATAAAGGTAATCTATTTGTCGTATGAACCTGAACAATGGATTCAAACGAATGAGTTGACCGAACTCGGGGAATCGAACAAATACGAGTGAACAAATAGAGCTCAATTTGACTGAACATATTTTTCTCACTCCCAGAAAACATTTTTACTCTAACGGTCTCGGTAGCTCCCAGGAAACTTTTTCTCGGTAGCCCCAGAAAAACTGTATATACTCGTTTTGTCTCTTGCCGCTTAAACTCTATTTTTCAATCTGTCTCGAACTTACGGAAAGTGAAGCATTCTGGCTGGTCTACGGTTTTTACTATGTCTAAAAATTGTGCACATTCTGTCTCGCTCCCCCTACAAAACCTTGCATTGTTTTTCTGGGCCGTGGGCAAGACTTGTGCACTTTTTTCTCTCTGTCCACCAAATTTCGTTCTCCCGCTAGCTCCAGAAAACTATTATCTTTTTTCGCATCCTCGCTATCTCCCCAGAAAACTATATTGTTTCGTTTCCTCAGTATCTCCCCAGACAACCAGGAAACATGCAACGGCTCCTCCTCACAGAAGACCTCACCCCACACAAACTCGCACTACTATTCCTCATTTCCCTCTACACCGCCCGCCAAATTCCACCCGATGAACTCACCCAAACCCTCACCCTCCTCAGCAACTCGGTCAGCGGCAGCGAGAACTCAAACCACGACCTAATCGTCTTCCCAACACTCCAAGACTTGCACCTACCCCCAAAGACACGCCAGATGCTCTCAGATCTTCTCTGGACAGTCAATTCCGTCGACGAACTCGATGCAAAAGTCGCCGCCGTGTACGATTTGGTAGCGCCACCCACCGAAATCAGTAGTTTTGGCAAAGTGCTGCTGCGATCGATATTGGGGGTTTTTATCACGCGAGTTACTACGGCGTTGCGGTTAGTTTCGTTTGACGAGGTGTTTTTGTTGATGCGGCTGTTTGAGAGGTACAGGGGGGTAAGAGGGGATATGGATATAGGGGATGAAGGTATCAGAAAAATGGATACCGACGGAGATACCGTGAAAAATGTCAACAGTCATAAAAAAGATGTCAACAAAGAGGATATAAAAAAAGATGCCAAAGAGGTCATAAAAAAAGACGCCAAAGAGGTTGTAAAAAACTCCGCCAAGGGTCTGGAAAAAGAACCAGAGAAAAATGACCTGAAACACTTTGAAAAACACCTTGAAAAAGGTTTCGAAAAAGCACCAGAAAAAGACTCCAACGGCCTATCAAATACTGATAACGACCTATTCTCCACGCTATCCCACCAACTAGACACCCTCATCGGCAAAAGCCCCCTGGATGTCATTCCCATAGCCAAACAGGACCTCCAGGTGCTCCTAGACCACCAAATATCCGTCCTAGAGCTGTTTGGAACTCCCACACCCCCCAATCTACGCCGTGTAATGGAGGCAATGACATCCACATCGTCACTTTCCGTGCAGAGCTTCAGCAACATGCCGCTGTACTACTACATCCGCTATCTAGAACACCTCCATGCTTCCAACTACAACGGGGCGTTTGAGCTGTTGCACCAGTACTTTGACTACATGGTGTCCAACAACTCCAAGTACTTCTACCACTTTGCACTAGTGTCAAAAGCATCGCTCCACCAGTTCTTTGGGGAAGATGAGTCGGCCATCGACTCGATAGAAGAGGCAATTTCGGTTGCACGCGAAAATAAGGACAACCTGACACTCACATACATTCTCTCGTGGCTCTTCAACTTTGTGCGAAACAAGCCGGATTTGAAGTTGCTGAGCATCTTCAACACGGCGAGCTCCGAGGACCAGCTTTTGGACTTTTTGGTGCAGAAATCGCAGCTGGTGTCGTTGCCGTTATATGCCATGAGTTACAACTTCAAAGCGATGCAGTTGATGGCCAGTGGGGATAGCAATGGTGCGTATTTTGAGGCCGTGCTCAAAGCTTCGTATATTTCTCTCCACGATACGTCCACAATGCTGTTTGTGAAGTCTGCGGAAATGCAGTCGATTGTGTGGCACGGAATGGGTGTGGGACCGCTCAGCAAAGTGTACCATGAACTTGCTGTGGAATTTGCGGAAAAACCGGTGGACAAGTTGTTGATTTCACTCAAGTACGAGTTTTCGACAAGATTGCGGGAAGATGTGGGGGGATTGCGGAAAAGGCTTGAGGAATTGCACGGAGAGTACCGGGAATTGATAAACAACAACCACTCGGTTTACAATGCGTTTCAGACGCGAATGGCGATAGTGCGTGTGCGCGAACACATGGATGTGGGGCGGTGTGCTGTAGCGGGGCAGATGCTCAAGTCGCTCGGGAATAGTGGGATCCAGGAGCTTGACTTGCGGAACGAGATTGTGCTTTTGGAGGTGGAGAACGCGATGCTAGTGGGGAACTACGCCAAAGCGATTGGGTTGGTGGAGAGGAGTGGCGGTCTTGCGATGTTTGAGTTGCGTTTGGGGTTGTTGAGGTGTAGGATGGAGAGGGAGAATGGGCGGGGGTTGGTGGGGTTGGTGAGGGTGGTGTGGAGGGCCAAGGAGTTGATGATGGGGGAGATACTTAGAGAGGGCAAGTGTTTGCTTGAGCTTTCTGGAGAGCTTGCGAGGCAAGAAGTGTATTAGAGTACCGGGGAGCTAGGGTTTTGTGGCGAGCTTGCGAGCCAGGAAACAGACCCACTACTGTTTCCAAGTGTTTCATAGAAACAGACGTACAAGACCATAGATTAGCATGTTAGCTAAGGAACAGATGGAGCATCCAAGGGCAAGAAGTTTTGCAGCCGTTCTGAAAATTACCCAGTAGTGTAAATGTAGGAATGGATCTAGGATAGACATGAGATGGTTTAGGATGGGTAGATATTGTTAGCGGTGTTGGTGCAGGGGTAATAATGAGATGGGAGAAACGATAAGGACCATTATGTCACGAAGCATGTCTCTAAGTGAGTTTACGATACCATAGGCCCACAGGGATGTCTCTTGCACGTTTACAATATCCCATAAATCATAATTTTTGTGAATTCTGTTGCGTTTAGAACTCCCATAAACCCACAGCTTATATTGGCCAAAAAGAGTCTCGTAAACCTGGCCGTCCACTGAAATTCACCACAGTGGACACAAACTCCCGTACCGCATATGTCCAAAATCTGCAATTATATCTCTCCCACTATTGTTAAAGCAACCAATCGTCCATTCATTCCACAATATAAAAAATCAGCATCCAGAGAATCCAACACCCGAAAAGTTTCGTCATACCAGAAACCGATCAGATCCAAAAGCATTCTTATATGCCCACGAATTCAATATCCGTAGCACGATATAAAACACCATTTACAGAGTCCAACTATTTCTGATATCCATTAAGCCTCCCACGATTCAAGAATGTGAAGAGAGTAGAATTTTTGAGAAGTCCATGTTATAAACGAAAACTGTTTTGAATAACTGACTTGTGATTCCAATATTAGTGAACCTTTCCACAATACTATGCAAAAGCGACTATTTCAGTATTCATTTCATTTACAATACAACGTACCCCAAAACCCATTTATTTCATCACGCTCCTGTCCATTAAATATCACATCCTGCCACTCAAGTATCAAAAAGCAAGTCACATCTTGCCATTGACACATCCTACCATTTCCAACACTCACAAACAAAAACCTTCCATATCAAACCCTGTCCTTTTCAAATAATTATTTGCAACCAATTCCTCTTAACATAATCCTCATTTGCAACCACCCCTATCCTTTCAAAATACAATCTTCATATGCAACCAACTCCTATCAAAATACAAATCATCATATGCAACCAACTCCTATCAAAATACAAATCCTCATTTGCAACCAATTCCTATCCTTTCAAAATACAAATCTTCGTATGCAACCAAACCCTGTCAATTCAATATTCTCAACTTCATCTGCTACCAACTCCTATCCTTTCTAAACAATTACTGCAATGTCCCAACATGTCCAGTGTCCAAGTGCTGGCATTTTCATGTCATCCCCTTTCCGCTAGATCGAAATCTTATCACAAATGGCTCATTGGGCATAATACTGTCATTCACAATCCCCAGTTTTTCTACTTTTTTTGCTTTTATTAGAGCTATAATCGCTAGAGCACACGGGTACAGATCGGAGATTTCGTTGTTTTTGCGGGGGTGAAACAAACAGAAATCTTAAGACGGGCAGAAATAATGAGTTCCAAAAACAACCGATTCTGGTAAACTACGAGAAACAAGATTCTGGTAAACTACGAGAAACACGATTCTGGTAAACTAGGTTTTAGAAACACGCTCTGGTAAACTACGAGAAACACGCTCTGGTAAACTACGGAAATACGCTCTGGTAAACTACGGAAATACGCTCTGGTAAACTACGAGAAACACTGGTAACTACGATTTAGAACACGACCCTGCTCCGTAGGATACACTTATCCAAGGGCCAGATATCCAATTTCGTCTGCGCTACATTCCAACATTAATCTTGTTCTCTTAAACATTGAATCTAATATATATCGGATCGTGAAACTATAATCCTGTCCATATATCTCGAACTCCACATCAAAATAAATGAAACGTCATCAAATTAGAATGAAACATCATCATCAAAATAGCATGAAATGATCAAACATTCATGTGAGGTAACCACATCAAAATAAAATGAAACGTCATCAAATTAGAATGAAACATCATCATCAAAATAGCATGAAATGATCAAACATTCATGTGAGGTAACCACATCAAAATAAAATGAAACGTCATCAAATTAGAATGAAACATCATCATCAAAATAGCATGAAATGATCAAACATTCATGTGATGTAACGTCACATGAACTGAACTTTCAATTGCACTTCCATCTCAAATGGACTCAAACCATGAACAAACAACTGGCGATGAATTTGAATAACAAAATCAACTCCATGACAAATTTGAACAAAAATATCAACTGGCCATGAATTTGAATAACAAAATCAACTCCATGACAAATTTGAACAAAAATATCAACTGGTCATGAATTTGAATAACAAAATCAACTCCATGACAAATTTGAACAAAAATATCAACTGGCCATGAATTTGAATAACAAAATCAACTCCATGACAAATTTGAAAAAAAATATCAACTGTCCATGAAATTTGAACAAAATCAACTGTCCATGAAATTTGAACAAAAATACCAACTCACCATGAATTTATATCAACTACCCATGACGGCATTGAATTGATCACCGTTATACATCACATGAATTTCTCCTTCAACATTAATGCAAATTTAAATGCTGTCAAATAATTCAAATGTCGTGAAAACATCTCCAAAATATTTGTATCCATGTCGTCAATCATATCTCCACCATCGTCTCCGCATACTTGACTGTCCATTTAGAGTTCTCACAAATGTGTCAAACGTAATCATGAGCATCTTCAAACAGTAACAATCGCATGTCAATCTCAATAATCGCATGTCACTCCCAAACAATCGCATGTCTCTCAATAATCGCATGTCACTTTCAACAATCGCATGTCTCTCAATAATCACATGTCTCTCAATAATCGCATGTCTCTCAATAATCGCATTCCAAACAATAATCGCATTGAATGTGATATAAAGTATAAGAACGATGGAAGAAGTAAAGATTAAATAAGTATAAGAACGATGGAAGAAGTAAAGATTAAACTCCCTTCGGTCATTTAATCTATACTTTAAACTCCCTTCGGTCATTTAATCTTTACTTTAAACTCCCTTCGGCCATTAAATCTTTACTTCTTCTATCCTCCCTTCGGCCATTTAATCTTTACTTCTTCTATCCTCCACGTCCATCCTCGCCAACAACACCGCCGCTGCCTTCAACTGAATCACGTTCGCAAACTGCTTGAACGCCCAGATCGGCGCACTCAAAACCGCCATCACGGTCCCCAACCAGAAAAAACCGTAGTGGTGCAAGTACAACGCCACGTAGAACAACTCGTTGACCAAGCACACCACGAAAAGCACGTTCCTGTTGTTGTAGTAGAGCGAGAGGATCTTCAGCTGCTTCTTGTCCACGTTCTTGTGCGAAACCGAGCCCTTGGACAACATCGCGTACATGTGCATGTAGTGCGAGGCGAGGTCTAGCGAGATCAACACCTGCCACACAAACGTCCACGAGGGGTAGATCAACGAGAGATACGCTATGAGGGACGACGTGGCGCACCTGTCGGTGACCATGTCGAGAACCGCGCCGAAACGCGTGCCCTGGTTGTACTTCCTTGCTGCCCAGCCGTCAAACGCATCGAGGAAGCCGGAGATGCCGTAGAGCACGAACGTGTACACGGGGTGGTTCTTCATCACGAGGAACGAGGCGAGCGCGGTGAAGACACGCACGTAGCCGATGAGGTTGGGGATGTAGAGGAAGATGTCGGTGGTGGTAAGCATGTTGAGGAAAAAAATAACGAACGAGTGAATACGAGTACAGAGCGAATACACGAACACAAGTACATGAGCGAAGCGAATGTGCGAGTTTGAGTGAATGGTTGATGGATACAGATAATTAGTGGATACAGATGATAGTGATACCATAATGATAGGATAACGATAATTAGTGAATGGATTCAGATAATTAGTGATCTTGAGCAATGAATGGAAAGAAAATAGTGGTTGCAGTGATAATTAAGTATAGTGAAGAGTGATTGAATAGTGAAGAGTGATTGAATAGTGAAAAGTGATTGAATGAAGAGTGATTGAATGAAGAGTGATTGAATAGTGAAGAGTGATTGAATAGTGAAGAGTGATTGAATAGTGAATATGATGGTGAAAATAGTGATTATGGGTAAAAACGGTATATAAATGAGTACGGTGATTTTTAAGTGCGTATTGTGAGTATTGGTGATATACAAGTGATATACAAGTGATATACAAGTGAGTGATATGTGAGGATATATAGAGAGTGGAGATTACAAGGAGTAGTGATGTGATATCTAACGTATATAGTGAAAATCGAGTGAATAGATATGCTTATTTAGTGGGATACGAGGGGAGATGGCAGATCATCACGTGGTAGTCATATACGCTACAAAGTGATTCGAAATAGTACAGTAAGAGGCAGTGTGATGAGAATTAAGTGGTAGTGTTGCACAAATGGGTGATGACAATTAGTGAGAGTAGTGATGCAAGCACTAGTAGTGATTTGATAAGGGATAGGATAATGTTTTCGTGATAGCGAATAGTGACTTGTTTTCGCGATAGGATAATGTTTTCGTGATAGCGAATAATGACTTGTTTTCGCGATAGGATAATGTTTTCGTGATAGCGAATAGTGACTTGTTTTCGCGTAGTGATTATAGTGATAATAGATCAAACACTGATGATAGACAATGTAGATACATATACTAATAGTGTATCAGAAGTCAACAGTTACGCTCATAACTGAAGCTGATTACAAAGGAATTAGAGTGTAAAGTAGATATTGATCTGAAAATCACTGAAATGGGACACCTACTGATTATTCGGTTTAGTATGCATGTTGGGACCTCATCTGGTTCTGTTTAGTAAGGTGAACGAATGAGACCTCATCTGGTTCTGTTTAGTAAGGTGATGACTGGGACCTCATCTGATTCTTTTTAGAAAGCTGATGACTGGGACCTATGTTTAGTGGTAGCTTTAGTCGTCAAATCTGAAAATTAACGAATCGATTTGCATCTGAATCCCAATCTGGAACATCAAGATGCAGTACCAATTATTCCACAATTCTACATGTTCACTATACTTATTCACAAGACCTATTCTTATCTACATTACTCACTATTCCCTGTTACTCTCATATTATTCGTGCATGGTCAGCAACACTTCTAGCATTCTACTGCATCCATGAAGTCTTCAACAATTCTTTCTCTATTCCTCTATTCCTTTTATGTTCCCATTCCTCTATTCCTTTTATGTTCCCATTCCTCTATTCCTTTTATGTTCCCATTCCTCTATTCCTTTTATGTTCCCATTCCTCTCTTCCTTTATATTCCTCTATTCCTTTTATATTCCTCTCTTCCTTTTATATTCCTCTATTCCTTTTATATTCCTCTATTCCTTTTATATTCCTCTCTTCCTTTTATATTCCTCTATTCCTTTTATATTCCTCTCTTCCTTTTATATTCCTCTCTTCCTTTTATATTCCTCTATTCCTTTTATATTCCTCTCTTCCTTTTATATTCCTCTATTCCTTTTATATTCCTCTCTTCCTTTTATATTCCTCTATTCCTTTTATATTCCTCTCTTCCTTTTATATTCCTCCATTCCTCCATTCCTCCATTCCTCCATTCCTCCATTCCTCCATTCCTTCTTTCTCTTTTCCTTCCTTCATCTTTTCTACTCTTTTTTTTTCTCCACCATGACCGACTTCCTCAACTACAAAGTCGACTTGTTCTTGAAAAACGGCACCAAATCGTCCGGAACAATCACCCGCATCAACGCCCAGACCATCACCGTCGACGGCACCAGCGTCAGCGCCTCGGATGTCTTGGACTTGAAGGTTTTGCAGCTTCCAAAGAGGGGAAGGAAGAATCAGAATCAGAATCAACAGAACAACAGCCAGAATGACAGTCAAAACGGCCAATCAAACAATCAGAATCAAACAAACAATCAATCAACCAACCAACCAAACAATCAGAACCAAGCAAACAACCAAGCAAACAATCAGTCAAACACCCGCTCCCAACCCAATGTCGACTTTTCGCCCTCGCAGGCAAAGCCTGCTCAGGCAAATGATATGTACTTTGACTCCGTCCTCTACTCGCGCACCTCCACGCCACCCCTGCTAACCCCGAGCGTCCCCACCGACTTCGATTTCGCCGCCAACCTCGCCATGTTTGACAAGAAATCCGTGTTCGAAGGGTTCCAGCAAAACGACACCGTCAACCCCAACAGCCGCTTGGTCAGCCACAACAAAAAAAAGGAGAAGTATGACAACGACGAAATGGTTATCGCCACCAGCACCGACAACTGGGACAAGATTGGCAAAACACAGGTCCCACCCAAGAGAGAAATCGAAAAGGCCGCCACCCCACCCATCAAAGACAAGTTGAAGTTGGTGGACCTGTTTGGGCAACCGGTGGTGGTAGCGCTGCAGGTCCAGCTTCTTGAAATCGAGCGTTTTGCCGGTGAGTTTGGCATGACCGCGAGCATGACCACCGAGGCGTGTGCGGTGAATTTGTCGCTGTTGATCTGCGCCAACATTTTGGGCGGGCCGTCCCGATTGAGCAACAAAAAAAACCACAACTTGCCGCCGTTGGTGCTTTTGTTTGTGGGGAGCAACCGGTGCGGAGCGCGGGCGTTTGCCGCGGGACGCCACTTGACGAACCACGGGATCAGAGTCATGGGGTTTATGGTTTCGGAGGACGAAAGTGCGGATGTGGAGCTCACCACGCAGAAGGGTCTTTTCGAGAAGTGCGGGGGAAAGATGATCACGGGCGATTTTGCACACTTTGTGCACGTGGTGAACCACGAGTTGAACACGCCCGTGGAGTTGATTATCGATGCCTTGCAGGGGTACGACGAGCACTTGGACGATTTGTTCTACACGGAGGAGGACGTGGCTGTGATCCACAAGGTGGTGAAGTGGTGCAACAAGCAGCTGTCGAAGGTGATGTCCATGGACATTCCGAGCGGGATAGACGGGGGGTCGGGCATTGGGGTTCCTTTGTTCAGGATCGAGTGCCGGTGGTGTGTGTCGATGGGGTTGCCGATCAACGGGATATTGCATGCGTATAAGAACGGGTTGATGGAGATAGGGGAGGTGGTGCACTGGATGGTGGATGTGGGGATACCGAACAAGGTGTACGGGATGAAGGGGGGGTTGAGGAAGTTCGACGGGGTGTGGGGATGTTCGGAGGGGATCAGAAGACTAGAGTTGGTGGAGTAGGTCCGTGGGCGAGCGAACGGACCCATTAAAAGTAAGTGTATTATAGAACTAACGAGTAGTAGAGTGGATTTGTAGACTGAACATGAGTGTTCCTGGACTGAACATGATGGTAAAAGAATGGATAATTGGCGATATTGAATCATCTGGAAGACTTATAGTTCCTTAGACAGTTCTGAATATTGAATCATGTGGAAGACTAATAATTCCCACAGAAGACAGTTCTGGATATTGAATCATCTGGACTAATAATTCCTACATAAGACAGTTCTGGATATTGAATCATGTGGAAGACTAATAATTCCTACATACAATTCTGGATAATTGGCGATATTGACAATCAACTGAACGTAAATCGCCCATCAACGACATACACTGAATAAACTGAATAAACTGAATAAACTGAATAAACTGAATAAACTGAATAAACTGAATAAACTGAATAAACTGATTTCTGGATAACTCCACACAATACAACTGAAAACTTCTTAATCAACTGGTAGCATAACTATACGTCAGTTCGGCTACTTCGCATGTTTGATAAAAAGTGCGAAGAAGTAGATTTTCTCGGTTTTATCATTACTTACGCGTACGCGAAGCCGAAGCACGCTGTTGGTTATTGGCAGCAAAATTGAATCTTTGTTGCAAAAAAATACGACAGAAAATACCGACAGACGGTAGTTTATAGACGCGAGGTTTGGGATTGTCATTTCTATCAGAAATCATCGGTTGATTCTGAAATCATCCGTCTGTTTCTGAAATCATCTGAAATCATCCGTCTGTTGTTTCTGAAACGGTTCCGTTGATATCACCATCCAGTCCCGTTATTTGTGAAACAGTTCTATTTGTTTTAACCTCTTCTCGTTAGCCTCCCAGTTGTTCCCATCCATCACCCTCCACGTTTTCGTTGTTCATCACTACCACCTTTTCTCTCTTTTATTCTTTTTATTTTTCTCATCATGTCCGACAACAACTGGAGCCAATCCACAGGCTTTGGCGCCGCAGCCAAACGCCACAGCGTGAGTGGCGTTGGGTCGGCCAAGTTGAGCGTATCCACGGGTTTGTTTGGGAATAGCACGAATGCAAACACGAACACAACAAGCAACAACACGAATACCACCAATGCAAACAATGCAACCACAAACTTGTTTGGTAACTCTGGATCCTCTGGCAATTCCAATGGAACTGGATTATTTGGCAACTCTGCAACTACGGGAAATACCACCGGAGGCTTTGGTAACTCTGGGTCCTCTGGTAATTCTAATGGAACTGGATTATTTGGCAACTCTGGAAATACTGGGAACACCGGACTATTTGGGAATTCTCAGGGGTTGAATTCAGGTGCATCGAATTCTGGCACGTCGGGTTTGGGCAATTTCGGTGCATCGAATTCTGGCACGTCGGGTTTGGGAAATTTCGGTGCATCGACTTCTGGTGCATCGGCTTCCGCAAACCAAAAGCAAGGATTATTTGGGAATTCTGGAAATTCTGGGTTGTTTGCAAACTCTGGAAATTCAAATAGCTCAGGGTTTGGGAATTCGAACTCTGGATCTGGTGCAAATCAAACAAACACTGGTTTGTTTGGATCAAAACCTTCCGGCTTATTTGGGAACTCAAATTCTGGAAATGCTAGCTCCGGCCTATTTGGTAATTCAAATTCTGGAAATTCTGGTTCCGGCCTATTTGGTTCGACTTCAAATCCTTCCACTTTGCAGAATTCAATTCAGAATTCTGTTCAGAATCCGTATAACGTGGAACTTTCCTCCCTCGCCTACTCTGGTCCCCTCCCATCCTCCCTCACCTCCCAGCTATTCACCGAAACCAAACCCCCCAAACGAACCTTCTCCCGCAAACCCAAATCGCTCTTTGGTAAACTCGGTCTGGCACTCAAGCTTTTCCGCCCCACCACCACGAGCCTCACCTCCATCAAGGGCCTCTTCACAACCGTGGATCCCCCGAAAACCGTCAAAAGGCCACAGCCAATCCGTGCGGCGTACAACGCGTCCAGCGCGGCCAGCATCAAGCGTTTGGTTATCAAGTCGAAACCACTCAATTTCCACTTGATCGACGCAGACAAAGTGTTGACGGCCAAGAGGAGAAGAGTTGAGGAGGACGAGGTGGAGATCCCAATCAAAAGGAGCAAGATAATTGAAAAAAAGGAAGAATCGACGGTTCTGGATGGCGGGTATTGGTGCACACCGTCCGTCAGTGAGTTGGCTGCAATGAAAGAGGACCAACTTGCAAAATTGGAGAACTTTATCGTGGGTCGCATTGGATATGGACAAATTGCGTACGACTACACGGTGGATCTTCGTTACTACGTGAAGAAAGCGAAAAACCAGGGAGTCACCTTAGACAAGGTGCTTTTCGGCCAAAAGTTTGAGATTGGCCACAAGTACTTTTACACGCATCCAAACATCGACGACGGAATCGAGTCAAAAGACGCTATTGGTGCCGGAATCAACGCCCCGGCCACAATTACGTTGGAAAAAGTACTGCCACGTGATGGCACGACACACGCCGAGTACATTGGTTACCTCAAGCTGCAAATTGGGAGCGAATTCGTGACGTACGACCCAA
This sequence comes from [Candida] loeiensis, assembly GCA_030563775.1. Classification (NCBI taxonomy): domain Eukaryota; kingdom Fungi; phylum Ascomycota; class Pichiomycetes; order Serinales; family Debaryomycetaceae; genus Kodamaea; species [Candida] loeiensis. The sequence continues at coordinate 171,704 of JAJMKD010000005.1, forward strand.
TCACCCACAAGTGGGTGTTCAGGGTGAAGCATTTCAGTGTGTGGGGATTGGTTGACGAGCTTGAGCAGGGCGAGGGAACGAGTATTGCGCGGCTCCAGCAGTTGAAGAGGAAGCAGGACGGGGAGGAGGATGAAAGTGTGGCGGAGTATTCGCGAGTTTACGAGGAACAGGAGATCAAGAAGTCGCGGTATGTGGAGCAGACGGGGAACGTTCCAGGGCGGTTTTACTTTGGGTTGGAGAGGAGTGGGTTGGATGTGAAGAGGGAGATGGTGAGGGAGGAAATAGAAAGGGAGAGGAATGAGGAACGGAAGGTGGATGAGGAAAGACACGAAGGAAAAGATGAGGAAATGGAAGAGTTTAAAGATGTTGATGGTGATTCATCGGATGACTCAAATTCCATCTCCATGGAAATCGACTTTCCTAACCTCGACTACCTCAAACAAGTCGCAAACGTTTTCCCCAACTTTGACGAGATCATCCACGAGAGAGCATACGAGCCGGAAATCACCGATGCGTCTGTATTCAACACCCTCCAGGTCAAAGCGAATGTTCCGATATCCAAAGATTGGCTTGTGCAGTTGGAATTGGCGAACGATGCCAACTCAGCATTGAATCCAGCATTGACTGAAGTCCCACAATTGACCGATGTGAAGGATTTAGACCTGCATTTATTTGCGGGTTTTAACAAAGACGCACAAAACGCCGAAAAACCAAGCAAAAAGGAGACCACGGTGGTGGAGGTCGACGAGGACGTGTATGCCAACAATATCCCGCGGATTTTGCGCCATTTGTTGGCAGATTCGGCGTTGATGATGAGAAAAAACGGATTTCCGAGGGTGGAAGTGGTGCGCGAGCACACGTTCGAGGGACTTGGGCCGGATTTAGCTGCAGATGAAGAGAAGGTGTTGCGTTTAGCGTCTGCACTTTTCGATTCGCACAGTTTGCAGGTGGAATTGCTGGGAGAGCAGGCCGACAGAGCCATGTTGTTGCGCAACAGGGACGTGTTTCTCACGTGGCTCAAGTGGTATAATGCGCCACATATCGAACGTCTCTATAGCGAGTGTGACAATGCACTTGAGCTGGTTTTTGCGGCGATGGTGGCGGGAGATTTGGAGCGTGCGGTGGACTCCGCGCTCGAGTCCAACAACACGCATCTTGCGAGTATTATCACGGTAGCAGACTCAAACAACCCCACGGTGCGGGATTTGGCAGCGAACCAGTTGCGCGAGTGGATCAAGGGGTCTGTTCCCGAGGCCATCAGCAAGGTTTACCGGATTTTGACGGGAAATTTTGGAGAGTTGGGGTTGCCGTGGAATTTGGCGTTGGGTGTGAGGTTGATGTACGGGGATAACGGGGAGAAAGTGGAGGCTGTTATAAGGAGTGAGATAGAAAGTGAGGAGATCAAAGATAACTTGGAAAGTGACGCGGACATCTTGGAGATACTCAAAATCTACTTGAATATTTCGAAACCACTTTCCAGACCAAAAAACCTCAACATCAAACTCCAGTGGATCTTGGTCAAGATTCTCAAGCAGAAACACGTTTGTGGGGAGTTTTTTGACGACTTGTCGCTTGAGTTTGGGTCGTTTCTCGAGAAGACCGGATTCTGGAAGGAGGCAGTTTATGTGTATTCACATCTTGTGAGTGACGAAAAGACCAAGGATGTGTTGAGACAGTTGGTGATTGGCAACATCCAGTATATCCGGGCCGACGAGCAGGTGGACGAACTTGTTTCGGTGTATAAGCTTCCACGTGAGCTTGTGAACGAGGCCGTTGCGGCATACGATGCACTGCGGGGCGATTTCCGGGGACAGTGCCGGGCGCTTGTGAGTGCGCACATGTGGAAGGAGGCACATGACACGGTTTCGAGGAAATTGGGGCCGGAAACGGTCATCACGAACAATGCGGAATTGCGGCGCGAGGTGGTGAGTTTGTTGGAGAAGTTTCCGAGCGATAGCGGGGTGACTGAGTGGGGGACTGGTGCTGGGATATACCATAACTTCTTCAAGTTGTTGGATGGTGATGATGAGGTTGTTATGGTGCTTCTTGGGGCGATTCCTGCTGCAAGGGATAGGGAGAGCTTTGAGGAGCGGACTGCGCTTGCGTTGATGAGTAAGAAGGTGGGGGATGTTGCGTTGGAGAGGTTTGGGGTGGAGGTTGCGGAGAAGGTGCGGAGGTTGCCAGTGGGGGATGTGGAGAGGAGGTACTTTGAATTAAGGATTGAGCTGAGCGAGTAACGAGTAACGAGTACATGAGCAAAGCGAATGTGCAAGTAAACAAGCGAATTGGGCGAGTGATAGCTAGTGAGCTTGAGCGAATTGAATGGATTCAGTGATCTTGAGTGACATGAGCGAATTGATTTAAGTGCGCAGCGAATATGACGTGAATCGAAGCATTAGACTTGTACGTGTTGATTTGAACAGAAGCAAACGAATGAACATAGAGTTTGAATATTCGGACATGTGTGAGTTGACGGTGAAAATGCGTAGTGATTATAGAAAATGAAGAGTGTAAGGTTAAGTGTTGTAGTAATAAATGAGGTACCGAGCATAAGCGAAGAATTGAGAGACTGTCTGAAGAGGGGAATGAGAACGATCTGAATAAAGAACGTGAAAGTAAAAGCTGAAAATTCGAAGACTGGAAAGTCTGAAATTCGAAGACTGACAGATTTAAAGACGGAACTAAATCAAGGCAATTATGACAAATTCAAAGATTGGACTGAACTGAACGTAACTATGAACAACTTGAGGCAGCACTAATAAGATTGAACAGAATTAGTGACTTTCAACACTGAACATATAAACCTGAATATTATATTTGAAGCCGGCTTCATGAATACTGAAATCGTACATAAACGACTGAGCGGAAATGAAGACTGACAATCAAAGACTGGAGGACTGAATACGACTTAAAAGACGATCGTTGAGTTACAAACGGACAGGTTTCCGACGTAAGACTGGATTTTACGTAATGAACTGAATTCTCGAATGACCTTTAAACTGATGAGAGTAAAGATAAGCTTTAAGAACACAATTGAAACATATTAATTGCTCCTCAACCCCAATTCGTTAAATATTCTCCAAATTCGACCACGTTATGACCAATACGCAAATGCTATTATGATTCGGTTTTATCAGTGTTCGTACCCAAAATGATAATTCGCTCAAAATTGTTAACTACTGGATATTGCTTTTATATGCATGCTTAAATTCAGATGAATATTTTGATCGCTCTGTTTTATTGCGAAGTATTGGCAAGTTTTCATTCGTTACTTTTGTCATCTAAATATTTTTCTTCATTCTCATATTGATCGTTCTGATATTGGTTCCTTGTTCATTCTGAATATTGTTAGTCTTGTTAGCTCTAGTTCATGTTTTTGTTATTCCTGTTAGTTTTTGTTGTTAGTTCTAGTTGTTGTAGTTATTGTTCTTGTAGTTCTAGTTCTTGTAGTTATTGTTCTTGTAGTTCTAGTTCTTGTTCTTGTAGTTCTAGTTCTTGTTCTTGTAGTTCTTGTTCTTGTAGTTCTTGTTCTTGTTAGTTGTTCATGTTCAAATGTAATTCCTTCTTGCTCCATCTTGCTCTCATCCAAATTCGATCGCTTTTGAGACACAAAGCCCACATCCTTTCGAACACTTGTTGACAGATTGAATCACACGAGAGTCTAAGTAGAGTTCACACGAGAGTCTAAGTAGAGTTCACGCGGGAGTCTAAGTAGAGTTCGCACGAGAGTCTCACGCGAGAGTCTAAAGACTAGTCATCATCATCAAAGCCTATACCTGCACTTAGTCACCTAAAAGCTTAAATCGAACCTTAAAAAGTGGGGAAAAGATTAGGGTTAGGATGTTAAGGATGGGATTGATGGAAATTAAGAATGGCTGATGATTAAGGGTGAATGGAGTTGATGAAATTAGAGATTTGTGATGATGAAAGGAGTTGAAGGAAATTAGGATTGGGATGGACTCGACGGAAATTAGGATTGGGATGGACTCGACAGAAATTAAGATTGGGGTGGACTCGACAGAAAATAGGGATTGGGATGCAATTGATGGAAATTAATTTGGGGTAATGAATAGGAGTATCCTAATCAGAGTTGGATATGGATTGATGATGGGATGGATTTTGACGAAAAATTTGGAGAGATGATTGGGCTTAATCATGGATACGGAAAGATGACGATGAAAGGAGTAATGTGGCAATAATCAATCATGCTGATCATTATCAATCAAGATCAGTTAGATGAAACAAAATAAGGCATGACGATTATCGATTTATTCAGAACATCGTATTAAGTATAAACCTCCGTATCTTTGTCAGACATTCAAAGACTACAGTATCACACACAGTAGCACTCTACGAATATTCACTGCAGTATTCAGTAGCACTTACGAACGACAGTAATATTCTCTGCAGTATTACTACCACTCGCATCTCTGGTATTAGCGTATCTAATAATACCAGATAACCTCCTGAACTCTCCATGACAACCGATCAGGATGTTCCGTATCCGTACAAATTTTATCCATTTAGAACATGGCAAGAAATAAGAAGTCGTAGGAATATAGAACTCGCAGAATATTTAGAAATTGATAGTTTAGAAAATTAGAATTCGTAGAAACTATAAATCATAGAAATCTTGGAAACCGTATCATAGAAGTCGTAATCATCACAAGCATATTCATAATCATCATATCATCACAAGCATATTCATAATCATCATAATCATAATCATCATAATCATCATAATCATCATAATCATCATAATCATCATAATCATCATAATCATCATAATCATCATAATCATCATAATCAAAATCATCATAGTAATAATAATATACATCTCCAACAATTAATCTCCCACCCATTTTCCCCTACATCTTATCATACCTTTTCTTATCTCTACATAAAAAATATTTGCAACCATTAGAACAAAGCCGCAAGAACAACAACCGCAACTGCGCCAACAACCGGTTTCGCCGCACCGGCAATCGAAACTACACTCACAGTCGGTGCCGGAGTGGACTCCGCGGCAACGGTGGTGGGTGTGGTCGGAACAACTGCGGTGCCAGGTGTAGTTTCTGGAGCAGGTGGAACAACAGTAGTCGTTTCTCCTGGTGGAGCGGGTGCTGGAGGAACAACAGTAGTCGTTTCTCCTGGTGGAGCGGGTGCTGGAGGAACAACAGTAGTCGTTTCTCCTGGTGGAGCGGGTGCTGGAGGAACAACAGTAGTGGTCTGTCCTGGTGGGGGAACAATAGTTGTGGTTTCGCCTCCTGGAAGAGTTGTTTTAGTGCACTCGTGACAAGGAATCGTCTCTGTAGCCGTGTGTGTAGTGGTGGTGTACGTGGTAGGAAACACGCACTCCTCGGTAAGCGTAACAGTCAGCGGTGTAGTTACCGTGATAGTGGTGGGTCCACACTTGTGTTCTTTGCAGGTGGTGATGGTGATTGTCGTGGACTCAGGACAGTAGGTCGTGTAGCCGGTGACGGTGATGCCAGTGGTCACCGTGGTGACGTTCTGGTACGAAGCGAGAGCAGAAGCAGAGAAAGCAGCGAGCGAAATAAGCGTGGTCAACATGATGGGGTTGAAGACGGTTTTTTTGCGGTTTATATGGCTGCAAAAAAGAAACGCGGCTATTTTTGGGGCGGTTGGGAGCGAAGAAGCGAATCGAACGTGGACTTGGCGGTGGTAAGGATGGGGTATTATTGGTGGATGTAAGGGATGGTAGTGGTGGGGAAAGTTATTATTGGTTTGTTTGTGTTTGTGTGGTTGGGTTTTAGAGGTGGCCTTTGGAAGAATGCTGTTAGACGAGAGTGAAAACTGATACGAAAGGAAACTACAAAGAGAGTTCTAGAGTTCTAAAGTTCTAGTGTTCGAGTGTTCTAAAGTCCTACAAAAGAAGGAATTCGAATGGCAATGAATGAATTGCAAGCAATTCACCAGATTTCTTGGTATGTCAAAATGACATCATGGCCAAGCGAATGTGGGGATAGGGGAAGGGTCGATGGAATTGGAAGGGGGATTGATGGAATGGGGATAGAAATGATGGATTGAACGGAATGGATTATAAGGAGTTGGGCTTAGATGGGTTAGAATTGATGAGCTGGGGTTAGAATGGGTTAGAATTGATTTGATGAGCTGGAGTTAGAATGACTAGAATTGAGTTCGTCGAGTTGGAGAAAGAGTTGATTAATCGCATTAACCTTGGGATTGCTCTGGAGATTGAGTGATATGCACTCCTGAAGAATGACAGTCTTAGCATTTGTTTACTTCTATTTTAGTCTGTTCTAAAAATGATAATGCCGTGCTATTTTTCACTTGACTACAGATATCTTATCTGTGACTTCCGTATTAATCTGCATGATGTGTACTTCTATTCATCTACATGTTATTGACTTCTATAATCTACATGATGTGCTTTACTTCTATTCATCTACATGTTATTGACTTCTATTAATCTGCATGTGATCTACTTCTATTCATCTACATGATGTGACTTCTTCTATTAATCTGCATGATGTGGTTGACTTCTATTAATCTACATGAAGTGACTTCTTCTATTAATCTGCATGTGATCTACTTCTATTAATCTATGATGTACGATTGAACAGTGAATCACAACTTTCAAATCATACTCTTGTAAGATATTTACTGCAGGTTGATTCACAATGTTGTAGTTGCATTTGTGGTCCTAGTACACAGGTTTACTACATGTTGAGGTTTACTACGGTTTCTCATATTGAGGTTTACCCATAATGCAGGTTTACTACATAGGTGAACTCTTATGGTTCATCATGTACCCCACTCTCTAATCACACACCATCACTTCATACATGTTCTCATCATTATACTTCGTTATCACCTGTCATCCTCATATAATCTCGTATTCTTGCAACATATTGTAGGTTACATCCTGTAGGTATTTTCACCATACATTTACTACACACGTTGGTACGTCTCATCTTTTTCTGCATCTCTTTCCCTAGTATTTGAAAATCTTATCCTTCTTCCCATAAAAAAGACCTTTCGCTGAAAATTAGCTTAGATTTTACCATTGATCCTTGACTATCGCCCTCAGTCCATGTTAATGTTCACTTCCCAACAACGAGCATCGGGGGAATCTCTGCTTCTAGTCTTCATAATGAATATCGCTTCTACATATCGCTTAGACTCCGAAATGAATATCGCTTCTAGTCTTCATATCGCTTAGTCTTCATAATGAATATCGCTTCTAGTCTTCATATTGCTTAGTCTTCATAATGAATTATCTGCTTCTAGACTTACACAATGATACTTCTAGTCTTACACAATAATACTTCTAGTCTTCCATAATGATACTTCTAGTCTTACATAATTAATTATACATCCCGAATGTATCATACACATGCTATATCTATCATGAATCACCCATATCATGAATCACCTAAATCATGAATCACCTATATCATGAATCCCCCATTCTATCTCCTTATCTATCATGAATCCCCTATTCTATCTCCTTTTCTATCGTCCTTCCACTATCGTCTCTAACTCGTCATCTTGCTCGAAAATCTTACTAATTTCTATTATGCCCACGAAAGATCTTGCGCTCGCCGCACCAGAACCAGAACACTGCCCCGGCCCCGAGTCCGAGTCCGCCGGAAAAGACGACGCGTGCGCCGGGTGCGCCAACCAGGAAATCTGCCTGACACAGCTCCCGCAGGGCCCCGATCCCGATTTGCCCCTCATCAACAAGCGCCTCTCGCAGATCCAGCACAAGATCCTCGTGCTTTCCGGAAAGGGCGGTGTCGGCAAGTCCACATTCACGTCCATGTTGAGCTGGGCGCTTGCGGCCGACGAGGACCTCGAAATCGGAGCTATGGACCTCGACATATGCGGGCCCTCGCTCCCGCGCATGTTGGGCGCCGAGGGCGAGTCCGTCCACCAGTCTAACTCCGGGCTCTCGCCGGTCTACGTCGCCGACAACCTCGGCCTTATGAGTATCCTGTTTATGCTTCCGGATCCGGACGCAGCTGTCATTTGGAGAGGTGCGAAGAAAAACGGACTCATCAAGCAGTTTTTGAAGGACGTGAACTGGGGCGACCATTTGGACTACTTGGTGGTGGATACGCCTCCTGGCACGTCGGACGAGCACCTCCTGGTGACAACCTACATGAAGGAGGTGGGAATAGACGGCGCACTCATCGTGACAACGCCCCAGGAGGTGGCGTTGCTCGATGTCCGCAAGGAAATCGACTTCTGCAAAAAGGCGGGGATCAAGATACTAGGGGTCGTGGAAAACATGAGCGGGTTTGTATGTCCGAACTGCAAGCACGAGTCGCAGATATTCAAGCCGACGACGGGCGGGGGGCGGAGCTTGTGCGCGGAGTTAGGCTTGCCGTTCTTGGGGTCTGTTCCCTTGGACCCGCGGATCGGACGGAGCTGCGACACTGGCGAGAGTTTTTTCGACGAGTATGCGGACAGTCCTGCGGCGACAGCGATATTGGATGTGGTGGATCGGTTGAGGGATGTGGTGGAGGGGGTCGGGGGTTTATCCATAAGCGATTAAGCCAGTGAACGGTCCAAAGCGATGAGCGAGTGAACAGAGCAAAGCGATCAGCGAGTGAACGGAGCAAAGCGACGTGAGCGAGCGACTCAGAAGTGAACATGAGAAACAAAAGCTAAGCAACCAAGAACCAACAAGTAAATAGATACGATGGATAAAAAGGGATAGATAAGGAAGAATATAGAAATACGGCAATAGGGTAGGTAGTGAAAACAACGGTAATAAGGGTAGGTAGTGAAACGAAAATAAGAAAGTAAAGGTAGCAAAAAAATGGTGAGGTAGTTTTTTGCAGCCATTTTGACAAAATTTGTTTTCCAAGAGAGGTTATCCAGGTCTACAGTCATAAGTGTTTGGTTACGAAAGAGTTGACTTGAATCGTAAAGAGTTCATCCCAGTTGTCTTGCTGAGTCTTTCTGATCTTCGCACCAACTGCAATTTGTGCACTTGTGTTTTTCATACAGTAGTATGTTCATACAATAGCGTTTTCGTGCCATTTCATACCGTATCAGTATTTTCATACCATATATTAGTCATACCATATATCAGTCATACCATATATCAGTCTTACCATATATCAGTCATACCATGTATCAGTACCATATATCAGTCATACCATATATCAGTATTTCATACCATTTATCAGTGTTTCATACCATTTATCAGTACCTCTTTTCTACACTACTTCTCTTCTACACCACCTGTTTCTACACCTTTCATCGTACCTCATACGCATGTACCTCAAATCACCTTATCACCTCTCATATATCTCCATATTTCCCCCGTCTATTGTAGCACATTCGTAGTCATCTACACTTTCATGCCATTTAATTTCTCCTAACGAAGTATATGTTGAGAAAGATGATCCGAATAACGAAGTGAATTCCCACTTCAGCTATCTAAACATTTTATGATTTCCTCAGCTGTATTTTCTAAACATTTTGATATTTCCTCATCTTGATTATCCCGTTCGATATCTATATTTTCCCATTGTCACTCATTTATATCTTCATATCTCTTGTCTTATTTATATCTTCATATCTCTTGTCGCTCATTCATATATCTTGTCTTTATTTATATCGTCATATCTTTTGTTTCTCATTTACTCTTGATATCTCTTGTCTCTCTTCATCTCATGTATTGCATATCACACCATCTATGTCTCCTCATCAAAAACATTCGCTATCTCTTACCATATATCATCTTGTGTATCTTCTGTATCTCGCATCAATCTATATCCTAATCCTCAACTTATCTCTTATTTTTTATATCCTCATCTTATCTCATCTCTTATTTTCGTCTCTATCCATTTCTCCTATCGCCTGCATTTCTTTATCTTGATATTTTGTTATCTTTCTATTTGTCATTGTACCATAACCTTCGAGTCACACAAGTCATTATTCTTTCGTAATTCTGCATTCATGGTTTTTTCTCATACATAGTCGTCATTTTGCTAGCTCCTTTTCGTTCAGCCTATTTTGCTAGCTCTCTTTTGCTCACTCACTGGTAGACTTTTTCCTTTTTCCATGGACTCGTTCACTCCCTCCCGCCTCAACTCCCTCTACTCCGACTATTCGCCCCTCAAACAGCTTAACCGCGACGGCTACGAGGCCAACATCAACGCCTGGAGCGCCCGTTTCGCCGAAATCGTCCGCCTGTCCCCCCTGCTCGTCCTCCTGACCGCAAACTTGGCAACCGACTTGACCCATCCGATTTACGGCAAACCACGTGTTCAAATCGCGCTAGATGAGCTTGTGGCGCGCGGAGTCCTCGTGCCTCTCAGCGAGTTCAAACAGCCCTCGTTTTTGTCGTATTTGAAGCCAAGGTGGTGGAAACAGGAACACGAGTATGTTCATTTGGACATTCTCGCGGAAATGGCGGAGAGGATTCCAAGGGAGGGAATGTACACGAGAATGACTTTAAGTGATGAGGTAAAGAAAGGGATAGAAAAGAGGATAGAGGAGATGAAGTATGGATATGGAAATACTGATCGTAAAGTTACTGATGGAAAAATTACTGATCAAAAAGTTGGAAATACCGATCCAAAAATTACTGGCAATACTGATTCAAAAATTACTGGCAATACTAATTCAAAAATTACTGGCAATATTGATTCATTCATCACTGGCAATACTGATACTGATGATCGAAAAACACATACAGTTCAATATGAGGTTTCCCAAAATTCATCCCAATTGAAACTCCTCAAATCCCTTGACTCCCCCTCAAACCTCAACCTACTCCTCATCTATCTCTCGCGCAAAAAGCAGTGCACTGTTGACGGAGAGTACGTCAAATTCAGTGGAAGCATTTCGGCCAACGACAAAAAGATAGCGAACCTCCACTCGCTAATCCTCCAGACCGCCGCCACCGCCGCCGCTCACGAAAAAAGAATTAGCGCGCTCTCCGCGGAGATTTTAGCGACAGATGTCGGAAAAAACCCCGCCAAAGTGCGCAACTTGCTCAAAATGCGCCGCGCGGTGCAAAGGACGCACGATCACGTGGACACGGCGCACGCGGAGCTCGTGGCGATTCTGCTCAAGATCGACGAGTCGCACTTTAACGCGCAGTTGTTTGGGCAGCTTGCTGAGAGCTCGATTTTGCTCAAGGAGATGAACAGGCGGGTGGACATGGACGAGGTTTACAGTTTGAAGGAGGAGATAGGGGAGGAGATGAAGAGGGTTGATGAGGTGGGTGAGGCGTTGGGCGCTGAGGATGTGGATGTGGATGAGGAGTTTGAGGAGATGTTGAGAGAACAAAAAGAGAAGGAGGAAAAGAAAAGTGGCGATCAGCAGTCACAAAAAGAGAGGAAAGAAAGAGAAGAAACTGATAAACAAAAGGTGTTTCAGAAAGAGCAAACGGATAGCCAGAAAGTTCAGAATGATGTTTTACAGGATAAAGATTCTGACTCACTTTTGGACAAATTGAACGATTTGAACATTAAGGAAGAGAGGGTTGCGATGGCGGAGTGAAGGTTTCAGCAATTGAGTACTTAGCTGGAATGTATGATAGAGTGAAAGTATTAAGTTTTATAGCTGAATGTATGATAAAGTGATTTAATTAAGGGCGACTAGAGGATTCTTTCGGGTATGTTTCTTATGAGAATTTTGTAGCATTATCTGTTGGAAACAGAAATGAGTTCAGATTGTGCACATTGTAGATAAAGTTAAAGCTTTCGCCGTTCTTTTGGCTGCAAAAGCTGTTTGAGGCTGCAAAATCGTATTCGGCTGCAAAATCGTATTCGGCTGCAAAATCTCAAAAAGTGTCTTGACTGCAAAATCTCAAAGAATGAAGTCAACAACACATGGTCGTCTTATAGAAGAACTTCCAGTCCACTAATTTTAGCGACACATGGTCGTCTTATAGAAGAGTTTCCAGTCCACTAATTCTAACGACACATGTCTTTTTTGAAAGGCACTTTCAATATGGCCTATGACACCTACGGTCTCAAGGAAAGCCACTTTGAAGCACTAGATTGACGAACTGCGGTATTTTTTTCTGGAAATCACTCATAATCAGTTATTTACGATCCGCGGTCATAATTTAGATGTACAAGTCTACGCACTAATCTTAACATCCGACATTTCAAAACACAGTTCAAAACCACCACCTTCGACAACCGTGGTCATCCTTCTTAAGATGCTACACTGCATTGATGACCTACGGTCTTTTTATTCATCATATATCTATATCTGTGGTTTTCTTATTCATCATAAGGTCTTCTTATTCAAGCACAATTCTGCAATTTGTCGCTTCTGATTTTGATGTTCCGAAATTTAATATTCACGATGTTGAGGTCAGAAGGCAGAAGACAGTTCGATACCACAATCACTAAAGTGCACTTTAGTTTCCGCTGCTTCTCTGTGGCTGGCTACTTATCTACCATTTCAGTGCTTTCGGTTCAGGGCTTCGGTCATTTTGAAACTGAGTAATCTACGTTTCGGCACAACTACGATTGAAAGTGAAGGTATATCTAATATCAATACTAATTGGAATAATATCTAATATCAATACTAATTGGAATAATATCTAATATCAATACTAATTGGAATAATATCTAATATCAATACTAATTGGAATAATATCTAATATCAATACTAATTGGAATTTCTCTAATATCAATACTAATTGGAATATTTTCGTCAATCTGTCTATGACTCGGTTTTGCAAGTTGGAAAGTCAAGCATTCATACGTCTAAGGGCCGCCCTTCAGAAGAATCTTTCAAGAACCACTACTTATTACGACCTGTGGCCGTCTTTTTGAAATATCAGTCCAACCGATACACCATGACGAACTACGATAACATTTTAGAAACACAATCTTGACCTAATTTTTATGACGACCTACGGCCGTGCTTCAGGAACCACTATGACGACCCGGTCGTCTTTTTGAATCAGTTTCCGCTAGCGACTACGGCCATCTTTTGGAAAATCAGTCCTAACTAGTTCGTCTTTTTTACTCCAATCCTTCCCTCCTTCCTCAGTAATCATCTTATATTATCTTATAAAAACCCACGTTTTAGCATTTTACTCCCTAGAGACCTTCAGTGTTGAAACTGGTCCCTCAACTTCCCTTTATCAACACCTTCAATCACTTCGACTCCCTTTATCCGAATCAGGAAACCGTTCTGCAAATATTTACTGATAAAAGAAACAATCATTTCAAAGTCTCAAGTAACCAGTAAACAGATGACAACTATCACATTCTTTTGCAGAAACTAAAAATTTCAGCAGAACTCTATCATCACTCGCCCTTTCATCACTTTCAGTCGTTCCTTCACAGAAAAGTAAGCTATCCTCACTACTTCTCGCGGGAAACTAATACGCCATCAGCCACAGGAGCAAACGAATAGTCTCTCATCAACGTTTCTGTGACAAAACAGTCTCTCATCAACGTTTCTGTGACAAAACAGTCTCTCATTAACGTTTCTGTGACAAATCAGTCTCTCATTAACGTTTCTGTGACAAAAAAGTCTCTCATTCACTTCCGTGAGCTAATCTCTCACTAAGGTTCCGTGAGCTTAGCGCTAGTCGGTTCTCCTCGCCCGCTCACTGAACCGAATTATTCTCCGCCCGATTATCCCAAGATTTGCAAAATCTGCTGCGTCAAATTGAACAACTCCACCTTCGGGTCCTCAAAGTCCTCCCCACCCTGCTGCTGCGCACTCAAGCTCTTGATGCCCAGAAGTATCGCCTCATTTTCCTTAATCAAACCATTGATCTCCACATTATTCGACTCCAACAACTGCAAAATCGTCCACAACGCTATGTGCTCAAACGTCGCACTCCCACTCTGCAAAAACCTCAACAAAAACCCGTAAATGCCGTCGTCCGGCTCAGACCAGTTGCTCAAAATGTACCCCTTGTGCTCGTTCGAAACACGCAGACAGAGATTCGCCAACGCAGCAGCAGAGTTCCCGCACACCTCGCCGTTCTCGCTAAACGTAAGCGGAATCAAAACATCTATAATATGGCTCTCATACAACTTTGGCTTCAAGTCATCCGCCAACGCAAGAATCGCAAAACAAGCCGAAATCTCACTCTGGACGGATAACGGAACCTTCAACACAAGCTCCTTGCACTTGTCCACAGCACCGGCCTGCAACAACGCAGTGCGGTTCTTCTCCAGACTAGCAGCAAGATTTCTCAAGGTGGACACCGCATGGCACTGGATCTCCTCCAGATCAAGGTAGTCCAAAAGCCCCACCAACGGCTTGAGGAATCCGGCGTCAATTATCAACGCCTCGTTTAACGGGTGTATCGAAATGTTGCGTATGCACGCAACAGCGGCAAGAACCAACGGTTGGTGGCTGCACGTGAGCAACTGCACGAGGTGTGGCAAACCCCCTGCCCGCACAATGTCAACCTGATACCCCAGATCCGACGCGAGGTTACGCAACGCCAAGGTGGCTTGGCACTGCACGCGTGGCGAAGGCAGATCCATCAAGTTGACCAATTGCCCCACGAGTTTTGGCTCTGTGGACGCCAACTTCTTTCTGTTCAGCTCGTCCACAGCAATGTTCGACAACGCAGTAGTACAATAGTACTGCACATCTGCATCGTCGTTCAGCAAGAGCGAAACCAACACAGGAACCGCTCCCGCATTTACCAACTCCTGCCGATTTTCGCCCGAATGGGTCATATTGAGGAGGGCACCTGTCGCATTCCGCTGCACGCGTATATCCTTCGATTTCGCCAACTTCGTCAACGGGATAAGCGCGCCACTGCGTGCAATCTTGGACTTGTTGTCGTCCTGCGTCGCCAAGTTCGTGATACAGCCCACAGCGTTGCACTGCACTTCGATGTTTGTCGACATCATCTGCCGGATGAGCGGCTCCAATCCCCCCATCTCCACAATGAGGATCTTGTTCTCCGTGTTCACTGCAAGGTTGCCTAACGCCCCGCATGCTGCGCGCTGCACTTCCGCGTCGCTGCTCTGGAGGAGAATGAGAATCGGTTCGAGCACGTCCCGGTTGACCTCGCGCACGTCCTTTTCTGTGATTTCCGCAAACGCCAATGCGGCACTGCGCTGGAGGTCGATGTTTTCGGAATAAACAAGCGTGCTCAAAGCACGAAGTGGTCCGTTAGAGAAAAAGTCGACGTCGAAGCGGTTTTCGAGGTATTGTAGGAGTGCGGATATTGCCTCGCGTTCGTTTTCGGCAAGGAGGAGTGGCACGTGCGATTCGCCGCGGGAGATACTACAACAGCAGCCCATGGTAGTTTGTGGTAGTAGATGTGGTGGATTTTAGTGTTTCAGATTTGCACTAGACTCAATCAATCTATCACTGTATCGTATATGTGTATGTGTATCTTATTATCGTCACTGTATCGTTTTCGTCACTGTATATCGTTTAACTGTATCAGTATATTGTATCAACGTTAGGTATATCAACGTATCAGTCCAATGTATCAACGTATCAGTATATTGTATCTATCGTGTCAACGTATCAATATGTATCTATCGTATCAATAGTCACGTTTGTTGGTAGTAACTGGTGATATGTAGTACAGTGTACAGGTTGATTGTAGACTGTGTTGAGTCAGGAGTATGTGGGCGGTAAAGACGAGCGTTGTTTTTTTTGCTCCTGAATGTGCAGGATTGCTGAGTGAGGATACCGAAAAGAGAACTGATAATGACTGAAGACAACTGATAATGACTGATAGTAACTGATAGTAACTGATAGTAACTGATAGTAACTGATAGTAACTGATAATGACTGATAGTATCTGATAAACTGCTAAAGACTGATAATACACTGATAATGACCGGTAATACCTGCTAATGAGAGATAGTACAACTGATAGTGACAACTCTTACTGATTGTAAGCTGATAATATACGAAAAAGGGAGACGGGCAACAGTAGATTCGGGTACAGCATAATGTAGGTAACATAGGGTACGTGTGCGCGTGTAGATGTGTATGTATCCGTATTTACTTTTTCAACCAGCATGTTTATCCTTATCTGACGAGGAATTGAATGGGGTGGATCTGGCGATAAGCGCTCGTTTTCAGTATAAGAAACGGGCGTGTGGTCTAGTGGTATGATTCTCGCTTTGGGAAACCAAATATGCGAGAGGCCCTGGGTTCAATTCCCAGTATGCCCCTTTTTTTGTTTTCAAGCACCTAAACAAAAAGAATATACAATTAACGCACTCCTCTCTACTTAAAGTTTAGATTTTAAATGGTTTATGTATATCTGGTATTGAGATTTTGTGAGCAACATGATTTTTCATGTTTCAGGCGAGAAACGACTAAATCGCAGTTTCTGAAATTTTTTGTGAGCTTGCGAGTGATTTAAGTTTCTGGCAAGCTTTAACCTTCGACTTATTGGTTTTCTTGCTCACCTCTTAGGCTGCAAAAAATCTATTGATCAAAACTCTTGATGCAATTTTGTTTTTAAAGGCAGATTAAGTTGACGAGTGTTCTAGAGGAGCTGAATGGAAGTGCGTTCTGAATGTTTAATATTTACAGCAATCTCCGAAATATCCATCGAAAAGGAAATGCGCTCTCCTTGCCCATATGCAAACAAGATATCAAGATATGAGATATTTGAACAATAACGGGTATTCGGTCAAAGTATACGTATGAAGCAAAAGAACGAAACGGCTTGTCGCCGAAAACTCGAAATTTACAGGAAACTACAGAAAACGAACAGGTCAAAGCGAGGAATTAGAAATATTACCTTTCCAGTCTTCTACTATCAACTCCATAAACGAGTTTTCATTAACCGTGTTTATGACGTTACTGTGTACCTTATCCAATCATCAAAGCAAAAACTACCAGCCGTGCGTTTTGCAGACAAAAAAATTACCGTCATTAAAATACGGGAACGTAGCATTGATAAGCAAAGAATGCTAGACCCATTCTTCGTGTCGACTTCACTCTTTTAGTGCACTCCGTATCCTGGAAACTTACTATCGCTAATACTAGAGTATAGTTCATATGGCAAGTAGGGACTTTTTGGCTGAAATTCGCCCTTTTTTTGAACTTCTTGCTCAATGTAAACGATGACGACAATTCATTCTTGTAGCTTAACATCATGCTTATTGTTCTCTTTCCTGACTTTGATAAAAATCAGCTAGGGTTTACAGAGAAGCTCAAAAGAGCTGGTCACAGTCACGAAGCAGACAGCATCATTAGCAAATGTAAAGTACGACTCTCAGATTCTGTAGCAGGCTATTTTGGCCAACTAGAGAAGATGCCCTGATTCAAGTTGGAAATTGTTAATTGCAAGACACAGAACAATTTGCTGACCCAACTTGTTGAGATCGATCTACAGAAGAATAGGCTGATATCAAAGTAACATGATACTTTTCGTAGAACAGTCTACAGTTTAAGAACTAAACTTGAGTACTCTCTACTCACTGATATTATATTTATCCACTCAACTAATACTCTCTACTTACTGAAATTGTATATCCCACTCAACTAATACTCTCTACTTACTGAAATTGTATATTCTACTCAACTAATACTCTCTACTTACTGAAATTGTATATTTCCACTCAACTTGAATCTATTCTACTCAACTGAACTTGATTACTTTCTTCTCCTCTCAGTGCGAAGTGGGCATTTTTGGGTCTTCTTCTAGGCGTGAATAGCCGCTTCCGCCATTCACAAGAAAATGTAATTCTACTTTTATGTACTTGCGCCTTCTCAATTATTTCACCCTCGTTCCCCATTAACACCCTCGTCCTCTTCGCCATGAAGTCCTATAATCATGCAAGCAAAACGAGAAATCGGGGACGGGAGATTTACACACCATATGGTGAACTAATTTGAAATATGAACAAGTGAAAAGACGATGTGGAAACACCTTAGACAATAAGAACACACTACATAAATGAAAGGCCAAAGCTTTTACCTGAATAACGAATGTGGATAATTCGGCGGGTATGTGAGTTGAAAATTCGTTTCAGGTACAATTACAGCTCAATATTAGAGTTCCATTAAAAAATAATCAGCCGTGCGTTTTTGCAGCCAAAAAGTCATATAAAATATGAAGGGGAATTGATGATGTTTGAGTTTCGGTTCACATGCCATAGATAAACACTCTTGATGTTGCGGAAACCAGAAACCAAGAAAATTTTGGATTCGGTTCCTGTCGTTTCTGAATCACAAAATTTCACACTTTTGATTCGTTCCTGTTGCCTCTGAACCACAAAATTTCACACTTTTGATTCGGTTCCTGTTGTTTCTGAACCACAAAATTTCAAATCACTTTGATTTCTCATTTCTGTCGCTCATTCTTAGGAGCTTTTCGTATCCTGTGTTTCTGTGAGCTTGTTTATCTCCTTCAGGTCCACCAAATTTCTCTCCTTACCTACCGACCCATCACTCTCCGTACCGCTGTCCACCACCACAGTCCCTAATTGTCCCACATCATACCCGCTCGCCCGCAAATACTCCACGAAATCTTTGTCCTCCTTGTTAATCGCATCCTGCCCCACCGACGGACAAAAGAAAAGCACCAAAATCCCCGAGAAAATACACAACGTCGACGAAATGTAAAACGGCATCTGGTTGCCTCTGTCCGTCCCTGGACGCTCACTATTCTTGATAATCACCGGAAAAACCCATGTGCCCACAAAAGCACCGATTTTTCCGACCGCAGCCGCAATTCCGTAGTACTGGCCTCTGATTGGAGTGGCAGACGTCTTGGACGCAAGCAACCCGATGTTGTCACCGGGCCCAAACTCACCGAGGGTCGTGAAGATACCGTAAACCACGACAAACGCCCCAATGTGGTGTTTGAGCGACCCGTAGCACGCAGCCATAATAAATCCGATAATCCCCTGGAGAATCACACCTGACGCCAATGTGAGACGCGGCCCGATGTAGTCGGCTGACA
This sequence comes from [Candida] loeiensis, assembly GCA_030563775.1. Lineage (NCBI taxonomy): Eukaryota > Fungi > Ascomycota > Pichiomycetes > Serinales > Debaryomycetaceae > Kodamaea > [Candida] loeiensis. Next base: position 190,593 of record JAJMKD010000005.1, read on the forward strand.
AAGCACCCAAAAACGCACCGGGGAGGTAAAACAAGTTGAGAACAACGTTCCACCCAAATGTCTTGTAAATGTCCCCATCGGGAATCACCGCACCAATGATAAAAGACGAGTAGATACCAAAGGAATACGCGGAAAAATCGTAGATAAACCACACGATCGACACGATGGTGAGGCGGAACCAGTAGAACTTGAAAATGAGCAAAAGCGGGTACTTTTTGACCTTTTTCATGTTCAACTTGTCAAATGCAGCCGAATCCTTGATTTTCATCCGCATGAAAAAGAGCGAAAGCGGCGGAATCACACCGAGGCCGAGTGTCAACCGCCAAACCGCCGTCAAATGCCTCAGCGAAAAGATCCAAAGGAGCACCATGGGCACAAACGCCGAAATCACAAACCCCAAGTCAATCATAAAGTTCGTAAACCACGTAAAGTACCGATTTCTTTTTCCTGCAGGTAGCATGTTTGCGAATTCAGACGCAATCACGGATGCCGTGGGGTATTCAGCCCCAATGGCAATGCCAAGGAACATTCTGAAGGTTGTGAGCGCAGCAAAAAGGCCGTATGGGGACCCATTAGCGCCCCACGTGCCCACTGCACAGAGAAGTGTGAATGCGATCAACATGATATTTGCAGCCATCATGCCACCCTTGCGTGCTACGCGGTCTGAGATGTATCCAAACAGCAACTGGCCCACGACAGTGCCCACAAATGCGATCGACGAGACGTTTGAGATTGCGTTGGAGTTTTTATATTCTTTTGGGTAAAGACGTGACAAGCAGTTGGAGACCGTTCCGATGGAGTTGTTGACGTAGCCATCGGAAAAGAGACCCGCACCAGAAACAAACGCGGGCCACAAGTTCTTCATCTGGACCTTGTGGACCTTTTCCCAGTCGTCTGGCTGGTCATCCTGCTCGATGAGTTCTGCGTCTTTTTTGTTGAGTGTGATCTCGTTGGCGAGATGGTGGGTCCAGCCAAAGCACAACTCGCTGAGGGAGTGGGGGAGGTCGCGGGAGGACATACTAAGTTACAGCTTTGAGATGTAGTTGCAGTATGGAGGTTTCAGTGTGCTTGAGTTGTTTCTGCCGTATGGTGTCAGCTTTATGTATGGAATCAGCCTATGTGTGGTATCAGCCTATGTATGGAAGTTGTTGTGTCTCCTGTCAGTCACGTCAATTCTGCTTGGCGGAAAATATGCCATTTATACATTTTTTTATCGTGACTCCACGTGGATTGTATGAGCCTAGAGCCTGTAACATTGCTTAATGGAGAAGCTATGCATGATTTAAATTCCTATTTGGGATGATAAGAGCACGCGACATTAAAAACAATTGAGAATGTGGTTGTGGGAGTTTGGCTACTTGCGAGTGATGCTTTGACTGGTTGTTATTGGTTGTTGTTGCTCTTGCTTGTCTTTTCTTTGGGTGCTGCAATTGCATGTGATAATATTTTAGATCGGGGTGTGAGTGGAGACATTAAGAGGAGAAAAAGTTTACAGAAGGGGATGAAAAGAAAAGGTGAGAAGATGATAAAGAACTTGGGAGAAGACGATAAAGAAAATGGGAGAAGGATGATAAAGGAAATATGAGTACATTATAAAGAAGTAGGAGAAATATGATAAAGAAAGGAGAATTAGGGAGTTGATGTTAAATTTCATGCGAAGTCATGGAAATACCGGGTAATTTCCGAGATTAGATAACGTGATTGTTGGGGTGGTACTTGGCATGGTAAATTTTTGTGGGAGCATTTGAAGACTTGGCGTGTTGCATCAGGGATGGGGTAGTCTTTTGTGGTGGGGTATCTTATCAGTTGTACGACCTGTTCGTAACTCGGAAAATGGTTACGAGGACCGAGATTCTGCACTTCGGCAATTTCAGCCTCTCGTTTTATAAGAAGGGCGTGTGGTCTAGTGGTATGATTCTCGCTTTGGGAAACCGAATATGCGAGAGGCCCTGGGTTCAATTCCCAGTATGCCCCTCTTTTTGTTTTCAGGCGCCTGAAAACGAAAAGATTATATAATAAAGAACGCACTCCTCCCAACTTAAAGTTTAGATTTTAAATGGTTTATATCTGGTACTGAGATTTTGTGAGCAACATGATTTTTCAAGTTTCAGGCGAGAAACGACTAGATCGCAGTTTCTGATATTTTTTGTGAGCTTGCGAGTCGGAAAACGACTAGATCTGATATGACTTTATTGTGTTTGCGAGTCGGGAACGGAATTTCCATAATGAGTGATTTGAGCTTCTGGTTAGCTTGCAGCAGAAACGAAACAAATGGTTGTTTCTTTAACTAAATCGAGGGTATTTTTCTTTAGAATTTATGGGTTCTTGAGTTTTTTTAGCGGTGTCTGATATCCTTTGGGTCTTATGTTACTTTCTGATCTTAGGTAGTTCACGTTTATGGCAGTTTTCGATCACGTTCTGGCATCGATCACGTTCTGGCAGTTCTGAAAGTTGGTGGTTATCTTTTTTCTCTGGTAGGAGTAGTCGGTTCTATAAGTCTTGCGGTGAGTTTCCTGAAAGCGACATTTTTGTGGTAATTGAAAGGACAATAATCTGAGTTGCTACGATGAAGGAGGCGTTGATGGATATTACAATTGGAGAACTGGGACGGATCTAGACCGGTATCTAATGATTTCAGATGAATGATCTGTCATTAACTGGAGAAGCGAGATTTCGGTGATCTTGGAACTGAAACCACCAAGAGAAACTGAGATCAACAGAAACTATAGTGACGGCTCTGCTCTTTTGCAGCGGGATGATAATAGAGAACAGGAAATATGTCTTGTGGACTTAGAACAGTAAACGATAGAGTAACCCTGGAGCTGGAAATGACAAAAATGGAACTTCAGAGATCAGCACTAAAAGTGACAAAAATGGAACTTCGGGGATCTTCGAACTAAAAATGATATAAACCGAACTTTTGTTACTTTAGAGGTAAAAATTAAAAGTATAGAACATCTGTGATCTTGGTGTAGGAAATGATAGGATTATCCTCTTTCCCCTCACAAATGTAAGGATATTAACGGAATTCGTCTTAGGATACGAACTGATCATCTATCTGGATTTAGAACACCTTAATACTAATAGAATCCTCTGTTATTCCATAACGTAAATAGTTATCTTTTGTGATCTCAGGAACGATTTTGATGATTGTCATAGGAAAAATGAGACCTTATGTAGACTTGAAAAGATTATCGAACCGAAAGACATTTACGATATGATTTGGATCTAGAGGAATGATAAAATTCGATGTTGCATCTCAAAATCAATAGATGTGAGATATTCCATCTCCCAACACGAACTATTGAAAAGAGATCTCGTAAATCTGTTGAAAAGAGATCTCGTAACTCTGTTCAAATGAGATATTGTAACTCTGTTGAAATGAGATCTTGTAACTCTGTTGAAATGAGATCTTGCAACTCTATTGAAACGAGATCTCATAACTCTACTGAATTGAGATCTTATAACAGGAACTATTAAATGAGACTTATAACGGGAACTATTAAATGAGACTTATAACATGAACTATTAAATGTGATATTGTAATTCCAGAAAGTAAATCATTTAGATGGCGAAATGCAAACCAAGACGCTGCTTATAAACTACAAGTTCTGTGGTTTCAGTAAATGATGAGATATCTGAGAACAGTTTAGAAACAACAGATGTGTGTTTAATACACAGATAAGCATAATCTTTATTCTGTGTTTTATACACAGAGAAGCATAATCTCTATTCTGTGTTTTATACACAGTAAAGCATATCTCTGTTCTGTGTTTTATACACAGTAAGCATATCTCTGTTGTGTGTTTCAAATAGCGTTTATTCACTCGCTATGTTCACGTGACCTCGTCGAATCTCGAATCTTTTTTTAGCCTGCCAAGATATCCAAATTCAAAGCTCTCTTCCTGTAATTCTCCGTACTCTCCTATGTGTTCGGATAAACTGACGATAATTGTGTTCTCCCTGACGCTACTTGCATTCTCCCTGGCGCTAATATACTCCAACTGATTTATCACGCCATATTCTCTCACATTCGATTTTCCACATCTCAGTCCATCCCATTTTTTCAATCCTCATTCCATCCCTTTTCAATCCCCGTTCCATCCATTCTTCCAATTCGATCCAATTTCCTATCCCATATCCTGTCCACATCTATCCCATCACCTCCCAATTCTGTTCATTTCTTCCCTGTTCTGTTCATTGGCTCCCTAATTCCGTTCATTTCCTCCCATTCCATCTCCTTCGTTCCTTTTTTGTGCATTTTTTGGGTTGCTCCCACCATCTCCCTTTCTCTTCTGTGTCGTATCCCCACTTCTAGAACGCATATCCCCACTCCAATGTGATACAAACGTAGTTTTTCCGAACACAATAGATGGACACTCAACATCAGTCAATCATGCCAATCACAACCTATTCTATGCTATCTATTTATTTATTCTAAGTATCCATCTACCCATCACATCTGACTCTCTCATTAAATTTATCTACCTATATATCTGACTACTTCTCTATCTATCTACTCGTCTATCCAACCTTCTCTATTTATCTGGCTTTTTCGTTCTCGTATTCCTTGCTTCCTTTTTGTTGCCAATTTTGCTGCCAATTTACCGCCAATTTCAATTACCGCCAATTTCAATTCCCAATTACTATGTCCCGCACAGTCTTGCTCCGGCTCTCAAACACCGGCGAACCAGTCAACAACGAGGCTGTTGCCAACGGGGTATTGATCCTACCATCGCAGGCGTTGTCCCAGCCACACTCAGGGCCCCTTTTCACCCTCCAGTTCCAGTTGAACGCCGCCCTGGAGGTCTGCGAACGTGCCGTCTTGAAAACCAACATACCAAAGGAAAACACACCGTTTGACCGCGAAACCTACCAGGAACTCGCCATTGCGGCGTCGTTTCACAAGGACCCGGTGTTGCAGGTGCCCATTTACGCCGCTGGCGCGTACAATTACTACATCTCGTACGGCGACAACCAGAAAACAAAAAAGTTCTACTTCAATGTGCCGCCATACTTGTCGAATAAAGGGCAGTTTGTGCCGTTCAATGCGCTCAACATCGAGACGGTCGTGTCCAAGTGGATTGGCGACTTGCTGCGGTGGGACGCCTTTTTCGGCGGAATCGCCGAAAAGGGCTACAATATGATCCATTTCACGCCACTCCAAGAGAGGGGGGACTCCGACTCGCCGTATCTGATTTACGACCAGTTGCGTTTCGACCCGGAGATCTTTCCCGATAACGAAAAGGCGGTGAGCGCGATCGCGTCGTTGGAAAAACACGGGTTGTTGTCATTGACGGACATTGTGTGGAACCACACGGCCAACAACTCGGCGTGGATACGCGTGCATCCTGACGCGGGGTACAACGCCGAAACCGCACCGCACTTGAGTGCGGCGATCGAGTTGGATGCGAAGTTGCTTGAGTTTTCGGGCAAGTTGGAGGAGTTTGGATTTTCGCCGGAAATCAATGCGGAAAGTGACATAACAAACATTGTGGATAACGGGATTGTGCCACATGTGCTTGATGCGTTGAAGTTGTGGCAGTACTATGTGTTTGACCGCACGACGTTTCTCGAGGAGCTTGAGCTGGCGACCGGTGTTGCAGTGGATGTTCCGAATTTGGCGACTTTGCGTGAGATTGCGGAATTTGTTGAGAAGACCGCGTCTGGAGGGGCCAAGTTGGGGAAGCGTTTCGGGAATGTGTTGGATGCCGGGAAGGTCCGCGGGATTTTGAGCAAGGTATACGGTGAGAGTGAAATGAAGGAGCGGGCTGGTGCGATTGTGGACGAGATCAATTCGAGGCTCTATGCGATGTATGACGATGATGTGATGTCTATTAAGTCGCAGTTGGCGGGGAGAATCCGGTTCTTGCGTCTTGAGGATGGCGGGCCGAAGTTGGGTCACGTGACAGCAGATGCACCGCTCACGGAGCCGTATTTCACCAGATTCACTAGTGAAGGGAAGGAATACGCGCTCGCTAACAATGGGTGGATCTGGGGGGGTAATCCGTTGGTGGACTTTGCCTCTGACCAACTGCGGGCCTATCTTCGTCGTGAGGTTATAGTGTGGGGTGATTGTGTCAAGTTGCGGTACGGGGAGGGTCCTGAGGACTCGCCTTACTTGTGGAAGCGGATGACCGAGTACACACGTGAGTGTGCACGTGTTTTCAGTGGGTTCCGTATTGACAACTGCCATTCCACACCGCTTCATGTTGGCGAGCATCTTTTGGATGCGGCGAGGCAGGAGAACCCGAACCTCTATGTTGTTGCGGAGTTGTTCAGTGGGTCTGCGGAGATGGACAAGATTTATGTGGAGCAGTTGGGGATCAATAGTTTGATCAGAGAGGCGATGCAGTCGCACAATGTTGCGGAGTTGTCTACATTGGTTCACAAGCATGGGGGAAGACCAATAGGGAGTTTCACGTGGTTGCCGTTGGATGGGTTTGCAATGAATCCAAAAGGAAAGGAAGTGTCTTCTGAAAGTTCTTTTGACTCTCTTGACTGTGGACTTTCGCAGGCTGGCATTCCAAAGGTGTTGACTAGTCAGGTGCCACATGCTTTGGTGATGGACTGCACCCATGACAATGAGATGCCAGCGCAGAAGAGGACTACTGAGGATACGTTGCCAAATGCAGCGTTGGTTGCGTTCTGTCTGTCTGCGATTGGGTCTGTTTACGGTTACGATGAGCTCTATCCGAAGTTGTTGGATGTGGTTGGGGAGAGGAGGTTGTATGGAAGGGAAGGTGAGAAGAAGGATTCTGTTGGTTATGTCAAGTCTCGCCTTTATGCTATCCGGAAAGAGCTTGCCGAAGAGTCTAAAGATGTGTTGAATGATCATGAGACGTACATCCACCACCAAGGCCAGTACATCACGATCCAGCGCCACAACGCGCGTACAGGGCGCGGGTGGTTCTTGGTTGCCAGGACGAAATTCTACCATGGTGTTGGTGCTGAGACCTTGGAGCCGTGTCGGTTTGGGGGGACAAAGGTGAAGCATGAATTCAGTTACGGGTTGGAGGTTACCGGTGAGTACAAGCGTGATGACGAGTATCTCACTGGGGTGCCAGCGAAAGTGACTGAGCTCTCTGAGCCCAGAAGTGAGTATGACGGGGATGAGCTGGTGATTTACGTTGACGAGGCCAAGTTTCCTGCCGGATCGATCAGTGTGTTTCTGACTGAGATTCCTGGGTGTGGGAGCGAGCTTGAAGAGTTTATCACTGCGGATGCGCTTGAGGCGACTTCCAAGTTGGACTTGTACGACTTGAATGCTATTTTGTACAAGTGTGAGGCCGAGGAGCGTGATGCCAGTGGTGGGCAGGAGGGAGTGTACAGCATTCCTGGCTACGGACCGCTTATCTACGCCGGATTGGAGGGGTGGAACACTGCGTTGCGGGAGATTGTGTGGCTGAACAACCTTGGGAGTACGATTGCGGACCATTTGCGCAGGGGATGTTGGGCGTTGGACTACACTGTGAAAAGGCTTGATAAGTATGAAAGTGAGGGGATCGCCCACTTCCAGGAGTGGCTCAGCGAGCGCATTGAGCGCGTGAAGGAAGTTCTGCCATACTTTTTGCGTCCACATCACTTTGCGCTTATTGTTGGAATTGGGTATGAGTGTGCGCGGATGCGTGCGTTGCTGCTTTTCAGCAAGGAGATCCAGGAGAGCACCAATTTTGTGCAGAGGCTTGCGTTGACGTCTGTGCAGATGCTTGGGCGCATGAAGAACACGTCGTTGCTTGCGTTTGAGCAGGTGCCGTCGATTGCCGCCGGGTTGCCACATTTCAGCAGTGACTATATGCGTTGTTGGGGGCGTGATGTATTCATCTCGTTCCGTGGATTGATGTTGGTTCCGGAGAGATACGAGGATGCCAAGCAGCATATACTTGGGTTTGCGCAGACGTTGAAACACGGGCTCATTCCGAATCTTCTTGATGCGGGCCGGAACCCAAGGTACAATGCACGTGATGCGGCGTGGTTTTTTGCGCAAGCTGTGCAGGACTACGTGAAGGAGGTGCCGGAGGGATACAAGATATTGGATGAGAAGGTGAAGCGTCGTTTCCCGAAGGACGATACGTATGTGAAGTACGATTCCAAGGAGGCGTTCAGTTATGAGAGTTCGATCAGGGAGGTGATTTACGAGATTCTTTCGCGTCACGCTGGGGGGATCAAGTATCGCGAGGCGAATGCGGGGCCGAACTTGGATTCGCAGATGACGGATGAAGGGTTTAATGTCGAGGTGAGTGTTGACTGGGAAACGGGACTTGTTCACGGGGGTTCGCAGTATAACTGTGGTACGTGGATGGACAAGATGGGGGAGAGTGCACGTGCGGGCAACAAGGGAGTTCCAGGCACGCCACGTGACGGAGCTGCAGTGGAGCTCCAGGGGTTGCTCAAGAGTACATTGCGGTGGGTGATTGAGTTGAACAAGGAAGGGAAGTTTGAGTGGGACCGTGTGGCGAGGGGGGACAAGAGTGAGATTACGTTCGCGGATTGGGATGCCTTGTTGCAGGCGAACTTTGAGAAGCACTTTTTTGTTCCCAAGGATGCCGCTGACGATGGGAAGTATGCTGTTGATCTGAGCCTTGTGAACAGGCGTGGTATTTACAAGGATTTGTACCGTCTGGGCAAGGGGTATGAGGACTATCAGTTGCGGCCCAACTTTGCGATTGCGATGTGTGTTGCGCCAGAGCTTTTCAGTGCCGAGAATGCGCTTTCTGCGATTGATGTTGCTGACGGAGCGATAAGGGGGCCAGTGGGGATGCGGACTTTGGATCCATCGGACTACAACTACAGGCCGTATTATAACAACAGTGTGGATAACGATGACTTTGCAACGTCGAAGGGACGGAACTACCACCAGGGGCCTGAGTGGGTTTGGTGTGGGGGGTACTTTTTGCGGGCGTTTTACAAATTCAAGGGGAAGGACGAGCATGTGTTGCGGGAGTTGAATGAGCGTTTGCAGGGGCAGATCAAGTGGATCCGGAAGAGTGTGTGGGGAGGGTTGACGGAGTTGACGCAGAAGGATGGGGAGTTGTGTGGGGATTCGAGTCCGACGCAGGCGTGGCTGACGAGTTGTTTGTTGGATTTGTATTATGATGTGTACTCAGACACAAACTCGTGAGACAACCAACCCATGAGACAAACAACCCATGAGACAAACAACCAATGAGACAAACAACCCATGAGACAAGCAATCCATGAGACATCCGAAGTTTGTTGACGAGAAACGAAGCACGACACAGGTTGAGTGTTTGAGTGTATAACGACATTCAAGATACGAAACTCTCAACCAAGAAATGGGAATCACTAATGCATGAAAGCAATCGAAGGTTGTCGACAACCAAGAATGGTTGATGTTGACAACTTGGACTTTGATTACAACTATGGAAAGTTTTAGTGTTGAGTGTATAAACTTCCTTTAGTGCTGATGGACAAAGTTGCAAGGGAGTTAAAAAAGGTGTTTGTTCACTAGATGTTTGGTGGCAATTTGAGAGGGTGTTTGTTCAACTAGATAACTGTTCGACTGTTAGGTGTTAAAGACATTTGAATGTTGCTGGTAACGTTTTGTTGCGTGTTTATAAACCAAGAATTAGATTAGAAAAAGCTTTTTTAGAGTGTAGAGAAGTGTGGATTGGTGATGTGGGAAGTGGAATGAAAGTGTGATGTTAGTGGATGAATCTTTCGACGAATGGATAAAAGAGCGGATTTAAGAGAATTGGTGGACAATTGGGGTTATATGTGGTGGGGTAAGAAAGTGGATCTAGTGTTTTTGAGCGGATTAAGAGGTTTTTCATAAATGATTAGTGTTTTTGAATACCTTTCGTGATTGTAATCTGTAGTGGATCTAAAGTAACCTGAAACCATGGCGACCAGACCGTAAAAAAGACACCAGATTGTCATAATCCTGGCTTCGAATAGGGATCTAAGACGACTTTCGACAAGCGGTTAATGTCCTTGGATTCTAAAAAGCCATAAAGAGGGCTGTCATAGAAGAAATCGAGTGATTTCTCTGCGTGGGTGGTGGGAGGTTCTTTAGGTGTTGGAGTGAATATCAAGTTGTCAGACATTTGAAGCTTACATGAGTACCGACGAGTGTAGAAAGTGGATTTATTCTGGTACATCTAGTAGATTTATTCTGGTACATAGATGTAGTAGATTTATTCTGGTACATTGTACGATGGATGCTCTGGGATAAATTATGATTTGACCAACCTGCATATAATAATTTGCAGCCACGAAGACTCTAAGGCAGTGCTTCTCATGGGCAACCAAAGATACAAGAATGAATGACAAAATGTGTTATGAAATTAATGAATACAGAAGGCTTATGAAATGAATGAATTAAGTGGTTGTTTCTCTCTGAATGAATCAAGTGGTTGTTTCTCTCTGAATGAATCAAGTGGTTGTTTCTCTCTGAATGAATCAAGTGGTTGTTTCTCTCTGAATGAGTCAAGTGGTTGTTCCTACCATGGAACAAGTGGCTGTTTCAACCGAGAAAAAGAGATTGTTGTTGATTCTCCTGCAAAATCTCTGACAATTGTGATCTCAACACCCGCCCTGATCTTAAAAGACCTTTTCGAGGCTCATACGATGGCCGTTGCAAACATGCTCTATTAGATGCAAACGATAAGAAAAAAAAACACAAAATAGCACGGAAGGGGAAGTCCGTGACACAAGAACAGGCCAAGAGAGAAAAGGAAGAAGATAAAGACATATTGACAGATAACAAGGATAATGAACCAATGGAGCTAATCGAAAGAATCCAAGAATGTAAAAGAAAGAAATAGAACAAGCCACTGGTGGAACAAATGAACATGCCAGTAATCTGGATAAACAGCAATTGTAAAGTACTGACTGTTATCGCACTTGAATTAAGAGGTACCTTAAAATGGTCTAGGGTACTTTGAAAAGGTCTAACGACTGGTACTTTAAAATGGTCTAGTGGCTGAAAGGTATTTTAATGGTTACAAATAATCTTATCCAGTCAACCACTATTTTTAGTCCTTTTCTCATTCATTCACTTCGCTGATTCTCTCAGATTATCCCCTCGCTTATTCTTAGATATTCCAGATAATCAACTGCTTTTTGGATGGTTGGTACTTTAAAATGGTCTAGTGGCTGAAAGGTACTTTAATGGTCACAAATAATCTTATCCAATCAACCACTTTTTTAGTCCTTTTCTCATTCATTCACTTCGCTGATTCTCTCAGATCATCCTCGCTTATTCTTAGATATTCCAGATAATGAACAATTGTGCTTTTTGGATGGTAAGCAAGCATTACGTGCTCAAATAGTAACAGTTCAAGGACCCTAGTCCCTCGGTTTTCACATGCCTCAGATTCTCATTCTAGAGAATTCAAAAACAACCATCGCTATTCAATACTCAACCAATGCTATTCAATACTTATCCCCAATGCAACAATCCCTCAAACAGTATTCAGTACTCCCACTCTCCCCTCCGGAAAAGGCCCGGCAACTCATCTCCCCCAACCCGGAATCCCTTCGCCGCACCCGTTTTCCGCATTGGGAATCGCACGTGATTGCGGCGGATCTGGTGTGCCGCCAGACGTGGGGTATATAAAGAAATAAGAGCCCTCAGAAAGACAAAACAGACACGCTCTCATAAAGACAAAACAAAGACATGTTATCCAGAACAGTCAGATCGTTGAGATTGGTCAGGCGCCAGTCTACCATCGCGCTCACATCCACAACCACGTCCTACCCCTCGGACCACACATCGCCCACCACCGAACCGTACATCACACCGAGCTTTGTCAACAACAAACTCGTCAAGTCCGCGTCGCAGACCTGGTACGACGTGCACGACCCCGCCACCAACTACGTGGTGGCAAAAGTGCCACAGTCGACCCCGCAGGAGTTAGAGGACGCTATCGCCGCTGCAGAGAGGGCGTTCCCGCTTTGGAAGGAGACCTCTATTATCAGAAGACAGGGGATCGCCTTCAAGTTCGTGCAGCTCTTGCGCGAGAACATGAACCGGATTGCTGCAGTGATTGTTTTGGAACAGGGCAAGACGTTTGCAGATGCGCTCGGTGACGTCACACGCGGATTGCAGGTTGCAGAAGCCGCGTGCAACATCACCAACGACATGAAGGGCGAGACCTTGGAGGTTGCCACCGACATGGAGACCAAAATGATCAGAGAACCGTTGGGTGTCATTGGATCCATCTGTCCGTTCAACTTTCCCGCCATGGTGCCGTTGTGGTCGCTCCCCTTGGTGCTTGTGACCGGTAACACTGCGGTGATCAAGCCGTCGGAGCGCGTCCCGGGCGCGGCAATGATTATCGCCGACTTGGTAGCGCAGGCCGGAGTTCCTGCGGGTGTGCTTAACATTGTGCATGGGAAGCACGACACGGTGAACAAGCTTGTGGAGGATCCCAGAGTGAAGGCCTTGACTTTTGTCGGGGGTGACAAGGCCGGGCAGTACATTTACGAGAGGGGTAATGCGTTAGGCAAGCGTGTGCAGGCGAACTTGGGGGCGAAGAACCACCTAGTGGTGTTGCCCGATGCGGACAAGCAGCAGTTTGTGAATGCGCTTAACGGTGCTGCTTTCGGGGCTGCTGGGCAGCGGTGTATGGCGATTTCTGTGCTTGTGACCGTGGGCAAGACCAAGGAGTGGGTGAATGACGTGATTGCGGATGCAAAGCAGTTGAAGGTGGGGTCAGGATTCGACTCTGGGTCGGATCTCGGGCCGTTGATTTCGCCCGAGGCGCTTGCGAAGGCGAAGGAGATTGTGCGTGATTCGGTTGCCGCGGGTGCGACGCTTGCGTTGGACGGAACGGGATACGTCTCCTCGGAGGAGCGGTTTGCCAAGGGAAACTTTTTGGGGGCTACGATTTTGACGGGTGTCAAGCCGGGGCACCGCGTTTACGACGAGGAGGTGTTCGCTCCTGTTTTGGCGGTGGTGAATGTGGAGACGTTGGACGAGGCGATTGCGCTTGTTAACGGGAACAGGTACGGGAATGGAGTTGCGCTTTTCACTTCCTCGGGCGCGTCTGCGCAGTACTTCAACAAGCGCATTGACGTTGGGCAGGTGGGTGTGAATGTGCCGATTCCGGTGCCGTTGCCGATGTTTTCGTTTACCGGATCGAGGGGCTCGTTCTTGGGAGACTTGAACTTTTACGGGAAGGCTGGTGTGACGTTTTTGACGAAGCCAAAGACGATCACGACGGCGTGGAGGGAGAGCACGATTAGTGGGGAGGTCTTGAAGCCGTCTACGTCGATGCCGTTGCAACAATAAACAGACATGGCTGTAATGAGCGACGAGTAGCAACTGAACAGACATGAGCAAAGCGAATGGCTGTATGAGCGACGAGTAGCAAATGAACAGACACGATCAAAGCGAATGGCTGTATGAGCGACGAGTAGCAAATGAACAGACACGATCAAAGCGAATGGCTGTAATGAGCGACGAGTAGCAAATGAACAGACACGAGCAAAGCGAATGGCTGTAATGAGCGACGAGTATAATAGGCGAACAGCAGATGTTTGCACTTGAAGACAGGGTGAAAATATAGGGTATGATAAAAAATATGCGTTTTCAAGTGTAGAAGATGTAATAAAACATGAGAATAAAATATTGGGAATAATTGATAAAATAGAGTTACTTGAGATCAGTTTAATAAAATAGAGTTACTGAGATCAGTTTAATAAAAGTTATTTGAGATCAGTTTAATAAAAGTTACTTGAGATCAGTTTCATAATGTTTGTGTGTATACGAACCTATTCAGTATGAAATTGAGAGGTAAAGTAGAAATATGAATGATAGAGATTTTCCCATGTTCACAAAATCCAATATTTCTTCAGAATGGCTGCGAAAAACAAAAGAATCACAAAGTTGACAATAAGGCTGAAATACTCTAGCACTTCAGTATTGAGATTCCAAGTACACCAGGCTCCACTTTATCATTATAAAGGCAAAACGAACGGATCACGTCATCCCAAGTATCGGTCAAGTGTCCTCAAAAAAGCAAAACGAATGGATCGCTTCATCCCAAGTATCGGTCAAGTGTCCTCAAAAATGCAATCCTCAATCTCACACCTGCCAGCGGTCCAGATAGTTTGCAAAAACAAACGTTTTCAAGAACATTGCAGTACATGTGCTGGTTCTGAACAGCCTTTCTTTCCATTAGTGAGCCGCCATCTCTTTTCACTGTTTTTTCTTTTCACTTTTGTCCTATCTTCTGTTGAACAGTTTGAAATCGTGTTTTTTTTTTGTCAAAAATAATGAAGGGTGCGGGTTTCGAACCCGCGCGGACAAACGTCCAGCAGATCTTAAGTCTGCCGCCTTAGACCACTCGGCCAACCCTCCAACTTACGTTATTGGGGGAGATGTAGTCAATACGAAGTGAACATGAAAACAATTATGAAAGAATGGCAGTAACGAGGCAAAAGAAGAAGTGGTGTCACGATCCAGAAAAGATGACGAACAGCCATGCGATGGAGGACGAAATGTTTTTGGATGTGGGATAAAAGAATGAGAATAAAGGTGAATGTGAAAGGATGAAAGTGAGAATAAAGTGAATGAGAGAAGTTGAATAAAGTGAATGAGAGAGGTTGAATAAAGTGAATGAGAGAAGTTAAATAAAGTGAGAATTAAGAAGTTATTGTGAAAAGATGAGAAAAGTTAGACACATAATTTTTGGTGTTCCCCAATCCTGATATAGTGCAATGCTCAAATATAACTCAAATGACTTTTGTAGCCAATTATCGTTGAGTTCATCTATAGAGAGTTGAACACATTGTTCAAATGTGTATCCACATATAGTAAACTTGGTCTGTAGTCCACATAGTTCAGTAAACATTGTCTTTGTGGTTCAAATATTATAGTAAACTTAGTCTTTTTAGTACATAGTTCATATAGTAACTTGGTCTTTTTAGTACATAGTTCACATATTATAGTAAACTTAACTGTGGTTCACATATTATAGTTCATTTAGTCATTTATAGTTGAACATATGGATTTTTAGTTCACGCACATCTCGCGATTCAACTTTTCTTGATAATTTCGGGGAAAGAGCTTCACAGTAGTTCACCAGTCGCAAAAAGCCATGATTCATTCCCACACTCGATATCGCTGAAATTATTTCATTGAGATCACATCACTTGCTCGCCTGATATCACATTCGTTCTGATGAGCTACACTTCTATCATCTACCCAGATTCGCATTACCCATTATCCCTGTTTTTGATCAAGATCATATATTTCATAGCATCTTGAATCTAGAAACCTTCTTATAAATACCACTTGTTTATGTTTATTGTAGTGGTTCTCTCGTTCATCACTTGTTTCTCACTCTTATTAGTGTACTCATATTAGTACTCTTATTAGTGTACTCTTATTAGTGTACTCTTATTAGTGTACTCTTATTAGTGTACTCTTATTAGTGTACTCTTACAGTTCTCACTCTTTTTAGTGTACTCTTTTAGTTCTCACTCTGTTTACTTTTCACTATCTCATTATCAGTGTACTCTTCATGACGTTTCCACCGCTCAAACTCACCACAAATGGTTGCGTGGTCTAGTTGGTTATGGCATCTGCTTAACACGCAGAACGTCCCCAGTTCGATCCTGGGCGGAATCATTTTTTTCCATATGAGCTGATTCTAACCCCACATTGTAGCGAAGAAATATGTTCGATGCCTATTACCGAACCGAACAGTAATCGACCCATTGTGGAGCGAGCACAAATTGGCCGGGCACAATTGACCCAATGTCCTTCCTTACAAACAAAAATGTATAAGGTAACTAAACATCCTAAACCTACCATAAACATCCTAAACCTATCATAGCTAAACATCATGACTAAACATATCACAACCAAACCTATAATAGCTAAACATACCGTAACATCATAACTACCACGCAACTTCTAAGCTTTCTAAATATCATCGTTCCACACAAAACCAGTCGTCCCATACACTAAACTCCACAAATTATGTACGTCCACAAACCCTGGCTTGTCTCATAATCGCTCGTCCACCACTTCGTTTCGTTCTCACTAATCTATTTGTTGGATCCTTTTGCTACTCCCTTCGCTCCGTTCTCTTGGGTACTCAAAAGAGATGTGAGAATCACTTCGTTCGCGAATTCGGCAATATTTGTCTTTTTGAGTGTTCCGCTCGTGTCGGTAGTGCAGTGTCTGCAGAAATACGCTACGAGGGGGTTGGCGGATCCGGAGTGGCCGCTGCGTTCCAACGCGTACCTTCGCTACCACAACCTGTGCCGCACACGCCGCTACGTAGTTGCTACCAAAAATGTCTTGCTGTCGACACCCGACATTTCCCCGAATACTCTATTCCGTGCCGGGTTTTATACAGGACCGGCCTGACGGATTTTCCCCAGTGAAAATAAAGGGAGATATTATGATTGGTGATTATGGTGATACGTGATTGGTGATTATGGTGATACGTGATTGGTGATTATGGTGATACGTGATTGGTGATTATGGTGATATGTGATGATATGCGTTCGATGATATGTGATGTTATGTGATTGATGATGTGTGATCGATTGTAATGTTCTTCGTTTCTGTTTTCTTTTCTCGGGTATTAGCAACGACTCCTAATCATGTCTGTTTGTAACTTTTTCCAGCCAATCGTGGGCAGCTCTTACTCAGTACCAGACAAAATATTTTTTGTCTGAATACTTTTCCCGATTCTTTCCGTGTGAGATGAGGGAAAATATATATAGGCGCGGATTGCCAAAGTGTAATCTCCACATACCATGATATAGCCATGTATCGTATGTAGAAAGGATTGAGTGCTTGGGATGTGATTTAAAATTAGTGATTGACGATGATACTGAAGAATGACAATGATATGAAGGTGAATGATATAATGAAGACACTGAGGATAAATCATGAATGATATTGATGATAATGATGATGATGATAATTACAATGATGATAATGACAATGATGATAATGATGATGATGATGATGATGATGATGATGATGATGATGATGATGATGATGATGATGATGAAAATGATAATGATGATAATGATGATGATGATGAAGGATGAATGTCACTTCGACGATGACTACCATGAAGATTACTACTTTTGCTCGAACGTTACTTGACTGTTGAATGTTACTTGACTACCACTTGGCTACTACTTGCCTATTACTTTACCAATGACATTGAATGAACACTACACCATGAACACCATGTGCCCACCGCCGCCATAAACGTGTTCTATGGGCCGGCGAATAGTCCACCGAAAAGTCCGTTTTTCGTTGAATTGCGGAAGAACAAAACCGAGGAAAAAATATACCAGAGCGAATCAAGCGCGGGAAATATGGTCACTAGGAAAGATACTTGGCACAGAGGCAGTTGTTCAGTCACCAATCATGACCATCAGTTCATGAGCAGATAGTTTATCAGTTTGTTCCATCTCACTAGTTTTTACAGTCATTATCATGTTTGCGATTGGTGTTCATTCAATCATTTTCAATTGATGATACTAGACACGTTGATTCATGTCATCGATGTTTATCATTGACGTTCAGACATTTGTTGATTCATGTCATCGATGCTTATCATATATTTTCATGTTGATTCATGTTTATCATTGACGTTCAACATATTCTCATGTGATTCATGTTTATCATTGACGTTCATCATATTTTCATGTGATTCAAGTCATCGCTTAATGTTTATGATTCATGTCATCGCTTAATGTTCATGATTCATGTTTTCGATGTACATCATTGGCGTTATTCATGTCATCAAATTCTACGTCTATCATCATATTCTGCCATTGATCATCTTCATTTTCTGTTACACTCCTAGCTCCGCTCCGCTCACTTGCTCACTACTAACCTTTAGCCAACATTCAATCGAACAACTCCCCCCCATTGGTGGTAAAAACATCCAAAGAGTGGGTGCTACCACCAAGACCCAAGCCAGGCAGAAAGCCCATCGAGGAGAAAACCGACAAGAAGAAGAAAAAAGAAGTCAAGCCGCGCAAGAAGTACACGAAAAAATGCGACGACAAGGAAAAATGGAACGTTGCATCCTTGAAAGAGAACATAGACGGCGTCGACCGCGAAAACTGCGCGTTGAAAACCACTTTGCTTTCGCTCATCCACGAATACAAACATTTGAGGGAAATGGTGTTGAAGTACAACGAACAGTCGCCCATGCTCGAGTTTGCCTCGCTGATTCCCAGTCCAAACTCGCTGGTAACCTCGCCAGAGGAAATGGGCGCACACAAGCGCTCGTTCCAGGAGCTCAACGACACCGAAACCGGCCTTTTGAACGAGCTCATCTCCGACATGAGCGGGTTGTCGCATCAAGAGGAGATGTCGTCGATGTCGCAGGAAATGTCGGTCCTTGAGACGCGGGACGAGGTGTTGAACTCGTTCTTGAAGTTTGACGAGGAGGGCAGCGAGCCCAGCGACGCCACGATCAAGCTTGGCGAGATGGGCTTGATGAATGTCAATGAGAATGTGGCTTTTCTGGATATTACTGATTTGAAAGTGCATCTGAATGTCAATGACGATTTCAATGGCAATAGCGATAAGAGCGAGAACATCAACCTGAACATCAACGACAATTTCAACCTGAATAACGATAATATCAACCTGAATATCAACGATAATTTCAACCTGAACATCGATATCAGTATCAACCTGAATATCGATGATATCAATATCAATCTGAATATCAATCATCTCATTCCCATTCCCGAAAAATCATTCAAGTTCGGCAACTACAAGGACTTTGAGAAGCTCGACACAGTTGAAGATTCCGACCTCGAAATCGACTTTGAGGACGACGACGAGCCCAACGGGCTTTCGAGAACCATTTCGCCTTCGTCCGACTTTGAGACGCACCTGTTGATGAGCTCATTGACACGCTCAACGACCGTGTCGCTGGTGAACACGGTGGACAAGAAGGGGTATCCGTTCAAGAACCTCAACGGGAAGTTTTTCGACTTGCCGAAGTACGAGGAGGAGGATGGAAAGGGCTATCAGTTTGAGTTTGACGATTTTGTGGTGGAGGGGTGGTAAGCATTATTTATTGAAGAGTGGTATAGAATTCTGGGTCGGCGATTTATGATTTTGAGGATTGTGAACTTGATCTGTGGATTCTATTGAGAATCATTGAATTACTATTGATTCAGATTTCGATGATTTATGAGAGATCGACGAATTCTCTGAATTCTACGATTATTGGATACTATGAGTTCTAGATTCTAGTATTGTCGAGTCGATGACTCAATCTATTCAGGTCCATGACGATTGTCAAGGTGGCTAGTCCTACGGACGTTATTTATTACTAGCATGAGATGACTTTATGAGAGGATGGAGCAGTGAGCGATGTAGACGAATGAATACAAGTGAACGAGAGAACTAATGAGAAACGAGCGAACATGAGCGAAGCGAATGTGAACGAGAGAATTAATGAGAGTAAACGAGTGAACATGAGCGAAGCGATGTGAACGAGAAACTAATGAGAGTAAACGAGTGAACATGAGCGAAGCGATGTGAACGAGAAACTAATGAGAAACGAGCGAATGTGAACGAGAGAACTGAGAAACGAGCGAATGACGAGAGAATTATTTAAATAAACATGAACGTGAGACTAAACTAAACATGAACGAGTGGATTATTTATATATATCTTTATTCATGTCTATAGGAATATCAAGGATTCAAATCATCAAGATTTGACTTGACATTTACAATTCCAAACATACAACTAACTTTTGCTTGCGATATATATAGAGGATGATATCCTACAGTTCAACATTTGCGTTTTTTGCACCCAAACAATCCAAACTCAAAGCTTATAAAACTGCAAGGAGCGTAACAAAGAATTAAAGCTTATAAAGTGCTGAAACCTTAACAAAGCTTATAAAACGCAAGGAACAAAGAATCAAAGCTTATAAAGTGCTGGAACCTTAACAAAGCTTATAAAACGCAAGGAACAAAGAATCAAAGCTTATAAAGTGCTGGAACCTTAACAAAGCTTATAAAACGCAAGGAACGTAACAAAGAATTAAAACCTCCTAAAACTGTTCATATTCAAACTATCTCATATACTCCTTCATCGCATCTTTTGTATGCTTTATCTCACATTAACATCATCCCTCTTTTATCTCATATTTGTCTATGTAAAGCTCCCAACTATTCTTCCAACCTATCTTGAGTATTGCAAATATTCAAAAACTGCTCACAGAAAAGATCTGGTCAAAGTTCAGAGTTCATGGAGGTTAGAGAAGTCGCTTAATAGGTCGATTGAACATTCAGTCGATTTTACTCATAAAGTCGATTTTATTCATACCGGTTGTACTCATTCATCAATTGTACTCATTCATCAATTGTACTCATACATCAATTGTACTCATTCATCAATTGTACTCATACCGGTTGTACTCATTCATCAATTGTACTCATACCGATTGTACTCATATCGAATGTACTCATTCATCAATATTCATTCGCAAAGTTCACACCATAAACGTGCTCCTTCGCTGTTACTTTTTTTGACCATTCGTATCGTGTTACTCGCGTGAACTCCTTAGATTCACTTCGTCACGTAGTCGTTCATTCTTCGTTCACCACGTCAAGTAGTCGTTCACGTTAATTTACGCTGGTCCTCCCCCTCTTCCCCCCCAAAACATCTTCAATATTCCCCAACGCAACCCCCGTCGTGTAATCAAAATTCTCCACAGTGCTCGCCCCCACATGCGGCGTCAAGTACACGTCCTCGCGCTGCAACAACTCCGGGTGCACATGCGGCTCCTGCTCGAAAACGTCCAAGCCCGCATACACCACCTTGCCGGCCTTAAGTCCGTCGACCAACGCCTGCTCGTCAATCACCGACCCGCGCCCGATGTTGATCACCCGGATGGGCTTCGCAAACGCCGAGATCGACTCCGCATTAATGAGGTGCTTCGTTTCCGGGGTCGCCGGGCACGCAACCACCACCAAATCGGCAAAAGAGTAAGTCAGTGCGAGACATTCCTGGAACGTGGCGGGGTACCCCAAATCCGCCTCCTCCTGCTCGGACAAGGCACTCCTCTTAACATAACTAACGTGCATGCCGATGCCCGCCAACTTTTTCCCGATAAGCTTGCCAATCATGCCGAACCCGACCACGACCGCGTGGTGGCCCGCGGGACTCAAGTTTGGCCGGTTCACGAAAAGCTCGCCGTAGTCGTACGCGTCCTTCTGCACGTTTGTAAAGTCCATGCGGCCGGACGCAAGGTCGAATCTCGATGTCGGTCCGAGATGCACACGCGCCTGCACCGTGTGCAGGACCGTATTTGAGAAGACGTTGGTGTACGGTTTGAAGTTTCTGAACGCCTGCAAGGCGTTGAACAATACGAGGTCGGCAACGGGGCCGGCCGAGTAGTCCGAGGGCACGTTTGTCAACGCGATGTCCCGGTCGCGGAGGTCTTTCCCGTTGTACTGGTCGTAACCGACCGAGCAGACTGCGACGACCTTGAGCGACGCAGGGGCTGCGTCGAGAACCGCGCCTTTGAAGCCGCCGACGGGGCCAAATCCGAGCCATGCGCCGTATATCGCGACGATGTTCCGGAACGGGCCCTGGAAGTCGGCAATCAACTGATCCGCGGTGGTCAAGGTGTGGTGGATGCACTCGTATTTCTGGCTGAAGGATTGAAATTCGGGGAGTTCCTCATTGAGGGCTCCGAGGAAAAGGACCTGTGGTTTGGACATGTCAGATTCAAAGTAGTGAGTTAAAAAAGTGAGTGGATTAAAGTGAGTGAATTGATTTCAAACGAGTGTGTTTTTGGATTGGAATTTTCATATTTTTGGATCGGGATGGCTTTTGATCCGGCCGATTTTTCAGTGTGTGGGCACGTGATTGGAGAAAAGTAATTAATGAATAAGTGAGTGGATGACGTAATGGATAATAATGAAGGAATGAATGAGTAAATGGATAATAATGAAGGAATGAATGAGTAGATGAGGTAAATGATAATTAATTAAGGAATGAGTAAATGTGGTAAATGATAATTAATGAAGGAATGAGTAAATGAGGTAAATGATAATTCATGAAGGAATAGAATTCGGGTGGATTATTGAGAAATGGGAATTGTATCAAGTGTTGAAATGAGAGTTATAGCAGCCAGGAGAATGTGTGGTGGATTTCAGGCTTATGGAATGTAGATAAAATGAGGTAGTTACGGGGCTTATCGAAAATGACAGTTGTACTTTATCAATTGTGGAGAATGAGTGAATAGTTAATGGTATGGATAGTAAATGAGATTGAACACGGCTAGTGGAATATACTGTATTGAATTGGAATTAACGATTGGAATTGAATGATTGGGATTGAATGATTGAGATTCGAATGAATAGCACATTTATTAGTGCTTCGATAGCCATTTGATCGAATGTGTGTTGAAGAGTCTACATTCACAAGGAAATGGTTACTTCATTCGTATAGTATCTGTCGTTCATTCTTGCATACTCTTGTACCGCTTGGATATCCTTGTCTATACTAGTTTTATTCTGATGCTACCTTTTCACTTTTGTATTCCTTCTTACAGTATTCATTCTGATCTTTGTGTTTTCATAGTGTGAGTGTGTCAAGTTGATCTAGGCTTGTATTGGTTATTCTCATTTGTCTCTATCAATTGTCTCTATCATTTGTCTCTACCATTTGTCTCTATCATTTGTCTCTCTATCATGTCCATGTATATTCATATTCAATTCCTTTATTTATCTATTTTCACATTCCATGGACGCCCTCGAATTTCCCATCTCCCTCCCAAACCAGGCCCTCGTTGAGACATACAGCCACTACGTCTCGGTCTTCGAGGCCGTCGCCAGCATCCTCGTTGGATTGGCCACACAGTCGGTGACCAACGTGTTCATTGCGCTCGCGGCACAGTTTGTGGTGCTGTTGGTGATACTTTTGCCAAACTGGCCGTTTTTGACGAGCAAGAAGGACGTTGAGTGGTTGAAGGTGAGTTTCTAGAGCGGTGGACATGGCGAGTGTCTTGCATTGTTGAAGTGATTGTATTGCATTGTTAATAAGTCAACTAGCTAAAGCCAACAGGTCAACAAGTCAACACAATTCAAACTAGCTAAGCAACAAAATGAAACCAGCCAAACTGGCTAAGTCAACAAAATGAAACTAGCCAAACTGGCTAAGTCAAATCAAGTCAAAACCACCAAACCACCAAACCCAAAACCACCAAATCCACCAAATCCCAACCAGGTTCAAATGTGTCTAACATCGTGGATAACAATCACTAGGAATGCTCGATTTGGATATGAGCGAATTGTTCCAGCGGTCAACCCGCACTACCTGGTTCTGGAGATATTTCAACACAATTGAGAACATTCCTATGTGTTGTTTTGTCATTATCAACACACAGATCTTAAATTATTATAACACCAAGTATACTAAAAATATTTCTATCCATCTATACTATCTGTGTATCCATAAGTTCCATCTTTACATAATACTCTCTTTGTATCCACTTATCATTTTCATGATCATCTCATACTTCTTTGTATCCACTTATCATTTTCATGATCATACTATCTTTGTATCTTTCATCTTCATCTTTATATCATACTATCTTTGTATCTTTCATATTCATCTTTATATCATACTATCTTTGTATCTTTCATATTCATCTTTATATCATACTTCTTTGTATCTTTCATCTTCATCTTTATATCATCTTATAATCTTCATCCTTATATCATCTTATAATCATCTATATCCATACTATCTTTATTTCCATACGATCTTTTTATCATAACTTCATACCTTCTCCAGATTTTTATTTTATCTTCCCCATACTTCATAATTGTTATGTCCCTCTACCTCGGCTTCGACGTCTCCACACAGCAAATCAAGATCATCGCCACCAACGAGTCCCTCGATGTCGTCAAGTCCTACGCCATTGAGTTCGACGACCACTTCAAAAACTACCACGTCACCAAAGGCGTCATTGCCGACGGCAGCACCATCGTCAGCCCCGTAGCAATGTGGCTCGATTCCATCGACTTGATTTTGCTGCAAATGAAAAACGACCTGTTCCCCATGCACCGCGTGCGCGGCATTTCCGGGAGCTGCCAGCAGCACGGATCGGTCTACTGGAGCGACGTGTCGAAGCTTGAGTCTCTTTCCTCTGAAAGCTCGCTCTCTGGCCAGTTGAAAGACGCCCTCGCCTACGAGTACTCGCCCAACTGGCAGGACCACTCGACGGGCGAGGAGGGGAAGGCGTTCGAACGCGCCGCGGGTGGCGCCGCCGCCTTGGCACGCACCACCGGTTCTCGCGCACACTTCCGGTTCACGGGCTTGCAAATCCGCAAACTTGCAACAAAAAACAGGGAGGTGTACGAAAACACCGAGCGCATTTCGCTCGTGTCGTCTTTCTTGGAGTCGGTGCTCCTCGGCAAGATTGCGGGGTTGGAGGAGGCGGACGCGTGTGGGATGAATGTGTACGACATAGCAAAGGGCGAATACGACCCAGAACTCCTTGCCGTTGCTGCTGGGGCGCACGAAACAATCGATGGCAAACTGAAAAGGGAGTCCTTGGCGGAAGCTGAAAAATTGCGGGGGAAATTGGGCGAGATACATCCGGTCTCGTACAAGCTGTCGGGGGGGATTGCAAAGTACTATACCGAAAAGTACGGATTTTCCCCGGAGTGCCAGATATACAAGTTCACGGGCGACAACTTGGCGACGATCATTTCGCTTCCGTTGAGTCCGAACGACTGCTTGATTTCTTTGGGGACGTCGACCACCGTGCTCATAGTGACGGACAGATACGAGCCGTCGCTGCAGTACCACTTGTTTAAGCATCCCACGATGAAGGATCATTATATGGGGATGATTTGTTATTGCAATGGTGCGTTGGCGAGAGAGAGGGTGAGGGATGAGTTGGAAGGAGGAAAGGAAGAGAAGAAAGGAGGAAAGGGAGGCGAGAATGATAAGGATGGAAAAGAAAATGGCGGAGATGGAAAACATAGGGGAAATGAAGTGAACGGGAAAAAGAAGGAAAATGATGAAAATGATGACTTGAATGACAAAAACACCTCCTGGTCCCAATTCAACTCCATTCTCGACAAATCGCACTCTTATAACGGAAAAATCGGGGTCTTTTTTCCCCTTGGTGAGATTGTTCCCAGTGTTCCCGCTCAAACGCGCCGTTTTGACCACGGCAAAGAAGTTGAATCGTGGTCCGTGGAAGACGACGTGGTTGCGATTGTGGAACTGCAGACGTTGAGCTGTCGTCTTCGTGCTGGGCCGATGTTGGCGGGGACTTCTGAAAAGTCAAGCAAGGAGGGAAAACTACGCGAGATTTACGAAAAGCTCACCAAGGACGGTGATTTGGTGACGGACGGGAAGAAGCAGACGTTTGCGCTGTTGACCTCGAGACCACACAGGTGCTACTATGTGGGGGGAGCGTCCAACAACGCGAGTATCGTGAAGAAGATGGGGTCGATTCTTTCGCCGCTGAGTGGCAACTACAAGGTTGAGATTCCGAATGCGTGTGCGCTAGGCGGGGCTTTCAAAGCTGGGTGGAGTCATTTGTGCGAGCAAAAGGGCGAGATTGCGTACAATGAGTATATTGGGAAGTTGGAGGATGAGGTCGAGGCTGTGGAGACGAGAGACGAGTGGGAAGAGTATTTTGAGGGGATGGGGGATTTGGCTAAAGTGGAACAATTAATTCTGACATCGAACGAGTGATGGCGGAGCGAAAGAGACTAGAGATAAAAGGAATATCTAAGCAAACATGACGATGTGAATGAACTAGACAAGCTACTCGAATGAAATAACAAGTCGAGATGACAAATTAGAAGGTTGATTTAGGATAGCAAGAAAAGAATTTAGAGGGTACTAAGATGTGACATATAATTAGAGCTACTTGATTAAGATGCATTTATAATGTTACTAGATAATTTGCTATTAAGTGCATAGGATTAGAAGGTTACTCTGTGATATCGAGGCACCTGTTTAGAAGGCACAGATTCTGACAGCTGGTGTTTCAAATTCGCAGCCTTTAGAAATAGAACAGTAGATTTAGACGTTATCTATTCAAATAGAAGGCGAGATTGCATTTGCAGCCATTAAAAAGCAGCTTTTTTGACAGCATAATATTTGAGGTTTGTTTGACGTTACTTGGTACTCTTGTAACCATTTTGTCATCTTTCTGACTTTCATTATTGAACGATTCTACCTACCTAGACTCTTTTAATCTTTCAAAGATATCCTCTCAATCTACTCGGATATTTCTTAATCTTTACTCATTCTAATCTTTTACCCCATCTCTTCATCTTTACCCATTCTCTTAACCTTTACTATTCTCTTTATCTTTACTATTTTCTTAATCTTTACTCATTCTCTTAATCTTTACTCATTATCTAAATCTTTACTCATTCTACTTTCAAACATTCTCTATATGTTTACTCATTCTACTTCATTCTCTTAATCTTTACGTTCTACTTTTACCAATTCTCTTGATTTATTTTCTCTTTCTTTTCCATGCGCTTCTCCCGCCAGCTTTCCAAGCTTGCAACCAAAAACCCCAACCTGATCACGGTTCAGCAGATCCAAAATGCCGCCGATGATCTCCCATCCCGCATTTCCCTCTTGAACAGCATCGCGTCTTCGACCAACCCTCACAAAAGGGCCCTAGTCAATGAGTTGATCCCCAACTTCAGCGTCTACTTTCTGCTCAAGGGACCTTTGGCCCCTGAAATCGCCACCAGATTCGTTGAGTTGAACCCGGAACGTGTCCATACAAACCTCGATCTACTCGCACGTGTGGCGAGTCCTACTCCTGAGCTCATACGGACGGTTTTGACTCGTGCAATCGACCGCGACGAGATCGATCTCGAGGAGTTAGCATTCCTTATGAACACATATCTGTTTACTGACGCTGATTTGGAGTCTGCAGTGCGAAAACTCGCGGAGAAGGAGCTCCCATTGGCGGGCGTCCTCGAAAAATTGCTGCCAAGTTTGGCTGCCAAATGTCTCGATGTGGATTCCGGATACCTCGAAATTTTTGCCAAGGTGGTCACGCAAAAACCGGAGCTCTTATCGAGTGGCGACATTGTGAGGGCATTGAGGCGGGCTGATTCTGAGCTTGTGCAGACCATTTTGAAATATGTAGATGAGAGTGGGGTTGATAAGGAGGCTGGTGCGAGAGAGCTCCGGGTTGAGTTGGTTTCAATTTACGGTATGGACTTGTCAGATATGGATGGTGCGTTGAGAAAGTATAATCTTTACCAGTCCACCAACAAAGAAGATGCCGATGTTGTGCAGATGGCGCTTCTCAAGTGTTTTATCTACCAATCCATAAAACAGGGAAAGGATTCGTTTTTGACGGTGGCGGAATCTTTGCTTCCGCCGCAGCCCACCATTCGCTCGTTGCAGTTGTACATTATTGCGCAGCCTACACTGGAAAAGGCTCTTGAAATTTACAATGACTACATCCAGCAGGTTTCGAACAAGGTTGACGAAAAAAAGAGGTCGCAGCTGGGCTATCTCACGGAGGCGCTCATGTTGAGCAGCTTGTATGATAACGACCGCGAGTTTGCCCAGTTGTTGTACGAGAAGGCTGTGCAGGGTGGGATCATAGTGGATGAGCATGAGATTGCGCATTTGAAGACATTGTTCCGGGTTTACGGCGACAGTTTTCAGGATAATGATGATTGGGGGGTTGCGAGGGGGAGATTGGGGGAGTTTGTCTTGAAGTATGTGAGAGGTATCTGAGGTTCTGTAATGGAACCTAGTTGTTTGGTGAGCTTGCGATAAAGTATAATGGGAAGTTGCCAGGAAACAAAAGAGACAGGTTACTAGTTTGTTTTTTCTGGTGAGCTGCGAGATGAAGAGTACTTTCTAGTTCTGGTGACTTCAAGAATACTTTCCAGCTCGCTTTTTTCTGGTGACGAACTACACATACCTACATCAATCAAGCTTCAGAAGGACCTTGTTGGAATGTGGGGATAAACAACTTTGACAAATCAGGTGGATATCCACGGATCTCACTCGTGTTTTCAAAGACAATTATTATCTTGGTAACATTCAACGAGAAAACAATACATCATTTGAGACTCTTTAATTGCTGATTTGAAGAAACGCAAGTCGTCACGCAAACACTTTTTAGACATTATAGAATTGACGCAGTCGAGTTCTCACCCAGACTTTGGAGAAGCTGCTTCACTAAATAAAATAGCAGTTGTCAACAGCATCCATCCAATATCCTAACTCGTAAGAAACACTATAGTCATATCAATAGACACCATATCCCTTCAGGCCATGATACGTAGTTCATATATCAAAAGCCCTTTTCCAATTGGTTTCAAGTTCTCAAAACTGCTCATTTCCATTTTTGGACTTTTTTTGCACCCAAATCCATTTGCAAAGTTATCAGCGGGTATAAGTTAAACCAAATCCACTATTTATCTTTTTCTATTACCCTTTTAATTATTACGCAATTGTCTATGTTTCAAAGCTTCTATGCTTTGGTTAGCCTCGAAATGACCGTTTTGTCTTTGTTCAAGTTGAAGGAAGGTCTTGGAAGGATTTAGATGCGACACCTGATACTTAAAATTCACCCAATTTAGGTGCTTCCACAAAGCATTTTTGCTTGTGTATACTCATTTTAGAGTGTATGGAAAGTGCACACTTCTTGGAGATCCTTGCGGTCAGCGTCTTTCTTGATGGGTGTAAAAAATCGGTACCTTAAAAGCTATGCTAGGGGGTCAGGGGGTTACAGAGGGCTGGTTGTGGAACTTGCATAATAAGGAAGGAGATGTGGTGAAAGTTCCTTGCATATTCAGTAATAAATATGTGGGGGAAAGTTCCTTACACATTCAGGGAAAGTACAGGGAAGACGTAAGTAAGGTGTAGAGTTCCCAACCTGACTCTGCAGGGGACGAGAACGCAGTTCGTATTTTGCATATCGGTGATCGAGAGCGAGTATTAGAAAAGCGTTTCTTTTCCACAGCAATGTAAGTTGATTCAGCAAACTTGAACTGGGAAACCTGAAATCCAGTTAGTTGTGTGTAAACTCAATCTTCAAACCCCATACTCTTGGATTATTGATTTATGGATAATGAATGTGAATTGTCTTTTAGAAACCGTTTCCACAGCCTTCGAGAATATATTGGACACAATGTTTACTTATGTTTGAATTGTGCGCTTTTAGAAGTTGCCTTAGTGGCCGTTCTGGTGGCTCCATATCGCTAGTCAACAAACATGCACCCATTTAATGTGAAAACAAAAACTGACAGACTACGGAACTGACTCTTATAAAAACAAAGTTTCAGTGTTTTTAGATGTGCCGCATAACGGAAGAAACAAAGAAGGCTAATGAATAATGAAAGGTCGAAACGCATCATGTCAGATATTTATTTTAGGATTGTGGCCATCAGCGACATTCTGAGTTCCTGAACGTTTTTCACTTGAGACAGCTGTGTCAAGGAGCTTGATTTGACTGTTTTCCCGGAATGTTAGGTTTATGCTCAGTATATAATCCTCGGAAATGCTTTCTTGAAGCGAAAATTCCCAGGTGTACTAAAAGCAAGTGTGGTATTATTGTCGAGATTCCAGAGATTGTTGTCAACTACTGTGTGTCACTTTGAGGTGGAGCGTATTATGATCGCAAGGATGAATCGTGATGCTGAGGTACTTGTTGATTTTCAGTCGATTGTGTGCAATTAGGAAGGTAGGAAAGATCAAAGGTTTCGTCTAATAAGAGGGAGGTTTCTTATGACTTGAAAGCATGAGTCCAAACTTGTTACTTTTCAGAAGGTTCTCCAATATTTAAAAGAGCTCTAGTCTAATTATTGGTAGGATGAATGGAATTACAAATGAGCCATATGTGTATAAATTGCGGTAAAGGAATTCGAAAGAACAGGTCAAAATTTAGAATTTGAACATTTTGAGAACAAAGCGGGTTAAAATATAAGGCTTAGTGAACACAAGGTCTTAATCTATGGCTTAGTGACAGAAGGTCATAATCTAAGGCTTGAGAACACAGGTCTTAATCTATGGCTTAGTGACAGAAGGTCATATTCTAAGGCTTGTGAACACAGCTCTTAATCTATGGCTTAGTGACAGAAGTCTATGGCTAAAACACATTTAAGCTATGGCTTAGTGACAGAAGTTTATAACCTATGGCTAAGTGAGGTTTAATCTATGGCTTAGTGACAAAAGTTTATAACCTATGGCTAAGTGACATTTAATCTATGGATCGGCTAACACAAAGTTTAATCTATGGATTTGTCGCAATTGTAGCATACGTCGCTCATACGCAAGCCCACGTCAACTCTAACTCATCGAATTCGTTATGTAACTTGGCTGCAAAAAAAACTGCGAAAAAAGCAAAGGCTGCAAAAGTGATTGGTGGAATAATACAAGTTTTGAAATAATCTCCATTGTAAACAAGTATATCAATTATAAACATAAGCACTATTGCCCCCTGTAGATCCGTCATTTCAAAGCTATATAGCCTCATCATATGATGCGCTATTCTTCAAAAGCCACAGACTTCGTTTTTTCAATCTTGGCATATCCTCTATCTTCATATCCCCACTTCTTATAAAGCCTCAACATTCCTCTCCTCTGTCTCCGCTTTCTTTGCAATGGAAAAAGTCTTCTCGTCGAAGTTGGCGGAAACGTAAAGATGTTGCAAACCCTTCAAGCCAATGACAAAGAAGGTGTTCGAGTCGCTGACATCCACATAGCAACCACCATTGTCGAACTTTCTGATGAGATCCTTGACAAATATCTCGATCAGGCCTTTTGGAGTGTTGATTGCGAAAGAAAGGTCTTCAGGGCCAGTGCACAAGTCAGCAGAACTCGCATCTCCCCAAAGCTTTCTGATTTTTGCAGCCCATTCGCTCTTCATGGCAAAAGCCGTGTTCCAGCCACTGTCAACGAGCAAGTCAACATTCAAATCGAGTGTTTCATCAGCGATTCTCACCGTGTCAACGTGAAACCCAAACGCTCCTTGGAGCTTGTTCGTGATCAATTCTCCAGTGTACTTGGCATGGTCAATTCCGCCAAATAAGACCTCACCATTGTAGGTGCTGCTTTCGTAGATCGAAATAACCTTGGACTTGATCAAACCTTCTTCTTGGAAGTTGGCGATGGCACTAGGTCCATAATCCTGGTTAACCGCACCGAGTCCCCAAATAGGCATGTGGACATTTGTATCATTAAAGACTCCTAAGTTGGCGCTCTTAATTGTGGGGCCGTCCCCAAAGGTTATGGTATCATTGTAGAAGTCAACATCTCCGAGATTTCTCTTTGCACTGAAGCTAACATCTTCGAAACTTCTCTTTCCACCGAATGCGATCGATTTCGATATGTGGAGGTTCACGGCACTGGTGGACTTCGACGGGTCGTACGTACCAAAACGCGCTTCTCTTTCTGGGGCAGTTGGAAGCGGAACCAACAAATCCCAACTTCCAGTATCAATACAGACTTTGATTGGGGACTTATTGGAGCCAACTTGGATATCGGCCAACAATGGATAATGCTCTCCGTTGTAGCGGCCATAATCGGGGCCAACTCCGATAGGAATGGAAATAACTTGGGGGGCGGCGAGTCCAACAGAGACAAATGTCGCAACGGTGATAAGAGTGGAGAGCATTTTGAAGTAATTGGATTTCAAGGTTGCAAACTGGCAGATTTATAGACTTCTACTGCAAGCACGTCAATATAAGAGAGTAACAATAAGCGAATACAAAAAGCAAAGTGTTATTTTCATAGGCCGCGTTTTACCGATAGCAAAGCGCAATATGTTATTTCATTGTGGCCTCGTTTACATATGTATTATGAAGTGCATTATGCCTTGTGTACCGAAGTGTTATGAAGTGTATTATGCCTTGTATACCGAAGTATTATGAAGTGTATCACGCTTGTGTACCGAAGTGTTATGAAGTGTATTATGCCAGGTGTACTATGAAGTGTACTTTGTTTCACGATTACAAAGAGTTTGCCATGTGTGGTCTTGTGAATTAATCAAGATAGACACGATGACACGTTCTATGCTGAAAGAAGTAGAATGTTGAACAATGCGGAAGGATAAGCAGAGTGGGTTAAAAATTTATAATTAGAAGGAGAAAAACTGGGATTTGGTATTAATGTTCGAATTGAGGATATTCGCAGTTGCTTGTTACTTCTCAGAAGGTGCCCGGTCTCAGCGGTGTGGTATAGCACAATATGTGAACGTTTCTTTATAGCTCGAAGCTTCTTTAAATAGCTGGATATATTTATCACATGACTATTTGCAGCTAGAAAATATTTGCAACCTTCGAGAAATGCCTTAGCGAATCAACTTGAAGCAAACGTGCAGTTACCTTGCGCAGTTGTACACTTTTGCCGTACTTTGGAATTGGCTGAATAAGGGACTCATGTGAATCCGTTGCTTCTTGTTGCACACCGGAGATCAAGCGTTCCATGATATTACTGAATATATCAGCTCTTGATATGCTCGTACGGTAATTTGTGCTCCTTGCATGAGGAAGCTGTCAAAGCAAACTGCAAAAAATACACTTTTTGAGAAAAAGGGGCACTAAATAGGTAACGATAAAGCAGAATTGTGCGCCTTTTTCTTCTAGATGAATACGGTCAAGTTAGGAGACAGTGCGAATCATGCACTTTGAAGCTTTTTATAAAATAAGAAGCACGTTATTCAATAAGAAGCGCTTTATGCATTAAGAAGCTGTTTTATTCAATCAGAAGTTTTTATTTAAAGGCTTCTATATTTAGAAGCTCTTTTATATAATAGAAGGTCCTTTATTCCTTCAAGTGGAAGCTCTTTTATCATAACCCTTTAATTCAATTGTGCGTTTTCACCTAATTATTTGTTATGAGCTCATTAACTATTACGAAAATCACTTGATGACATAAAACCTCCTCAGTACTTCTGACATTTCCAGATTTGGCATAGCAATCTCAATCCCAAGAGTACCAACGTACTCCTCAATAGTGATTTGAATTATTGCTGACAAAACGATGGTTGTCATTCAGAAATCATTCAGATCCGTTGCTCTTGACAACATACGGTAGTCCTATGGGAGAATTCTGGGATTGATATTTCCCCACTGGCTACAAACCTATTATGAGATCACGCTCAGCAAGCAGAGAAGACTTGATTCCCATGAAGATCACTCACGATGCATTCCTAGCTGATTCTTATAAGTGTGTTCCTTTGAAAGTTACTGCCTATCCAAATAGTCGCCATTGGACCTATGACTGTGCTACGCTGTCTCGTTACACATCAGCCGTTTATAGATGTGCGTCGATACCTCGGGTTGACCTTTGACAGTTGACTC
Organism: [Candida] loeiensis; assembly: GCA_030563775.1. Taxonomy (NCBI): domain Eukaryota; kingdom Fungi; phylum Ascomycota; class Pichiomycetes; order Serinales; family Debaryomycetaceae; genus Kodamaea; species [Candida] loeiensis. The sequence continues at coordinate 223,908 of JAJMKD010000005.1, forward strand.
TGTTTATAGTTCTTTGACAGTTTGACGAGACGTTTTAAGATCCATTCTGAAGACTTGTCGGAAAATCACTTTGAAAGCAATTTTGCCAGCCTACGAAACTTGACTGAAGTGTTTACGGCCTACGGTTGTTGGATGTATCATTCTCAATCCACTAATTTGAAAGGCAGTACGGGTGTTTTTAAGGGAGCTGAAGATTTTAGGGAAGCTGAAGATTTTAAGGAAGCTGAAGATTTTTAGGAAAGCTCAAGAACTTTCTACGAACTAACAAACTGCAAAAACTGCAAAATAGCACCCAACCGACTGTTTTCGAAAGTGATTGCCAACCACTCGTTTGCCACAAACAAAGCAAGCACGATGCACTGTGCAGCAAACATTCGGAAAATTCTTGTCAGCTGATTTTCCAAAAAAGCACCACACGGTTTTTAGAGGTCATTGGTGGGATTTGTAACTTTGCATCGGGGGGGTACCACATCCCCTTCTGAGTGGCAATACACTCAGTAGATGTGACATTATAGATGAGGTGGTACTAAGATGAAAAAGGATTAAGACAACGAAGGATTAAGATAAAGAAGATTAAGATAAAGAAGCATTAAGATAAGAATTAAAGATATAGAATGAGAGATTCTTCGAATGGGTGATGTATGAGTTTGACGAAAATATAAGCTTAGACAGGAGATGTGGGTAGCTCATAAAATACTATCATCTTATATAGACAATCGGTGTTCATCTCATATAAGAGGGTTCATAAGACAATGTGTTAGTCTCATAAGAGGGTTCATCTCGTAAGGCAATGTGTTAATCTCATAAGAGGGTTCATCTCGTAAGACTGTGTTAATCTCATAAGACAATCGCGTTTGATAAGATAACGGGAAAACGATACGTGAAACGAAAAGTCCTATTGAAAATAACTAGATTTTTGAAGAAAAGAATGATGCTCATTATCAGCAGAACCAAGGAGTATGTCGGTAAGCCTACTTGTTGAGATGGTGTCTTTTCTCATCGGTGGCATGTTCAAGGAATTGAGGGAAATATGCTGATTCTTATATCAAAATGAACAGGGGTAGTTAGCTGGATTTGGAGGTTTTGGAAAGCTGATTATGGAATGCAAATTATTAGAAAGCAGCTTTTGGAAACCTTTTGGAAAACAGATTTGTTAAAAAGCTGATTTTGGAAAGCTTTTGGAAAGCAGGTTTGTTAGGAATTTTGGAGAGCAGATTGATTTGAAAGCAGATTTGTTAGAAAGCTGATTTGATAGAAAGCTGATTTGTTAGAAAGCTGATTTTGGAAAGCAGATTGATTAGAAAGCTGATTTTGGAAAGCAGATTGATTAGAAAGCTGAACATTTGTTGGAAAGGCGAAGTTAGAAAGCTGAAAATTTGTAGAAAGCTGAACATTTGTAGAAAGCTGAAGACTTGCTTAAGATTTGCTAAAAAACATATTTGTTAGAAGCTCAAGACTTGCTGAAAAGCTAAAGACTTGTTAGAAAACCAAAGACTTGTTAAATCATATTTCTTAGACAACTGAAGACTTGTGAGCAGATTTGTTAAACTGAAGAGGAGACTTGTTAGAGAGATTTTTGCTCAGGAAAGCAGATTTCTTAGATATCCGTAGATTAGAAAAGAATCAAACGCGCAAATAAATTCTCCCAGCTACCATTAAAGACGTGCTCGCAAATATCGATAACGTAAAATACACAAGTTGAGCGTGAACATGAGTATGTTGCGTGAACATGAGTTTGTGAAAATGCTCTTATTAATCAACTATCACTCCCTTCTTTACAGTCAATTCATTCACTTCGCTCATTGCTCGTTTACAGTAAATACATTTACATTCCCTAGTCATGAGCGAAGCGAATGTGACTTGCTCAAGCGAATCGTTCATTCGTTAGTTCATTCACTAACATTCACTAGTTCATTCATTAGTTCGTTTGCTTACATTCGCTAGTCACATGAGCGAAGCGAATGTGACTTGCTCAGGTGACTTGTTCTTGTGAATCGTTCATTCGCTAACATTCACTACTCAGATTCGCTACACTCATATGACTAGCTCATGTGATTTGCTCTTGTGAATCTTCTCAGTCACACGACAAGTCACGTTCGCTTCGCTCACGTTATTCCTCACGTGACTTACTCCTTCCCCTCAAACTTCTCGAGCTTCCTCGTTCCCTCCTCCCAACTAACACCCCCATACGTAATCTCCTTGATCGCCGCCACAACGTCCTCGTACAGCCCCCTAACCTGCTTGGTGCTGTCTCTCTCACGCAAAGTCACCGACTCGTCGCCCACCGACTCAAAGTCAATGGTGATGCCAAACGGCGTGCCCAACTCGTCGTTTCTCGCGTACCTCTTGCCAATCAGCGCACCAGAATCGTCCACCTTGAACGGAATCTGCTGCTTTCTCAAAAACGCGGACACCTTCTTCACCACCGGCTGCAACTCCGCAGTCAGCGACAACGGCACCAACAACACCTTCGTAGGCGCAACCAAAGGCGGAAGCGACAAAACACCCCTGTCAGCATCCCCAGCCCTCAGCCAGTACTGGTGCTCGAAGATCAGGTAGATAATACGGCCAATACCAAAGGACGGCTCGATCACATTGGGCGTGAACTCACGAATGTGCTCGGTTCTGGTGACTTTCTGGATCTTGATCAAGTCAGAGTCGACCTCAAACTCGCTGCCGTTCACCTTCACAACCACCTTGCCGTTGGCCTCCAACTCCTTCTGCAATCCCTCCAACTCACACTCGGTTCTCTCCACCAACCACTTCTCAATGGCACCGGCATCCTTTCTGAACTTCGGCCCAAACTTCTTCTTGGCAATGTCGATCTCGGTTCTCTCGACCACCAATGGCTCAGGCAACGCCTTTCTCACCACCAACTTCTCGTTTGTTCTCGCCGAGTGCACACTCAAGTCGTACGCGGATCTGTCCGCACATCCCACACACTCAATCCACCCGTAGGACGTGTGCAATTCCGCGTCCCAGCAGTCGGCCGCGTAGTGCGCCATCTCGTTGGCCATGTGCTGTCTGAATCTCAATCTGTCGGTGTCCACACCGATTTTCACCAAAAAGAGGTAAATTCTCGCAATAAAATACCCAAGCGTTTCGTTGTCGACCATTCCACTGGAAACGGCCTCGCCAACAGTCTTCTCAACCACCTCGGTGGATCCGGACTGCTGGACGCCCTTGGAAAGAAAACGCAACTTGACATCGGCAACCTCGTGGAATTTCGCGTGCGACTTGTCTGCAGGATCGACGAAATGCTCGATCTCCGCCATCAAAAACTCACGGACACGCAAAAGACCCGCACGAGGCGCAATCTCGTTTCTGAACGACTTCCCAATGGAGGCAGACGCAAACGGCATCTTCTCGTTGTTGAAATCCAACAATTTCGAAAAGTTCAAAAACTGGCCCTGGGCGGTTTCTGGACGCAAAAAGCCCTTCATCTGGCCAGACGGCCCAATGGCGGTTTCAAACATCAAATTGAACTCAATTGGCGGTTCAAGCTTGCCGCCGGTGCCCGGGTTGCAGATGTTGTACTTCTCAATCAACTGGCCAAGCTCCGGGCCAGAATACCCGTCGATTTGCGCGAGGTTGTTTTCGTACATTTGGACCTCCTCGTCCGACAACTTGACGTTTTTGATCTCCTTGACCTTCTTTTTTCTCTTCTTCTTGTCCTCGTCCTCCTCGGCTTCCTCTACGGCGATTCCGCGCGCGGCTTTGTCGCCTTTGAGGCGTGCCTCGAGGACTTCCTCGACAAGATGGTCGGCTCTGAAAATCTCGCCGGTTTTGAGGTCCTTGCACATCCAATCCGCGAATTTGTCCACGTGGCCGGATGTCTTGAGGACCTCGTGCGGGGTCAACATCGTGGTGTCGACCTCCAACATGTCCTCCTCGAGAATGAAGTGTTTTCTCCATGTGTCGACGATGTTGGCCTGGAATGCGCAGCCTGGCGGGCCGTAGTCGTAGAGGCCGGAAACACCGCCGTAGATCTCGAAGGCGGGCGCGAAGAAGAATCTTCTCTTGAGGACTTGCTCTAGTTGTTCTCTAGAGAAGGGAGCAGACTTGGTGGACATGGTTCGTATGAGGCGAAGAATGGTGGAGTGAAAGAAAAAAAAGAGAAAATGCGAATAAAAAACGACACCGAAAGGTGTCGATTTTTGTGAGTCAAGAAAAAGGCTAAGATTTATGATTTTATTGAAGACTATTTAAAAGACAGCCGCAGGTTGATAAAAGATAATTGAGGAGTGGTTTTTGAAGAGCCGTAGGCTGATGAAAGATAATTGAGGAGTGGTTTTTAAAGAGCCGCAGGCTGATAAAAGATAATTGAGGAGTGGTTTTCAAAGACAGCCGCAGGCTGATAAAAGATAATTGAGGAGTGGTTTTTAAAGAGCCGCAGGCTGATGAAAGATAATTGAGGAGTGGTTTTTGAAAATGTAAAAACGACGACCGTGTCGTCATCAAACGTTTTGGAGAGTAGTTTTTAAAAGACGACCGCAGTTCGTCATAAAACGTCTTTTGAAGAGTGATTTTTCAAGACAAAGTCGCCATAAAACCTCATTTGGAGAGTATTTTTCAAACAAACGAGGTCGCAATAAAACCTCATTTGACTTGATACTAAAAGGAATACCAGAATCTGATAAACGATACCTTGTTAGTTTTATACTCCAAAGGTTGTCCGGAGGTCTGATTTAAGGATATTTGTGGGAATATATTGTCCTTTTTGTCTGAGCGTCCTGCATATAAAACCCTCAGGAATGATTTTCAAAAAGACGACCATAGTCATAAAACGATAACAGAAGGCTTAATTTACAAACGACAGCCGTAGGCTGTCATGAAACGTCGTTTGAAGAGTGATTTCTAAAAAAACAGCCGTAGGCAGTCATAGAAGGTTCCATAACAGTTCCTAAAGAAATAGGCCTTATAACTGATTGTGGTAGCACATATGATCTGATTTCGTCATGTCTACCCTTTTGATGGTGGCCTGCATATAATTGTTAGTAGGAAGCTGTAAGAGGCTGTCAAAAGCAGAGAATTTGGGTGATTTCGGAACAGATCGGGGTTGTAGAGCATCAATTTGGAGTAGTTTCGAATAGACAACCCGAAAGACAATCGCGCGTTGCCAGAAGTAACAAAAAAACGCAGATGCTCGAAAAAAGTAGTACTTATATTTATTCTTTGTTTGATAACCCGAGAACTTAAATGTTGCTCGTTTCTCTATTGCTCAGCTTCTCTCTACTACTCTTAAGTTGCTCACTCAAGTTCTCTCTACCACTCTTTAGTTATTTGCTCCTCAAGTTCTCTCAACTCTCTTTGCTCACGCGCTTCGCTGTTCACTCAAAACTTCTTCACTTCGCCCACACCGCTGCAAAACCCATCCTTTTGAAAAGCCCAGCATGGAGTTCAAGATCACCAATTCTCCATCTCTACCATCATTTTCTTGACTTCGTTCAGTCCACTCAATATATACATCACTCTCTATAATATTCATTGTCTATAATCCCTATTCACTAATCCACAACTATAATTCTCAATTTTCGCATTCTCATTCGAATTCTTTCAAGCTGTATTCCACTTTCTCGCTCAATTTCCATTTTCTCGTCTTGTTTCGACTTCATTCGTACCTCTTGCTCAACCATCATCCATACTCATGTCCCTCAAAAAAGGTACTTTCAAGATCGTTCCTGGCTGTCCTTTGATCGTTATCCAGCAAAATCAACATCAACACGGCGCATATCTAATGACATGAATTCCCCAACAGTCATTCCAGAAGCCAAAATTCACTCTGTCACAAGAAAACCGATTTCCTGTAGGAAAAAACAGGCTGCACAAATTACCCACATGCTGCGATTCTCAAGACCAGAAATCTCCTTGACACGCTTTCTTTCGCAGTAATCAATATATTAGTCTCCTTTTGAATGTTCCGCTTCCAGAGTCGAAATATTAGTCTGTTTTTTTGTAAATCTCTCTGCTTCCAGAATCGAAGTCGCTTTCGATTGGTCTGACTTTTGAATCTCCCGCTTCCAGAGTCGAAATATTAGTCTGTTCTTTTGTAAATCTCTCTGCTTCCAGAATCGAAGTCGCTTTCGATTTGTCTGGCTTTTGAATCTCCCTCTACCAGAGAGCTGGCTAGAAGTCGCTTTCCGCTCCGCAGAAAACGAACAATCTGCTTACTCCTTTCCGCTACTCCTTGCTCCGCAGAAAGCGGGAGATCGCAATCCATCCCCCCGTCACCACACAACTCACCCCAAACACCATATCAAACCACCGGTCTATAAACTCCACCTCCTTCGCCGACCCCACCTTGCTCAGATTTCCCCCCAGCAACGACAAGATCTGCGAAATCTGCGCCGAAAGCGTGGCAGGGAGGTTCGTCCTGATCAACAACGCCGTAGCCATGGTGTAGACCCCCAAAAGCTCCGCCACAAACAAGTGTTTCAACCACTTCTTCACGTTTTTGTCGTGGCGCGTGGAATTCGGGAGCATTTTCGAAAACGAACGGAACGTCACTAGCACACTTGACATCAGGCACACAAACAAACTGCCTGAAAGCACGAAACTGAGCTGGCTGGTGAGTTGCAGCTCCAAAATGCCCCAGCTCAGAAAGATCGTCAAAAGCAATTTCGCCAAAGTGGTCGCTAGGGCGTCTTTGTGGGCCACTGGCGGTGCTCCCTCGTGGTCTGTGATCACCGCAGAGTTGATTCGAATGGTGTGGTCGGCAAAAATGAACAGAGGAATGCGAATCACCAAAACCACCACTATGCGGTACACACAGTACACGGCAAACGCCATGTTTGCCCAGTGGAGAATGCTGTAGAAGAGTCTGTCGCGTTTTTGGACCTGTTGGAGGCGAAACTTCTCGATTAACGAAGCCAACTCGTCGTAGGTGTTGTTGCGGACTTTTATGAGGGAGTCGCTTTGGGACACTAGGCCGGAAAGCAGTGCAAATGACTGGACTTTGTGGAGGAAAGAGGGACGGCTGGGGAGGACGTATGGATTATCATCGTGTTCATTGGGGATTTGGTGATTTTTTCCATCAAATATGCCAGTGTAATTTTCGGTTCCACTATAATTTCCGCTATAGCTTTTTCCGCTGTTGCTTTCTCCACTAATTCCGCTATTTCCATCTCCCCTTTCCTTCTTCAACATCGCACAAACCCCGTTGTACGTCTCCACCATCCTGTTTATCTCTGCCGGGGTGACTTCCCCCCCTTTTCGCATCCTATCTAGCGACAACTTGTACGGAGTCAGCGTGGACCCAATCCCCGACAAAATCGCCAAAATCGTGATGCCAGCGACCGCGATTTCGTTCACTTTGGTCTCCACGAGCGACCGCAGGCCCGTGCTGAAGTCCAGCGAGATTTCCCCGCACTTGTGGAGCACCCAGAGCCATAAAACGTAGGAAATGCCCGTGTAGACTGCGGACTTGGATTTTTTTTGCGAGGGGACCAATTCGTTGGTCACGAGGAGACTGGTGATGAAGAACGGCACGGCAAAGATGAGTAGCATCACGAGAACTGTGATTGTGTAGCGGAAGAAGCCGATTCGGGTGTCTTCGGTGAAGAAAAGGTCGCCGATTTCGCACATCATCAAGAAAACAAGAAGGATGCTGGTGGATATGGACACGGCGAAGACGAATCCGACAATCTGGTTGCGTGTTTTGTCGATATCGAACATGGTTTTGAAGTCCTGGTTCTCGGTGATGCGCGATATCAGGACTTTGTGCTGGTAGTTGATGGTGGCGATGGTGTCATTGAGGGTGGAGTTGAAGGGGATGAGCAGGGAGCGGTAGATGTAGTAGACCCATGTGGTGAGGGATAGATGGAGGAGGGGGAGGAGCATGTCGTTGGAACAGAAAATAGAAATATGGAGAAGATAAGTGTAGATTAAGAGAGTGTAGATTAAGAGAGTGTAGATGAACATGGATAAGGGTAGATTAAGAGAGTCTACATGAACATGGATGACATCTAAACTAAGAAAGTGTAGATGAACATGGATAAGAGTAGATTAAGAAATCGTAGACGAACATGGACAGACAGGTAAAATAAGAAAGTGTAGAGCAGGAAATGTAGATTATGGATTAAGAGCATACATGATTAGGGAGAGGAGGCTTTTAGAGAATGGAGAGGGCATCAAGAGAAAACATAACTACATAGAATGAAGGGTTAGAGGATATATTGCTTGGTTGAGAGAGTACGATGGTAGATAAGAATAGACGATAACGAGGACCATAAGAAAGATAGACTAATAAAGAGAAGACTGAATAAAGACTAATGGAGAAAGACTGAATAAAGACTAATGGAGAAAGACTGAATAAAGACTAATGGAGAAAGACTGAATAAAAGACTAATAAAGAGAAGACTGAATAAAGACTAATAGAGAAAGACTGAATAAAAGACTAATGGAGAAAGACTGAATAAAGACTAATAAAGACTAATAAAGAGAATAAAGAGAAAGCAGGAATATGTAGTCTGACAAATTGCGAAAACGATTAGGATGGCAAATGTGCTACGAAGGGTGCTTTTGATGTGAGAATTTGAATGAACTTGAGAAATTTTGCAACGAAAGGAGATATGCAGAAGTAGGCTTCTATTCTATAGATTTCTCAAATGATGTAGACTTCTCAGTTGTTTCATCCACAATGATCCGTTATCACCATTCATCGTTCTATCACCATCCTTCATTTTTCTGCTCATTCTCCAAATTCTCACTTTACGCTAATCTATTGAATTTTTCTCGCTATTCTCGCTAATCATTCTCGCAATGCTCTGTTTGATTTTTTTCGCTATTCTCCTAATCAATCTTTCTCGCTATTTTCGCTACTATGTTTATCAATACGTTATCACTACACACCTCTCCAAATCGGTCGTTCTTCTCGCGCTATCTGTACCCCTACTCGCTATCCATCTCACGCTGATCTCTCTCACAATACTTCTCATCGCTGATCCTCTTGCCCATCGAGTTCTAGCTCTTTTTTTCCACGATTCTTCGCATCACATCTCGATTATCCCAAAATGATACTTACTAGTCAATAAGGGAATTCTTTAAATATAAGAATTCTTACTTTTACAAATGGTTTTTTATTATATAATTATCTGTCTATACTCCCTTTTCTTCACTTCCCGCTAAGTTCTCAACTTCTTTTTCTCAGCTCCTCGCTAAATATTTCTGCTATTTGCATCACACGATAAGTATTCTCGCTAACCTCCCGCTAGCTATTTTTCTCTCGCTAACCTCCCGCTAGCTATTTTTCTCTCGCTAGCCTCCCGCTAGCTATTTTTTTACCTCGCTATCTCTCACTATTCCAAATCATCAATTATTGATATCTCCAATATCCCTTGAAATAACGCTATTTCTTACAACCTCCACTCCCTCGTGCATTCCACTGCTCCAATACCCTGTCCACTATCCCCAAAGACGCTCCACTACGTCCGGCCATCTTCGCTTCGCTTTGCTATGTTCGCTAATTCTTCTTCTCTTTTCTCTTTTTTTCTTCACCAACATGCCCATGAAATTACGTGCCGAGAAGAAGATGCGCAAGCATCTTCTTGAACAGCTCAAAGCCCGCAAAATCCTCGGCGCGCGCATCGCTGCCGAGCCCAAGACCCCCGCCGAACTCTCGCTGATGGATTTCGCGCCGCAGGTCTTCCTCTTCAAGAACCTCTTCTCGGGCCAGGTCCTCTACTCGCAGGTGCCCGCGTTCCACCAGAACCAGATCGAGGCGCAGTTCCCGCGCGCCAACTGGGAAAACAGAAAGCCCGCGCGCAGAAACGACCTCTGGCGCGTCATGTGCGTCGCGACATTCGCGAACTACGAGTACGCGAATGCGGCATACAACGGATTGGTCCAGTTGCGTGTGGCACGTGACACCGTGCAGCGCGAGGAGGCCAAGGCGATGCGTCGTAAAAACGACGAGGGGAACACGTGGTACGCGGGGCAGTACCGGCCCACGTACTCGCAGGAGGCGGTCGCGGACTTGGCGCATGTCGTGGATGAGTTCGAGTTGGAAAACACCGCGGTTCTGTGGGAGGCGTTGTGGCGCATGGGCGCGGAGGAGCACTGGCGGGGGGATTTGGTGGAGCACGAGGAAATTGGGGGGTTCAATCCAAAAAATGAGAGTGTTGTGTTGGATGAGTTGAGGGAAAGGGGATTGAACAGGTTTAGAAACATTAGCGAAGCGAGCGAGAACGTGAGTGAAGAACAGAAAGTGACTGAGCAGTCGCAGTGAATGGCGAAGCGAATGGAAATGGTTAGTGATCGTGAAGGTGACAAAGAGTTGAGAGCTAAAAATGTGTTGCGAGATTATTAAGATAGGAGACTGTAAATATAGGAGAATAGATAGGATAATAGTAGTGAGACGTATAAGAGAAGATGTGTATATATTGATGAGAAGTAATCTTAAGAGTTGATAGAGTGGAATTAGAACGGCTGTGAAAGAAAAGTGAGTACGCAAGAATTGAAAAATTAGGAAAGTATTAAGAATTAAAATTATGTAAGTATTAAAAATTATAAGAATTAAAATTATGAAGTATTGAGCGTAAGAACTAAAATATTATGTAAGAATTGATGAGAATCTGAGGAAGATGTGATAGTGAGAATAACTGGTGAAAAAGAGAAGTGAAAGTGGATAGATGTTGGAATGGTAATATGAGAATGAAGGGCGTGAACGAACAGAATGAGAATTTAGAAACGATCTTCTGAACATGATAAAGGGGTATTCTGAGCATGACAGGAATGATACTTCAAGAGTAAAAATTATCATAATGATATCTTCTGTAACATTCCTTTGTTCATGTTCAGGCGGAATCAAAGATAGATGTATATTCATTACTTTCCTGATCCAACATCACTTTTACCCCAGAGTGCTTGCGCTAAATATTGTCCAGTACATTTCGGTTTGCGCTCATTGATTAGCATGATTGAGTGATTCTAGTACTGGAATAGTTGTGGGTGCGAAATATTGCTAGATTTGGTATGGGTGCAATTTTTCAATTTTGCTTCAGTGATTATGAGTTGTGCTTTAGCCTCAGTCCTTCTCATAGATAGTGGAAAAAGCAGTTTGTCATAAAACGTGGCCTTCGCTATTCATAAACCCGACGCTATTCATAAACCCGACTTTCGCTATTCATAAACCCGACTTTCGCTATTCATAAACGCGACTTTCGCTACTCATAAAACACGAGCCTTTCGCTTAGCCATGAAACCCGAAACACCCCATACAAGTCGTCAAACCTCAATTGAGACTTCACTACCAGTCGTCAGTTGAACAATACTTGAGCCGCAGTTGTAAAAGTGGGATATCGACTATCTCTCCATGAATTTTGTTCCTACTTGTCTATCCATATTGAGCTTCAATCTTCTGTTTCCAAGCTTACGTAATCCCTTGCAGCCGCAGTCCACAGTCGCAACGTAACGACTGTGGACGCATTGTATCAATCCTGGTCACACGAACCCAAAAGGTTTAGCAACAACTGACTGATCATCACAAACCGAAGTTAGGATCATATTCACTCCATGTAAATTCGAGAAAACGTGTGTCTAGTGTTACTCGTTGATGTTGACTCAAGTGAAATACTAGCTCCTCCATTTACTCGAGTGAATTACTAGCCCTCCATTCACTCGTTGAAGCTGATTCAAGTGAATTACTAGATCCTCCACTTGTATCAGACGACCGCAATTATGAATTTGATATTCTTGGCTCACACATTCATGTTTCATTCATTTTCATTCGCTTATATTCTGGCTCAGCATTCACTTCATGTCTCATTCGCTCGCGCTTGTGCCACACTAATACAAGAAGAACCACACCCATATTCAGCTCTTCCAGATGCTGCTCCTTTTCCCCCGATCCGATCCCCTAATTAGGCAACTATTCGCTTCACGTGACATAACTAAATCCGACCGCCACATTGCATATGTGGAGTCGATGTGCGGAATTGGTCACATCCGTTTTTTGAGGCCGCCTTAAAAATCGGCCGTTCGCAAAAAAAAGAGAAAAGATAAGACAGAGGATCAGGATTCAGAATACAGAACGGTACGACTAATACGACGCAGAACAGTACGATACAACAATATAACACGACAATACGATACGACAATACAACACGACAGCACGATACAACAATACGATACAACGATACAGACCACTATAAACAAACAGGAAATTAGAATACATAAAAAATTTCCAGTCATCACTTTTGACCGCATATTCATACGACTCACATTCTCGAATACCTTTCGAGCAGCCACTGTATCCTTATATTTGGCTCCCTTCCATCGAACAATACAATAGCCCAGTCTTTCGACCACTTGGATCCTTAATCCTACACTTGCATTTCGATCGGATCAAATACAATCAAAATCCTGTTATGGACTTCTACTACCGCAAGCTGCTTGGCAACGGGGCCATAGCAAGCAAGTTCCGCATCTCCAGTGTGGTCAGCCCAACTTTTGTCCAGCTGAAACAGCTGAACCTACGCACCAAAACCGAAACCGAAGTCGAGGAAAAAACCGAAAACAGCGAAACACACCACCCCAACAACTGCAATCGGTGCTACCGGTTGAAAAAGAAGTGTTCCCGCGAATACCCCAAATGCTCCACATGCTCCAAAACAGGCTCGCAGTGTGAATACATCATCCGCAGCAACAAACGCAGAAAGCGCGAAAAACTCGAGGATTTTAAGGTCAAGACCGACAAGGACTTTGTGGTGGAAAAGTCGGAAATAGTCAGCGACAAAAGCGAAGAGGAATTTGCAGTCAGCACGAATAGAGGACCCGGAGTGCCGATTGCGAAACCTTTTTCTGATCACAGATTGTCTGATCACAGACTGTCTGAACACATATCTGTTTCGTCAGATAGGTTGTCTGTATCGCTGTTGGTTCATAATGACGAGCCACAGGAACAAGGAAAAGTCGAAAAAAGTCGTCCTGTGAGATCCACACAAAACCACCTCCACGCATTGAGTCGCGGCCCATCGCGGACCATCGAACTTTTGAAGAAACTGCTTTCGTCCCGCGGTCCCAACACACGCGAGGAACTCATAAATCTCAAGCTGATGCCGCTCGATCTCCCCGTTTTGTATGTTGCGAGCTTTTTCGAAAACTTCTCGCACAAGTACCCGTTTTTGAGCCGCCCGGACGTGAAAAACAAGCTCGAAAAGACGAATTTCGCCAACGAGCTGATTGTGGACATCGACATGTACCTAGTGATGAGCATCGGGGCGCTTTTGATGGGGCGCAAGCACTTTGAGGAGCATTTTTCGGCCAAACGCATCGACAGCATAATCGACGTTTTGAACATGGACTTGGGGGGTGTTCCGCCGCAAGAAGTGGAGGAATCGGTCAAGTTGTTGCTTTTGCTTGTGATTTACAACTTGGTCTCGCAAAATGCGACGATGGCGTGGAACTTGTTGGGGGTGTTGAATCGTTTGGTGGTGCAATTGCGGTTGTATGCTGGCACCCTGGAGGTGTTGGAGCGTATGGTCTGGAGCGTGCACAACCTCGATGCTGAGCTTCTGTTGCTTTTGAAGCGTCCGTCGCAATTTCCGCATTCGTACAACAAATGTGCGGTTCCAGCCAAAGCGTTGTACGAGGGAGAAAGCGTTGAGTTGATTGCGCTGGAAATCGCGTACCAAAAGCTCAGTACACTTCTTCTTGACCAGCTTCTTAGACAGAACAGCGAAGGATTGACTGTTTTGCTGAGTTCGCTCGAAAAATGGAGAATTCAGGCGCTGCTGTCGAATCACACGGCATATGCGCAATCGCCGTTGCTTCAGGATGCGACGTCTTTGGTGAACTTGAACTACTACTACTTGCTGGTGGAAATGGACCAGTTGTCGCCGATTGAGCTGCTTCAGTATGTGTTTCACTTTTTTTCAAACTCGTTTTCGCTCTTGATTCTGGAGACGGAAACCGGCAAGCAAACGCCAAAGATCTCGGTGAGGCAGCTGCTCACGTGGCGGGCCAAACTCAACAATGTGCTCCGGTACATGATGGCGCTGTTGGGGCGTCTTTTGGTGCTGTCGGAGGCGAATTTGGAGGCTTCGTTGAAGTTGAATGAGTTCAACAGCAATTTGCAGTTGGTGGTAAACTTGTTGCGGTATGTGAAGGAGAACGGGGGAGGAGATTTTGGGGTGGAGGAGTTGCAGGGGTTGAGTGTTCGGTTGATGGGGTTGAATTTGTTGGGGGGTGGGGAGGGGAGAAATACCATAGCGAAGGAGGTGATGCTGTTTGAGACGATCGAAGGATGTCGAGTGGAGATATGATAAGGAATAAGTGAGAATAGAATCAGATTTTCTGGATACGAGTTTCGAGAATAGAATGAGATTTTCGAGAATATCAGATATTCTGGATAAATTGACAAAGAAAATAACCGTGCGAAATTGGATTATATCTGGGTGAAACTATCGAACCTCTTGTGATATTCACCGAGATACCAGATATCGACATTTATGAAAACAGTGCAACGATTGGAAGACACAATTCAGGTTTCAGCTGTCGACAGGCAAAAGCGTCGAACCAATCACTCAGAAGAGACAGTGTACTATATTTGTATATTAGGGTATAAAATGTATTATAGGATAGACAAAGGTAGTCTGCTGGTTGGAAATTTTCAGTACGTACCAATCAACTCAGAAGCGACAGTGTACTATAATTGTATCTTAGGATAAAATGTTTTATTATATTAGACAAAGTGGTAGTCAGTGTTGGTTGCGAATTTTGCAACCATTTTTGCAAGGTACGTTTGGAACGAGTTTACATGAGCGAAGCGAATAGAATACATTTTGAAATAAACATGAATAGAATACATTTTGAAATAAAGATGAATATTAGCATTTTTATTCGTATGCAAAATATCATTCTTTTCAATTATATTTAGTTGGAAGTAAATCTCTCAATTATAAAAACTAGAATTTATATAAATGATGGGGTCTCTCTACACTGATTCCATATACTTCATTAATCAAACATGTCACTTACGTACTCTTTGTTCTTTGCTGCTCTACACTGATTTCATATACCTTTCATTAATCATACATACATTCCTATTCAGCAATTTGTGCACGGTAGGCTCTTTCAAGCTCGGCCCTCTTTTCTGGGCTACCGTCCAATGGCCCGTCGATCATCTGCTGCGTGACACCGTTACTGATCAACGTCTTCCAAGTGTTTCTTTTCTCAAAAGCATTGAGACCAAGCTGGTAGTCACGGAATGCGGACATGATCTCACCTTGCGATTCAGCGACAAAAGGACCAATGTGTACGGACTCTTGGTCCAAAACCTGGCCACCAATCAATGCAAATTCAGAAGGCTTTCCGTTGTTTTCAACAACGATTTCGGAACCATTGCGCTTGAAGAACGCATTCTGGTACTGCTTCACCGTTTTACCGTCGATAGTGACTTCACCCTCCAAAACGTAGAGGAAGTAGTTCACCTCGGGATCCACCTCCTGTCTGTAAGTAGCGTTGTTTTTGAGCTTGCCATAGTAGTAGTCCATCGGAGTGTAAGCCAACTCCTTGATGGACTCAACGCCGTAGGACTTACCAGAGATGACCTTCACTTCAAGGTCACCGTCTTGATCGGTGACTGTGGGAATCTCCCACGCCCTTAAGTCTCTGTATCTTGGTTCGCAACCCTTCAAGTTGTGAGGCAAGTCAACCCACAACTGTAAACCAACTGTAGGTGACCCATCGTCATTAGGAACTGGCATCTCTGAGTGAACAATTCCTCTCCCAGCAGTCATAAACTGCAAGTCGCCTGGGTACAAAATACCCTTGGATCCAGTGAAGTCCTCATGCGCAAATCTGCCCTTAAGCATCAAAGTGACCGTTTCCTGTCCCTTGTGTGGGTGCTCTGGGAATCCCAGGCTGCCTGAACTAGAGAAATGGTCAAACATAAGGAACGGGTTGTGGGTTTTTGCCAGGGCAACACCAATGGAACGGCGTACCATCGCACCGGCTCCCTCTGGGGTGTAGATGGCGTTGACAACCTTCAAGACAGATCTGGCTTTGTTCATAGAATCGTTAGTTGTGGTGGTAGTGGTAGAGCTCATAAGTTTTTGATTTTTTATAGAGATTTTGACATTGGAGGGATCAATCATCTCCTTATATACTCCACTTTTGTAGTTTCTGGAACATTGTGGTATTTTCTCAGTGCACGGCTGAGTGAGGGTCTCTAGTCATATTGACTAAAATCAAAAAAAAAAATCACAATTACTAAAATCTTAGTCCAATTCGTCAGCACTTTTCCGTTACGAGCGCTGTGATCTAATCATAAGTCAGTGCTTTGGAAGAAGTAAACCGATGCAGCCCTACAGGTCTTCTGCTTCTTGTCAAGGCGGTGCTATACTCCTAGTTGGTTACAGTAAACTGAGCAGCTTACTAGTACAAACTGATCTCTTTAAATCGTACTCCGCTACGAAAAAGTATTGAAATGAATGGAATTTAGTAGTGACATTATCCTGTACGCTTGGGAACGGGAGACAATATGTGACCCCGCACTCACTCCGTTAAATGCTGTAATAATCGTTGACATACGAGTCGTAATTCATGTCTAACAACTGTTAGCCGCAACTATCCAACAGTTCACGAATTGAAAATCTTAATGCAGTTTCTTAACCATGTGCAAATATGGCTGCAAGAATATTTGGTCCAGCTTGATATCATCAATCAGTCTCTCAATTCCCAATAAAACGCCCCAAGAATATTAGCGAAACTACATGTATACTAATACTTGCAAGATACCAGAAAAGGGCACTGAAAATTATTCCTATTTCCTATTCATCTCGAACATAGGCACCTAAAAAATGCACTGGTTTCAACATCACAACTTTCCTAGCGTGTTTAGAGACAGGAAATATATGACATGTTTTCGGCATTTTCCTTTACATCGAATAGGACGCACTGAGGAGTCGCGGCCTTTGTGGCCCCTGAGAGTGTCTGGGTGAGTAGACGGGAGTAGAAGAATAATGGATAAAAGTAGAACTGAGCGACGTTTTTTTTGTACGCGATAATACGAGACAAGAAGCGCCGAAGGAATGGAGAAATCGTAGGAAGGGACGAGGAGGACGCTGACAAGCCCCACGAATTGATTGGCGCTCAAAATGTTGATTTTTCATTTCTATAGAAAGACACCTTTCATATATTAGTAATGCAAAGCATGAAGGGAAATGAACGAGTATTATATAACAATGAGAGGACACCGGTAAGCGAGTGTGAACGACTGCATCGAACTAACATTGTATTATTAAAACTGAACTCAGCATATCTTTTAACTAGTCTAATCACATTCACTGGTATTCACTTCGCTCATAACTGCGTTTCATCAGCGGCTCCCGTATCCATCCGATTATCACGTTTTTGTCGGTTGCCAGCTTGCAAATGTCGGTTGTTTATAATAGGGTTAGGAATGGAGATTGTTCCGTGGTGCCTTGCTAGTCCATTTGGTGCGCGTAAATCCGCCCTGAAAAACCGCTTCCCCGGATTGTTTTTCCACGGAGCGGAAGAGGCGGAGAAGTGGATAGAATGGAAAGGAAGGGATCTTAATAGGGGCTTGTATATACGGGAAGATGGTTTTGAGCGATAGTGTTGATGCGGGACAGTTTTGTTTGTACACTTGGACCTGTCTCTACGGGGCGAACTAAGGGGTAAAAATTGCTGCAAAAGTATAAAGACTCGACGGATTGGAAAAATTCGAGGAAAAGTGTTGCAAGAGGTAGTTTTGCGATATCGTACTGAGTGATACTGGTACTGAATTGACACTGATAGATTGGTACTGAATTGATACTGAAAGATTGGTACTGAATTGATACTGAAAGATTGCTTGATACATTTGGATTTCGATACATTGGAGAAATCATACATTGAGTTTTGATTTTATACACTGATCCATTGGTATTGGCTTTGATTTATTAATCCATTGATATTGGCATTGATTAATCCATGATATTGATAACAGTTCTCTGATATTGATACACAGATCCATTGATATTATTGATCCATTTGGTCCGATAGCGAAACATTTATACGGTACTGAGCCATCTTGAACTAACCCCTGTTGATATTGAATAATTGGGTACTTTGGAGTAGATACTGATCAAAAAATTGAAGTCCAAAATTTACCCCTTATCATTATTGCTCAAATCATTGAAATCAGGTTCATTGTATTGGTTATTAATATTTTGAGTTTGATACGCTGAAAATCGTTATTTTTGATAAGGTGAAAAACTGAAAACTGGTGAAATTGAGACTGGTACTGATTTGGACATTGGTGCTGAATTCGACATTCACTGATTTTGATACGTTCTTATTGATAAAGATACGCTCTCATTGAAACTCGGTCTTCGATTTCCACTGGTACGGTTGTGATATTCACAAAATCCTTCAATATTCGCAGATAGCTACGTTCTTACTGCTCACAGTTTTTTGATATTCACAAGATACTAGCGTTGTTACAAAGACGTTCTTATCGATATTCAAAAAGTATAATCTTCCATTCTCGAGGATACTTGACATTGATCTAATTGATCCCATTTCATTTCGACATTTGAGATCAAAATCTGCATCACAATGAGCTTCTTTACTCGTTCGCTTAGCTCAGCTTCACGATCACGTTCGCTCGTGCGAAGCCTTTCCAAATACCCCATCATTGACCACGAATACGACTGCGTGGTCATCGGAGCAGGAGGTGCCGGCCTCAGAGCAGCATTTGGCCTCGCAGAAGCCGGATACAACACGGCGTGCATCTCAAAGCTATTTCCCACACGATCCCACACCGTGGCAGCACAAGGCGGAATCAACGCCGCCCTCGGCAACATGCACAAGGACGACTGGCACTGGCACATGTACGACACAGTCAAAGGATCTGACTGGCTTGGAGACCAGGATGCCATCCACTACATGACACGAGAGGCTCCAGCGTCGATCTAC
This sequence comes from [Candida] loeiensis, assembly GCA_030563775.1. Lineage (NCBI taxonomy): Eukaryota > Fungi > Ascomycota > Pichiomycetes > Serinales > Debaryomycetaceae > Kodamaea > [Candida] loeiensis. The sequence continues at coordinate 242,829 of JAJMKD010000005.1, forward strand.
GAGCTAGAACTGTACGGAGTGCCGTTTTCGCGCAACAAAGAAGGGCGGATCTACCAGAGGGCGTTTGGTGGGCAATCAAAAGAGTACGGAAAAGGTGGCCAGGCATACAGAACTTGTGCGGTGGCAGACAGAACGGGCCACGCACTTCTCCACTCGCTATATGGGCAGGCATTGCGCCACAACACACACTTTTACATTGAGTTTTTTGCGATGGATTTGCTTATGGAAAACGGCGAGTGTGTGGGGGTCATAGCTTACAACCAGGAAGACGGAACTTTGCACCGGTTCCGGGCACATCGGACGGTTTTGGCGACCGGAGGGTACGGCCGGGCGTATTTCTCGTGCACATCCGCACACACGTGTACAGGCGATGGGTACGCGATGGCAGCGCGTGCTGGTTTGCCATTGGAGGACATGGAGTTCATCCAGTTCCATCCGTCGGGGATATACGGGTCTGGGTGTTTGATCACGGAGGGTGCGCGAGGCGAAGGCGGGTTCTTGGTTAACAGCGAGGGTGAACGGTTTATGGAGCGGTATGCGCCTACGGCGAGGGATTTGGCGTGTCGCGATGTTGTTTCGCGAGCGATCACGATGGAGATTAACGAGGGGCGGGGAGTCGGGCCGTTGAAGGACCATATCTACTTGCAGTTGAGCCATCTTCCGAAGGAGGTGTTACACGAGAGATTACCGGGGATATCGGAAACGGCGCACATATTTGCGGGTGTGGATATCACGAAGGAGCCGATACCGGTGATACCAACGGTGCATTATAATATGGGGGGGGTTCCAACGAACTGGAAGGGGGAGGTGATAAGGAGAAGCCAAAGAGCGAGTAATGGGGAAAATAGTCAAGGAGAAACATTTAGTCATGCTTCTGACGAAGTTGTTCCTGGCCTTCTTGCATGTGGAGAAGTCGCTTGTGCTTCTGTCCATGGAGCGAACCGATTGGGTGCAAATTCACTTTTGGACTTGGTTGTTTTTGGGCGTGCTGTTGCGCACACGATCCAGGAGACTTTAAAACCAGGAGCACCTCTTCCGCCTATGGATTCGAGACTCGGTGTGGCTTCGATTGAGAATTTGGACCGATTGCGCACTGCTACGGGGCCCAAGTCCACAGCTGAGATCCGGTTGGCGATGCAGCGCACTATGCAAAAAGGATGTGCTGTGTTTCGTGTTCAGGAGCTGTTGGACCAGTGTGTGGAGGAGATTAGTGCTGTTGATGCGAGCTTCAAGGATGTGGGGACGACTGACCGGTCGATGATATGGAATTCGGACTTGGTGGAGACATTGGAGTTGCAGAACTTGCTCACGTGTGCGGTTCAGACGGCTGTTTCTGCTGCCGCGCGGAAGGAGTCGCGCGGTGCGCATGCGCGCGAAGACTACAGTGAGAGGGACGATGAGAACTGGTGGAAGCATTCGTTGTCGTATCAAACGGAGAGTGGGGAGGGGGTAAGGATGGAGTATAGGGATGTTGTGAAGGTGGGGTTGGAGGGGGAAAAAGGGGTTCCGGCGACAAAGCGATCGTACTAAAGAACTCACACGAAGTGAATGTGAGTAGCTACATGTGCGGTGAAAGAAGTGCATGTGGGTGTTATGTCCAAAGGAACGTTAACGACATGGACGAAGTGAATGTGAATGAGCTAGCATAACAATTAACATGTGCTATACAGACAAATATGGAGGGCTTAACTCATAAATGAACATTGATTCCACAAGGACGAGTGAATGAGATAGTAACAAAGATGTTCTTACACGAAGTGAATGGTTGATAGTCACCGCACGAAGAGCACCTCTTCCAGATTGGTTCCGTTATCATACTGTATATAAAATGGAGGTAAAATTGAGTGGGAATAGAACTGATGTACTTGAAGGGGAATGTAAAACGAGTGAATGGGGGTCACGATGGTGAACATGAATGATGTGGACACTATTTTTGAGCTCGAAATACTCGACTCTACATCTGGCTGCAAAAAGAATAGAGAACTTGAAGGAGCAACAAAAATAGCGAAAGTGAAAGTGATGAGTGAGCCAAACGAAATAAGCGAGTTGAATCATTAAAAACAAGACTGAGAACAAGAAAACCAGTGGGAACTAGAACAAAATTGGAACAAGAATACCAATGGAAAATGAATCAGTGGGAACAGAATATCAGTAATCATCAGCGAGAACAAGTAAATTACGGATGCTATACTATCTGATAACATTTCGTTGAGAACAGGATATCATTTAGAGAGTACATTACTGAGAATAATGTAGTGGAAGTGGGTCTCAAAACTTCAATTTTCATGCAGTACATGTCAGGTTGCATAACCTTGGAGTCGTGGAAGTTTAGGAATTTAGGTTGGTAATCTCGACTATCTGAATGTCTTACCTCAGAATGCAAATTGAATCTCAAATATCAATCTCAAATCTCAGTATATTAGATCAGAATACCGGTTAGTAATCCCAGACAATACCAGCTAATGATCCCATAATTCATTCTAGGTGGATAAATCCCAGAATTACAATTACCAGGTTGATCAATCCCAAGATCTCAAAAAACAAAGTCAATAAAATCTCCGTATATCAGGATCTTCCCTATCTCAGGACTCAGTCCCAAAACATCAGAAAGTATCTTTGTGAAATCATAGAATTTCAGAATCTCAGAATCCAAAGGTGAATCAAATGTCAACCTCACAATCCATCGCAAAATCAAACCTGAATCTCGAATCTAGGTATTTTGGAATCTTAAAAACTTGCTATCTCAGATCAACCTCGGTACCTAAATAATGAATTTCCAATCGAACTCTCAATCTCTAAGTACCATCCCAAAACCTAATCTACTCATCTCGGGACCATATTTCAATCAAGACTATTTACGTAGTCTTTTCGTTCATATACTTCACACCCGATCGTTCTTCCTGATTGTTTGAAATCGTACGACCTCATAGACACCAACATTCTGCTCACATATTCAACGAAACAGTGATGCTACTGTGTCACTATATCACGTTTGAAATGTCACGTGGTAAGCCATATAACCACCCATTCCTCATAGACAGGAGGCCTACGCAATCAACTCCTTAGACTAGCCAAGCTGGCTCACTTATCAGTACTTCAGTTTCAATGGTCAGGTGCGCGTATTCACGTGCCCTATTTTATCTATTCAATTCGTGAATGTTCGCCAATAATTTTCGCCACCACTGACATGCCCCCCAAAGCAGACTGGGACAAATACGTCGCGCCCGAAGACGACGACAAAGCCGAGAAAATCACCCCCCTCAGCGAGGGCGACATCCAGGTCCTCAAAACCTACGGAATTGCGCCCTATGCCAGCTCGCTCAAGAAGATTGAGAAAGACCTCAAGGCAATCGAGGAGCGAATCAAAGAGAGCATTGGGATCAAGGAATCCGACACGGGATTGGCACCGCCACACTTGTGGGACGTCATGGGCGACAAACAGCGTCTTGCCGAGGAGCACCCGCTCCAGGTAGCGCGGTGTACGAAAATCATCGAAACCGTGACCCCTGTCGAAGGCTACAATCTGAGCGCGTTCAAAAACGCCGACAACCGCACGAAATACGTCATCAACATCAAGCAAATTGCCAAGTTTGTGGTCGGTTTGGGCGACCGTGTGTCGCCCACCGACATTGAGGAGGGAATGCGTGTGGGAGTCGACAGACAAAAATACGAGATCCAGTTGCCGTTGCCGCCGAGAATCGACCCCTCGGTGACCATGATGACGGTGGAGGAAAAACCGGATGTGACCTACAGCGATGTGGGTGGGTGCAAGGAGCAGATTGAGAAGCTCCGCGAGGTGGTGGAGTTGCCGTTGCTTTCGCCAGAGAGGTTTGTAAAGTTGGGCATAGACCCACCAAAGGGCATTTTGCTCTACGGGCCGCCAGGCACAGGGAAAACGTTGTGTGCCCGTGCGGTGGCAAATAGGACCGACGCGACATTCATCCGGGTGATTGGGTCGGAATTGGTGCAGAAGTACGTGGGTGAGGGGGCGAGAATGGTTCGAGAATTGTTTGAAATGGCGCGCACAAAAAAGGCATGTATCATTTTCTTTGATGAGGTGGACGCGATTGGCGGGGCGCGTTTTGACGACGGTGCGGGTGGAGACAACGAGGTGCAGAGAACGATGTTGGAGTTGATCACGCAGTTGGACGGGTTTGACCCGAGGGGCAACATCAAGGTGATGTTTGCCACCAACAGGCCAAACACGTTGGACCCGGCGTTGTTGCGTCCCGGTCGTATTGACCGTAAGGTCGAGTTTTCGTTGCCGGACTTGGAGGGGCGGGCGAATATTTTCAGGATCCACAGCAAGACGATGAGTTGCGAGAAGGACATCAGGTGGGAGTTGATTTCGCGGTTGTGTCCGAATGCAACGGGTGCGGAGTTGCGGTCGGTGTGCACAGAGGCGGGGATGTTTGCGATCCGTGCGAGGAGAAAGGTGGCGAGCGAGAAGGACTTTTTGAAGGCGGTGGATAAGGTGATTAAGGGGAATTTGAAGTTTAGCAGTACGAGTGAGTATATGCAGTATAATTGAGCGAAAGATTCTGAGTGACATGAGCGAAGCGAATGGAGCGAACGCGATCAAAAATATTTCGAGTGCGAAGCCAATGGAGCGGATCAACATTTCGAGTGACATGAGGGTATTTAGTATCCTGAGAGGTATTCGAGAGATGCGTTCAATGAAGCTTCATGGAAATGCCGCCAAAGAAGGTTCCTAGTGAAAAGCGTCAAGATTCTAGTGATGGAAAATGCTGAATGAAAACATGGTCGAATGTGGAGAATTAGATTGCAAGAGAATGTGGTTAGAAAATAAAAATTGTATGAGAAGTGTAACAGATGCGGAGTGTTGTGAGTAAGAAGGCTTAGTGACGAGCGAATACGCAGTGTAGTGGGCTTCAATGAGAGTAAGTGGGCATGAGGCGAATGTGAAAGTATTCCATGTGAGTCAAATGGAGAATACGTATAAGTGAGTCGGAGAATACGTATAGGTGAGTCGGAGAATGCGTATAGGTGGGTCGGATATCCTATAGGTGAGTCGGAGAATACGTATAATTAAGTCAAATTGAGAATAACAGTATTTTAAAAGTGAGTCGCATGTGAACAGAGTGTTTTCCTCGTCCATGTGTTCGAGCACACTGGGAGTATTGAGAAGATACACATTGGTCACAAAAATTGTATACAATCAGTTAAAAATCTGTAAAAATGATTGGAATTTGAAGTGAGAAGAATTCAAATGAAGTGGATCCAGAGAGGTTTTGTTTCGTGAGAACAGATATTGAAGAGGTATATTAGTAAAGAGAATCGCGTGAAGAACGAGGGGCAATGAACTATTGAACTTTTGAATTTTGATCTTTGGGAACCAAAAATCAGGGACTTTGACCAGTGAAGATGTGAGCTAGATGAAAGACTGTTTCAGGAAGGTGGCATAAACAACATTGATGTGGAATGAAATCGGTTAAATCACCTGGATCTACTCATAGCAGGAAAATTAGTGGAATTAGACTACCTTGTTCGACTTCTCGTTGATTGCATAGAGGCATTAATTCCTCTCTTTATCCAAGTCTCCTCAATTTCCCTATGTCTTCATTTTTTTCTGCAGGTGCCCTTAATACATGGTATTCTTTTCCCTTTTGGGATATTTGGCTGCGAAAAACACTCCTTCCTCTTTCGCATGATATGCCAACTTATTCACTTCAGATCATGCCCTTTTATTGACATACGCTCGAGTTCATGTTCTATCAAGCGCTTTTTCTATCCCTAGATCATTGGTAGGATCTTTCGTATACTCGTGAACCCATCTCATTATTTTCTGCATCACCTCGTCTACTGCACTCATTTTTCTTTCTCACGTAATCATTGACTCTCGTGTATCGCCATCGAACATCCGGGTTGTTTCACCACGCTTGACTGATGAGTTCGATGCGCACTACGGTATTATGCAGCATTTTCAGAGGTAGGGAAAACCATAGTGGCCGAGTATGAACCACTTTTGGAAAGCTTGAACAAGACGTATCAAGGCGACAGACCCAAAGTCCAACCAGCAAAGCACAATGAGGTCTAATCTGAGCTGTCTAATTTGGATTCCGTTTGAATGGTGTTATGTAACAGTGTGTTCGCATCGAGTGCCAATTCAGGCTCTGTATTATATAGGCAGCCGGAATTTCTGATATGACAGCACAATCAGGTATTTCCGATATGACAGCACAATCAGGTCTACTGATCTATGATCAAAATTCTGAATAGAAGACTCCAAGAACAAGATCAACATTTGCGATTCGCTAAACAGGAAAGAGATCTCGAGGATGTGCTTTTTCTGACCTTCTATCATTGCCGCCCGCCATGATCGTATGTCTCCACAACCGAACATACGTATAATCATCTAGCGTTACATGAAAATTGTCTATTATCTATTTTACATTGCTGAGTCCAAGAAATAAGATCTGGCCAATTTTGTCATAGTCAAATCCTTACCATCTTTATAATCAGCACCTCTAATAAGCACGACTCTTTGAACAGCTCGATTCCTTTCACCACCAAATCTCTTCGGCCGCGATCTAACCATCTCTCGCTCAATCAACTACCGACTTCAAACGATTTTGGTACCTTACGTTTTTCCTATCTCTTCAGATTCTCTTCACCGTTCATCATTTGACATCTCTTTTTTTGTGCCAACTATTGTTCTCAACTCATCTCCACTCTTTTGTATCCCTTCACTTTCCCATTTATCTTTTTAATTTCAAATCTCAATCGTATCTTCCTTCTGCGTGTACCTCACATTCGGTCGCTATCGCACACATTCAATTCACTCCGTTCCTCAAATTCAGTGATCCGATTCGCTGTGGAGTTAACTCATGTTTCTTCGCTGCATTCAGTGTTCTAAGTCTAGTTACCTCATGTTTTTTCGTCACATTTTGCGATCATAGTCGATTTAGTCGGTTTACTCAATCATGTTCACATAGTCACTGCAGTGATCATAGTTGGTTATTAACTTTCATGTTCACCTGTCGCACTCCTTGAGAGTAGTGGTGTTCTACCCACCCGTCACATTTGGTCATAATAAGTGAGTTATTGTTGCCCCCTCTTTCACGCGTCACTTTCGGTCATAATGAGTTATTGTACCTATGTTCACATTCGGTCGATTCAGTATTTCCCTCCCAAACTCACTTCGTTCGTGGGGTCAGTCGCTCGTGTGGTCGCTCGGGTGGTTACCACCACGAAACACAACCCATTCCGTCCGTCTGGCACGACGCCAACAACGCATACGGCGGAACCCTCTGCACTTCCTCCTCATCCACCTTCGGCTTGATATTCACAAAGATCTCCTCCTCCACCCTAAAACGAATCTTCTCGTTCACATCGATGAAAAGCTCAGTGCCCTCGTCCGGCTTCCACACCCACGCTTTTTCGACGGGCCGGAACTCACACCCCTCGAATATGTACAGTTTCGGGATGAAGATCTCGTCAAAGAACTCGAGCCGCACCTTGATGCCCTCGCTCAGACACTCGGCGACCCACCCGGTGAGCACCTCGCCTATGAACGGCTTCCACACCACGCACCGGAACGTGACATCCACAAAACTGCCGCCATCGCCTGGCTTCAAGAGCCCGTCCTTGATCTCCAGGAGGTCCCACACCGCCACCACGAGCCCGAGGTTGTTGATCACCTTGTTGGCAAACTTCTTGTGGAGCTCGTCCGTGATCGCGTACTGGATGGGCGTGTTGAACGTGTGTGGGGGGATGCGCACCAAGTCGCTGATCTCGGATAGGATGAACATTAGCGAAAAGAGATGGAGAAGAAAAAAAGAATATATGTGCGGAAGTGGTTGTTCGCCAATTGTGGTATTATTAGCGTGATGAGACGGGATTATGACAGGATATTGGAGCTTTATACGATTTGGAGCGATTATGTGGTTTTTTGCAGCATATGATGTGGTTTTTTTAGATGATAAGTGGGTTCAATTATGTGGTTTTTTTTGATGGGGAGTGGTTCAATTTATGTGGTTGTTTTTTTTGCAGCGATTTTAGATGCGGGGATGTGGTGTGCTTTTTGCAGCGATTTACAGGGATGTGGTGGTGCTTTTTGCAGCAAAAAACTGTTCAGAGTATATAAGATGTAGGCATTCTAGGTTTGATATTGCTTCATGATAACAGAAAAGCGATCACGAATTCAATCAGTCTTCTGTTCAGATTCATCATGTTATACCTTCATATCGATGATCACAACATCTTCATATCGATGGTCACAACATCTTCATATAGCAAGTTCACAACATCTTCATATAGCAAGTTCACACCATATTCATAGCATGCCCATTTCCCTCTTCATATGGCAAATTCGTATCGATGATCTCTTTTTTCTAAATAAAAAGCCTTACCACATATGGCCCAATCTTCCGACCGACGCAATGCCGCTGGGCGCCAGGCTGCCAGCTACCTCCACAACGTCAAAGCACAAATGAGCCAAAACAAGCCGATTGTAAATAAGGAAACAAGAGTCACTGCCAACAAGGACCTTACTGTTGTGCGAAAGGCTGGAGGCAAGAAATGGGAAGACCCGTCACTTCTCGAGTGGGACCCGAAGCATTTCCGTCTCTTTGTGGGGAACTTGGGGCCGGACGCGAACGATGGGCTTTTGGAGCTGGCGTTTGGGAAGTACAAGAGCATGGCAAAGGCCAAGGTGATTGTGGATAAGAAGACGGGGAAGAATAAGGGGTATGGGTTTGTTGCGTTTAGCGATCTGGCGGATTATTTGGCGGCGTTTAAGGAGATGAATGGGAAGTACGTGGGGTTGCAGCCGGTGCATTTGAAGAGGGCAGAAGCGAGTTTGGCGAGCCTGCGAGTTAAGAAAAGGAAATAGCTTTCTGGAGTTTTTTGGAGTTTTCTGGAAACGAAGACTTGCAATTGTTTTCTGAGGAGTTTGCATAATAATAGTTTACTGGGAGCGATCCAGGAAAAAAAAGGCCTTGAAGTTCACTGGGAGCGGTATAGATGATATTTTCTACAAACCAGGAAAACGAATAATAATAGTTTCCTGCGACCCAGAAAACTCTGAACGCTTGTGAACATTCAGAATGCGTGGTAAAAAACGATATTGGTTGTTAGAATATGAGCTGACCAAGAAGATAACCTAGAAATAATAGAAACCAGTCCGATGGAAGTCATAAGGGATATCTACTGAATTGATGTGTCGAATAGAAAACGTGGCTGACCCGATCCAATAGTACCAGAAAATAGGGCCGATTCAACCCGAAAATTGGCCGATCCAACCTACCCCATATCCAATTCAGCATAACTGGCCCTGATTTTAGTTGCTGGTGCCTCATACGGAACGGATGCGTCCGGAATCTGTACCATATATCGAGTAGATATATACTATTGCAGCATAAATGTTATTGAGGCTCTCCAGAATCAGTGTTTTAAGTATCACGAATGAAACCCAGCCAAAATCTCGTTACATTGTCAAGCGAAACTTTATATAACTTATAATCGCTTAGTTCACGCGTTAGCCTTGTTTCTGCTCAAATTTGCCTTGCTGGCATATTCGTGGTTGTTATGTTCTTGGTTAATGTTCATGTAGAATATGGGTGGTTGCCAAGTTGTTGTGGTCTCTCTCACTCATGCGCACTTGCTATCATGTTAATGGTGATTACGTTGATTATTAATGGTCTGCTTATTCTTCACAGTGTAGAGATTTTGTTGCTACTTTGGGTTCTTCCATATTGGGACAAATTTTGCAGCCAGAGAAAACATCAGGAAAACAGATTCTATTATAAAAAATATACAAAACATGGTATAAGGAAGCTGCGTGATCTGCAAGCTGAGGCATACAAACAGAAACAGACTCAAGTAGAGAATATATTAGCTCACTCGAGAACCTGAAGATTCACCACAAAAGCAGCCCACTGGTATCTCCAGCACAAGCTGCTGAACCGCACACGGAATTTATTCTTTTGCATTACTTGAGTCTGAATTAAGGCGTGAAACAATTCACAGTGCATGACATCCTTGTTCTCGCTCACTAGTGAACATTTGTAAGCAATTCACGCTGCAATACTTGATCAGCTTGATTACCAATTCTCGCTCAAATACGTAATCATCTTAGTCATTCTCGCTCATTTTCACTGAATCATTCTTAAATTCGCTTTGCGTTCCAATCATCCTTAATGAACTATTCGCGCTCACATTCGCTTTGCTGATGTTCGCATTTCATACTACGCCCTGAAGACTATCTTCTCCCCCCTTACCTCATTCCCATACAACAAGCCCAAAGCTTCGTTCGCAGCCCCCAATCCCCCTTTCAAAACCCGCAATCCCGGTGTGCGGATCTCCCCAATAATCTCCCCCAACTTCTCCCACAACAGCCCATGGTACTCCGTTAACCCCCGGCTAGGGTAGATGTTGTACGTGACCATATCCGCCGGCTTTCCGTTGATTGTGTGAACAAAACTGTGCGAAAGGGTAACATTTCTATTTTCCTCAATAGAGTCAATGGTCAACGAAGGCATAAGGTTGTTAATCCTAACACCTGCACTCTCAGAAGTAGCATCATACACCTGCTGGAGTGTGGACTCCACGGAAACCGCATCCAAGGCATACGGAATGTCTCCAAGTCCCCTGATATCCTCAATCACCAGCCGCGATTTGTAGTCAAAAGTGTTGACCGCACCAAGAGACTTTAAAAAGCCGTGGTGTTTTTCAGAAGCAACTGCAATGACTTTGAGCCCAAAGATCTTCGAAAACACCTGAATTGCATAGACTCCGGTGGATGTTGCGCCTCCCCACACTAAAATGTACTTTTCGGAGTTGGATTCCTTGTCGTACTGTAAATCAAGTCCATGTGCTGCGCAGCTGACAGTGGCTAAACTCAAAGTCAACGCTGCGGCAGCTTCATAGGTGTCGATTAATCCAGAATTATGCTTACCTGCTTCCAAAGCCTTTTCGCTAATTTGACCTTTTGGATACTTGATCGTTCCACTAGGTTCCACGATGGTGTACTCCGAAAAACCACCGACTTCCGCCGACCAGCCACCTCTGAGTGTAGCGGAAACAACATCCCCCACCGCAAACCCCTTCACATTATTTCCTAACTTTGCAATTGTGCCACTGACGTCGCATCCCACGATAACGTCGCTGCTTCTGCACCACCCGTTGACTGAGTGCTTCCAGTCTGTGGGGTTGGCGGCAAAAGCAACGGATTTGATGAGGATTTCGTCGGCTTTGAGCTCATTCAAGGTGCCATCGACTACCTTGGTGAAGTTTCCGGGCTTGTTGGCACCGGTGTAGTGCACTTGTTTAATCATAATGAGCAGATATGGGATTTTTCTGGCTTTTTATGTTTTGCAGCCATAAGGAAAAAGAGCACAGAGCAAAGGATATCCAAAGAAACAAGAAAAGACGATTTTGACAAGCGATCATTAAACAAGCAATCATTAACAATCGATAATTAACCAAGCGATAAACAAGGATCACGTTCACGCCCATCAAATTCCAGTAAGAGGTCCATCAGATGTGTTACCATCAATGGGTATCTCAGTAATTAGTAAGCTAGCATTGCTAAGCATGAGCAATCTTGAACATGGTCAATCACGTGTAATGTAGGATCTCACAAATTAAAGTTGCTCTACGAATGAACATGAACGAAGTGAATGTGAGTGAGGATGTGAGTGAACACGAGTGAACATACGAGTGAATGTGAGTGAGGATGTGAGTGAACACGAGTGAACATACGAGTGAATGTGAGTGAGGATGTGAGTGAACACGAGTGAACATACGAGTGAATGTGAGTGAGGATGTGAGTGAACACGAGTGAACATACGAGTGAATGTGAGTGAGGATGTGAGTGAACACGAGTGAACATACGAGTGAATGTGAGTGAGGATGTGAGTGAACACGAGTGAACATACGAGTGAACATACGAGTGAATGTGAGTGAGGATGTGAGTGAACACGAGTGAACATACGAGTGAATGTGAATGAGGATGGGAGTGAACACGAGTGAACATACGAGTGAATGAACGAAGTGATTTGGGAGGAATCGCACGAAAATGCCATGAGTTTCTTGAAATGAGAGCATGTAAAATAATGAAAGTATGAATTACTTGAAACATGAGAATGCCATGTAATTTAATTCATGAGAGTACCATGTATCACTTGAAATTCATGAGAATAACATGAGTTCTTGAAACATGAGAATGCCATGTAATTTAATTCATGAGAGTACCATGTATCACTTGAAATTCATGAGAACATGAGTTCTTGAAATTCATGAAAACATGAGTTCTTGAGATTCATGAGAATAACATGAGTTCTTGAAATTCATGAGAATAACATGAGTCACTTGAATACATCAAAGTATTATGTACTTTATTCTATATCCAATCAACTCGTCATTATTTCATTCTCTCTTCATTATTTTCTCTTCAGTTGTATGTCTTCTGCTTGAAATTCGTACTTTATTCTGCTTAATCGACTCTTCCTTATATCTTCTACCTATGTTAATTCGTATACTCTTCGCTATTTCCTTAATCTCGCTATTTTAATCTCACTGTTTTGATCTCACTATTTAATCTTCGCTATTTCCATCTTCGCTAAATCCTTAATCTTCACTACTTTCATCTTCGCTGTTTCCTTAATATTGCAATTCAAATCTTCACTATTTCCATTATTCTTCATTCCTTTACTCCTCAATATTGTATTCTTCTGCTTTCTTACTGTTGTATCTCCTTTGTGTATCTTATGCCTTCTTACTGTTGTATCTCCTTTGTTGTATCTTATGCCTTCTTACTGTTGTATCTCCTTTGTGATCTTATGCCTTCTTACTGTTGTATCTCCTTTGTTGTATCTTATGCCTTCTTAGCTAGTGCATCTCCTTTGTTGTATCTTATGCCTACTTTGCTACGCATCTCCTTTGTGTATCTTCTGCCTTCTCATTATTGCATCTTGCATTTTCTGCCTCTCATTAATGTATCTGCCATGATTTTCTTTGCATTTTCTTCCTCATTATTGTATCTTTTTTGTTGCATCTTTCGCATTTTCTGCCATTATTGTATCTTTCGCTACATGTTCAGGCTCATCCGACCCCTCCACACATCCGCCAGATGCCTAAAAGCGTCCAAACCCACTCCCGGGCCTAGAACCCCCAAATCCACCAGCATCGCATCCAAACCCAACGAATCCACCGGCGTCTCGCCGCCCCCCAAACCGCTTCCCTCCATCGGCGAGTGGAACGAGCTCAAACAGCACATCCCCGGCGAAAAGACCCTCACAAACAGCATTGCCGACCGCGTTCCCAAGTTCCCCCTCGCCAAGGAACTCGTTCCCACGCTCCTCCCGCGTCCCGGCGTCCCCCAGGTCGGCAAGGACTTCACGTTCCGCCAGGTGGTGCAGATCCTCAAAAACAAGAAGCAGCCCGAGTTGATCTACGAAAGCGAGCCGCACAAACTCTACTTCCTCGGGTGCGTGTGCATCGCGGTCGTTTTCACGGTGTACGGGGCTGTTTTGGTGGAGTACGCGTGGTTCCAGCTGAACAAGGACTACGAGGAGAACACCGAGGAAAACAGCGAACCTGTGCGCAAAAGAGAGTGGGCGTTGCAGCTCGTGGGCTTGGGGTCCATGGGGCTCGTGGCGTTCGGTGCTGCGTACTTCTTTTCGTTGTTTCCGACGCGGTTGGTGCGGCGGTTGTGGTACCTTCCGGGGCCGGTCGAGCACGTGAAGTTCACGACATACTCGCTACTTCCGGGAAAACCGGCACCGGTCATCACGATCCCGCTAGCGAACATGGAGCGCAGACACAAGGCACGTGTGTGGACGGGCAAGGGGTTCTACGGGACCGCCGACAACTCGATGTTCTTCTTTGTGTTGAAGGAAAAGGGCGGGAAGAACTGGGTGATTGACCGGAAGGGCTTTTTCTGGGGCGACGGCCGTGTGTTTGACTTTTTGTTTGGGAAGGAGACGTTGGCTGCGGCGGAGGCGGGTGTGCCGTACGACGAGCAGATTGGGATCATGCACAGGGAGGTGAAGAAGAAGAAGAGGGAGTTGCGCGCGGAGCACGGGTTTTGGTACAAGTGGAAGTTGGGGGGGAGGGAGGTGAAGGAGATTGGGAGGCTGTATGCTAAGGAGTTGAGAAAGCCGAACAAGTGAACACACGATTGACCGAGCTAACATGAGCGAACATGAGCGAACATGAGCGAACATGAGCGAACATGAGCGAACATGAGCCGAACATGAGCCGAACATGAGCGAACATGAACGAAGTGAATGTGAGGGAGTGACAAAGAAAGTCGAGTGAATACGAGTGAATGAACGTGAATGAGAGTATGTGAGTGAACTGAACAACTGAGCATACCAGTGAACGTACTGGTGAATGAACGCAGTGAATGAGAGTATGTGGTGGGATACAACCAATAACTGAAAAGTAAATAGCTCAACGAAATATGAAAGTTGACGAAATAACTGAGTTGAAATATAACTGGAAGTTATCTGAATTTATCTGAAGTTAAAGATCTCTAAAGTTATCTGAAAGCTCTCTAAAGTTATCTGAAAGCTCTCTAAAGTTATCTGAAAGCTCTCTAAAGTTATCTGATAGCTATATCTGAAAGTCAACGAACGTTAACCAAAGTCAACTGAAAACACTATGAACTCCGAACACAACTCACACTTTGAACGCTGAAATGACAACCCAAATCTCAACACTGAAAACTAGCCTCAAATCTCAAAAACTCAACACTGAAGACTAACCTAATGTGTCAAAACTCAACACTGAAAAGTAAACCTAAATCTCACTGAAAAGTAAACACAAAATCTACCACCGAAAACACATAAAATGTCAACCCAAACTTGATACGAAAATATTTGCGAAATGTCCTGAAAATATTGACGTGCGACACGTCAACACTAACAACACTCTGAAACTAAACTTGTCGGTCAGAATAGTAAACGCAACAGTCACGTTGCACATGTATATACAGATAATCAAAAATTGTAGATTCATTTGTGTCATGTTTACATGAACAGCGATAGTGACGAAGATACCAATATTCAAAAAACAGAACAACCACACCCGACTACATCCAACCACACCCGACCACATCCAACCACATCCAACCACACCCAACCACCGAACCCTACAACAACCGAACCCAACCACAACCACATCAGCCAACTATTCTCCTATTTCCTGTATCCTGCATCCGCTCTCAACGCTCGTAACCTAGAAGATCCGATTTAGGTTTATTATGATATTGGCTCCTGTGTATCGTCAACATCACCGTACCATTCAATCATTCCAACACATCAATACAATCTGCCTCGAGTTTGCATCTCTTTCACACTATACAGCCTGTTCAACTCTTCTGTCTACGTCATAAAACTCACCCACTCTTGTATCTACGTCATACAACTCACACCCACTCTTCTGTCAACGTCATAAAAATCGTGAGGATAAAAACCCATAATACCCCTTAACGGAAGATCGATTGTTATACTGTTTCTGCTAGCCTTGTTCTGGGTGTTCCTGTGTTCCCGCGTGTTCCTGTTTGTTCTGTTCGTGTGTTCGTGTGTTCTGTCCTCGTTTTCTGTTCGCATGTTCTGTTTGCATGTTCTGTCTGTGTGTTCTGTGTCTTCTGTTGTTCTTCCTTTTCCGTCTCCGCACGCCTTTTTATTTGCCCCCGAATTTTTCAACACTATTGCTATGGCCGCCAACATGAAAGACGTGGTGAAGCGCAAGCCCGAGGACCTCGACGGCATACGCAAGAAGGCACGGGTGTCCTTCGCCAACCCCTCGCGGCCGCTGTCGCCGTCGTACAAAGAGCACTACTACCAGAACTCGCCGCTCCTCACTCCGCGCGAGGAGGACCACGAGGACGATTTGTACGAGACACTAAGGGAGACCAAGGAAGACAGCGACAGGGCTGACAACATGGCTGATGACTTAGCTGATAACATAAGGACTGAAGACATAAGAACAGATAAGGACATAAAGAATCACGAGTCCAAGGACGACATAAAAACTGGTGACTCCCTCAACTCAAACCCCGACTACATAGCGTTGGGCGCATCGCACAGGTTGCTCACGCGCAGCAAGAACGCCATAAACCGCGACATTGTGCTCTTGCTGGCGCTCCAGGAACAGGTGGCGGTGCTGTCAAAAGACGAGATCGTGCTGCTTTTCGTGCGGTTGGTGAACAACGAGTTGCCCTTGCCACAGCTGAAGAAGGTGTTGCGTGCACCGGTGGTGGACTGGTCGCGGTACCACCCGGGGTTGGCTGGCGTGAGTGGGGGCGTGGAGAAGGAGGATGATCGGGTGTGGGGGGATTTGAATATTTGGAGCGAAAACGAACAAACGCGAACGAAGTGAGCGTTTGTGAGTGCAGAAACAACGAACAACGAACAACGAACAAATGCGAACGAAGTGAGCGTTTGTGAGTACAAGATAACCAACGAATAAACGCGAACGAACGCGAACAAATGCGACAATGCGAACGAAGTGAAAAGATAACCAACGAACGCGAACGCAGTGACCGTGAGACACACGATAGTACTCACGAGTATTACACAAAGAACGTGAGTATTCACGAGTATCACAAGAAGAACGTGAGTACTCACGAGTATTACAAAAAAATCGTGAGTATTCACGAGTATTACAAGACGAACGTGAGTATTCAGTATCACGCCACTGAAACTTGGTTACCACAAGGGTATTCAATGTCGTGAGTACACGAATATGACCGATACTACACGGTATGACCGAAACTCGCGGTATTACCGATACTCGCGGTATGACGGTTACAACACGGTATGACCGATATTACACGGTATGACGGTTACAACACAGTCGTATTACGACAACGACATGACGACGATAACGAACAATCGTATCATGGGTGATGGGGAATTGGATCAATCATGGAGATAGGAATTGTAGTAGCACGTGTAGGGAAAGTGGGGATTAGTGGGTGAGCGAGGGTATCAAGCGTTGGAAGATTTAGAAAATTTCACGATCGCTGTGAAATTTCAACCGAAACGGAGTGTGAAAAAGACCACAAAAGTGGTGTGTAAATAGTAATTGACAGTTATGAGTTAATTGGAGAAGTGTGAATACTGAACACTGTGATGTATGAGATATTTGGTGAATACTGATATGAGATGTATGGGTATATTTGATGAATACTGATATGAGATGATGACTATATTTGATGAATACTGATATGAGATGAGGAGTATATATGATGAATACTGATATGAGATGTATGAGTATATTAGATGAATACCGTTATGAGATGTATGAGTACTGAGCACTGATATGTGATGTGTATTTATGAATACTGAGTACTGATAAGTGATGTGTGATTTATGAATACTGGATATAAATATGACTTTATACTGGATATAAATATGACTTAATACTGGGTATAAATATGACTTATTACTGGATATAAATATGACTTAATACTGGATCTGAAGTGGCTTGTGAATAGACATATGCCTCGTGATCTCCCTGAGCCCTGCACTGATTAATCAAATACTTCCACTGCTTCTTCGACTACAACCTTCGGTGCGTTTTTATGCATTCTTGCTAATATTATATGCAGGAGTTCAAAAGACTCAAGAGGAGTGGTATTTTACAGCCGTCATTAGTTCACGACTTGTGGTAACCTCGGCAACTTTTGAACAGCTGAATCGATCGGGTGGCATTTTTAAAGCACTCCGCGATTTATGGCCGTGGCTGTGTGTGGAAATAGCTTCTCAATGGGCGTTTTACCGCTGTCTTTAACTTCTCGATTGACGATTTATGACCGCTTTTAACTTCTCCATTGACGATTTGTGACCGCCTGTGGCAATCTAGAAAATCAGTCTAGAATGATCACGGCTGTCCTTGGAAAACAAGTCCGCGTTTGTTTTGACGGCCATGGGTCTTTTGCAACCATTGTTTTTGTTTCGTGAGAATTTGGTGAAAATTGTGCAAAATATAGGAATTCATTTTTTTTAACTGCACATTCCGTAGTTTCCTAGGTGACTTGTATGAATAGTGACAATCAACCAGTGATGTGTATTCTTGATTAGGGTGGTTTGTTTGAGGGATTTTGTATGCTTGATTAGGATGTCGGAGGTGCACTTGCATGGTTGATTAGCAATTTGTATGGTTGATTGAGATGTATTATTTGAGGGAGTTTGTATTCTTGATTAGGATGTTGGAGGTGCACTTGCATGGTTGATTAGCAATTTGTTTGGTTGATTGAGATGTATTATTTGAGGCAGATTGTAGGTTTCTCCAGGTGAGTTGCAGCTCACTCGTATTTCGGTGATCATTTACTCACAACGGGTACTATTTCGCGATTTGCGATTTTGGTGGTTTCCATGCTTATATTTCCATACTTACTACTCACGGTGATTGGATACGCTGTGTCTTAGCGTACGCTGATCATTCACTGTCTTTCGTGTGCTGTTTCATTCACCGTCTTTCGTACGCTGATTCGTTCACTGTCTTTACATACCATCATCCTTGTCCAAATCACGGTGATTACGCATGGGCTCTCCTGTGTAATTCTCTACAATACATTCATCTACTCATTCACACTATAACCTCTGGACTTCACCATTGTATAAACAATTCAAGGTAGATCAGGATCAGTCGATACAGTGTCATTTGACCGACATTGGTCAATGATTCAGCGATATCTGTAATGATTCAGTTATTCGTTGATGTTCGTCACATATCATCACATATCATCAGGTTGTAGTTTGGATATTCAATCGTTCACCCAGCATCACTAGCAGCTGTTCTTCCAGACAGCAAAAAGTAGTCACCATTGCTTCGATTCTCATTTTCCGTTACCCCAGGTTCACATTCAATATTCCGTTACCCTCAGGTTTTCACCTTCAATATTCCGTTACCCTCAGGTTCACTTCAATGTTCCGTTACCCTCAGGTTCACGTCAATATTCCGTTACCCCAGGTTCACCTCAATAATCCGTTACCCCAGCTTCTTCAATATTCCGTTACCCTCAGGTTCACTTTCAATTCAGTCGATAGGAAGTTGAAGTTCCTTCGTTGACATCGACCTTCTTACTAGGCAGCTCCCCAAATACACTCCTCACATCCGGAAGTTATTTGCTGTTGCTCATTATCGAATTCCTCCTTGTACGCCACATCACTTGTCCTCGTCACTATCCACCAAAAACGCATCACTGTTCGCCGGAACCCCCAGATTCAACGGCTGCCACTTCCCCTTTTCCTTCCTCTGCGGCAACTTCGGCAAATCCTTGTCCTCGTCCTTCAAACTGATCTTACTGTCAAAGTCATACTGGTTGATGATTTTCGGATCCTCGTCAAACTTCCCCGGTCTGTTCGCATTGCTGTAAGAAGATCCCCCCAACGCCCCAAACAACTTCTTTTCCTGTGGACGCTCCTCATCCGGTCCGTCAAACTTCTTGGCCAATCCACTCACCCATCCGTTGAGTGTCGATCTGGCGTCCTCCAACCCCTGCGTAAAAGTCTCCTTCAACTGCTCAAACTCATCGGGACTGTCGTCCGTATTTCTGCCGTCATTCACGTTTCTGTCCAGTCTCTGTCTTTCCTTCTGCTTTCTCCTCTCTCTTCTGCGCTGGTCCTCCAACTCAAACTCCTTCTGCAACTTTCTTGCGAGCAATTCATCGTCCGGAATGACCTGTTTGTCCTTCTTGGCCTGTATGACGATTTCCGGCTTGAACTGCGGGTCTGAGAGGTACAAAAGGGCGTTGAACGCGGGGTCGAGCTGGCCCTGCGAGGCAATGAGCACCGCGTGGATGGTTTTGTCGTCGGCGTTGGGAAATGCGTCTTTGAGGTCGTTCGTGATGCGTGTGATGGGGCTGATTGGGCGTGGGGGTTGTGCGGGAACATCAGACTCGACATTCTTGTCTGTTGAGACTTTCTCCTTAGTCTCCTTAGTCTCCACATTCTTCTCACTCTTCTCGTTCGTCTTCTTTTCCTCCTTCTTTTCCTCCTTCTTGTCAAGCGGGACCTCCTCGGTCACGTCCTTGGTGTCAATGTCAACGGGGTCGTTGGATACGACGGTTAATTCGGTCTTTGGCATATGTGTTCTTTAGGGGCAAAAAAAGAGAAAAAGTGATAAGAAAAGTGATAAAGTGATTGGAAAGTGTAAAGTGGTAGAGAAAATGTGATAAAGAAAGTGATAGAAAAGTGATAGAGAAAAGTGATATAGTAACAGAAAGTGATAACAAAATGTGATAGATAAATGATGGCAAAAAGTGATAGAAAGTGATAGAATAGTGATAACAAGTGATAGAAAAGTGATAGCAAATGTGATAGCAAATGTGAGAGTAAAACTGAAATGAGAGACAACCGAAGGATATCCAAGTAGTTCGAAAAACGAGGTAATATATGAATGCTCTCAATGATGCTTTCACGAAAGGGTCAACGGTGCCGAAAGTGTCAACGATGCGGAAGGTGTCAATGCGCTGCGGCGGTTTTGGACTTCAACAGCGGAGTTTCGGACGCAACTACGGGTATGTTTGACAGCCATTGGTTACTATTTTTAACTGTTTGAGTTCGTTTGACTGCTTGAGTGTGTTTACGTGCTTGAGTGTGTTTAACTGCTTGAGTGTGTTTGGCAGTTTGAATTTGCGTGAAGATGTGGAGAACTATTGTGGAGATCCGAACTTTATCCTGCATATAATATACACAGTCTTGGATGTTGACCAAGCAACACAGAACATACTTATGGAGCAAATCAGGAGGTCCAAAGGACTGGTTGATAGTGATTCTTAGGTGGGTGTTAACCGGGGTATAAGTAGTGTTTAAGAAGGCAGCAGGTTATATACGTAGTTTATGTCATAAGACATGCGTTAGATGTTTAAAATACCATTTACATATTGCGATTAATGGCTGTTTAGCTGGATATTATTCTAAACATATTGACTCAGTAAATGGTTCAACTTTGAGTGGATAGATATTGCAACCGTCTACTCATACAATGGGGTCTCCAAAAGAACATTTGAAGAAGGTTGACTTTATTTGACACTCAACTCTGATGGTTCCATATCCTGCATATAAAATTTGCAACCGAATGCACGGATGAGATCATAGGCTACAAGTACGAAGTGGCCATTCAAAGAGAGGCTGGACTGTGATGTGACCCAAATAAAGGCTGTAGTACGATGTGACCCAACTAAAGGCTGCAGTATGATGGGTGGCTATGTCAGAAGCAATAAGAACCCTGACACGGTAGGAAATAGATTTTCAAGAAAGATATTGACAGGTTGTTAGGGGTTCAAGGCGACCGTGAGGATTATCACTATAATTCAGCGATCATACTCATTCAGCGAACGGAACGATCGAATTTAGGATCTGCAACTACCGCAAATGCCCTGGCAAAACTCCTTCAGCGAAGTATAATGTACATGCATGATAAAAGAGAATTATAAACCTTCAACGACTAGGGATGAGTACAGCTGTTGATTGCGAGCTGCAACACCATGAGCAGCTCGTTTAGTATAAAAGTCACAAAAGAACGCAGCATTGATTCAAGTTTCAAAGGATTAAAGCAGTATCGGTTTCTTTGAACTAAACAGTAGACATTCATTTTCGCACTTCACGACAGAAGATGTACTTAGCATCTCAGTTGTCGCTCATTATCTAGTCGCTCATTCGCTCAGAATCCACTCACTCTCTAGTCATGAAACATAGCTCTGATATGTTGCATATAAACACTGAAACTAGTAAAACATACTTCTGTGCATTTTTTCTTATCCGTTTTACGTCAAATCATCAACATGTGCGGTTATCCTAGTTCACTTTCTATGAGAAAGTTCATGGCGAAAGCATTATTAGATTATGTTCAATCTCATTTGTTAACGAACTGTATCTCATCTCATCATATCCACCAATATCTCATCATCATATCATATTCACGAACAGTGTCTCATCTCATCATATCCACCCACAATATCTCTCATTTCATCACCAACATCTCTCATTTCATCACCAACATCTCTCATCTCATCACCAACACCTCCCATCTCATCACCAACACCTCTCATCTCACCAACACCTCTCATCTCACCAACACCTCTCATCTCACCAACACCTCTCATCTCATCATCTCTCTATTCATTTCGTTCTATCTCTTGTATTTCTATATTCCTTCGCTCACTCTACATTTCTTACCATTCATGCATTGCCAAATCTATTGGCTCAACTCAGCCCTCCTCTTTTCCTTAGCCAACTTCAATTCCTCCTGTCTTCTGATGTAGTCCAAGTTCTGGCACTCCTCCCAGGCGTGTTTGTCGTGTTTGCAGTCGACGGCCGAGTTGGCCGTCTGTCTTATGAGACAGGTGTGGTAGAGTGCGTAGTAGGCCGCGCATCTGTCCCTCCAGCGCAATGGGACTTTGTATTTCTGTAAGTCGTCCTCGGAAACTGCTCGTTAGTATCGCTGTGACACGCTGCTATAGTACTTACGAAGCGGTGGGAACTCAGTCACGGTCATAGTTGTTGGTACTTTTTTTTCGAACCAATGAAATTTCATCAATACGTGATGCGTAATGTGCAGGAGAGAGAGAGAGAGTAGAGACAGAAATGAAATACTTAAACCGAAGGTGGGATTGTGCTGATGATACTTGTACTGTTGATTCCTGATGATATTGTACTCGTAGGTAATGATTGCACTTTACTTATGTTATTACTTGACGCTGCACTTACTTATGGTATTACTTGACGTTGCACTTACTTATGGTATTACTTGACGTTGCACTTACTTATGGTATTACTTGACGTTGCACTTTACTTAGTTATTACTTGACGTTGAACTTTACTTATGGTATTACTTGACGTTGTACTTTACTTATGCTATTGTACTTGTTGCACTTGTACTAATGTTATTACTCTTCAAACTCTTGTCATATATTCACTTTGATCTTCTTGGATCACTCTAAAAACCCAATCGTAATTCATACACTGCAATACTTTCATCAAATTGTACAATGGCATTCCATTCCTCACGTCCCTACATTTTCCTATCATTGTGTATATGAAATTATGAACTATGACATCGGTCGTTTCTGACTTCCGGCAAAGTAGCTACTCAAACTTCCTTCAGCTGGGAAGTCCTTGAGCGTCTTGAAGCTCTGTTGAAGCTTTCAGTAGTGAAGGTTCTGTTGAAGCTTTCAATAGTAAGACTTTTCTTGAAGCTTTGTTGAAGCTTTGTTGAAGCTTTCAGTAGTGAAGGTTCTGTCGAAGCTTTCAATAATAAGACTTTTCTAGAAGCTTTGTTGAAGCTTTTCTTGAACCTTTCAGTCTCTTCTGCTTTTCAGCCTTTCACCTAAAGCCCTTAACCTCCCTATGCTTTGTGTGCTTCGAGTCTCTGCTTCAAAGCAATGTACTGGCACTTGTAGAACTCCTCCTTCGTCGCGAAGCAAAAGGACGTTCCCTTATCAAGGCACTTGTAGTAGTTGATCATGTGCTGCGCGCACTTGTCTCTGCTGTGGAACGGGACCTTGAACTCGTCCAATTCTTGTTGTGATGCTGGATGTTAGTACTCGTTGGGCATGCGTGCGGTGTACTTACGAATGCTGGGGAACTCGTACTGCTCGCTGTGCTCTGTCATGATGTATTTAGTTGAATATTATTGGTGTTCAAAAAAAAGTGAAAACTTACGTAAGGGATTCGGTAAGAAAAAAGTACTGCCGGTGCCAGGAATCGAACTTGGGTTTCAACTGCCACAAAGTTGTGTACTGACCACTATACTACACCGGCTGTAGATGGAGGAAAGGGGGGTTGACTGCATATGTTGAACAGGAGAGTGAACAGCGAGCGACTGAGGGAATAGGAATATACAGTGAATATGGAATATATAGTGAGTAGGCTGAACAAGAGGTTGAAATTTTGAACAAAGGGTTGAAAGCATATCCTGAACAAGGAGGATATCGAGCTTCGAAACCGTTCATTAGCGTTCCTGGTTCCTTTCACTGGAACTTTACTAAGGACTTGTTGAAATGGAACTAGTAGGACTCACTGAACTAAAAGGAAGCTGTTCGGGAACTACATTCCGGAGGATAAATTAACTCTAACTCAATTGAAACACATTAAACATAATCAAGTACCGTAGGTCGATATCTTAGAGTAAACATACTTGAATAATGACACTTTTGATCCCGGCAACCCAATCAATACTCCTCACTCCCTTAACAACTTATTCCAGAAATGCAAAATTACAAAGAACAAGCGACCGACTAAGTCACAGTCTTGATCGTTTCTCAACAGAGCATTTGGGCTTTCAGGATAAAACTAGTCGATCAGGGTCTTTTGTAATAGAGTGAATGTCTTCTGTTGATATATAGAGTGAATGTCTTCTGTTGATATATAGAGTGAATGTCTTCTGTTGATATATAGAGTGAATGTCTTCTGTTGATATGAAGCCGGTGATTAAGCATTATTCACTCAACTTGCAACATGCTCACTCTGCAACCTATTCAATTTGCAACCTACTCACTTTGCAAGCTACTCAATTTGCAACATGCTCAACGTGCAACATACTCCCCTTACAATGCTGCATCCAAATCATGATCTTTTTTCCTGCCCATCACCTCATTAAAACCATGGGTATATTTCACCCCCTTTTGTGAAAAACCACACCCCTTCGTACATCGCGGTGACCGCTAGGATCGCCTGAAGTGGAAGGAAGAAACGCGACTTCCCTCCACTTTCATGGGACAGGCGAGCGACACCTGCCCCCAAATAGGGGACAGTTTCCTGCCCCCAGCGAGACAGACTGGTGTCTGCCCCCTACTTATGGGGCAATTGCACTTGCCCCACTATACATACCTAAAAACCTATAAACTGTCGACTACCACAACCTAAAAATCTGTCGACTACCAGCACAAGCTATGAAACTGTTGAATACGAGCACCGCCCTCCTAATTGCGAATCAAGCAGCCCAAAGGCTAACCATTTCGTAGAGGAACCACGATTGTAGATCGTGTGGATACCGTATGGAATATCCTCGTCGAAACTCACAGAATGATCAGGTACTAGCTGAGCAGTGGCAGTGGCAGACTGGACCATGGTGCATAAAAGTGGCACTCTGTGGCCTAAGACTGTGAGTGGAGATATATAAGTTATTGTCGAATCTGGGGAATTTATAGCGGGTAGCCCATTTTTACAAAGACAATGGATGCAAAAAAGTTCCCAAAAACGGAAGAAATGGGAGTAGATAAACTGCGAACAGTGGGATGAAGAACCAGTAAGGATATGTAGTAAAGAACCAGTAAGGATATGTAGTAAAGAAAAGAGTGATGTGAAGAACGAGTGTTTGATATTGTAGAAATGAAAAGTCAAGAACGAGTGCTTCATATGTAGAAATATGAGCGAGCAAAAGAAACTGTCGACGTTAAACTTAAGCAAATGTAATACGCTCATCGAAATGCAAAAAAAGTCTCTTGGCTCATCCTGCAGTAACGTTCCAATAGAATCCAACTCATTTCTCGTTCGCTTCGGTCAAACTCGAAAAAAAACTGCCGGTGCCAGGAATCGAACTTGGGTTTCAACTGCCACAAAGTTGTGTACTGACCACTATACTACACCGGCTGTAGATGCTTCTAAAACTCCAGCGTATAATTCATGTTAACATAATCTTCGGTCAATCAGGTTCACGCTATGGTAAGTAACAAGAAAAAACCAGCCACATTAACGAAAGAGTTAAACTCGTAAATGAAACCGAACGTAACTTCTCGGTCATTAATTACTCAAGTTCGTTTATGCTGTCGCATCAAGAAAACTCTTACATGACATAAAAGTAATCAACTGAACCTTAGCAACAATGGTCAACTAAAGTAACCAACTGAACTTATGGTCCAAAAAAGTAATGAACTCCAACCAATAGACTCACCCAGCTAATAAACTCGTCCAAACAAGACACTCGTCCAGCTATAGCGATCAATTCATCACTTCGCGTGCTCATTTCATGCAAAAAGAACTGCTAATGCAAAATAACCTGTGTATTCATTCGATTCACCAACTTAGAGAGTATTTAACTCATCAAATTGAGCATACAACTACCTACGGTCATATAGAGCAAGAAGTAACCTTCATTCCTCGCTCATGTGGACTCAAAAAAAATACTGCCGGTGCCAGGAATCGAACTTGGGTTTCAACTGCCACAAAGTTGTGTACTGACCACTATACTACACCGGCTTTTCTTACATTCCGAAGCGAGTGAGATGACGTGAGTTTACAGATAGGACGGTCACACGTGATTACAGTTAGAGTCACAAATTTGCTTTCGTTCGTTCGTAATGATAGCGACCTTACAAGATTGTGAAGCGAATCTGGCTTGTTGAAGATTTGTACACCGCAACTTTTGGCAGCCAGGGAGATTAGATTAGTGAGTACTAATCCACAAGTAGGTGTGAAAGTTTCATCACATCTACGCATGTACTATTATACCGTTAAATGTCAATAAGCAACATTGTATTCCTGTCGATTCAAGTTGTAAATAAACTCACTTCAATTGGGTCGGGTGAACCTCAGCTATCTTCTTAAATGGGACGAGTGCAAATGTGCACAACTCAACTCTTTTGTCTCCTATTAGTACTTCGTGACTACTTGATCGTGTTACTCAACATCACAGTCTTTGAACAAGTGGTTATTTGCGTATTCTGTGGAAACCCCGTATTCTGTTGTTGGTGGCCCAGGTCATCTTTCTGGGGAATGCACTACATTTGATGACCTACGGTCTGCAAACACCATTCCGATGCACTAATTTTGATGACTTTTGGTAGTATTTTCACTCCAATCCACTATTTTTGAAGGTTGTTTTACTTCGTACTTCTCAATACTCAGCACGGATAAAATGCTCACGTGAACGTTGCGTACGAACACGCTATTTATGATATGCCGCCCAACCAAACCGCAAGGGTGCAATGGGCAAACACATTGAAATGTGTACAGATTGACTCATTTCATACAAGAACCTAACAAGTTTTTCTCAATAACTAGACAATTCTTTTTGAGTTCTTGTGAATGTTTAGCACCATCAACTGGTTCGAAGGTAGTCGCCCCTTTGTGAACTTTCAAAAGTCCGTCAACTACATAACAGTTATAATTACTATTCTATATCACTCTAGTTAACTTGGTATTTTTGTCGAGATCAACTTGACTAAAAGGTCTAATGGTGCTCCCTCAGATAGCTTTGATGATGTCCCTTCACTATAGTCGTGAAGATTAGCTATCTCTCAATCTGTGCTCACCCGTAAGATTGAACTATGTCTCAAGGCACTTCGTGAACTGATTCGTAGTTCACTTTGTTCGAGTCACTTCGTGAACCGATTCGCAGTTCACTTTGAACCCTACTATTTGCAGTTCACTTCGTGAACTCGTGAACCCTATTATTCGCAGTTCACTTCGTGAACTGCTCTCAATTGTCCTCTTCTACCACCATCGTCACCTTGGCCCCAATCGCTCCCATCGGCTCTTGCAAGAAACTTGACCCTGCAACATTCAACATCTTCCCCAAGTACTCCAACGCATGCGGAACCTCAAGATTGATGAAGTTCGTCGTCTTTTTGCACCCCTGCACTGTCCCGTTACCCGCGAAGATCCCGTTGATCCAGTTCACCGCAGAAGCCGCACCCGTGACATACTCCGAGATGTGCTCGTTGAAGATATCCGCATTGAACTCAAACGACTTGATCCCACTGCTGCACCAGATGTCGTACATTCTCTGAGACTCTCTGAACGGTGCCACCTCGTCATTTTCCGAGTGGAACACATAAAGCGGGCAGTTTGGCATCTCGGGATTCTCCTTCGTGCCCAAGGTGTTATCAAGAATAACCTTGTGTGCAACGGGAATGTCAAAAAGCCCAAACCCGTCCCTGAACATTCTGTGTGCGCCCGTGAAAAACTTCCTGCCAATAAACTTGACAATGATCGGAACAATGCACTTGTCAGCCCCCCAGTTGAAGTCGTCTCTGTTCACTTCTTCGTCCAACTGGTCCTGCAAAATCTCGTTGATTTCGGGGTACTGGTGTATGATACCGTTCAACCCAGAAGTGCTCAAGCCCGCGAAAATACCCCCGTCAACACGCTCAGTCACCGCACTGATGTTGGACACAAACCCACCAAGTGCCGCACCCACCAAAGTGTCGTTCAAGTGTGGTGCATAGGTCGGCTGGAGCGCAGCTGCCCATCCAGACGCCAAAGACCCGCCGGAGTACCCGAACAATGCGGCCTTGGCCTTGGGGTCCAAGCCAGTGACGTTGTTCGACAGCAATGCAGCGGTAATGCAGTCCAAAACACAGTGCCCAGCCAATCTGCCTACGGTAAACGCAGCCTCGGGGCCCTGGTGATCTGGCGAAACGACAAAATAGCCCTCGTTCAAAAAGTTCTCCAAAACAATCATCTCGGCCTGCGTGACTAAGGTGGGCACGATCGGAGCCCCAAGTGTGAGTGCGAACGAAGGTGCACAGTTTTTCGCGGGTGCATCTTCGGCAACCTGGAAACTGATCAACTTGGTGGGGTCCGCGTTGTACGGCTCGATGATCGTGGAAACCACGCCGATCGGCTTGCCGTTCAAGTCGTTGCTTCTCACGAGGAACTGCCACGTGTGTTTCACCTGGACAGGCAAGATGATGGACCGCATGTTGTATGGTGCGATTCTGGTGCGGAGAATGGTGCCGGGTTCGGCGTCTTCAAATCCGTCGGGCGGAACGTAGAACGGGTCCACATCTGGGGCGATGATGTCCACAACCTTGCGGATGGGGACTGCAGTGGAGAATGCGACAAGCCAGAAGATGGCGAGGAGGAGTTGCATGATGATGCACAAGAGACACGGAATGTCCGCTCTATTTATCTGGTTTTGATTCTCAAAAGGGAAACATGTGACAGCCTTCTTGTTATTGTGTGTTTCTTTGTTCTCTGCAAGTTCCTGAGAGTCTCTTCTTTGGATGCAAAAAAGCGACCGATTAGGAAATTTCGACCTTTCCCAAAGGGGAAATTTTGGTGTAGGACCGAGGACGTGTCAACTTAAAGATAAAACATTTGGTAAGGAGGATGGATAGGTAGGAGGATAGATAAGGTAGGGAGGATGTGTTGGAGAGCCGTTTCTGGGTGGTTCTTCTGTGGGGTGCGAGGGGTTCTGTGTGTGTTCATCTCTTGTCTACTTGTCCCATTTCTCTATTTCTTATTTCTTGTCCATTTCTTCATTTCTTGGTCGGTCCAAATATAGATGGCCTCGCTAATTTCATACGAGAATCTTCTCTTCGTATGTTCTTTACTCATGTAGGAAATATGTTATATGTAGGTCCTGTCAGGGGTGAAGACGGAGTGAGGGAGAAGGAGGAGGGACAGAGGAGGAGGAAGTGAAAGAGAAGATGAGAAGATGGGAAGAATAAGAAGACTGCTGTAAGGTGCTAAACAAACCATTAGTTCAACAAACCATAAGTTCAATAAACCATTAGTTCAACAAACCATGAGTTCAACCATCAAAAGTTTATTCAAATATACCGTTGACTGCCTAATTAGTTTTATCAAGAAGCGCATTTTTGATTCGAGCCTAATGAGGAAGTAGACGATGTTCATGTGATGGTTAGTATGGTGGTAGGAGATACTATGAAGAAGCTACTGTCAAGGGTGTGGATCAAAAGTGTAAAGTGTATTTGAGGTAAAGAGTATTGGATAGATAGCGAAGTAGATTCCTCGTTCAAGTATGCTCAGTGAAACCTCGTTGGTGCATTTTGAACCTCGTCTATTAGGTGTATGACCTCGTCTATTAGGTATGACCTCGTCTAAATGCCCTTTCGTGACTACTTTGAAACCAACCTTAATCCGTTCATGCGAGAGTAATCAGCTCATGTTGAAGTCTATAATGGGTAATCATGCTTTTGCTCGTGTTCTCCGCTCACGTTGACCATGTTCTTTATTAATAGAAGGAAAATGCAAAGCGACATTCATGAATCATATCTTGAAAGTACTACTCTTGACGCTATTCATTGAGTACTAATGATACCTTCGTTCATATAATCATATAATGATTGATACATAATTTTTCAATGATTGCTACATATTCATACCCCATTCACATTCACACCATAATCATACCATAATAATTCATGTCATGATTCACCCACAATCACACCATAATCATTCATATACTATTGATACATAATCAAACCATAATCATACCGTAATCATACCCTATTCATACCATCCATTCAACCATAACCATTCAACCATAACCGTTCAACCATAACCGTTCAACCATAACCAATAAAACTAACCAATTATTCCATAATTTGTGTCATCGCATCATATAGCAAACAACCTTCAGTCATATAGAGCAAAAGTAAATAACCTTCATTCCAATGGCCTACCCTCAGTCCTAGCAAAAAGTAATCTTCATTCACGTCGCTTATGTGGACTCTAAAAAATACTGCCGGTGCCAGGAATCGAACTTGGGTTTCAACTGCCACAAAGTTGTGTACTGACCACTATACTACACCGGCTTTTCTTGAACTTCACAACCGCCTCTCTCAACACCAACACAAATCCTCCCTACTTTCCTTAGGTTTTCTACAAAATTACTTTAAATGCCCCGCAGACTCGAATTCAACCGATTCTATGAAAACCAGGGAACATCTCATAACTGATTAAACAACTGTAAATACAGAACGATCTACACTCAGAAACCACGACCAGAAACCACTGCTATCAACATAGCGCCCCATCTCCTCATATCTCTTAGTCGCTAAAATATGCCTACTTACACTTAACCTCATTTACAGTAATGAACGATGCAGTCCTCAAAATAGTCCTCCAAACAGCCCCAACCCTACAGATCCTCCAAACAGCCCGAACCATACAGATCCTCCAATTATCCCCTACTGCCCTCCAATTTACCTTCGGCAGCCAGGCGTTCCTGGAACCATTTACACTTTACCTTAACTTGGACCTTTGTTTCAAGTATTGTTCCCATAGTTTATCTCGTGTATTTTCCACAATCAAAGAATAAGGTTTCTAAGCCCTGCCGAATTTCATAACCAAAATTGTTCTTGTCCAACTGCCTCATATTTATGCCCATTTCATACGTATTGCATGACGGTTCTGATGAACGCACGATAAGATGAGATGTGAAAACTATGTTCATTGGGTTTTTGCGCTCTTTTTTTTTGTGTCCCTGCAATACAGACGACAATGGCTTTAGTCTTCTCCTACATATTAGGAAATACGTCCTTTGGGAAACACTTCCGAATAATTGGGCACAAGTCTGTATTGCTCTTTACCACTCTATACCACTCTCATCACTTTGATTCCACCACTCTGCACTACTCCCTCGGTTATCTCAATGATAATCAGCATATCCCGCCTTTACATGCTACCAACGTTGCTACAAACTCTATTTATAGGCTTTTTATTTTGATGCGTATCGCATATATCTGCGGCAGTCGAAAGTTCTGGATTCCTCCCTGCAGAACCTTACCCAGACGAATAAGCATTAGGTTCGATGTTGTTGTAAGGGGAAAAAGCACGTATGTGCAAGTGGCAGCCCTTCAAGCAGCTTTAAAGCAGCATAAAAACGCAGCCACTAAGCAAACTGAGTCAGTTGGCATAATGTATCAAGGTGCCAGATTCATAAGACAGCTATGATATCCCTTCTGTTTCGATGCCATATTCTATCTTCTGTTTCGGTGCCATATACTATCTTTCCCTTGGGTTGAGAGCATTGCCTTCATAATTGTAGATATTCCCAAGATGCTTTTTTGAGGGTCTGAGACGAGATCTTTTTTTTCCGGAAACCCCATCCGTCCATCCCCACCCCTTATCTGTGACCTTTTAGGTCAGCTTGAAAGTTGGTCACTTTAACCACTCTGCTGATTCCTCTTTAAACACGCGTTTCTCATTATCCTTTAGTTGCACCACAAAACCCTTCTATCTGACGCCCCACAACAGTCTCATCGCTGTCTGATTGCAACCCAAAAGATACAGGCAACCTAAGCGAACTCCACTGGTTACAAATCGTGTTTCAGCCTGCAAACAATAGCCCAACGCTCGCCTGTCCATCGCTATTGTGTTTGGTTGTCATTGGAATAAAATTCCAAGCCACAAAACCTCTATTGGGGCAACAGGGTACATACCACAGCACAACTCTCGCGATTGTGCCGTTTATGCGATCCCTCTCCGCGTGCGCCCCTCAACCAAAACAAGCCTTGTCTCCACTTCATCAACAGCGTTATGCCGCCCGTTCGCGCTCGATCTGCCCAAGTCGCTCGCCCTCGCAATCTGCACAACCTTATTTTCTCTTCCCCTCATGCATCTTTAAATTGCGCATTAGAACCGAGGTCTGTGTTTTTTTTTTTTGACTCGTAGATTCTGACGCTGCGTACACGCATATTCTGATACTTGTTCGTGCGTCGGGCCTGTTTCGCGACACACACAAACGGGTCACAATCAAAGCCTGATCTTTGTCACATCTCTTATTTTCCGACTTTATTATCCTCATGCACAGACGCTCAAATAGTGCCTCACCAAGTATTTAAAACATGTTGTCTTCATACCCCATTAGTCGGCAACAGCCGGGCCCCCCGAATGCTTCTCTATGCAACCACACTTACTCCACCGCCGTTTGGATCTCACCCATCCACGTTGGTATCCTCTTTAGGATCTTTCGTTTGCGCTTGTGGCTCAAGATTGACATCCACTTAGGCGACTCTCATGCGCACACGCTCGCAATCACACGTCCTGCATCCTTGCTCAAGATTAAAGTGATATCCCTCGCCCACTTCTAAAAATACGAGCACCGCAACGCTAATGCTCGCCTATCTTGACACAGAAGCTGCTCTCACATTAGTTAGAGGGTGCAATTGTCACCAAACGACATGGTCCGCGCACCCTCTCTGATCTCTCCTTCCAAACACGCAGCGAATCATCGAACATCTCAGTGCACTTGGTCCCACCAGTGCCCCAAAGCTGCGCTGCGCATTTAGCGCTACTCGTCTGTTCTGCACGCTTGAGATTGAGCCAAGCAGAAATGTCCATATTGGGTAAGGCTTTGGTGGGGAGGTATATCGTCACAAGTGCACGTTGATGATTTGGTGTTCTTGTATCGTAAGAATTGCACGCCTTTTGAGTTCATGTACCCTTTCATCAAATCGTTCAACTTTGCGTAATTTTTCTGCTTTCCATATGTTTAACACTTCAAATCACTTTCACATTGCTTCATTCACTTTCCACTCCCTTCATATTCGTTCAATCCGAATCGTTCCATCCCATTCGTTTCAATCCCTTCACACTCGTTCACGTCTGCTTCGCACATGTTCCCTGCCGCGACAACACTTGTGTTTTCCGATTGCCCGATACCGTATGTGCCCATCCTTCACACAAAAATCCCTTTTGTGACACCCATCACAACACGTCAATTGGTTCCAGTGTCAAGATTGGGGTGATTCACAAAGCCACAAGACCACGAAGCATAGAACAACCAGTAAAAGCATCAAAATCTCTCCAAATCTCTCAACTCGCTCTCCATCCTTAGACCTCTCGAACCTCCCCACTCCCCTTCGACCTTTCCCATAACATTCATCTTCAACTCCCTAAACTCTGTCTATTTTTATCACCATCTACCGCCTCACTTATTTTAAAACGCATGGACCCCCCGTCCTCTTCCGGCATTTTGTGTCCATATGCACCACATTCCCCCTTCGTAAAGAATATTTTTATCGTGCAGGGTGATCGAAATAGCCTTTCCACATCTATCAAAATTTGGCAGTGTAGATTCAGATGACACAAACCATATTTTCCAGTGCGCAGCGGGTGAAGGTCTTGCAGAAAAAGAAATATCAATATCAAGATATTTGAAAGCTTAAATCATCCCCAGTATATAAGGGAGTCAATGCGCAGTCATTTCCCCCAAGCCTTATCGGACATTACCAATCCTTATCTATCCTTATCGAAAGTCCATTATGCCCATCGAAAGCGTCGCGTTGCCTGCCCCAAACGCTCCTTCCAGCCTGAGTGTGCGACTCCCCTCCATCAGCGAGTTGACACAACAGGCAAGGCTGCCCGCAAGCGAAAAAACTCTGCCCAGAGGTCAATTCCCCACAATCACCCACTTGAAACAGGCTGTCTACTCACCAATGACTTTGCCCTCGATTGCAAAACCAGCAACACCAAAAGAACAGCCCCAAGTGCAGCAACCTGAGCACCAGTTCCATACCCCGCCAGCAGTGTCCTCCCACCTGAGCCCAAGCATGAACCACCAGTACTACCAGCAACAGTACCTGTACCCGCAGAGCTCATACTACCCACAGCCCGTGTACTACGGGCAAACACCAATGCCCCAACACCAGGGCCCTATCCCCCCCCAAGGCTTCCAACAGCCAGGAATGATCCCACCATACCCAGTGCACCACCCGTATGTAGTGCCAGAGGTTATCAACAAGCCCATAAATAAGTGTCACAGGTGTGGCACTACCGAAACACCCGAGTGGAGACGCGGTCCCAATGGTGTGCGCACTTTGTGCAACGCCTGTGGTCTTTTCCACGCGAAATTGGTGAAACGCAAGGGAGCAGCATTGGCTGCTGAGGAGGTGCTAAACAATAAGGTGTGTAAGGGGAAGAACGGTCGTCGTATTAGCATTAAAAAGCACTTGCTCAATGAGAGTTTGCTTAAAACCCCTATTCTGCAACCGCAGCACCCTGGCGCTGGCGCCGGGAACTTGCCGTTGCCGGTAATGATGAACGGTGGGTATCAAATGTATCCTGCTCAGATGATCAGACATTAGCATAGAAATTATAGAAGTTCACATGAGCGACCAAGTTCACATGAGCGAAGCGAATGTGACCGAGGCCGTTCATTGATCGGTTCAAATGAGCGAAGTGATGAACGATGTAGGGTCATATTAATCAGATCTTCAATTGAGCGGAGTGAATGATATAGTGGTTATATTTATCAGATCTTCAAATGACCGAAGTGAGTGATGTAGTGGTTATTTATCAGATCTTCAAATGAGCGAAGTGATGAACGAAGGTTATATTTATCAGATCTTCAAAAGACCGAAGTGATGAATGATGGTTACATCTATCAGATCTTCAAATGACCGAAGTGAATGATGTAGTGGTTATTTATCAGATCTTCAAATGAGCGAAGTGAATGATGTAGTGGTTACATTTATCTGATCTGTGATTTATGATCTCTGATGATCCATATTTGCTTCATATTGGTTGATCACGCGGATATTTTGGGATCTATCTGTTAAATCAATTAGAGATTTGGTAGTTCTGTCCTGATATACCTGGAACTGTATTCCTGGTGTATCTGGTTCTGTATTCAGTAGATTGAACTTCCAGACCATCTGTAGTTCTGGCTCCATTTGATCTTGATCTGAAGCTTTTTGCCGATTGATCCGACTCCTAGAACTATCTTATTCCTAACGTTACCTTCATCCGCGTTATGTGTATATAAATAGTGGTCATGAATAATAGTTTGCTGCAAAAATAGACGCCAGGAATAGATCTGTTAGCGAAAATTAGCAGCCAAAAATAGAAGGGATATCATGGGACATCTGTCACTAATCGTCTTCAGCTTGACTTGGAGTTGGTTTGAGCGAGAAAGATAGTACACAGAGTGTGAGAGTTTTGAGAGATAGCTTTGAAGGTTCTAGATGTGATGTCCTGGCCGGAAAGTTTTCGGGTTCAGTTCTTAAAGTTAGTTTTCAGTTCAAAGATAGCAAGTTTTAGGTTCGGTCTTAAAGATAGCTTGAGAGTCATGAAGACAGTTCTGAGTTCATATGCAGTTCAGAATGTCCAAAAGTTTGACCTCGTATGTTCATCGTTTATCCTCGACTATGTTTGAGACATTGTTCGAGACTCAACTCGTCATCATTTTATTACGAGCTTTATTACGTCAGTTCGATCCGCACTTATCCATTCGAAACATCTCGACATTTGAAATACGCTCTTATACCACTATTTCGATATGCTCGATATCTCATCGTCACCCGCCTACACTCTCGTGTTTTGCTCAAGTGCACTCGAATTTCGCTCACGTTCGCTCGAATTTCGCTCGTCCGCCTGAAGTCTCAACTGTCCACAAAACAAAATAGAAGGTTAGAAGACGCATAAACAATCTAGGAGGCTTGAAACGAAATGTTCTTGGAATATTCTTTGCGTACACCAGCACACAAAGTACTCACGATGCTATCACAAAGGACAGTAGTGGCGAGGGTTACCCTATGCATAGTGGATGTCAGTTGGTCACTTATTTCCATTAAACTTTGCACTTGCCTTAGATTTGCTTTCGATTCTTTTCCCTTTCATTTGCTTTAGATTCTTGCCCATTCCACTTGCTTTAGCTTTTTCTTCCACTAGCTTCTTTCAATTCTCTTTCATTCGTTCACTTCCTCCTCCCTTGCTCGCTGATAAGCTTTAGCATAAGCTTTTCTTAGACCAAGAAAAGGGAGCAAGTGTGATGCAGGAGTCGACTAATGAACATGGGGCCATGACATCAATAGACGAAGTGTTTTATTATTCAATAATCAGGATCGCAGTGAGATTAATGATGGAAGCGATATTTTTTACTACAGCAAGAGTTTTCACGATATTTTCCAGAGGTAAGGAAGAGTTAAAGCGAGGAAGAGCGAGTGACAGTAGTCTCCCTAATTTTTTAAGGTTCCTTTTTTTCCGCCCTTAATTTGTGTTGCCTCGTCCCTCCATTTTCACGAAATCTTATTAGACTAAAGCCTATTTATATTATGTCTCATGTCAAACAGGGCACAAATGAATCTCTGTTTGGGGATTATTGTTCAGATTAACTTTTATTGTTGCAGGGCGCATCTTCTTAGTTGAGTATTTATAGTTTTGTGCTGTATTGCGCCTAGAGAAGATGGTGTATCCCGCCTGCAAAAATATTTTTCAAGCGGTTAGATCGGTGGTGCTTTGTCGACCCACTATGCAAGAGAGTGCTCATTAGTGGGGTAGAAATTGGGAAATTTCTGGTCTCCGGCACGGACAGGTACTCATAACCCGTGATCCGGTGTTCTGCAGATCAGGGCCCCCAATGATCATGTGATTAAGATCGATTAAGATTTCTCTTAATCTTTCCTAGGATATGATTTTGTGCATGTGTAACATGGTTGTAGTTTAAAAATAGATGAGCAGTTGCCCACTAGTTCACTTCGTGAACTACGATATTATAAGATAGATGTCGAGTAGTTGTCGAATAGTTCACGCAGCAAGTACGATATGACAAGATAGTGAGTAGATGAGAATGTAACTATCGAGTTCACGAAGTGAACTACGATCATGAAGATTGATAGTACTCGTCAATTTTACTAGTGATTGCTGAACGTGAGAAAGCGAACAACCAACTGTAGTATAAATGAAAAGAGAAAAGGCCAGAACACAAACTGTAGTGTAAATGAAAAGAGAGAAGACAAGAACACAAGCTGTAGTGTAAATGAAAAGAGAAAAGACCAAAACAGTGTAGTTGAAGAAGAAGATTCGAATGCTAAGGGCCAAAATATTTTGAAGATAAAAATTAAATTCAACCAATCTTAACCCTATTGTCAGTATATGGCATTCTCACTATTGTCTAGAATCTCATTCCTCATTCTAAGTATACCATTCATCTAGATTAATTCGCTATTCTCAATTTCCATTGCCATTCTCAGAATTATTCTCCTTTCATCATTATTCGTTATGTTTCTCATATCCATCATTATCATTTCATAACACCTCTCACATTTATCACTGTCTGTGTCTAAGTTAGTATTTTCTCATTCTATGGCGCTATTCTAATTCGGTATCGCTATAGTTCTCTATCACTATTCTATATCACTTCTCGTTCCAAATAACTTGTAGTTCTGTATCACTTCCAGTTCTATATCACTATTCTAATATCTCATTGTATTATCTTCTCTACATCCATCCATATCATCAATTTCAATCATCATCTGCTATTGTTCTTGCATACCATATTAATCTTCATCATTTATTGATCATTTTATTGATCATTTTGTTCATTTTCTCACCTTTTTTATTCTCACTTTATTCTATTATTACATTCCCTTCTATTCATTTTTCTATTCTCCTGCTCATATTTCTATTCTAGTCATTTTTCATTATCTCTATTGTCCTATTGTTACATTATTTGCATTCATTCCTTCTGTTCTATCATGATATTAGCATTCATTCCTTCTCTTCTATCATAATATTAGCATTCATTCCTTCTGTTCTATCAGAATAATTGCATTCATTCCTTCTGTTCTATCAGAATAATTGCATTCATTTCTTCTCTTGTATCATAATATCATTCATTCCTTCTCTTCTATCATAATATCATTCATTCCTTCTCTTCTATCATAATATTAGCATTCATTCCTTCTCTTCTATCATAATATTTGCATTTATTCCTTCGCTTCTATCATAATATTTGCATTCATTCCTTCTCTTCTATCATTATATTCGCAATCTGTTCCTCTCTCCTCTATTCAAAATTTGCATTCGTCTCTACCCCTTCTTTAGTATTTCCCTCACCGCATCATACACATCATCAAACACCCCCACACTCGGCTTTGCCACTATGCCCTCCCAGTCCGCGTCCCGGTATACCCCCGTCCGCAACAAAACACTCTCCCACCCGTTGTCGTTCGCCCCCTTTATATCGGACTCCGGGTTGTCCCCCACCATGTAGATCTTGTCAAACGGCGACGCCTTGGGCGCCACACCCAACGCCGGCAAGATCTGCTGCCCCAGCAAGTCGCCCAGCTTGAGTTTTTGCACCCAGTCGATCAACACGTGATGCGCAAAGTCGTACTGGATCTTGAACGGCTTTCCGAAAATGGTCAGGCTCAACCCCGGCCCGTGCGTCAACCCGTTCGTTTCCCGGTAGAGGCCCTCGGTGGTGATCCGGAACGCACCCTGCCCGAACCTCGGAAGTGCGTAGTCGTTTGCCCAGATAAAGTCGTTGTTGCTGAAGATGATCGGGATCGCCGGCTCCTCCCGGTGCCGCACGCGCTTGAGGTCCCGCTTCGTGCCGATACGTCCGGAATCCAGATTGAGGAGGTCCAGCACAACCTGCACGTCCGTCCCCATGTCGCGCGGGTCGCTGAACACAAGAATCGCGTCAACGGGCTTCGCGTCGTCGAAGTCACGTGCCAATGTCGCGAAGTCGGATTCCGAGAAGCGGTGGTGCGGCGACATGGCGCGGTTCCGGTTGACCAAGTCGATCGGAGTCACCACGTCGTCGAACCCGTACTGAAGCGCGCACTGGCGCGCCTTATCGCCGTCGCCCCCGACGACAAGAACGCGGTTGTACGCGTGTTGCTGCGCGAGCGACTTCATGGGCGTGTGGCTCTGGATGATCTGCAAGGGGCTCAATTCGGTCTCCAACTGCTTGCTGAGGAACGCGACGCGGTCCTCTTCGGTGACGCCGCCGCCGTTGGTCATGAGGACGTACGGTATGGAGCGCTGCTGGAGCAATTGGAGGGCGGCTTTTGCACGTGGGATGGGTTTGCTGCCGCGGAGTAGAACCCCGTCGATGTCGAAGACGAATGCACTCTTGGAATAGTTTCTGAGGGAGCGGAGCATTATGGAGTGAACGTGAGCAAGCGAACGAGCGAATAATTAATAGTGACCAAGCAATTAGTACACTGATATTAGTGAACGTGAGCAAAGCGTCGAAATCAATTATTAAAAGTACACAGTAATGAATATGTAAGTGATGACACAATATAACTGATAACACACTAATAGGATATACTGGTTACACTAATAAATAGGGTAATAACACACTGTCCCAGTAATAGAATACACTGGTAACACTAATAAATAGGGTAATAACACACTGCCCCACTAATAGAATATACTGACAACAACCACTGATAACACTGATTATAGAATATACGGTTAAACAACTGAAGCGAATAATACTTCTACTGAATCTTAAGTGAAGCATGATGAAAGAACATTGAATATGTAGCAGACACTTTACCAAATTAATT
This sequence comes from [Candida] loeiensis, assembly GCA_030563775.1. Taxonomy (NCBI): domain Eukaryota; kingdom Fungi; phylum Ascomycota; class Pichiomycetes; order Serinales; family Debaryomycetaceae; genus Kodamaea; species [Candida] loeiensis. The sequence goes on from JAJMKD010000005.1 coordinate 282,805, forward strand.
TGTACAATTGGGTATTATTCCAGTTGTGTCCAACTTCTATTATAATTACACTCTAAATTGGATAAGTTCAGACTATCATGAGCGAGGAATGCAAGGAGTTGCTCACGTTTTGCTCTATTTTCACAAACCGTGCATGTATGTTATGATTAGTACAGCCCCCGCGATCTAAATCCAATCCCCTTAGATTCCTTTGCAGCTGCTTAGCTATATTCCACGTGTACCTGACTCTATTTATGTGTACTTTATTCTATGTGTACTTCAGTTTCCGCCAGGGAATGAAGTCTAGATCGTTTTGGGTGCAACATGCTGAGCAACCAATTAAGTCATGTCAATTCAGTGCTCACGATTTCAGTCAATCGTCAGCATATCAATTCAGTCAATCAGCATTTCAATTCAGTCAATCGTCACTGAATCAGTTCCTGACGTCCATTTTCAGGTCAATTGTTCACTTCCCTTACTTCGTTCGGTCATCCGTCAAATGTCCAGTTCACTTCGTTCGGTCATCTGTCAAACATACAGTGCACTTCGTTCGGTCATCCGTCAAATGTTCAGTTCTCTCACTTCATTCGGTCATCCGTCAATGTCCAGTTCACTTCGTTCGGTCATCTGTCAAACATACAGTGCACTTCGTTCGGTCATCCGTCAAATGCCCAGTACCTCACTTCGTTCGGTCATCCGTCAAATGCCCAGTACCTCACTTCGTTCGGTCATCCGTCAAATTCCCTCCAATGTTCCGTCTTCGTTCGTCGTCAGTCACTAGTCGGTTCCCCTGCACCATCCTCTCCCCCTCCCCACCTGCATATCACACAACCACCCCTCCAACCACCAATTCACACACCCGGCCAAACAAACCCCCAAACTGTCACTAATACTAACAGCCCCCATGCTAAACTCCCGCCTGCTCTTCGCCACGTCCTCACTCACACTCACAAACGTGTTGATGTACGACGCGCCGCCCAAAAGCCCCTCGTAGAAGATCAACACCAAGAGAGGCCAGATGCTCGCAAACGGCGCGTCGCGCGTCGACTGCACCACCAAAACAACCACATTCACAAACTGCAAAAACGACAACAAGTACAAACGGCGGATGCGCACGCCAAAGTTCACCAGCGACCGCGACACAAACACCCCGAGCTGGTAGAGAAACCCGTACACCACGTATATGTCGCGGTACGAGCTGAAGAGCCAGTGCGGGAGCGTGTCAAGTGGGAAGAGAAGCGTGGGCGATATCCCCTGGTTGATCACGTACTCTGATATGTACACCAGACAAAGGGGGAGCATGTACGGAATAAGAAGGGGTCTGATTTTGGTGGCGGTATTTTTAATGCGGTGCCAATTTTTTGCAGCAAAATCGTCCTGATGAATGCCATCAATTCCAGAACCAATACCAGACTCATCAATATCCAAGCTTCCTTGCTCCGAGTCTCTGTTTCTCTCCTCCATGTACTCTCCCACCTCTCTGTATTCTCCCTCTCTATAATCCGATTCTACCTCCGGCAACATCCCGTAGTATACCACCACCAATCCGAACGGTAGCACTGCACACAAAAATAGCGTGACTGCCACATTCACGCCAAGGATGTTGGTCATAAGCATGAAGAAAAAACTGCCCATCAACCCCGCGCCTCCGGTGCCGCTCAGAAATCCGCCTATTGACATTTTTCCTCGGTAAAAGTGCGTGAGCAGGAGAAACGTCAGCTCGCCGAGGCCCAGCGAGAGCAGCGCCATCATGATGCCCACCACCTTCAACGTGATGGGGCTGAAGACGCTGATGGTCACCATGCCGGTGGTGGAAAGCGCGACAAGGAGCCACAATCGCACTTTGTAGGGGATGTTGTGGATGAAGAACGGCGCGGCGATCTTGATTGTGATCGAGGGCACAATGTCCGCGAGGAGGACGACTGCCTTGGGGGTTGCGCTGCCGACCAAGTCGATGGCCGCGGAGAGGATGATCACATAGAGGATGTTGTTGAGGAGGCCAAACGTGAAGAAGGAGACGAACACGCGGTGGTCTGACATGAAGTAAATAAAGATAAGGAAAATATGGAGATAAATGGAGAGAATTGAGAATAGAGAGAATGAGAGAATAGGGAGGAGAAATATGAGAGAATGGGGAGGAGAAATGTGAGAGAATGGGGAGGAGAAATATGAGATGACTAGGTAGGAGATTACACGATAGGAGAGAAATATGAGATGACTAGGTAGGAGATTACACGATAGGAGAGAAATAAGGTATTAGTAGAGGGTGAGATAGAAGTGTGTTAAAGCGCATTGCTTTCTGTAGGGTCAGGCCAGTAATGTCTAGTGAATTCGCCAGTAATATCCAGTGAACTTCGTCAGTAGTGTTTAGTGAACTCGTCAGTAGTATTGAACTTCGTTAGTAATTTTCAGTGTGCTTCGCCAGTAGTATTGAACTTCGTCAGTAGTATTCAGTGAACTTTGGGTATTTAGAGAACTTGTGAGTAGTATTTAGAGAACTTGTGAGTAGTATTAGAGAACTTGTGAGTAGTATTTACAGAACTCGTCAATAGTATTTACAGAACTCGTCAGTAGTATTTAGTGAACTCGTCAGTAGTATTTAGTGAACTCGTCAGTAGTATTTAGTGAACCTCGCCGGAAATATTTAGTGAACCTCGCCGGAAGTATTTAGTGCTCCTGGTCAGTGCACTTAGTGAACTTCACAGTATTATTCAGTAATCTTGTAGCACTTGAACTTCACAATATTATTTAGTGATCTTGTAGCACTTAGTGAACTTCACAGTAATGGCACTACTTTTGTGGTGATTTTTTAGTGTCGTACACATTTGCTTCTCGCGGCACAGGCCCAAATGTTGATTTTGTGAACCTTAAAAGTTCAATTTAGTGAACAGTTCAGCTTAGTGTCTAGTTTAGTGTCGCTTACCCGCTCAGTGTCACTAATGCAGATACTTAGTAATATTTGCTATTCACCAACGTTTGTCTTTGTGGGTGTATTAATGGACATTGGTCGAGAGATACAAAATCAGAATTCAGGGTGGAGCGGTAATTCAGGGATGTGGTACAAGCTGATTATTTTCAGTATACCATGCTGATTATTTTCAATATTGGGTCCACATAAAAACGATCTGGTCTGCAGGTCCAGATTGAAAAAGGATAAGTTGTAAAACGATGATTGCGCTTTCAACATGATCGAATATTTTCTCATTAAGTTTTATAGTTTCACTGTTCATCCCTTACACATATTCTTGCTCATGCCCTGCAAACCTGGATCTCACATTCCGATCAACTGTACACAAACATGTCATATCCACAAAAAACACGCGACATCCCTCCATACCGAGAGCCTCTCCTCTAGCTCCTGGATTTAGATTGGACGCTGAAATAGGACAAAAAAGTATTCAGCCCAAAACAGTAAAGTAGTGGAATCACTGCAAGCAAAGAGTGTACTTTGAAGGCTGCCCTGGGAAAACGCGGAAAAATATATCGGAAGTCCGTATGAAGGGGTGGATAGAGGTTGATAAGATGGTTAATAGAATGTCAAATCTAGATGAAATGTCATTATAGTACGTATGTAAAAGGAATGTCAATAAATCTAATTAAAATCAAAGCAAGACTCTACTTTAGATTGAAGGTTTAACGAATAAATACCAATATTTACTTACTCCAATTTGCTGTGTTCTCATATTTGCTTTGTTCTTGTTTCATTCATACGTCGGCTAAGGCACTTTCCTGCCAAATAAAGCACCCAGTTACGAACATATTTTCTTCTATGAGCACTGTTATTGCAAGTCGACGCGGCATGGGGTATTATTTGGCGGTACGAGTCAACCAGAGTCAACTACTTCACCTTGACTCTCTTTATGTGTTGGTGTCACACATTTTTTCGCACTATCTCCACATTCGGAGCGAGCAATGGCATTTGCGCAGGTAGTGCATACAGAAGTGTTAATGAGTGTTTCTTGAACATGAATCGGATTGTTAAGAGAATGATCAGATGCTCAGGCCATTTGTTAAGTGTAGTGGGAATCGGATGTTAAGCTCATTAAACTTCAGTGGGAATCGGACGTTAAGCTCATTAAACTTCAGTGGGAGATGCTAATTCTCAGATGTTCAAAATCAATTTTAATAGGTTAACAGACATTGATATTTTCAGATGTAAATGGGTCGTTTATGAAATTCATCAATTATCAATCATGCAACATGTCGTTGTAAATATTCACCCAATGCTTCAGCTCAGGCCATCAAATAGCATACCATCCCCGAGGCCACGTATAGATGCTTCGTTATCTAGAGCTGCCTTTTATATCTTACTCACATCCACACCTCTTCACATACGTCCACTATAGACTCCCATAACCTCGATCTATCTTCCCTCCCGTAACCACTACCCCATACCACCCCTTACCTCATCTCCCTGTCACATGCATGCACAAATCAGGTGACAAAAAAACGGTTTTGCACCCAAAGTTGCAAAATCACAAGACAATGTAAATAGTGGCGATAAAAGATTCTGAACAGCTACACTATTAAGTACTAGTAGTTCTATCAGCGAATATTCTAAGTGAATTCAGTGAATGATCTCTAGTTAATCAGTGAATAATAACTAGTTATTCAGTGAAGTCGTGCTATCAGTGCATGCTAGTAATTGCCACGATTTACAACTCCAATCACTATAGCGCTAACTAGTCGTGGCACAGTCTAAAAGCCAAGTGCCACACACGTGCTGATATGCCAAACCTACTATATGACATCCCCGGCGAGATCCTCAACCAAGTCCTCGGATACCTCCAACCACTGGACTTGCTTTCCCTTGCAGAAGACAGCATTTTAGGACAGTCCGCACTAAACGCGCTAATTTCCAACACAACAATCACCGAAGATGATGCTGAACTCGAACCCAACCACAAACACCAAATAACCTTCAACACCATCCTCCTTTTGATGCTACGCAACAAAACTCTCCGCTTCAAACAGCAAATATACTTCAACGACCTAGAATCGCTTGCCGAACTCGACACAATGGACCTCTCCGTGACGAATATCATTGCCATGGCCCATAACGAGGTGTCCAAGTACCGTTTGGACTCCCAGTCGCGGTCGCAGCACTTGGTGGACGCAGTGCGGAGAATAGAACGCTGTATTCACGGGTACAAAGACCTATTTCACCACCCTAGTCTGCTTTTGCTGCGTTTCGACAACGTTCATTTGAGTACTGGAATTGAATTTGCAGAGCAAGCTTCGGTTTACGATCTTTGCAGTTTGGACTTGGACTGTACTTATTCGCCGCTTTTAGTGACGGACATTGCCTTTCCTGTCACATTGAACACCCTCGAGTTGTCGTACTGCAATATCCAGTGGCCCTTGATGGTTTCGGTGGATTCGCTCACGATCGAAAACTCAACCGTGGGAAGTTTAAAATGCCTCCCAAAGGTGCACACTTTGAAGTTGCTCAGCATCAATAATGCCGTGGACTTACACGATCTTCCATTGTCTGTTGAGGTTCTTGAGATTTCGGAGATTTGGGTCGAGGAGTGCGATTTGACGTATTTGCAGCTAAAGAGTTTTTCCGCCGACTATGTGGATGTAAGTGGAATCACTCTACCGATATCTGTGCGCACTTTGAGTGTGAGAAACACGACGCTTCAGGGTCTCGCTGTGCGGCAGTTCCACGAGCTAGAGTGTTTGACTGTGAAACACTGCCAGTTGCAGCACGAGCACGTTTTTTCGGATTTTCCGCCGAATTTGAAAACGATCGACTTGAATGTGAGTTTCTTGGGCGATGACGATACGCTACGGTTAGTGCTTCCGCAGCAATTGCAGAGTTTTACGTTAGTGAAGCTGAACCACCGCGATTCGCGGATGGTATTGGAGACCTCGTGGCCAGTGGGGTTAGAAGAGGTGGTTTTGCAGAATGTGGAGTGGTGGGGAGAGACATCTTTTTTTGAGAAGGTTCCGGTTTTGCGCAGTTTGACGCTTAAAAACACACAGGTGTGGGACTTTGATGTCGGGCAGTCGCTTCGTCATCTAGATATATGCAATTGCAACATGACGCAGCTACGGTTGCAAAATTCCCAAATCCGGTCGTTTTATTTTGCAGCCAATAAATCCTTGCTAGAGGAAATTGGGCTCCCAGATACCTTGCGCGAGATGAAGGTGGAAGGAGGCTTGATGATTGAACGTTTGAGCAAATTTGGCGTGCCAAGTGGTATTCGAAGCCTCGAATTGGTGGAGTGCGGGTTGACTTGTTTGGACGATGTGAATTTTCCGTACTTGAAGCATTTGAACTTGTCGGGAAATAAGTTTGAGGAAGTGGAGGGTTTCCCAAACAGCCTCCAGAGTTTGATTCTCGAGGATTGTGGGAGCCACGTGAAGAGAATGCAGTTTGGTTCGCAGCTCCAGGTGTTGTCGACGCTACCGGAGCAGGTGAGGAAGCCGAAGGATTTGGCGTGTTATAACCATGATATGGTGAGAAAGACGTTGAATTTGCGGGCCAACTACAAGCGGAGTGTTGCTGTGTACGGGTTGATTATTGTGCCTTTTGCGTCGGTGGTGATAGTGGGGCAGAATGTGTTGCTGACGGTCATCCAGGGGTGTTTGATGACGGAGTATGTGGCGAGGCTGGTAGTGAGGAGGATGAAGAGGTTTGTGAGTTTTCTGTGAGCCCAACAGGAAAGACCAAGTTTACGGCAGACAATACAATTGAAAAGCGCATAAGAAATGGACATTCACAATTGATTAACTCTTGCACAAGAAATGGACATTCACAATTGATTAATCTTGCACAGGAAATGGGGCATTCAATATAATCGAATAGCGCACAAGAAACGGAACATACAATTGACCAACTCTTGCACAAGAACTAGGACATTCAATGACTTGAGGCAAACATGTCGGATTAGCTGCGAATTAAATGGGTTAGAATACAGATTTAGTGACTGGTAACAGGATAGAGAAGTGAGACTCATATTACGTAAATGCAGAAATTGAGAAAGGATTAATTAAATAGCATGGAATTAAGGAAAATGAGCGCAGATGATAGCGGAGATTTCGGGAAATTAGAGAGAACATACCGGAATCAGGGAAAGATTGATTATCGAGTACATACGGACATAGATGATAGAATGCAGAGATATTTGAATACAGAGATGATAGAATGCAGAGATATTAGAATACAGAGATGATAGAATGCAGAGATGATAGAATGCAGAGATGATGGAATACAGAAATAGATACAGAAAAACATAGACTACCGAATCAGAAAAACCACCCAGATTATCGAGCAAACCAGACAGAGATCATCTACATTAAAATACAAGTAGAATACGGGAGAAGATACTGAACACAAATACGGTGATGAGGTGCCTTTTGAAGAGTGAGTAATAGGCAGTCTCAGGAGCGCAGATTAAGAGCCATCGACATCCGATTAAGAGTCAAGATTTCTGATGATTTCAAGTTTCTGATTGAGCAGCGATGCCCAAGCGTCCGATTAAGAGTCAATTTTCACGTTTCCGATTAAGAGTCAACACCGACACGTGTGACTCCCTGCACACAGCCAGTGAAAAGCGAGAGATATAAGCGAGCCAGCAGGGGAAGCAAGGCAACCGGCAAACAAGACAAGACAACGCCGAACGGCAAATCACAATCACAAACAACAAACAACAATCAACAAGACAATCAACAAGACAAACTACAAGACAAACGAACAAAAGAACATGAAAGAAAAAACGAGCAAAAAAACCAACTCCGACAATAATGACTCAATCGAGAACATTCTATATTCTGTAATCAACCTTGTACTTCTCTTTTCTCTTCAATCTACTCTGTATTCTCATCGATCTACTCTGTATTCTCATCAATCTACTCTCTATTCTCATCAATCTACTTCTCTTCTACCTTCCTTTTTCAAGTCCTATTGCTCTTCTTCCACTTTCCCCGTCCTCTTCCTATTTATTCTCATTATTCACCACTTTTTTTCTTCACTTACAACATGCCCATTCCACAAGAGTACGACGACACACGCATCCTCGGCTACGACCCGTTGATTTCCCCGAGCCTCCTCTCGTGCAACATCCAGGCGTCTCCCAAGTCGCTCGAGACCGTAATTCGCGGGAGATACGAGGCCTCGCAGATTGTCACCGGCAAAGACGACCGTGCCCTCGTAATTGTCGGTCCCTGCTCCATCCACGACACCAAGGCCGCGCTTGAGTACGCCGCACGCCTCAGGGAGTTGGCCATCGAGTTGGAGGGCGATTTGTGCATCATTATGCGCGCATACCTCGAGAAACCAAGAACCACCGTGGGCTGGAAGGGCTTGATCAACGACCCGGAGGTCGACAACTCGTTCAACATCAACTCCGGCTTGGCCATCTCGCGCCAGTTGTACTCGGATCTCACAAATGCCGGTCTCCCCATCGGTTCCGAGATGTTGGACACCATCTCGCCGCAGTACTTTGGCGATTTCCTCTCGTTTGGTGCGATTGGTGCGCGCACGACCGAGTCTCAGTTGCACAGAGAGTTGGCGTCTGGGTTGTCGTTTCCGATTGGTTTCAAGAATGGAACCGATGGTGGACTCACTGTTGCGTTGGATGCTGTGCAGGCATCGTCAAAGGGTCACCACTTCATGGGAGTGACCAAGGACGGCATGGCGGCCATCACGACCACCAAGGGCAATGAGCACTGTTTCATTATCTTGAGAGGAGGTAAGAAGGTGACCAACTACGATGCTGAGAGTGTGAAGGCTGCTAAGGAGGCGATTTCGAAGCTGACGAACCCAAACATCAGGTTGATGGTGGACTGTTCGCACGACAACTCGCAGAAGGACTACAGAAACCAGCCGAAGGTGTTGGAGTCAGTGGTGGAGCAGATTCTGGGTGGAGAGGAGAGCATCATTGGTGTGATGATTGAGAGTAATATCAACGCGGGCAAGCAGGGTATGCCGAAGGAGGGCGAGACGAAGGAGGACTTGAAGTACGGTGTTTCGATTACGGATGGGTGTGTGAGCTGGGAGGATACGGTTGTGATGTTGAGGGATTTGGCTAAGGCTGTGAGAACGAGAAGAGAAAACAAATAAGCTTGAGCGAAGAGAAAGGAATTAAAACATGAGCGAGAGAAAGGAAATAAACATGAGCGAAGAAAAAGGAAATGAACATGAGCGAAGAAAGAGGAAGTAAACATGAGCGAAGCGAATGTTATTTCTTATCTCTGCTGAGTGATTTTGCTAATTGGAAATAAAACGTTCGCTTCGCTCGTGTTTTATTTCATATCTTGAGCTGAGTGAATCTGCTAAACGGAAATAAAACAAGAGCGATGCGAATGTTATTTCTATCTCTTCTGCGTGATCCTACTTAACATGAGTCACTCATGTTTGCTCTCTAAAAATGAATAGAAAAGTTTGAGTTCTGAAACGTAGTAGTTTTGAGGATGTTTCGGGATACGTATTTGGCGAAAACGACGACGACTTTCAAAGGGCGGCCGTAGGTCGTAAGACTTATTAAAGAAGACTTATGATAAAAGGGTATTTAAGACAAAAAGGTATTTAATCCGGAATGACAACTTGTTCTAAAAGACGACTTATTGCTGAAAGACGACTTTTCTAAATGATGACATAAAGACGACTTTTCTTAAAGGAGACCAGTGGGAAGCCTTATATTCCAAAAACGAGGATTTAAGGTATTTTACTCAAAAGACGACTATTCTAAAAGGACGACCAGAAGCAGTTATTCAAAAACGATGTAGGTATTTTACTTATTCCTAAAAGACTACTGTTTGCCACAAGTGCGCTTAGACTGTTGTTCGGACGACCGTCGGTCCTCGTTGATAGATAAGACTCGTAGTCTAAAGACGTCTACATAAAAGTGATTCTTGAAAAAAGGTCCTCAAATGATGGAGAGTAAGCTTCCAAAGAACACTCTCACAACCAGTGAATAAAACGACCGCAGGTCACTATAATGGCTCGACCGTTTCTCCAAAGAGACGAGCGCAGGTCCTCAAAGTAGTGTACAAGTGCTTCTCAAGACGACCGCAGGTCCTCAGAGTAGTGTACAAGTGCCTTCCGTTATTCCGCCGGTCCTCAGTTCAAGTGCTTTTCAAAACGACCCCTCAAAAGTAGCGCCAGCAAAGTTGTGCTGGATCAATGTAACCTGAAATTCCAGTCGACGCGACAATCTTGCAAGACTTTTCGTATTTGTTATTGAGTGATTCGGTGGAATTAAGTGTCCCCATTGCGATGTTCGTATACTGCATAAAAGATTTGCAGCCGGTGGAAAACTAAGCTGCAGAATTATACTTTTATGAGACAAACGTAGATCGTCGGAAGCAACGGATGCAGATTGATTATTCCATATGTACGACTGCAGGTCGTCAAAAAAGTCTACGAAGGGCGGTAATCCACGCGATGATCATGGTCATCAGAATATGCATAGAAAGCTGCATTCCAAAAAGACACTTTAAAGACAAATCATTCCTAAAAGACGCTTTAGATGACATTTGAGAGATGTTCAAACCCAAAACCGGAAGTCATCAAAATACGTTGACGGCTCAAGCAGAGAAAAAGGAATGGTTTCAAAGTGATTCACGGTTTTTTGAGGGAGGCGACCTTGGGTCGTGAATTATTATGGGGCATCTCATAAAAGACTACCAATTCCAGGTATTCATGGTGATGAGACAACCGTTTATAGTAAGTAGTGGGTCCAAATTGACGGCTACTATCTAAAATGGTACTTTGAGTGGTTTTCGACGGTTGCAAAATTATGGAGAGAATTTTAAAAAACAGGCTACAGAATGACAGGATTGAAGTAGTCAAAAAGGCAACAGAATGTGAATTAAGATTCGCCTTTCATCGGCTCTCCAGTAAATTAGAACGTCTCTGGACGATTTCAGATTTCCGAGTAGATCGGGATGATTTTCGATAGTCTCTTTTTAGATTCGTGAGTATATGTCCCTAAGTAACTGTAGATCTCTTGGATCCATTTTTAAGTTCAACTATTTTCAGGTGGCCAGTTAGTTCATTATTACATGCAGCTACTATGGCTTGTAGTGGAGTTTTCGTATTAGTACGATCAGCTAATATATTGGAATATAGTCGAACGAGATTATTAACTATTATGATTAGGAGGTATTTCTCTCTTTTTCATTGCTGGACGTGAGATTTTAGATGCCCGCGTCTTAGCGATTTGGAGATATCCCTAGTGGATCCAAATGAAACTCAGATGGCCCTCTTTTTTACTTCGTTACATCTCAGTGAGGTTTAGATGTCTATGGGTGGGATTTTCAGGCGGCCCATTTTTTTGTTTTTATGGATTGTTTCCGATCATTGGTGTTTAGATCTGTGTTGAATTTCCCTCGTCCATTTTGTTAGCGACGCAATTTGTAGCGACTACACACTTGGTTAGCGACTTTTCTTACTCAAACTACTTCAGATGTCCTCAATAAACAGCAGATATCTCCTTCATGGATGAAGCCTCAATCCCATCACATTAAAATGATTGCCAAAGCTTCTCAAAAATCGTCGGCTGCAAAGATAATAATTGTGAATAATGAAGACAACCGAACGAATTCAGAGTGCTTATAAGTGGTGAAGGGTGAGTAGAGAACATTTCTAGTAGTTCGAAGACTCAAAAAGTAGGAGGTTCGATCATTCAAGTGACCAAACACACAACCGTAGAACATTTAGGGCCTTGAGACACCACACGCTGAACCCTGGAAATGTAGGAGATTATTTTGAACGATTGCAAAGTAGCCAGTTTTGGCACCACACTGCAAATTAGCCAGTTGTGACTTGACATTGCAAGTTTTTCAATGAAGTCTATTCCAAAGGGCTTTTTTAGCGGGTTTGGGCTGCAAAATTTATCATCCAGAGCCTCAAAAATGCGAGAAAGGCACCACGAGGTTGGCGATAAGACAATCATCCGCGAAACATCGCCAGATGTCAAGTCAAGCCCTGCTTTATCATCAGTCCTAGCTGCTAAATCTCCCAAAACAGCGAATTTTCTCAAACCACCAGCAATCACGAAAGACTTCATTTATTTTTACAAAATTTTGCAACTACACTATTCGCAGAATGACCAAAACAGCCGACATGGGGCGGATTCTGAAACAATGTTGCACAGTTGAGCCATTCTGAAAGCCGTTGGTGAGTAATTACATTTCCATCATCCCAGATGCACATATAAGCCACCTATCGTCAAACCTCTACAGTGTCACGTGATTCACATATCACCCCATCGTCAAATTCTCGAAGGTCACGTGACTCGCATATCAACTGGACTAATAATAGTCACGTTACATCATAGGACATATGCCCAAGAAGCATCAAGGTACTTCGTAAAATACTCTCCCAAATCATATTATGAAATCAATCTGAAATACTCGTCTCTTCTTCATGCCTGTCGTCTTCATTTCCATTTCTTCTTGTCATACATATCCTCCTGTCCTTCATACTCAAGCCGTCTGATCCCCACATCTCCGCCTTTGCTCTTGGAGGCACTATTCTGTCTATGAAACACGCAGTTCCGCTGCGTCTAGGCATGCTGCACACCTTGCGCACCGCCCGCCTGACTCGGGGTTAAACTTTCACGATTCGCTATTTCTTCTGAAGTCGTGTTCGCAAACGATACCCGCAGCGCCTTGCTGGGCAAGGCTCGATTATTTAGAAGATTATGCACGATATTTTCACATTATTTTGTTACAAACTCGCTGCAAATGCGAATTATGACGTTTACTGCATGGCCATATTATGAGGTGTGCGTAGCGTCGAGCACAAAGCGCACACGCTATCAGCTGTTTTTACCCCTCAGTAGTAAGGCGGTGAAAAGTTAAGTGAACAAAGTGACTGCTTTTGAAATCGAGACTGCTTTTACCTCAGCTAAGTCGATTTACTATAATCGGAAAACATCTGCGTGCGTCACTCATAAGCCGATATCATTGTTTCCAGTGCGATGCACGAGAATCAAGCGCAGTAAGGGTCCACAGAAGAGAAATAATATGGTGCTGCCCGCATCTTACAGCCGAGAAAATTCTACGGCCGAACATGCACAAGATTCACGCATAACGAATTTACGAAGTTTGATGACGTGCATTCATGGCTGTGAGAACACAGTCTCGTAGTTCCGAGTAGCAAGTACTTTTCGAGTAGCAGTCAGTTTGGAGTCGTAATCTAGACGAGTCGCAGTCTAGTCGTAGGCAACAATTTAAGGTTTTCATTGAGGATAACACTACCCGCATTTCCGTTCAATTTCCGCATTTGATTGACGTCACGAACACCACAGCGATTCCTGCGAGACAATTTATGGCTAATGTTCGGGCAAGAATCGTACGTTAGGATGGCTGTGTGGGCTTGTGTGATATAACTGGCGGGGGACTGGAATTTAGGGATTTCAGAAGTAGGATTAGATACCGGGGGAATGAGAAACAGGAAGTGATAGGTGAAAGGTAAGTCAAAATGAGTGAAAGATACAGGAAGTGAAAGATATAGGTATTGAAAGATGCAGTGAAGATAAGTGAAAGATATGGGAACTGAAAGACTGAAAGATACAGGGAAGGCTTCGAGCTGATGTCCACATATGTCCTTTCTGCAAACACGTGTCAATGGCTTCAATTCTACCAAAGATTTGTATCACTTTACGGGTGATGTCAACCCCCCCCAAAATGATCCGCACCGCTTTACGAAAAAGTTAATCGTTTTCTCAAGATTGAGTTAACTTGTACGCAGTTTCAACTAAAGTTAATATTCGCTTTTTTCGATCAACTGTCTAGATCTTTCCAATCCAGGATACTAGCCACAATTATCCACTATTTATCTGAATCAAAGATCTTTACGATTGAATTTCTCTATTATTCAAGTATTATCTACGACTCGAAATCTAACGGTTAGAATTTCTCATTATCCTAAGAAACACCTTCAAATCTATGTCGCCACACTTGTCACACTGAATACCTGTTCGATCACCGGACTCACGTGATTCGGTGACCCATTCACGGTGTTTTAATATTTCTAGTGAGGTCTTACTTGATTTTCACGTGATTCGATGAGCCATTCCGAATGTGTTTTAAACATTCACGTGACTCGTCACCTGCACCCAAGTCTCTCTTCTCTCCTCATTCGATAAATCCCCCCAAAAAAAACCCTCCAACCCCTTTATGCCCCCATATCCATGGTTCCTCTTGAACGGGTTCCTCTGGCTCCTCTTCCCCCCCAACGTCTCCCCCACTCCAAACCAATCCTGCTCAAAATGGCGCACTGCGTGCTGGTACTCGCTTTTCTTCAAGTCCTCAAAGTACGCCGCACTGTCTGAAAACGGCGAGTTGCCAATGTACTCCACATCCGAAATGCCCAATGCCTCCATGTGACACCGCACAAAGCGATCGCGCTTGAATTCGAAGCCGATCACTGCGAAATTCCGCGGAAACGCGTCGAAGATCTGAAAATAGCGACACGCCAGAAACGAGACGTTTTCGAACGAATCACGGGCGTATTCTTCGAGGTAAATTCGGCTTTTAATGCCCTCGAAAATGTCGCCTGCCAACTTTTCCATCAACAAGTAGTACGAGTATGCCTCGGATATAGGTCCAGCTTCTTTTTTGGTGGCACCACCGCTGATGACGAGTGTGGTGGTGGGGTTTTTCGAGAGGTATGCGATGGATTTGGTGATATGTTCGCGAAAGCAGATCCAGTCCTGTCCTGTGTGCTGGAACAGGGCGAGATGCCACTCTTGGGGGGTGGATCCGTCACCGGAGTTCGGGATCCAAATGGAATGGCATGGGAGGATGAGGAGGTCCATAACAAGGAAGTTCTAGGCGCGTGGAAGAATAATGATATTGAGAAAGTCACGTGGACAAATAAGACTGAGATTTTATCGATCAAGTCACGTGCTAGTACAAGATTTACCTCTGGGTAGTCATGTGATGTGCGTACTATTGAGGAGTAACGCTTATAAAAAGGAAATTAAGACTGCCGCATGAACGAATTGTAGACGTCAAAAATAACAGCCGCAGAATGTGTATTGTAGGCTTATTCGAAATGCCAGTTGCAATAGGGCTAATGGTGTGACAACTCAAAAAACAACGGAAAGATGTCGAAAATAGAGTGAAGGAAATAACTCATCGATAGTGACGAAGCAAGAATTTCCAAATCCGCAGTCTGTCAGTGTCGATAGTTGATTACGTAAAGACAGCCGCGGGCTGTGTAGCGATCAAAGATTTCTCAAGAAACTACTGGTGATTTTTTAAGAACGGTTGCCAGAAGAAGTGTATCAAAAAACCTTGTGTTGAGAGGCTACTTGTGACTTCCCAAAAAAGACAGCTAAGGTCTGCATGCGCTTGTGTTCTCTATATAAGACACTTCAGAGAGCAAGAGAAGCTCAAACGACATTTTGGGCGTCATTTTGGTGGGCACTTGTGTATTGACTGGGTTCTGCATATAATACCTGCAGCCATTGGAAAGCGGATTTGGGTAATTTTATCATTGGTCAGTTTCAGAGGGGCCAGTTGTTGAAAGAGTGGGGGTGACTGTTATCCAATGGGCACGAGTGTAGCCAATTTCTCTTGGCCCTCTGTTTCAGTCTCACCGTTTGGGCACCTTTGGAGATATTTAGATGGTCCCAGTGGTCGCAGTGAATATCAGAGCTCTCTTTTAAGAGAGAAAATATTACGTGAGTCCCTTCATATTACTTCAGGTCAAATGGCCCGAGCTAAACATGGCCCTGTTTTTTTGTTTAATAGAGGTCACTGGAATTTCGGTGTTATAGATGTGTAGGGATTGTAAGAAGATTGAGGATGCGGGTGTAGTTTGTTTAATGGTTGTACGGATATGGAAAATGTGACATGAGTGCTTGGTAGTTGAATAGTGGGGAATTGCATGTGAATGGTTGTTGTACTGCTAATAGTAGCGGGTTGATTGCCTGCAAATGGCTGTGGGTAGATAGGCAAAATGCTGCAAACGATGACTACAAAGTGAATGCATATGGCTCCGACTGCAAATGAACCCAAATGACTGACTGCAAATGAACCCAAATGACTGACTGCAAATGAACCCAAATGACTGACTGCAAATGAACCCAAATGACTGACTGCAAAATGAATGTGGATACGAAATTAATCCAAATGGCTACGACTGCAAAATCAGAAGGAATGTGGATACGAAATTAATCCAAATGGCTACGACTGCAAAATCAAAATGAATGCATATATCTGTAAATAATGACTGAATGCAAAATGAATGCTAATGTCTGAAAATTGCTCCAAATGGCAATGACTGTGACTATGTGCAAAAAGACTGTAGAATGAATTGTAAAATGGCTGTCAATGGCCGTAGCCGAAAAGGTGAAAGAGAATTACCCGATGAGAGAGGTTTGACATAATAGTACAGTATCAATTGTTGGCCCAGCCCACAAAATACTTGCCTACCGATAGCATCTCACGCCCCAATGCTAACATTCACAACTTCGAACATTCTCCTAGTTGTCATCTATTCTTTGCCACGCAACTCCTTTACACCGTTACACATTTTACTGAATCTGCAGGTTGTCTGGCAAAACTTTTCAAGTTTTTCGCAGCCAAATTCACCATGAGCTCACTAGAAAATTCTCGTTCGTTCTATTAAACATTCATATTAAACTAAATTTGATCATCAGTCAGGTTTACTGCTGCCTCGCAAGTCCCAGGGGGGTGGTAGTGGTGCGAAACTCGTTTGATCGCATCAATTTCATTTATTCATTTTTCACGATTAATCTAAGTTTGCAAACACAAGGCCCATTAGTTGCAACTTCCTGGTTCACCAGAACGTTGGTGTAGTGGCGAAAAGCTCGTTTGTTCGCATCTTCAATTTACTTTCATTTTCACTATTATTTAATCTAAGTTTGCAGCCCTATACGTTGGTCAAGCCCATTAGTTGCAAATTCCTGGCTCGCCAGAACGTTGGTGTAATGGTATCGTTCCTGAACTCGTTCATTCCATGTTTGCAAACATCTCTCCCTGGCCAGCAACACATGTGAACACTCGCCATATGAACGTTCACTATGTGAACATTCAGAGAATCTTCTCGTGCAAAAAAATATAACTCCCCATCAACGCCCGCCAGTGACAGTACGCAGCCACCACAACAAACACATGGAAAATCTGGTGCGATGCTCCAAAGTAATCAAACCTGTTGTACGTTTCACTCACCTCCCCAAACCGCTCGGGAACTCGAATCGCATACAAAACCGCACCCGTGATGTAAAAACCCCCCTCCAAAACCAACCAGTAAAAGCTGCACCGCTCGCCCGTCTCCTCAAACCCGAACTTCCGCATCGAATACACCACCGGAAGCGCGCCGCTCAAGCCAAACACGATAAACATGGTTGCACGCAACGGCCGGTACACATTGGAGCGGAATTTTGGGTGCAAAGTGAGTGTGCCGCAAATTGTGCCCAAAACGGAAAAGAGCACGATGAAAAAATCCCTCGCTACGCGCACATCGTAGAACGCAAAGTTGATGATCAGAATCAACAGGCAGGTGATCATCACTACAATTCCAAAGTAATCGCACTGGTTGCCGAACTTATCGACCTCCTTTGAGTGGCATTTGATGCTGTGGAAGGCCAGCGACGAAAGGAGACAGGTGGTGGCTGCAACTCCAAAGAGGTAGATGTTGCAGGACTCCCAAAAACGGTGGTTTGCGTACTCGTAGTAGTGGAGGTACACGGTGATGAGGCAGACCACCAAAGCGCCGGGTACCAAGTGGGAATACACGTTGACTGTCTCGTTGTGGAGGTAGAAGAGCGCCTGTGCGCATTTCGCGTAGGATCTGGTTTCCCTGACGTAGCCGGACTTGATGTAGTGGTTGTCCTGCTGCCAGGGGCTGAGTTCGTGGTAGTAGGCGAGTCTGGGGGGGGTTTCGGGGACCAATGGCTGGTTTTCAGAGCGTCGAGTGAGAGTCATGGAGTAGGAGATTGTAGAAATGGTGGAGAAAAATAGTTGGGGTTTTGAAAGATCGGGGCTCATAGTTGACAGAAAACAATAAACGTGAGCGAGCGAACGTGATAGGAAATGTAGAGTTGTGTTGTTGAAGTGTTGGGTGTTGTTGAAGAGTTGAGTGTTGTTGAAGATGAGTGTTGTTTGAGTGTTTGATATGAGAGGAATGAAGGTAGTGGATGTTCAAGAGGAGCTAGACGTACTATCCTTGTAACAAGTTTAAGGTTTCGTTCTGGTGAACGTGATAGAATGATCACTATTGGAAATAATGTGAACGTGATAAAAGTGATGATTGATGTGGTAAAACTGAACTGATAGAAGTGATGATCGAATCTAGAATTGATGTGATTGAAGGTAAAACTGAACTTATACAAGTAATGATCGAATTTAGAATTGATGTGATTGACGTGGTAAAACTGAACTGAAAGAAGTGATGTGATTGATGTGATAGAACTGAGCTGATAGAATTGATGTGATTGATGTGATAAAACTGAACTAATTGATCTGATAGAACCAAAGTTCACGCGAGCAGCACAGTGATTGGTACAATTGATATGTGCACGTTACGTGCAAGTCATTTATGAACCAAACCCAAACCTTCATTTATTGCCAACTTATTTTTCTTTGGGTTCAACAAATTGGTGGACTGACACCAGATAGAAAAGACCCTTTTCGGCTAACTGTTCTTGACGTACATAGCGTGTCTGCTCTATCCAACTATTTCTCATACCTTGATTTCTCTATCCAACTATTTCTCATAATTTGATTTCCCTATCTTCCTATTTCTCATAACTTGATCTAACTATTTCTCAAAATTCACTTATCACTTCAATGCTATATTCGAGGGTAATGCTAGTCACAATGACCATTTCAGCACAGAAATGTGTCTCATGCTATGCCTTTACTTCATTCGTCTCCCATACTCATTTTGACCACTCAGTGCTCTTTTTTCCGTGCATCTGCGTTTTCCCTTCCCATATTTGCACACCTTTATTCCATTACGGTCTTGAATATGCATTTCTCGCTTTTGCTCTTTGCTTTGGTGGTGTTTTCAACTTCGTTTTCCCATCTCATTATTCCTTGCTCGTCAAATTCGTTATAAATACTCCTAACACTTATAATACTCATTCCGCATATATATTCACATTTTCTTCACGTTCACTTATAGTCACATTTTCTTCACCTTCCTTATAGTCACATTTTCTTCACCTTCCTTATAGTCACATTTTCTTCACATTCACCATTCTCTTCGCATATCCTCTGATCTGGTTCTGTCACCTACAATCACTCTATTCATTGTAACATATCTATATCTCATTCATCTATCTCGTGTCTTTTCTCGCCGTTAGAGGTTTCGCTATGCTCCACCTTGAGGTCCATCCCCAATTTGGGTTTCTTGCTCACACTCACTCATTCCAGTGTTTTCGCTCACACTCGCTTTACTCTCAATCAGTGTTTTCACTCACATTCGCTTTACTCTCATGTTTTTCGCGGCTATCACTCTCGTGCCTTCTCATGCTTTTCTCATGCTTTTCTCATACTTTTGTCATTTTCTCATGCTTTTCGCATGCTTTTCTTATGATTTTCGCTCATGTTCACTCTCCTTAAACAGCCCCCCAATCCCCTCCACGATCCCCAGATACTCCCCAAACTTCGCCCCGATATTCAACTCCTTGCTGATCTTCTTGTCAAAAACCTCCCCAGTGCAAAATATCTTCCACTCCAGATCCGGACTGCTTACAGACCCGCTGCACCTGTCAAAATACCACTTGTTCACCGGGTTGTTCTTCCGAGACCGCCATATCAACTCATACGGATGCGACTGCAAGATAATCTTGAATATGATATCCGCGAGCCCCGGGAGTCCCTGGTTCTTCTTCGCTATCGCAAACTTGTCCAAGTAGGCAATCCGCGCCTTTCCCTCATACGTGATTATCGCAGCTCCATCGTAGTCCCCAAGTACAATCACCGTAGCAAGATTGTCGTTGATCCTCTTGAAATACTCATCAACCTTGAGTTCTCGTCCAAACGAATCGTTAATCACGCCAATCAACTTTTCACGGTCCACCAACCCCTGGGAAAACAACTTCTCAAGAGTAAACTCACCAGATCCCTTCAAATCGTCCTTCTCAAAGACCTTGACCTCCACTCCCTTCTTCAATATCGACGTGGAAAGTCGCGGCGTGCGGCTGTTTGACGGTGGGAGCGACGACAGAATTATCGGCCGGTCCGTCAAAACATTGTACGTGATCGGATTCAACAGATCGTCGTTGATCGACATGATGTACGGCGTAGTCACTATTCCCGTCGTGTCGTCGTTCCCCAGCTTTGCCGAGATCGCACTCAATATCTCGTTCATCGCGTGCAAGTTGTGCAAGTGGAGATCGCGCACCATCGGCTTGATGTGCCCGATAAACAACTCCGACACGATGTCCGAATACTCCTGCGAAAGATTGATGAAAACATGGCTCGTTTGGTTGCGCTCAATCGACGGAATCCCCCCGATCGGGTCAATCATAATCACCTTCTCGATCGTGAGCAACTTGTTGTGCTCCAAAAGCGACTCACTCGCGCATTTCAAGAGCCTGTTGCTGCTGGAAAACTCCTGGACCCCGCTTTCCTCGTCGTACACTATCGGCTGTATAATGGGCATGATTCCTTGGTACAACGGAATGAGTATCTGCTCGGCCGCACACGATATCCTGCCGTTCGACTTTTTGTATAGCGACCTCAAAACAGTCGATTTTCCCACTAGCTTCCCCATAATCGCATTCACCTGGTTCATCATGTACATCTCGTTGTATCGGAAACTCCTCTGGCCCGGCAAATGGTCGAAGTCGAGGAGTATCACCGGCGAAATGCCAAGGTACACCAACCGCTGGAGTGTCTCCGATATCCCCGTCCACTCCTGTGGAGTAATTGCGGGAAACTTGAACTTGAAGAGTGCGATTCGGAGCGGAATGCCCTCGATCCGCTCTCCCTGGTCATTGTAGATGCCACTGAATAGCGTGGGGCTGCGTGTGAGGAAGCGGTTCACGTATAGCTCATGCTGGTTGGTGCGAAGCGACAAGGTCTCCCTGTTTTCGGGTTCGTCGAACTGGCTCTGGTACTTGTTGAGGTAGTTGCGGGCTTCGCGTTTGGTGGTGGTGGACTTTAGGATCGACAAGATCAAGTTGCGCTTGTTATCTGTGGTGATTCTGTGCTGCTTGAGGTTCGACACGAACTCCTTGTGTAGGCTCCTGACTTTGTTCATGAAAAAAGAATAAAAAAGCAAAAAAGCATTAAAGCATCAAAAAAGAGGCCTTAAAAGATAGTTCGTATCCTTGTTGTATCCTGGTTGTCCTTATTAGTTTCCTATTCTCCTTAGTCAAACTCCTCCTCTTCCCCCTCATTCTCCTCGCCCATCGTATCGTGCAACTGGCGCATCTTGTTCATCACACCCAACACAAAGGGTCGCATCTCGTTGATCTCCATGTGCGACAAACGCGTCAACGTGAGGTGCGACTCGTTCAACTCGTTCAACCCCTTGCGCAGCTTGACGAGTCGTATTTCGCGGAGATCCTGCAAGAGCGACCGGAGCACGTGCGACGGATCGAGCAAGTCGTCGTGGGCGCGCACGAGGAGGATTTTGGACACCTCGAGCCAGTTGAACGGGAGATCACTGAACATGTGCGGGTTCTTGAGCTCCTGCTCGTACTTGTCCTTGAGATATGCCACGTTTAGCCATTCTGGGGGGACGATGTTGCACTTGTCCTGCGACTTCAAAATGAGCGCGACCCAGAGGGGGACGCGCTGGCGGCGCATGGCGCGTAGGGGGGGGACAGTGAGGCCTATGAGGTCGATCTTCTTCATGGAGTAGCGGGGGAGGATGGTTATGTCCTCGTTTTCGGCGAGAAAGTTGAGTTCCAGCGGCATGAGCCGGGACTGGAGGGAGGATGGGAGGGACATACAAAAGAAAAATGAGAGAACAGTTTTGAGACATTAGCATGAGAGAACACGCGCATGAGAGAACATGAGCATGAGAGAACATGAGCATGAGAGAACATGAGCGAAGCGAATGTGAACGAATGAGTAAGAGTTAATGATTTTACGTCTAAGATATGAGTATGGGAGAACATGTGCGAATCAATGTGAACGAATGAGTAAGAGAAAATGATTTACACATGAGAGACATGATACATGAGTGAATGAACCAATGAGTAAAAATGATTTACACATCTGAGACATGAGCGAATGTGATCGAATGGAGGCATTGACAGCACGGAAATAAAACGGTGAGTGACCAAATGGTTTATCTGTGACATGTGTGGATGAACCAATGTTCGTAACTCAGTGAAAAAGTTACATCTGAGACATGAAACATGAGTGAACGTCAACGAGTGTACGTATACAGACCTAAAAAGATGAGTGGTCAAATGAAGTAATTTTTGAGACAACAGAACCGCGAGTCTGAATCGACACCCGAGCGAGTCTGAATCGATCTCGGTGATTTTTACATTTTTGAGAGATGGCGAGTGTGGAATCTGATTTTGAATAGCGAGCAAATGTACCGAATGAGATCTCTATTTGAATAACTGCAGTATATCAAGTTCATTTCGAGAACAAGCTATTGAGGCTACTAGCCAGTCAATCGAAGTTGGAGAGCACGAAAGAAAGCTAGACACTGAGTAGGAAAGCTAGACACTGAGTAGGAAAGCTAGACACTGAGTAGGAAAGCTATACAATTGAGTAGGAAAGCTAGACAACTGAATTGGACAGCTTCCACTGATAATTGGGTGAATTGGAAAGCTCAACTAGTCATTGGTGAATTGGAAAGCTCAACTAGTCATTGGTGAAACAAGGCAAGAGGCTCTAGAAAAGTTTTGCAGCCAAGCAATCTAGTCGAATTAGAAATAATACGTCTTAGAGAATCTCTTTCTAGCCAATTGGTTTCAGAAAACTCGTTAGGCATTAAGAGCAAGATGTATCTCATTGAGAGAACAAGGTGTAAGTCATATCTAGAGTAAATGAGCGATGGGTATCTAAATCGGATAATTCGGGGAAATACCATCAAGTCAACTGAGAGAAACATCTAGCCAATTGATTTCATAACTAAAAGAATCAGAATGAATGGCCAACTACTCATTATGAAATAGATATGATTACACACCTTTTGCCAATTATTGTTTTGTAGGACACACCTTTTGCCATCAATATTTTGTTGGGTCTGATTGGGTTTTATGGGAAACCGAGACAGTTGCAAAAAAAGCCCACTACGTTCGGACGAAAGCTCCTCGCGTCTTGTATCCCCAGTTGCGGTTGCTTTAGATTCACTTATGTCTCCATTAGTGCAGGTCTACTTGCCATGTCTCCATTCGTAGCGAGGTTTACGATTTTGGTAGCGCTCTTCTGGTAGCGCCTTATCTATGGCTGCAAAAAAGCAAACACAGCCAAAAGGTTGCGAAGCAGGGACCATACAGACGCAGAAGCTTACCATTCTAGCTTGATTGCACTAATCCCTCCTTCTTTTCAATGTCTCCTCGTTTCATATCTTTATAAACTGATAGCACTGAAAAACATAAGAAAACAGAACATGAGCAGACAAGCAAACAGAACATGAATGAAGAGAACATGAATGAAGCGAAATTTCGCTCACGTCGCATGTTTTCTCGCTCAAGTTTTCCCTCATGTTTCTCCCATGCTCTCTCCCATGCTCTCTCCTATGTTTTCTCCGTCATATGTCTCCCATTTTTTTGTGTTTTTTGCAACCACAAACATGTCTCTGAAGAACCGCAACGAACGGTCCCGTAGGAGCCGTGTCAAAGCCAACGTTAGACGCTGGAAACAACGCATGGGTCTTTCCAAGAATACTAAAAGTGGTGCTTCCTCGGTTCCCGCTTCTAGAGAAGCCGAACACAAAGGGGCCCTGGAGGACAAGCAGGTAAATTTAGTGAAGGAGACCGAGGAGGAGGTAAAGTTAATGGAGGAGGCTAAGGAGGAGGAGTTAATGGGGAAGGGAGAAGACCTCCAATCCACAGGGACAAGCCCCTGTGGATCCCCCTATTATGCAGAAATCTACGACATGCCCGGATTGGAGCACTTGCGCCCCAAGCCCCCAACGGCATGGCAAACTGTCTGTGCCACAACATCAGCCAGGATCAGAACCCACACACTTGCGCTCCACACGCTCCTCTCGCCAGCAAAGCGCAACGAAGTGTTCCAGGCACGCATGGATGATGTGATTGGGCTCGAGAACCACATGCTCTATGCGGGCATGGTTTTGCAGAGCAGAAAAGATTATGTGAGGGACACCAGTAGAAGTGAGCAGAGCGAGCTGGAGTTTAATGGTGAGTTGCAAGTGAATGAGTTGCAAGAGGATGAATCGAAGATTGAGTTAAATATTAATGAGTTGCAAAAGGGTAAATTCAAGAATGAGATAAATATTAATGAGTTGCAAAAGAGTGAATTCAAGAAAGAGTTGAACGTTTACGAGTTGCAACAGGGTGAAACGAAAAAGATTGGGTTGCAAAAGGGTGAATTGCAAAACGTGGAAATCGGGGCCAGTCCAGTGTCCATCGAGGAATTTGTCCCTGAGGTGTACGACGAATGTGAACTGGTTCGCATTCACAAAAAGCCCAGCTTGCTCAATCTGTTGGTGTTCACCATCGGCAGTTGCTTGCGCAATTTGAGTATTCGCAAAGCTAAGAACTCAGAGGTGGAGTCCTTACCGAGTGAGTCTGCTTCCGCCTTTTCTCTGTCTAACTATGAGCCTGCTTCCACCATTTCTCTGTCTACCCTCGTGCTGCTGGTCGGCGAAGTTGACTGGGTCGGCAACTGCGTGGAAGACTGCAGTTTTATCAACAATTCGCAGATATTTTACCCCCAGCAGCAGATTTGGATTTCGAAGCGTTTTGGCTGCGAAAATTTCGGCTGCGAGGGACACAGCCACTTGAGTGTGGTTGACGACTACGAGCCGCCGTTTGTCGTTGATGACTTTTCCGACGAATCTCTGCTTCCTTCTTATTATGAGAGGGTTCGCCAGCTGTTTTTTGTACAGGAGGACCCGGAGGATTTGGAGGAACACCCGGATCAGCTCGAAATTTCCAGCGAGGACTTTGGACTGGAGGAGCACCCGGATCAGCTCGAGTATTTCAGCGAGGACTTTGGACTGGATCAGCCGTGGCTTGAACATAGTATTGAGGCTACCTCAGCACTTCTCCCATCTATAAATGGTGTTTTAATCAGTGCTGGGGAGCCACTTGCTGCCACAAGTGTTGAGCCGAGGCCATTATCTAGTGTTTCTGAGTTTCCTGAGGTTCCTGCTAAGTTCCTTGGGTGCTCTTCGCCGTGCACCACTGCTTCCAGTAATTTTGTTGATATTCCGAAGGGTCCAGTGCCGGTATATGGAGTGATTGAGGGGAAGTTGTCGAGAGTTTGTCCAGAGGTAGGAGGAGAGGTTGGTGATGTAGTAGGTGATGTTAATGTTCAAGTTGGCGTTCAAGTTGACGTTTCTGATGTTGATGGTCATGTTGGCGTTCAAGTTGATGTTCAAATTGACATTTCTGATGTTGAGGTTCAAGCTGAGGTTTCCGAAGTTGAGGTTGGGTCTTCTGCTGCTGCCACAGCGGAAAAGGTTGGGGTTGATGTTCCTATTGCTGCCACAATAGTTACTGAGACTTCTTCCGCACCAACCAAAGCTAAGGTTATTGATTTTGGAGCTAAAACTGAGGACATTGATGTTGGAGCTAAAACTGGGGATATTAATTCTCTTGATGCTGCTGAGGTTGTTGGTTCTCTTGGTGCTACTGAGGTCGATTCTCTTGATGCTACTGAGGTCGATTCTCTTGATGCTACTGGGGTTGATTCTCTTGATGCTACTGGGGTTTATTCTCTTGATGCTACTGGGGTTGATTCTCTTGATGCTACTGGGGTTGCTGATTCTTTTGCTAACACTTTTTCTGGTGTCTTTGTCAACGAATCCTCCCTCAGCGATTTCCTTCAGACTTCTGTCTATCAAGTCGAAGTTCGTGGATCTGTTCTTATTCTTTCGGTTCCTGATGAACGCCCCGTTTCTGTCGCTGCCACGATAATCTCGGATGTCTCTGACGGATCCTCAAGATACGACGACTCCATCGAGCTCCAAGCTACCCTCTCCATGGCTGCTCCAACTGGTTTGGCGCGCGCACTTGCTAAGAGAAAACTCGGACAGCACCCCAAAATCGACGTGGAGAAGGAGTTGGCCTCGTGGGGAAACAAGTACCCCAACGGGTTCTGCCAGGGTGCCTTTACAATGCGAAATAAAGACAAGGCACAAACACAAACCAAGCTGCCAATTGGTTTGAATGAGAAGCTCAAGGACCGGTACGGGTATGAGTACAAGCCGATTAAGGATCGTTACGGGTACGATTACAAGCCGAAGAGGTCTATTCCCCCAAGAGCTGGCTCTCCAAGAGGCACGCCTGTCGGGAACGAGGGGCTCGCGAAGTCCGAGAAGAAGCCGTTCCTTCCAAGTTGCCTTTCGCCGGTGTCGTTTTTCGAGAAGTTGTGTCCGGGGAAATGTGACGGCCCAGCTCTGTTATCTGCGGCTCCACCAAGAGAGCCGGTTACGGAGTTTCGTTTGAGGGAGTTTAAGGTGGGGAAGAAGGGGTGGATGAAGAGGGTGGGATTAGCTAGTATACTTTGATGCGAACACGGGTGAAGTGAATGTGAGGACGTAGTTACGTAAACACTATGTAGCTACGGACATGAGCGACGCGAATGTGAGGATGTAGTTACGTGAATTTTAGCGAAGCGAATGTGAGCGATGTAGTGATCGATGAAGCGGATTGATATGAATCGAAAGAGCGAAGCAAAATGGAGAGATGTATTGGATATGAACGAAGGATTAATGGACCGAGGAAATTGGATGTATCAAATGAATAGAGCGTATGCAAACATATACTTGAACGAATGAACATTGAATACATCAACATTGAATACACCAGCGAATGAACTTTGAGTACATCAATGAACATTGAATACACCAGCGAATGAACGCTTGATGAGAATTGGCAAAAGTGTTGGTCAATGATGCCGAGTAACGAATAGCAGGTAGTACAGACGCACTGACACCAAATACTCTACTGCTTAGTAGTGAAATGCTCTAGTTTATTGCTAAGTGTTCAGATTCTGGGAGCTTGAATCCTTCAATAATTGCCTATGTAGCACATATGCTCACCTCACTTTATCCGTCCGATTCTGACTCCCACTTTGCATTCGCTAACAGACCCGCAAGCTCACATTGATCGATTTTGCCCACGTTGCATTCGCTCGATAAACTCGCAAGTTCACATTGCTCGATTCTGATGCCCATACGCTAACCCTCAAACTCGCTCCCTCCGGTTCGCTGGCTGCGAATCGGCTGCAAATTGCCAAATTCGGCGAAGCGAAAAAATCTTCAATACTCGGTTCCGGTCCCCTTGAGCGTCTCACCAGAATCCTCCGCTTACTTCGGGCATTCAGATCTTCATCCACTTACTTCGGGCATTCAGATCTTCATCCACTTGAGAATCTCAACCTTGATGTATCGTCACTCCGACACCTATGAAATCGTGCGGTGTTATACCATATACCATCACGACAACTTCAGCTTCCTCAAAATGCTAATATTTGCAATCGCCGATTACAATTCATCTTATCAATCAATTCATATATCCATAAATATGTTCATGTATCCAGACAAATCGCCGGTTGCAAATTCATTTATACCAATCCATTCATCTATACATAACGCTCATATCCAAATCCTCATTCCAGATACTGATTCATTTATACCAATTCATCTATATCAATACAAATGCTATATCCAAACCTCATGCCAGATTACAATATCTTATACCACCATTCATCTGTATCAATACATAATGATGATGATCCACATAAATCGCCGATTACAAATTCATTTATACCTATTCATCTATATCAATACAAATGCTATATCCAAACCTCATGCCAGATTACAATATCTTATACCAATCCATTCATCTATATCTATACATAAATATGCTCAACTTCGCCATGATCACTCTTCAAAACAGTTTTGTTGCTCGCAACGTTCCTTCACATTCAAACAGTTTTGTTGCTCGCAAAGTTCCGTTTCCCTTCCCTCATTCAGTCATTTGTCACGACGCTTCGCAACGTTCCATTTCCCTTTCGCAACGTTCCATTTCCCTTTCGCAACGTTCGCTATCTCTTAAATGTGCTGCTCTTCCCCTGCACAACTCTCTTGGCCCTCTTCGCCCCCCGCGGCCCCTCCGCATTCTTCGCGTACGGGTTGAACCCCCGCTTTCTCTCCCGCGGCCGCTTCTTATCCTCAAGCACTATCTTGTCCGCATTCGCATAGTCCACAAACGAATCCACCTCCTCAACCTTCTTCTTCTTGTGCTGAACACCCTTCTTGCGAATCGACACCACTTCGTCTCTATCGAGAGCTTTATCTATAACACTCAAGGGATTCGGTTCGTTAGGCTCGATCTTCTCCTCCTCTTCCTCCTCCTCCTCTTCCTCCTCGTCTTCTTCCACCTCCCCCTCCACCCTCTCTCTCTCCATCTCGGCCAACCCCGCCATCGTCGCCGCCCACCTCTGGCCAACCTCGTCCGCAAAGTTCCGCCTCGTCACTTCCCCACTCGCCACATCGTACTCCAACGTCACCGCCCCAGCCTCGCGGTACACCTCCGACTTGTCCACCAACAACTCCCCCGCACCCCCAAACAACCCCCCCTTCTCGCTGTGCAACTGCGCGTAGTACCCGGCGACCTGCGCAATGTCCTTGACGTCCAAAACCGCCTCCTCAACAGCAGCCTCCTCGCCTATGCCAGCGGAGATCGAACAGAGGGCCGCCGTGATCTCGGTCACGTGCAAGCGCACGTGGCTCGAGAGGTGCGGGAGCCGCAAGACCGTGTTCTGGTCGATCGGGTGCAACGTCGCCAACGCCACGAGCAACTGGTTCGACATGACGTACCTCACCGACTCGTCTTCCTTCCTGGCCATTTCATCGCGCCAGTTGTACAACCACTCCACCAACGGCTTCTGCTGCCACGGCACATTGTACTGCACCATGATGTTTCTGTACGGCTCGAGCGGGTCTGCCGCCATGACCGGGCACGACACGTGCTTGGAGTTGAGCGGACGGAACTTGGTGTACTCGAACCTCCTGCGGGCCACCAGGCGCGAGTCTGCCAACACACGGGGCATTTTGTCTGCGTCGAGCAACTTGTTGCGCAAAACGTCGTAGATGTGGAGCAAAAAGTGCGTGTCCGAGCGCGCGTACGCCAACATGGGTCCCTCGATGGGCCGCACACGCCAGTCGGCCAACTGGTACTTCTTTGAGGTCTTGAAGCTGGCGAACGTCTCCAAGAGGTACGCGAGCGAGAACTTGGGGAACCCGAGTGCTTTCGACGCGTGGTAAGTGTCGAACAAGCTGACCACGTACAAGCCTAGGTCCCGCTGGAGCCATATGATGTCCATGAACGCACCGTGGAAGACTTTGACAATCATCGGGTCGGCAAAGACCTCGTTGAGGGGCTGCAACTGGTCGCGCAACTTGAGGGTGTCGACAATCCAGTCTTTTTCGCGGTTGGACACCTGCATGAGGCACACCAAGCCGTAGTAGGTGCGGTAGTCGTGGTGCTCCAAGTCCACTGCAATTTCCGCTGCGTTTTTCAAGTCCGCGATCATTTCCGCCAAAAGCGCGGGAGTGTCTACCCAGGTAGCGGCAGTGGACCCCCAGTCTTTGGAGGGGATGGGATCGGCCTTCCTTAGGACTGATTCTGGGTATGGCTGGTCGTTGATTTCGGTTTCGTATGGCTGGGGGTAGAACGGGGGGTCCACGAGGGAGTTGGAGGATTGGGGGTCGGGGAGGGGAGTCACCACAACACCGTCGTATGGGGATAATGCATGTGGTTTCGCAGCCAACTTCGGTTTGAACGGCTCCTCCTCGCTGTTATCCACCCTTATGCTGTACTTTTCCTGGGGACGCTCGATCACTGCCTGCTGGACCGCGCCATCCTCCAAATACGTCATGGTCAGTTTGGGTTTTCTGACTGCGTCCATCGCTATGTCGATCTTTTCGAAGAGCCCGTCCAAGACGGATGCGACGGGCTTCCAGGCCGTGTCGGACTCGATGTTTTCCCTTCCAAACGCCACGACGGCGGTGTCTTCGCCCGCGGCGCCGAGGAGTCTGTGGGCGACGTTCAAGAGGCCGGCGGCCGCGCCGTCTAGCTCCACAGCCAAGTCGGCGTCGATGGAGCGGTAGAAATTGACGTCCTGTGCTGCTAGTGCGGATGCTCCGCGGATGGTTTGCATCACCCGGGGAAGGGCGCTGGAGAACGGGTCGGTCATTGGTTTTTTTTTGGGATGCCCATCGAATTTTTTTTCCACACCAGAAACACCAGAAACTGAGGATGTTCACTTGCAATACGTGCAGCTTGGCTTTTCCGGGTGCTGAGGACCAGCGCGACCACATGCGGTCCGACTGGCACCGGTACAACCTCAAGAGGCGTGTGGCGCTGCTTCCGCCCATCGTGGAGGACCTCTTCCACCTGAAGGTGGCCTCGTTGAGCATCAAGGACAACGAGGACGTGCAAGAGGACACAACAAAGAAGGTGAAGCAGTTGACCAAGAAGGAGCAGCGCCGCAGGGAGAAGGAGGCGTTGATGGAGAAGAAGAAGCAGATCTTGGAGAGTGCGCGGGCTGCGATGAAGGAGAAGCTTGACCGGGGGGAGATCACGAGGGAGCAGTATGAGGGGATGGCGTGGAATAGAGAGAATAAGAGGGAGGAGAGTAAAGCAGGTGAGCAAGCAGGTGAAACCAAAGCACCAAAGAGCAAGGATACACCAAAGAGCGAGGATACACCAAAGAGCAAGGATACACCAAAGAGCGAGGATGACACCCAAGATAGTGCAAATGAAGAAACTCAAAGAACGAATCAGGAAACCCAAGAAACGAACCAAGACTCCGAAAAGTCAGACTCTAAGTTAGACAACGCAGACTCTGTTGAGCAGATCATCCAGGAAAAACTCTCCAACCGGATAGAAATACCCCCAACCACCTGCCTCTTCTCGCACCCCAAAGAAAACAAGACCTTCGACACAGTCGACGAAAACATCGAGCACATGTGGAAGAACTTCGGGCTCTACATCCCCGAGCCCAAGTACTTGGTGGACAAGGAGGGGTTGATCGGGTTCCTCGGCGAGAAGATCAGTTTCGGCTTCTGCATCGCGTGCAACTACCAGGGAAAGAACGCGGAGGCTGCGAGAGAGCACATGAAGTCGAAGAGACACATGAGAATACCGTACCACAGCGAGGACGAGAAGTTGGAGATCTCTGACTACTACGATTTCTCTTCCACCTACGATACGGAGACGGCTGCTGACAACGCTGAAGACTGGGAGGATGTTTCGGGCGACGAAGAAGGTGAGGACGACGACGAAATACCGCAGCAGGAGAACATCTACCAGCACGGACTCGATCTTGTGCTTCCCAACGGGACTGTTTTGGGGCACCGTGCAAACAACATCTACTACAAACAGAACTTGCCGGTGGAGCGTGTTTTGACCGAGGGACAGGGCACGCTTGTTGCTGCGGACACGAGACACTTTGTGTCGGTGCGCGACAGACAGGAGATGGCCACGCAGAAGAGGGCGTGGAACAACCAGAAGAAGCGTGAGGACGTGAATGATAGGCATGCGAAGAAGTTTATTAATAATCAGCCGCATTTCAGGGATCCGTTGTTGCAGTAAGGAATATGCGAACGAAGTGAGCTTAGAGAATATGAGAAGAGAATATGTGAACGAAGTGAACATGTTCTCGTGTTGCTTAGAGATTATGAAAAGAGAATATGTGAACGAAGTGAACATGTTCTCGTGTTGCTAGAGAAATGTTGCGTGTTGCTTAGAGTATGAGAAGTCTCATCGAAAACGTTAGGAATATGTGAACATGTTGAATTACTTGAGAAATGTGGCATGTTGAATTATTTTAAAATTCTCATGTTGAATACTTCAGAATATCTCATGCTGAAGACTTGAGAGCATCTCATGTTGAATTACTCATATCTCATGTGAATTACTTGAGAATATGTGAAGAACTGAGTCCTTTTGAAGCTCAGAACAGAATTTTGTTTTGAAGCTTTTAACTGAGTATTTGTTAGTTCAGAACTGAGCATTTCTTGGAAGCTCAGAACTATATAGATGTTAATGTATATTAGAGTCAGGAACGTAGAGATCTGGCGGACGCACTCCACGAAACACAAGATGAGCTGAAACACAAGATGAGCTCACGAATACTGATGCGTAGGGAACGATTAGAGTGTTAGCCAGCTAAGCCACGAGACTAGAAGTCATGGTTGTTCCAGAGCAAGTCCCCAGACAATCTACGCGATCGCAGAAATGAGTCTCGATTCAAATCTACGAGATGGCTCGGAAATGAATATCGGTTCAGATGGCAGAAATGAATCTCGGTTCAAATCTACAAATTCACGAGATGGCTTGACAATCTCGGTCTACCTGACGAGAGATTCGAGAATCTCACATGATACATCCCAGAACATGCATCTCCAGAATCATGAAATGAACAGCTCGGAAAACCCCTCCTTGATAACGCTTTCTATCTACTTCCTCTACACTTTCTCCCTCATCATTTATTCCATCTACATCCTCTACACTTCCTCCCTCATCATTTATTCCATCTACCATCTACACTTCCTCCCTCATCATTTATTCCATCTACCATCTACACTTCCTCCCTCATCATTTATTCCATCTACCATCTACACTTCCTTCCTCATCATTTATTCCATCTACTTCCTCTTATAAGTGTACAAGAAATACCCGGCCACCGCAACAAGCGCAAGCGTGGCCGGAGTCGCGTAGCTTCCCGACTTCTGCGCAGCTCTCGGCGGAAACTCGCCCCTGCTGCCATCGGCCTCCAAACAAGTGCACCAGTCCGCCTTCGGGACGCTGTTCATGACTCCAGCAACGTGTTGGCCACAGCCTCTCCACGAGGTGTGTTCTGAGGGTTAGTAAAGACAGAGTGGTCTCAGTCTACTTACGGCAATTTTGACAGTTCGCAGCAAAGCACATCTTTGTTGTTTTAGTAAAAATTTTCGCCTTAAATACCTGGCGATGACAAATGGGTTTTTGGTCAACCTCGCTTGGTGGGCCAGATGAGTCTTTTTGATCCAGGCTTGATAATGACGTCTTTTTTTTGGGGATTTGATGGTACAAAACCGGGGCGAGACCGAAAAAAAAGAGTCTGGAATCGAGCAAACGAGCGAGCGCACGAGCGAAGCGAATGTGAGCAAAGTTGACATAAGTGAACGTGAGCGAACGGCACGTTAGCGGGGCTTGATTCAAAGTGAAGTAATAGTAGAATGATCTAGTGAAGGAAGTGAATATATGGATGTACATGGATATTAACGATATATGCATGATACCTGGATACAAACGAATATATAGAAGGTACATGGATATAAACGAATATATAGAAGGTACATGGATATGAACGAATATATAGAACTTACGTGGATATAATATATAGAAGTTACATGGATATAATATAGGAGTTACTTGATATGAACGGTGAGTGAACGCCCCATTCTCGCAGTTTTCACCGGTGGCCAGAAAGAGCATAGGTGATTCCAGCAAAAAAACGTCTGAACACTCTTCAAACATGAACGAATCACGACATACCAACTACTCTATACGCGTGTAGCTCGATAATCTCCTTCACTTCCACATACTCGACGTAGGTTGCGGTCGAATATTGAATCGATTAGACTCCTGTTCAAGAATCGATTAGACTCCTGTTCACAGAATAGATTAGACTCCTGTTCACAGAATAGATTAGACTCCTGTTCACATTCAGTTGATTCTGTTTCCGTTAGTTCGCTGGATACCAATTACATTCACCAACCATCAGGTAAAGCTGAACTCCAGTTTTTATGCTTTCGTTACCCTTTTTCCTGTTTGTCAAAATTATCTAGTTCCCTAGTTCCTGAAGTCATTTTCACTCGTTTCTGTCCTCGAGTCGTTTATGTCCAATTACATCACTATTCGCTCATCGTAGCTCATAGCTCACTCGGAGGTTACGGCTTTTCACTCTCACACACTTATAGGATCCCCAGTTGTCGCGTTGAAATTCCTCGTGGGGTCGGAGTGTCAACTAAAGCTCTGAT
This sequence comes from [Candida] loeiensis, assembly GCA_030563775.1. NCBI lineage: Eukaryota > Fungi > Ascomycota > Pichiomycetes > Serinales > Debaryomycetaceae > Kodamaea > [Candida] loeiensis. The sequence goes on from JAJMKD010000005.1 coordinate 316,922, forward strand.
CTGCTTCACTAATTTTGCCAAATGGGTTTTTGCTCTCCGAATACCACTTGATGGGCTAGGGGCATGATCAGGTTGAGCTTCTTATCATTGATGCCATACCCCAAATCAATACTTACAGCAACGAAGTCCCGTCGGCTCATGACAGATTAAAGAGGCAAACGTAATCAAGGGATATCGATGGGTCTCTAGTTGGCCCTTTAGAACCATATCTAAACAAGACCGAAATTTTGGCGACTCTCGACTTTTCTGGAGCAGTCTCCTGAATTCGGTGGTCTCTAATTGATTCTCATGGTTCCTGATAATCGCCTCCTTGCTTCTACTCCACCTAGATGTTCTGTCGAGCAACTGCAGGTTCTTCAAGTCACGATTTTTCGCGATCTTACATCATCAACCTGTAGTTCTATGTAGACACATACTCTACTTATGTATGGTTCCATCTAGACACATAGTCAACCTATGTGTGGTCCTATTTAAACAATTCCGGAAAATTGGTTTACATTAGGGCAAAATGGTCAATCCAAACCCGCATGCTCTGCTTGGATATAATAGCTCGATCGCCGTGATACACAGTGGATCAATGATATTATGCCACAAGAATCAGGAGAGATCCATCGTTCTTGTTTTATAACCTTTCATCAGAGTCTGGTGGACCACTCGATTCCCACCACTGACACCCCACATGATTGAGCGGCAACGTCTTTTTTTTTTCCTTGACAGTCTTTGGTGAAGGAGCGTATTTCTATAAGCGGCAAGATTGGATGCTACATCGATTGGTATCTGGTATATAAGAGCTCCCAGGATGACAATGAATACAAAGATAAGTAGCTGAACTAAGATGGTGAGATGAGAATCGCGCGTGAGTTGGTAAACTGTAAAAGAATATACGACGCCACAGAGCTTCTCGTATGATGTACTGCGGGAAAGGCCAGCCCTATATTCCTTCAGTACCTGCTGACAATTACCAGCTATGTACTCCTTTCATCCTGATAATACAAGTGTGTCTACTTATCCCTCTGATCGAAGACCTGCACTTTTTGCAACCAGTCGATTTTTTAGTGTCGGTTTATGGCTGCGAAAAAACAAAATGTCTTAGAAATCGCCCAAAAAAATCAAAAACCTCCAGAAACACTTCCTTTTACAGAAATTTGGCTGCAACTTTTTGCAAATAAAGACAAATCTCGAGTTTCTTTTCGTCTACTGGACCATCTGACTGCACTTTGCCAATATTACATAAATGTCCGCCTTCTTGAGCCAGTCTTACATAAAATCTAGGCCCTCTTTAGATCACACTATAAATTCTGTTTGTGGACCACAGACACAAAAATTCCCACCAACACTTTCCCAATGAATTCTGCTTCCCAAGCTTTCGAGAAGCCACGTAGAAGAAGACGCGGTAAGAAGTCGGCTGCGACTCAAACTGGTACGGTTTCGACTCCAGCTCCAACCACCCCCAAGGTTGCCGTTTCTAAGACCAAAGCCAAGGTTGAAGTTTCTAAGACCAAAACCAAAGTTGAAGGTTCTAAGACCAAAGCCAAAGTTGAAGGTTCTAAGACCAAAGCCCCCAAAGCTGGTTCTAAGACCAAATCCACTAACCCTAAGGCTGCATCTAAGGCCAAAGTCGTCCCCGCGACCACAAAAGCACCCAAGGCTGGAGCCAAGACCAAAGCTCCAAAGGGGGTCTCTAAGGCCACAAATTCCACCGATGTGGCTCCTCAAGCCCCTAAATTTGACCCCGAAGCTGAGATCTACCTGATCCCAGCTTCAATTGAACCAGTGGCTTCAATGACTACAACTGTATCCGAGGTTATCTCTGAGACTAGTTCAACCAAGCTGATTCCAATCAGGATCAAGCTCACATTGCTCAGCCCAGTCTGCAAGGAACCAGCAACCATCAGCATCAGCTTCAATGCTCGCACCGACTCGGCTGAACCCATTGAAATCTTTGGTACTATGGACACGGGTGCATTGAACCATCTTGACAATGGCTACATGCCCTTCACAGAGATCTTGACCACTCCTAGACGCGTTGAAGAGCTCCTGTTTGGGGTTGAGGCCAACACGGTCGAACTTCACGCTAGACCTGACAGGTTCATTCCTGATCAACCAGCACCTAGTACTTTGGAGAAGGTCTCAACTGCTAAGCTCGCTTTCAGACCATCATCTTGCGGGATTTACACCATTGTTGAGGAGCAACCAATTCAAACAGCTATCGACGAGCAACCCTCAATTCAATCTGCAGTCGACGAGCAATCTGCAACTACAGCAATCATTGATGAGATTACAGTCACTTCCATTAGAGGCTTGTACAACATTTCAGAGCTTAGTATGCGCCGCTGTACCACCGCCCCTACTGGCGAGTTGCACTCTAGATTGGATAAGGGAGTTGTCCCTGTGAGACCAGAATCAGCTCTGTATGCAGGATTTGCAGCCAAACTCATTTGGAGTGCAACTGTTTGCAATCCATACGAGAAGGAAAAGGAGGATTTGATTGAGGAGATTGAGGAGGTTGAGATTGAGGATATTGAGAAGGATGAGATTGAGGCGGTTGAAATCATGGCTGAGGTTGAGGCAGTTGCGGTTGAGGCAGTTGAAGTTGAGGCAGTTGAGATCTTGGCAGAGATCGAAGCTGTTGACACTGGTGTTGTTGAAATTGAAGCTGTTAAGTTGGAAGCTGTTGACACTGATGCTGTTGAGATTGCTGTTAGTTTGGAAGCTGTCGAAACCAACGTTGCTGCTGATTTTCCGGAGTCTGATCTAGCTGAAATTCTTGTACCCGAACCCCAGAGGGCCCCTGGAGGAACTAGTACTAGTTTGGATAGCGAGGTTCCAGCGCGTGAGAACTCGGTTTGCAACGCGACTGAAGGTTATGGAGAAGGTCAGAAGATTTGCAGCATCCTCCCGCTCTCACATGAAGTCATGGCGGGGGTCAAGGACACTCGCAGTCGCTCTGGATCTGACCTTTCTGACAGTACTCTTGTAGAGGAAGAAGAAGGGTCAGAACTTGAGCTGGATTCTTGCAAAGCGACTCCAGAAAGCGCCAGTTCCTATTTTAGTACCTCCAGGTACTCTATGACTGATCTTGTTGGGGCTTCGGTTTGTGTGACTCCAGTATCCAGTACACCCAGCACACCAATTAGGGTTCCAGACGATCCCTCCACAGCCAAGTTGACTAGGAATGAGAGCAGAGCATACAAAGCTCACAAGAGGATCAAGGAGCACGATTCAGTTGACATTGGGCTTTCATTGGAAGCAGCCAGAATGGTCTTGGAGTTTACTGAAAAGTTAATGGTTAATGTTGAGGATAAGCATAAGGTAAATGCTGAGGTTGCTGAGGCCGGGGATAAGGTGGATGAGGTTACAGTCGTTCCTGAGGAACCTCCATTGGCAGATGGAGTCACTTTGGGGGCTGACAAAGCCAAGAAAGAAACCATCCCTCAAGTCTTCTCAGCAATTGGAAGTGCACTTTCAAATTTGGTTGAGTGGATTTGGGTGCAAATTTGTGAGAACGAAACCGAGAATAGGAAGGAACCTTCACACGGACTACCAAGCGTAATATTCCCAAGTGCTGGCGATGTCAGTGAGTTTGCTTCATTTCGGAAGGAGCGTAATAAGAGAGGAGAGGTTTGGCCGGAGTTAGAGGCGAACAGCTAATTGATCGTTTGGAGAATAATAATTTGGGAGAATAGCTAATTAATAATTTGGGAGAATAGATAATAATTGATAATTTGAAAGCGATGTACCCCCGAGTTAACATGAGAGTGGGCATTATAGGATGCTTTGGTAGAGAATGCCAGCAACGCTTTGTCAATAGTGTCAATTCTAGATCATATCATATACCTACCATGCTGATACACTGGAAATTTACCATCGACACAGATGATCTATTACTTCTATAATCTACACAAATGATCTCTTACTTTTATATTCCTGACAGATGAACTCTTACTTTTATATTCTACACAGATGAACTCTTACTTTTATTATAATCCATGAACGACAACCTAAACCCACAAGAAAATCACTTAGTGGGAGCAGGCACCATGCGACTAAGAATTCTTCAACTCACATAAGAAGTGCTTAGATCATGTTATCTATGCGCTCATAGTCATGCCTCATAAATATCCTATCAATTTCCACCTTCGGTCAAAGTCGTCAGGCTCCGGAAATGCCACTATCATGCTTTCTCAAAGATGCCCACGATTCGCTGTAGGTATCATGCCTTTTCATAGATCCATGCCCACGATTTGCTCTAGGTATCTTGCTTTTTCGTAGACCCACATCAATGCCCACGATTCGCTATAGGTATCATGCTTCTCAAATCACCGTCATACTCACCATTCGCTCATATTTTACTTCACACTTCACTCGCTCTCGCTATGAGCGAGTAGACCATTGTACCTCACTCTTCACTATGCGCTTCGCTCATAGACCATTGTACCTATCGCTCTTTTTCACTCTTCACTATTCGCTTCACTCATAGACCATTGTACCTATCGTTGTTTTTCACTCTTCACTGTTCGCTTCGCTCATAGACCATTGTACCTATCGTTGTTTTTCACTCTTCACTATTCGCTTCGCTCATAGTTCATCGTAATTATCGTTGTTTCCCATTCACATCACCAAAGCCACCACAAACATCCCCACAACCCCGTCCACCAACCCGTTCATCAACACGGACCACGCCCCGAAAAACAACAACTTCGGCGAAAACACCGTCCAGATAAACAAGTGAAACCGCAAATTAATACACGCCGTCACCAACAGCGTCGCCGCAACAGCATAAAACACAAGCGAGATCCTCACCTTCTCAAGTAAAACTCCGTACTTCAACTTCCCGTAGTCCATCTTCTTGCCAAACGTGATCCCCTCGCGCTCAAACAAAATCTGAAGCAGCGAAAGCGACCAGTAGATCGGCGCCAGAAAATTCGACACAAACGTCTGCAATCCCACCAACGGCACGCTGTACTGGCTGATCCCGTTGTACGCATTCGACAAGTCCACCGTCGCCAACAGGTTCGTGCTCCCCATCGAGAAAAACGAAAGGTTCTGCATACACAACGTGAAGAGCGCAACAACCATGATCAAGCTGTTCAAGTTGTTGTACACCCCACGCAGCGAACACGCCTTGGCAAACGCGTACTTGATGAGCGCAAACGCGAGGAATATCGGAATGTTCTCAAAGCGTGTCTGGTGAACAAGATAGATGGTCACCAAGTTCGTAAAGTCCGTGATGGAACCACCCGTTTTCATCACCCGGGCGCCCACAACACGGTTCACAAGAAGCGCCAATACAAAGAAACCCGTGATCTTCGACGTCAGCACAGCCACTGCCTGCATCGCCATCTTGTCGTCCATGGAAGTGACACCAAACGAAGTCACCACCCAGTGGTGGTACCACTTGAGCCAGCCCGGAACAACAAGGCCGTCGTTGGCAAACTGCAACAACTTGAACAGCGCAGACATCGAGCACGTCATAAAGATCACAATAAACGAGGACATGTTGGACGCCAGCGACTTGGTGCGTTCTGTTTTGCCCTGGAAGAATAACGCACCCGAAAGGAGCCCGTACGTCACGATAATCAACACCCAGAGAAGCGACGGGTTCTCAAGCAAGTACGACCCCGTGGTCACCTTGTAGAAGTACTTCTGGCCGCTGTTGCTCAAACTCCGGCACATGCGCAACCCGAATAGCGCCATCGCGGTGTACCGCATCCTCACACGGTACGCAAGCGCAAAAATCACCAAGAACGAGACGGTGAAAAACCACCAGATCTGGTGCTCCTCCTCAATGAGCGACGACCCGTGGAAGTGCGCGGCATACGCACCGGTAAACAACACAAATAGCACAGTGAGTTTCGCGGAATGGCCAAGTGACGTGGGAAGGAAGGTTGCGATTGCCGCAACAGTCGACAAGAAAAGAACAGTGTACCCCACGGCAATAGACGGGTAGTCGTAGTTGGTGGCAGAAGACGCGAGGATGTTTTGGACCGTATTGAGGAGCTCGTAGTACTGTTGCTCAGTGCCCTCTTTTTTCAAGTCGCTCCACTGCTCGTACACACGTGCAAACTTGGCGTTGAGAACGCCGTACTTGGCGGTGAACAAGCCCATGAACTGCTTGCAGTTCTCGAGGAGAATGCTCTGGCGCTGTTCCTGTGGCCACAACTGGAGGACTTGTGGCAATATGATTCCGAGGTTGTTTTTAGGAATGGGTATGTCGAGGAGGGAGGAGAGGGTTGGGACGAGATCTATCTGGTTCACCTTGTTGTAGTATGTGTAGGAGGGGTTCCAGGGTAAGGGAGAGACACTCTCCGACTCGTCTTTACTTGATTTACCGTCCTTGTCATTCCCAAACCTTTTCGCGATGAAAGTCAACCCCGCGCTGGTCTCGCCCGGCGACGATCCGCCGTGGTTTCCCACCTCGTTCATCCCATGATCGCCCATAAGCACAATCAACGTGTCGTCGTCCACGTTCGTGTATATGCGCTCGAGAATCGCGTCCATTTCGCGCTGCTTGGGCTTCATGAAGACCGACTCGGGCCCCCCCTTGTGGCCAATGTGGTCCAAACCGAGGTAGTGCAAGATGAGGCCGTCCCAGTCGCCGCCAAGCTGCGTGTCCAAGTGTCTTGTGACGTTGTTGTCGACCTCTGTGAAGTCGCTGACGAAAAACGAGTTGGTTCCGTCGGACTCGGCGAAAAGTGTGGGGAACAACTTGAGCCAGGTGTCGTCACCGAAGAAGTTGATCTTCTTGCCCTTGTTCAGGAACTGCGACACCCACGAGTCCTGTGTGCCCAATCCCTGCGACGTGTCGTGCTCGTCGGCGATGTTGAGGATGGCGTCCAAGAAGGACGGCGTTCCGCCGGTGGTGATGCCCTTCAAGCGCGGCAACGTGACCGTGGGCGGCGTGGAGAACGCTGTGTACGGCACGGTGTGGCCCTTGTTGATCAAGTCGTGTAGGAAGTGCATTTCCGAGTGTTCCGAGTAGAAGAAGTCGCTGCGCATGGCGTCCACGACCATGAGGACCACTTTGGCGAACTGGGGGCCGTCGGGGGTTGTGAAGGGCGATTCGCCCTCAAAGAGGCACGTACCGGGTAGCACGACCTTGGAGGGGAAGAACCCGTTGAGGAACACCACTAGGGCGCCTATGTGCGCGAGCGTGAGCGCGATTTGGACTGGCCACGAGAACATAAAGAAATGAAAAGTGAAGAAACGATCGGGAAGAAGGAGCGTTTCGAGGAGACACATATAATGAACCTGAGGAGACAGATATAAGGAGACAGATATCATGAACATTCGCGAAGCGAATGTGAACGACCGATAGAGAGTGTGAGCGAAACGTGAAAAACGGTAGAGGTTATGAGAATACGAAGGAACTAAGGAGTCGTTTTTCATGACTTTACTGATCTTTCAGTATTTCAATTCACTGGTATGCTTGATCATGCGGCACCGTTTCATTCACAATTATTCAAAATTGATCATTCGGCACGGTTTCAATTCGCTGATGTATTTATGCTAAATTCGCTGATGTATTTATGCTTAAATTCGTTGATCCATTTATGCTTAAATTCACTATTTGCTTAAATTTACTGATCCATTCATGCTTAAATTCACCATTTGCTTAAATTTACTGATCCATTCATGCTTAAATTCACTATTTGCTTAAATTTACTAATCCATTCATGCTTAAATTCACCATTTGTTTAAATTTACTGATCCATTCATGCTTAAATTCACTATTTGCTTAAATTTACTGATCCATTCATGCTTTCAGTTCGCTGTTTCGAACTTCCTCTTGATTATGGTTACTCATATTTCACGCATTCAGCAAAGGTTCACACGTACCATTCACGTATGTTGAATATCCGTAAGATTATGATTCACTCCACTCGTATTCTTAAATTATGCTCCACTGTTGGGGAATACTCGCTCCCATTCGAGGCCCATGGCCAACTAAACAGATAGAGTTGAAGGAAGTGAGCTGAGAATTGTAATTGTCAGTGGCGGTAATGGCCGTGGCCCAAGCTGAAATGGAAGGCCGCAACGAAGCTGCTATTGCACTAAGAAGTTAGCACCAGTGTCACCATGATTGCTTTGTAACGATTCATCGTGAGGCACTATGATTAAGCTTCATTCATCGTTCTTGAGTCACCTTGCTTTTAAGCTTATTACTATTAAGCATTCATCGTTCTTGAGTCACCTCGATTTTACAACCATTCATCGTTCTATTTTCTAGTATTTTTGCTCTCCTACCACGAAAACTCCACTACAAACCATGGAGCTTCATCAGTCGCCATGATCTAAGCTTTACTACACATCTGAGTCACCATGATCTAAGCTTTACTACTCATCGTCTCTGAGTCACCATTTTCAAGCTTTGTAACTTCTCCACTGATGCTCTCCTTTTCAGCCTCTTATCGTTCCCACTACATCCTCCAAACACCCGCTAAGCAATCACGAAAAATGATTGGGCACCGTTATTTTCCGGCGCCTCCTGCGGTGATTTTGTGTAGTGCCTCTTATCGCCCGACAATTGCAACCATATAAAAGGGTCCAGAAATAAAGTACAAACTCGACACTACCAGTACTATACACTACCACTAGACACTACCACTAGACACTACCAGTACTAGACACTACCACTAGACACCACCACTTCTACAACACTACCACTTCAACACTACCACTTCTGCAACAACCAGACCCTACCATGCCCCTCACCATCAAACCAAACCGCTTGCTCAACACCATCCACCAGACAGCCGAGGCCTTCGGCGCCAAAGGCGTGTGGGGCAGCCACCCGTCCGAAACAGGCGTGTGCAGACTCGCGTTGAGCGACCTCGACAAGCAGGTTCGCGACTGGTTGATCCAAGAAACCACCAGCCTCGGCTGCACAGTCAGGGTCGACGAGGTAGGCAACATCTTCAGCGAGTATCCCGGGCAAAAGAAGGGAAAGCCGACCGCGATAGGCTCGCACCTAGACACACAGCCCACGGGCGGGCGCTACGACGGAATCTACGGCGTTTTGTCGGGTTTGGAGGTGTTGCGCACCATGAAGGACAACAACTACACGCCGCAGTATCCCATCACACTCATCGACTGGACCAACGAGGAGGGCGCACGCTTCCCCATGTCGATCATGGCGTCGCTGGTGTGGGCCGGAAACGTCAGCAAAGAGAAGGTGCACGCCATCAGGGCCATTGACCAGCCGGGTGTTTCCGAGCCCACGGTCCGCGAGGAGTTGACAAGAATTGGGTACTTGGGGGAAACGCCTGCGCTGTACATGGAGAACCCCATCGCCGCGTACTTTGAGCTCCACATTGAGCAGGGGCCGATTTTGGAGGAGAACGAGCAGTTGATCGGGGTGGTGACGAACGTGCAGTCGTACACATGGGTGACTACGCGCGTCTACGGCCGTGCGCAGCACACGGGAACCACGCCCTTGCGGTCGCGTTCCGATGCGTTGCTTCTTGCGTCCATGATGATGGTGAAGGGGAACGAGATTGCTACGCGGCACGGGGGTTTGTTCAGTGTGGGTGTGATCAAGGCAGAGCCTGCGGCGGTGAACGTGATTCCGGAGTACGTGGAGTTTGTGTACGATGTGCGCCATCCGACCGACGAGATGCGGGCGGTGATCCTGGGGGAGGTGGAGCGCGAGTTCCGTGCGATTGCGGACGACAAGAGAAATGGGAAGCACACGAGGGTGGAGTTTGAGTTGATCTACACCTCGCCGGCCGTCCAGTTCCACGAAGACTGCATTTCGTGTGTGCGTGCGGCGGCGGAGGAGGTTGTGGGGAGGGAGAAGATGCGGGAGATGGGCAGCGGGGCGGGGCACGATGCGTGTGCGACGAACGACCGGGTTCCCACGTCGATGATCTTTATTCCGTCGCGGGACGGGATTTCGCACAACCCGGTGGAGTATTCGAAGCCGGAGGAGGTTGAGTTGGGGTTCAGGGTTTTGTTGGGGGCTGTTTTGGATTATGATGGGAGGAGGACCGAATGAGCAGCGAACGAACGAGCAGCGAACGAACGAGCAAAGCGAGTGAGTGAGTAAACAAGCAAGCGAGTGAGTGGGTAACAAGCAAGCGAGTGAGTAAACAAGCAAGCGAGTGAGTGAGTAAACAAGCAAGCGAGTGAGTGAGTAAACAAGCAAGCGAGTGAGTGGGTAACAAGCAAGCGAGTGAGTGGGTAACAAGCAAGCGAGTGAGTGGGTAACAAGCAAGCGAGTGAGCGCCGAATGAACGACCGAAGTGAGTGACAATAGATGATGAGCAAAGTGGTGACAATAGATGATGAGCGAGCTTCTGAGATATAATGGTGGATGTATCTAACATGATAATCATCATGAATGCATGAACGGCAACTCATGCGACAATATTCCAACATACTGTATCATATTCCAACATGTGACAGTATTCCAAAATTATCTAACATGCGTTATTCATGACTGATTATCTGCGCCCCAACGTACGCTTTTCTACGTGGACAAGAAATTACAGTATGACAACTAACAAGTGAACTTGGCAACATCATTCACTGAAACATGACTGGTTATCTAGCGACAACATCATTCATCATGACTAATAAGTGAACATTGTTCATGATCCGTATATGCATTCAAAAATAGACAGAGGATCGCAAGTGGTGTAGGAACATTAGAAACGTGGTTGATAGAGTAGCATATGGTGAAGTGACGTTGATGGATATGCTGTGATTTAGAGTAGTATATGGTGAAGTGACGTTGATGGATATGCTGTGATTTAGAGTTGAAAGTGTTGATTACTTGAAAATCCTGCACACTGACTTCATCGGAGATTTTGATGCAGGGTTCATTACGGAGAATAAAAGACGAGAGAATGAGAAGGGCCGGAAAACAGCATAGAGAAATGTGAGCAGCGAAAGAAGAGAAGTGGACAGCATAGCGAATAGTGAGATGTGAAGAAAGAGATGTGTACAGCATAGCGAAAAGCGAGAAGTGAAGAAAGAGAAGTGGACAAGAAGCATAGAGAAAAGTATTCTTATGAACGCCGCATGACAGACCGCAATCAAAGATGTCAAGAAAAATGGAGAAAAATGAATAAAAGAGGCAAGGCGGTTAGTGATGTGATGTGTGGTGGAGAGATAGAAAAATAGATGGGAAGATAGATAGAAAGATAGATAGAGAGATAGTAAAATAGATGGGAAGATAGATAGAAAGATATAGATAGAGAGATAGATAGAAAGATAGAGAGAGAGAAAGATGGAAAGATAGCTTGATGCAGGTATCATTGATGTCCGAAATGACATAATTCATCTCCTGAACCGCCCAAAATTCGGCTTAGAGATAAACGAATTAAATTGATAAGACACCGCAATGAAAAATTCAAACCTGAAATTTTTGCTACGATTCCCATTGTGCTTTCCTTCTACTCTGCCGCGTCTACTAGGCCAACTCTTCTCGGCCAACTCCTCCTACTCTACTACTCCTAACTCCCCTCCTCCACTCCTCTCCTCCACTCCACTACTCCTCCCCACTCCGAGCGGAATTAGACCTCCCAAAACGAACTATTAGGCGCTAGCCCATTTCTTTTTTCTTCCAAATCGGGTTATCTTATCGCAACGGCGAGAGCGAACATAGCTGACAGCTGCTCTCCTACTCTAGCGACATGGCACTCTATCCTACTCCCATGTGCTATATACGTTGGCTGCGTTCCCTCTGTGCCATCTCCTCTCCTCGTGCTTTTCTCCCCGTCCTTTTCTGCCCGTCTTTTCTCCGCGTCTTTACTCGTCGTCCCTGCTCCACTGTTTCCACCACAAAGCCAACCTTATCGCCAACCGTATATAAATCCATCCCGCATCCTCTTCAACCGCCAAACATGGTCAAAGCAGTCCTCTCGCCCAGTGCGCTGGGCATCCACCCCGTGATGTCGCAGATCCACGTCGACGACCTCAAGATCAAGTCCATCCTCTCCAACCAGGGCATCACCATCAACGTGGACCACGTCGTGGACGACGACGAGGCCATGATCATGGCTCTCGGCTACAAGCCCGAGTTCAAGCGCGAGTTTTCCGCGTGGTCGGTCTTCGCAGTCTCGTTTTCCGTGCTAGGCTTGCTCCCCTCCATCGCAGCCACCTTCGACTACCAGCAGCTCGTGTCCGGCATATCGCCCGTCCCGTGGTTGATCGGTTTGATCCTCGTGACGTGCGTGTCGCTCTCCCTCGCGGAAGTCGCCTCGGCCTTCCCCGTCAGCTCGGGGTCGCCGTATGCAGTCTCGCAGCTTTCCCCGCCAAAGTACAAGGCGTTCTTGACGTGGATCACGTGCTGGTCCAACTGGATGTGCCAGATCACGGCGGCGTGCTCTGTGAACTACTCCGGTGCGCTGATGATGTTGGCCCTTGGTGCGTTCAACAACAGCAGCTTCACGATCCTGAACGGCATGACCTACGGCGTCACCACAGGCATCCAGGTGGTGTGTGCGGCCATCAGTTGTCTTCCCACCAAGTGGGTGGCACGGCTTTCGTCGCTCGGAACCGCCATCAACATGCTCTTTTTGGTGGTGGTGTTTGTGGTGTTGCTTGCCGCGAACGAGCGTGTCGAGAGATACGGCGGCGAGATCCCCAAGTTCAACTCCAACAGCAAGGCGTGGGGCTTTGACAACCAGACAGACTTCCCCACGGGCATTGCGTGTCTCATGGCGTTTCTCGGTGTGATCTGGAGCATGAGCGGCTACGACTCACCGTACCACTTGGCCGAGGAGTGTGCCAACGCAAACGTCGCGGCCCCCAGGGCCATCATCCTCACCTCAACCGCAGGCGGCTTGATTGGGTTCATCTTCATGATTGCGATTTCGTACACCGTGGTCGACCTCGAGTTGATTGCAGAGGACCCGCAGGGCTTGGGCCAGCCGTTCGTCACCTACATGACCCAGTTCTTGAGCAAACGCATAACAAACGCAATGACCGCTTTGACAATCATCTCCTCCTTCTGCATGGGCTTCTCCTGCATGCTCGCTGCCTCGCGCGTCACGTTCGCGTACTCACGTGACAGAATGTTTCCGTTTCCCAGCATCTGGGCGAAGGTGAACCCTGTCACGCGGACGCCTGTGAACGCCGTGATCTTCAACTTTGTGCTCCAGCAGCTTCTTCTCCTTCTCATGTTTGCGGGCAGCACCGCGATCGGTGCTGTTTTCTCTGTGGGGGGCATTGCGGGCTTTGTCTCGTTCACGATGCCCACCTTGTTGAAGATCACGTATGCGCGCAATCTGTTCACGCCTGGGCCTGTGCACCTTGGGAAGTTTTCGACGCCGATCGGCGCAGTGTCGGTGGCTTTTGTGCTCGTGATGATTCCGATTTTGTGCATGCCGACGGTGCGCGGCGCGAACTTGACCTTGGACTTGATGAACTGGACGAGTGTGGTGTACTTTGGGCCCATGTTGCTTGCCTCGGTGTTTTTCGTGGTGGAGGCGCACAAGTGGTACAAGGGGCCGCGCAGCAACTTGGACGAGGCGGACTTGGTGTACACGAAGTCGTACGAGTTGCTAGAGGGGCAGGAGACTCCGGAGAAGGTGCGGGAGCACAATCTGTTGTCAAAGGAGGACAGTTCGGATAACTAGGGCGGCTGGACAGTGAGAAGCAACTGCTGAGTGAGAAGCAACTGCTGAACATGTGAGTGAAAGCAACTGTGCTGTCTCAACATTCACTTCGTTCATGTGAGAAGGAACATGCCGCTGACGCGAATCGGCAACGTTGTGCAGTGTACCCGGCGTGCACTGTAAATGGTAGATATAATAAATAATAGGACTAGGATGATTAGAAATAGAATGATTATAAATGATATGCGGAGGTTCCAAAGTGAGTATATGCAGGATTGGGTGCAAAAAAGAAAAGAAACGTATTGCGATAATCACGAATAGTTCTCTGTAATCTCTATTTCTGCTATTGATTTCTCTTGTCTACATTCGCTGAATCTGTTCTCTGTATTACTTTTCTGATTTCTGTTCTCTTTCTCACTGCATAGTTGTATAGCCACCGTATGTTTGATTCTCCGTCTCCTCGCTCCTACTCACTCTTCACCTTATAGTACAACCTATTCACTTTCTTTATCTTCGTCACTTTCGTTATCTTCCGTGTAGCGGTACGTCACGCAGGACAAGTTGTAAATACTGGTGACGTCCGCGATCAAGTTCTCCGTTCCGGGAGGGCATATCATATATCCATGTCGGTAACGGGCAGACCTTTTTCTAAAACTCCGAATCAAAGGCATCAATCGGCAACTGGTAGTTCTGAGTGATACAGCATTCACACGCTCTCCACAGCTGCTCCCGCCGAGTGTAGACCAGCAACTTTGCCCTTCCCTGGTACACATGTCGCGGTGTTTCGGGTCCACCGTTCTCAGTGGGATCCTCGAGTGTGGGGTAGCTTGGGATTTTGCAGTAAGGGAGTCTACTACGTACGCGAATGCGGATCATGTTTGGAAAAATCTCATTATATTTCAGGAACCGATAGACCTCTTTATGTTCAGGAACCGATAGACCTCTTTATGTTCAGGAACCGATAGACCTCTTTATGTTCAGGAATCGATAATCCTCTCTATATTCCAGGGACCTATAGCCCTCTTTTTATACTTTCAGGAACCAATAGACTTCTTTGTAGACTTTCCCCATAAGCGACTGTAATGTAATTAGAGCAATTCAAAGAGTATTGAGCAAATACTTTCATAGAAAACATAACAATGAGTGAAACCTATACTCACGAAAAGCTGATACTTGAGCTTGTGATTCAGCGCATTCCTATGTTTTGTCTGTTTGAACACAAATACCTTCAACCAGAGCTTGAACCCGCAATACCACACATTCCTAACTTTTGTCTGTTTGAACACAAATACCAAGACTGCTGCCTCGCCTTCCAAATAAACTTCGACCCAACAGTCCTTATATGATTTGGGACTTTCAAGGGGGTGGCTGGCTTATTAAAAAGAAGGACGTAAGAACTAGAAAACTCACATTTTGGTTTAAAATCCTCCACCCTGTTCGAAAAAATCCTGCAGGTGGTGATTGCGATGTCGAGTACTGCATATAATACGATTTTTAAGGTTTACTGGTATTCAGCAGATTGCAACACTTGGTTCTCGCGTTTTTCCAATACTCTATAGAAAGTAACACGAAGTATAAAAACGATTTATCATCTGCTGTATTCGGCCTTCACAAGAAACCCATATCAATCTTCATCAACCGGAGAGAGTGCCCCACCTCAGAATTCGTAGTTCGATGGATGCTACACCAACTGTGCCATCAACATGACTTTGCAGACCCGATGGTCTTTCATACTCAGTTCGCTCGATCTGTCTCTCCGGTATTCTAAAATTGCCGCGACAACTACAAACAGTTCAACGTCAACATGACTTCGCAGACTCGATGGCTTTGCATCTCAATTAACTCGATCTTTTTAACCAGCATTTCATTTCAAGGTGGCCGGGACAACTACATATAGTTCAACAGATCCCTACCGTACGTACCTAACAAAGGCGGTAGGATGTACTGGTTGGATACAATCTCCCACTGTCTAATTTCTCCGTGAATGCCCTTTCCTCTCCTCTACTAAGTTGAATGCGTCCGAGATTATATATGCTGCACATCGCTCGAAGTTTCCTGTATAAGCGAGTGAGCTGGTACGTTAGCGGTTTCCAACATTGATCCACCTACGTATATGGAGGGTTTTTGGAGTCACCGTATCAGGAATGATCCACCTACTTCAGCAGGTCCAAGTCTGGGTCTTATCGCTACAATGTAATCACAAGCTACATTTGATTCAACAGCTAGAATGATCTATTTACTTCAGCAGATTCAAGACTGGGTCTTATCTCTGCTTATGTAATCTCAAGCTAAGTTTGATTCAACATCCCTATTCAAATGTAGCTCCGCATGAAGAATCACCCGTTAACTGGATCTCCTTTCTGCGCTCACATTAGTGCGAAAATTCATTTCATCGTTAAGGCGGGAGAGAAGCTGTTATCTCACAATAAATTAAACTCCCAGATTTATCCAGCCGAAAAGAGATTCATTTCGCCGTGTGAAAATGATTCAGTAGGATATGGGGTCAACATCTATGTTGCTTTTGTGTTCCGATCATGTTGCAATTGTGCTCAAGCTGCTGCTTATCGTCGGTTGCCCAGACCAGAATAGATAAAAGTTAGATGGAGGTGAAATTCTGGTGCGTTCCAGACCATTTATGCAGTGGGAATGTCTGATTGCGCGAACGCATTCCGAAAATTACATATGAAGGGTTCCTGCAGTTCCCAGAAAGGAAATTTTAGCCTCCTACAAATTTAATCACACTAGTAGTGTACTATGGAGTCACAAGTGAATGATTATGTTATTGCCATTCCCTGTGTTATGTAACTCACATATAAGGTCCCATAGTGTTCACCCACAGATCTAGGCTGCTGAACTTACCCACGGCTTTTCTTGCATTTTCCGCATCCTACATACGTCAATTTTTGGCACCAGTTACAATGCGATAAGATAACACAACCCTTTAGAATTTCTTCGATATAAAGATGCCAGATTATGGAGCAAAGAGATCTATCTCGCCAAGCAACTCAAATGGACCAAGAAAAGATGCACCCTGTGCGGTCTCAGATCGTTGTCGATGACTTGAACATCAAATCTATCATGTCTGACCAGGGTTTGGCCATCAATGTAAGCCACAAAGTCAACATGGACGAGACCATGATTATGGCGATGGGCTACAAAGCAGAGTTCAAGCGTGAGTTTTCGCTTTGGACCGTCTTTTCCGTTGCGTTTTCCGTTTTGGGGTTGCTTCCATCAATTGCAGCCACTTTTCCTTATCAGCAGCTTGTCAACGGGGTGAGTCCCGTGCCCTGGTTGATCTGTGTGGGTTTTGTCACGTGTGTTGCTCTTTCTTTGGCTGAAGCAGCTTCAGCTTTTCCCGTGTCCGCTGGTGCGCCATACGCGGTTTCGCAGTTGGCCCCACCAAAGTACAAGGCGTTCTTTACCTGGATCACGTGCTGGTCCAACTGGTTGTGCCAGGTTACTGTTGCAGCTTCGGTCAACTACTCAGGAGCACTGATGATCTTGGCGTTGGTGGCCTTCAACACTGGTTTCAAAGTAACCCCTGGTAAAGTGTACGGAGTTTGCGCTGCACTTCAATTCACACATGCCATCATAGCCTGTTTACCTACAAAGTGGCTTGCTCAGTTCAACGCCACAGGAACCATTGTCAACATTGTGTTTCTTGTGGTCGTCTTCATCATGATCCTTGCAGGCGTGAAAGAGCGTCCTGATGGCACAAAGTTCAATTCTAACAGTGTAGCCTGGGGCTTCGAGAATCTCACAGACTACCCAGATGGAATCGGGGCTTTAATTGCCTTTTTGGGTGTGATCTGGACCATGGGTGGTTACGACTCTCCGTTCCATTTGGCTGAGGAGTGCGCCAACGCTGCAAGCGCGGTGCCCAAGGCCATTATCATGACCTCATCCATTGGAGGTTTGGTCGGCTTTGTGTTCATGATTGCAATTGCGTACACTTTGGTGGATGTGAAGGAAATTGCAGCCGATCCCATGGGATTGGGCCAACCTTTTGTCACTTATCTCAGTCAGATTTTCACCAGTAAGTTGTTGAACACAGCAACGGCATTGACCATCATCTCTTCGTACTTTATGGGTGCATCGTGTATGCTTTCGCTGTCACGGGTGACATTTGCGTACTCCAGAGATGATTTGTTTCCGTTCCTTTCCAAGTATTGCAAAATCGTCAACCCTGTCAGTCAGACTCCAATAAATGCGGTTTGGGTGACGTTTTTCATCGGGCAGTGTCTCTTGTTCTTGATGTTTGCTGGCCCAGTGGCCATTGGTGCGATTTTCTCAGTGAACGGTATCGCAGCGTTTGTTTCCTTCACGATGCCTACGTTGATGAAGTTAATCTGGTCCAGAAAAACGTTCAAGAGAGGTCCTGTTCACTTGGGCCGCCTTTCCACTCCAATCGGGATCATTTCGTGTGCCTTTGTGCTTCTTATGATCCCAATCTTGTGTATTCCTACCGTGAAGGGTAAAGACCTCACTTTGAACACCATGAACTGGACGTGTGTGGTGTATTTCGGCCCTATGTTGCTTGTGACTATATGGTATGCTGTCCTGGCACGGAAATGGTACAAGGGGCCAAAGAGTAATTTGGATGAGAGAGACATCGTGTATTTGGACGAGAAGGATCTGGCACATGTGGTGAGTAAGTCTTCAAGTTCTGGCAGCTTATGATTAGAGACAAGATAATATGAATATGTATGCATGCATTTGTAAAATTATTTGCCAAAAATGAACCAAATTCGTTCAAAAGAAGGTTCACTTCAGATATGATTATTGTCAAGATAGCTAGATTTCTGGTAATGTAAGGAGTAATTTGCGTCCGATTCCTGGTGGTACCAATACCTCGCGCCCAATGATAAATACGACTATTGATAATCATTAGTCACGATATTATCGTTTTCTGTCTCTCCACAAAAGTCACCTCTTCGCTTTTCTGGTACTTTTTTTCGTTTCTAGATAAACTTCCCCATGATTGAAGGTTGCACTTTCTTTACTAAAATCGGCGCCTGTCGCCACGGTGAGAAGTGCTCCAGGCGACATGTCAAGCCGACATCGTCCCACACACTCCTTCTTTCGAACCTATACGAGAATCCGAAGTTGAACAAAAATAACGACGAAGAGTTGAACGCCAAAGAGATCCAACAGTTGTTCGACGAATTCTATCGTGATATCTTCATCAAGTTCGCTCTGCTCGGTCAAGTAAAGGATATTGTCGTGTGTGAAAATGAGAATAACCACTTGAATGGAAACGTCTACGTACGATATGAAGATCGCGATATGGCCATGTACGCCACCCTCACACTTAATCAAGAATGGTTTAACAACAGGCCCGTGCACTGCGAACTCTCGCCAGTCGAGAGTTTCCAAGAAGCAAATTGCAGAGCATACGATACCAACAGCTGTCTGCGAGACTTTTGCAACTTTATGCATGTTCGCCGTCCGACTCCACTGGTTAAGCTGACTTTATTGAAAGCACAGGAAAAAACTAGGTTGATTAATAACTTGAGAAGGTGGAGAGAAGAACAGGAGGCGGTAGAATCGGTCAAGGATACTCCAGCTTTACCAGAAAAGCCTGCACATGCGGAGGCTTCAGCAGCCTCAGTTGTGGAGCAGTTATTTTCGTAAAATCGAAATAGCATAGCAGGAAGTGTTTGTGATAGCAAATAGGGACAATTGTGAGGACCAACTTGAGGAGTGAGATCAACTATACTACTATGTTGATTGAATTAAAGGCTGAAGGTTGGTCAGTTATATCATAGTTTTGTGAAGTAGGTTCAAAATAGAGGTTCAATACGTACTTTACCGTAGTCGAATTTCAAGTCATTTTCCATAGTCTAATCTGTATCCAATCGAGAATAATACATTCATGCGATTAGTCAAGTTCTTTCAGATCTGCAAAAAAAGCTATTCTCTCCCAAAATCATACGTTTCTTCGAAGAAATCTTCCAAAATGTAAAAAATACTACGCCGTGTGACAACTCACTCGACTGAATACAGTTATGATCGTTATCAGCGAGCAGTCATCCTCCATTCTCTAGTCTTCTGTTTGTAAAATACTGGATCTTCTTTCCCGGGAAAATTTTAACGGCTCGGAGAACTGGAACGCATATTTCCTCTAATCGGATCGAGTGAATTCAATTCAAAAAAAGGCAACTCAACAGCAATACCCTCTGGACGCGTCTCCATGATATTCCACACTGCGCTCAGATGTATGACAGTCAAACCCGTCATATGTAAACGCTTTGTCGTACTGCTATCTACAGCAATCAAACCGATCTCATACCAAAGTAAGCTAGACGCTGACAAATTACCGGTGAAACCATTGCATAAAGACTCAATTGCCACAAGATCGATAACTACACGTGCCAGGAATTTGCTATCTCCCAATTTCGGTGCCAAGTACGTGTATCTCAACCTGGTTCGTGTTCGATACTTGAGCTCACCAGTACAAAAAAATGAAGGAAATAAAAATCCCACTATGAGTCCCGAAAGCTCTCACGAGCCTACTACAGGCAAGGATCACAGCCATTCCCATTCAGATGCTCACACCCACTCGCATGACCACGATGAGCATGAGGGTCACTCGCACAGCTTATTTGGGCACTCACACTCGCATTCACAGCCAAATGAACTTCTCCTCACCAATGCCAGGTCCATTCTCTCCAACCCTGCAGTGAGAATCACATGGATAGGGCTCTTGGTTAATGTTTTCATGGCGATATCGAAAGGTTTGGGAGGAATCTATTTTCATTCGCAGTCGTTAGTGGCGGATGCGATCCACTCCGTATCGGACATGGTGGCAGATTTTCTCACTTTGGCGACTGTAAATGTTGCATCAAAAATCGGCACTCCAGAACACTTCCCCCTTGGATATGGAAAGATTGAGAGTGTGGGATCCATATTGGTGAGCGGAGTCTTGTTATTTGCCGGTGTATCAGTGGGTTGGTCATCGTTGTTACAGGTTTTTGAGTTCACATTACCGTCATATATTTACGATTACGTTTCGGTGATACAGATTGGACACTCTCACTCGCATGACCTCACCATAAAGCAACCTGATACAACTGCTCACTCTCATTCACATTCGCATGTCAGCGAAGTGGAGCATGCCCCCCGCGAGATTCCCAACATTAACGCTGCCTGGATCGCAGGAGGGTCAATTATAGTCAAGGAGATCCTTTTCAGAAAAACCTTGAAGGTAGCCAACGCGACCAACTCGAAAGTCCTTGTGGCGAATGCATGGCATCACAGAGTTGACTCGCTCACATCCTTAGTAGCATTACTTACCGTAACTGGAGGTATTTTGTTCAACCTCGCGTGGCTCGATTCCGTTGGAGGTATTTGTGTATCAATTTTGATCATAAAAGCTGGATGGGGTACATTCAAGACATCCTGGTACGAGTTAATTGATCGCGGTGAGAAGCCAGGTGACGAAGTGTACGACAAGGTTAATGGCATTGTTGTACTGGAGTTGGAAGCAAATTTAATTGCGTTCAAGCTAGAGGATCTCCTGGTGATGTGTGCTGGAGCTAATACGAACGTCTTTGTGACCTTGCGCACCAGCGACCGCTCTTTCAACTTGATTGAGCTTAATGAAGCCGAGGAGAAGTTGAAGGACTTGATTAGGAAAGACGACAAATTTATCAGAAACATTCATGTCCAATTCAAACATGCGAAGTAAAGAGGATGTCTTTACTTCTCGTTTGTATAGAACTTAGAAAAGCAGACAGTTTTGATACAACAATATCCTAGGAATTATGGTCAATCCATTAAGAACGAACGTAGTCTTATCTACCTACCAGATAAACGATATCTTTGTACAAAGTCTATTTACATAATTACTCGTCACCCTCGATAAATCTCAAGATGTCCTCGATCGAACGCGAAGCTATCTCAGGGTCTGCCTTGATGGTATTTTTGTTGCCTGGGGAAGTCTTTTTCTCCTGGTGCGAAGGTCTAACATGGACTTTCTTGTTACCTGTAGCAGCTGCCTTTTGTTGAATCTGCTTCTTCTTTTGTTCTTCCTGAGCAGCCAAGTATTCAATATACTTAGAAATATTGTCCACGTAGTTGGTAGCACGCTTGGTCAACGAGTCACCAAAACCAATGGTCTTTGTGAAAATTTCAGCAGCGGATGTGAATTTCTCCAAAGACTCTGGTAATTTTCCGGCGTTCAAAAGAACCAAAGCCAAGCCTTGGTACATGCTACCAGTGATTTCAGAGATCTCACCATTGAGTTTCTTAGAAAGGTCCAAGGCGACCTCGTAAAACTTACTGGCCTCAGCATATAACTTCAAGCGTGTCAAATTGTCAGCCATGTTGCTCAAAGTCGTGACCATGATAGGGTGGTCTTCTCCATAGACATACGACCAGTTACTGATGGCCTGCTTGTACAACTTCATGGAGTTTACCAAATCCGAAGGCGAGGATTCGAAGTATCCAGAGTTCATGTAAGCAGTAATAGTGTCGTAGGAGTCAAAACCGGTGGTTCTCTCGGAAATCACAATTGCTCTGCGCGCAATCAAAGCAGCTTGGTACTCCATTCCCAATTCAGCAAAAAGCTGTGCGATCAAGGTGTACAAGCTGACGGTCTCAGAGCTAACAACACCGTAAACTTGTTCCTGGATGTTGATCAATTCGTTCAACAAAGAAACCCCAGTGTCCTTATCACCATTTACGATATGAGCACGAGCAGTCTGGAAAATTTCGTCAACGATAGCAGACTTGTAGTCGGAGTCCTTGACTAATGGGACAAAGTTAACAATGTCCTCCGTGATAAACACAGTAGTTCTCTGAACCGGCTGCGGAATAGCTTTCTGGACCTGCTTCTTTCCCTTCTTAGAATTTTTTGTCTTGGGCTGTTCAGTCACAACTGGAATAGTTTCTGTAGTGCTAGCTGCAAATTCGTCAGCCGTGAAGACGTAGTCTTGCGATTTCCATTGGATACCGAACTTGTGAGCAATTTCTCTCATCAATTGCACCGAACGCACTTCCGCTACCCAGTTAACTGGCAAAGTGTATCTAAAACGAGCAAAAACCTCCTTGGAGATTAACTGAGCCACTTCAGATGAAGTCAACTTTGTGAACTCAAGAGCTGAAGGAGTAACAAATTCCTTTAATTCGGCTGGGATATCCGCTTGCGGATTCTCATTTACTGCAGCACCCAACAAACAGTTATGGAAGTGAGAAACAAGAGATGACATCAAGTAGGTTGGAACATCTTCTGAAAGTCTACGCAACAAGTGCTTGGATGCTCTCGCAATCATCTCCTGAGTACCGACTCTAGCAAGGGTGGAGTAGTTGGCAATAATAGGTTCGAATGTTGCTTGTGTTTTCTCCTCCACAGCTTCCTTTTCTTCTTCGACCTCTTCCTCAAGAGCTTCACCCTTAGCTTTTGCTTCAGCAGCCTTCTTAGCCTTCTCAGCGACCTTCTTAGCCTTAGCCTCAGCTTCTTCCTTGGCTTTCGCTCTCAAGTCAACTGACTCCTCCTCATTCTTCTTGATTGTCTGCTCCAAGTTTTTCAAAGCAGCCTCCTTTCTGGAAATTGCCTGTTCAACGATGTAGCCCAAGTATCTCATGTTGATTCCTGATCTGTGTAAGGCTTCCGTCAAGTTTCTCCCGTCGAATGGAGCGACAGTGTTGTTGATCTCGTTTAAGTACTCAGGCACTAAGGTATCCTTAACAAAAGATGACAACTCTCTGATCACTTTTAAGTCTTCCTTAGATTCCGCATCTGGGTTGAAAACGTACTTATCAGTTGGCAATTGAAGCTGAGCCAATTCTTCTTCGCTCTTGCCCTTCTTCGTTTCTTCCTTGATGAACTCGGAGATGTTACGCTTCCACCAGTCAGCAACGGCCTCGTGTCTGATAAGAGCCTCGCCATGTGGGTAAGAGGTGGAACTGGTAGGGTCAAAGTGCTTCTCCGTGAAGGTCAAGTCTTTTGGAACAGTTCTGAACAAGTCAATAGCGTACTTACGCCCGTCAGTACCAAAAATACCCTTAGTTTCCTTCGAAACAGCCAATTCGAAGGTGTCATCACCAACTGTGACCTCGTGGGACTTGAGGTGGAAAGTCTCGGCAATCTGTTTCATTGAATCGCTGAAAGATTCGTTGAACATGAGCTTCGTGGAGTCTCCGGAGAGGCCATATGCGACCTTCTCTTCTTCACCTTCCGGTGACTGGCTAAAAATTCCCGGAACTGGAGCCTGACATACGACTCGTTTACCCATGTAGTCAACTATACACGAAACCAACGAGTGGACTCCCTGAGCATCAATTCTGTTCAAAACCTTGATAGCAGAAATGTCCTTGTTGGAGGTGTATCTAGAAGCTTCGGCACCGCCAGTCTGCTCGAATAAGTCGGCAGTAGTAGCACTAGAAGTGTAGAAAATACCGTTCTTCAAATAGATCTGCTTGTCAACGTCCTCAGATGGGTCCATTGGAGATAAGTTGCCCTTGATGATGTTTATCGCAGTCTCAGTTGCAGTTCTCACGAACTCGGACAAATTCTTGTGGATGATCTTCTCCTTCAAAATTCTATCTTGGAAGGACTCATTTGGCAATTCACGAATGGCCTGGATATCCTCATTCCAGTCCTTGATGAATCCAGAACCATCGACACCGTTTGCGAGCAAGGGCAACTCGAACCTGGACAAGTCAGGCAAGTTGGTAACAGCGTCGGTGTTCACCAACCAAGGAGCAGCCAAGCTCCTGTTGGCCAATAAGTAGGACTCTGGGTGACGGGTTGAATCCGACAAGGCAAGTTCGTTGTCTTGAATAGTCTTAGAGAATTGAGGTGACAAGGATTCCAACAAGTTGTACAACAAATAGTTCTTGTGCACTGAGCCCTTCTCGTTGACTCTCATGGCAGGGTTAAAGTTAGCCGAGGAGGATCTGTTCACGAAAAAGCCCGAAACGTGACAAGTAATGTTGTAGACATCATTCTCCAAGGTCTGCAAGGTCAAGTAAAGCAAATCACCCTTCATCTTCTGAAATGCCGGAACCGGGGACCATTGAGAAACAGTAAAAGATCTGATAGGAACCTTTGTCTTGTTGGCGAAACTATCAAAGTTGGCATGTTTCGAGATTTTCGAGTGATCTTCACCAAGAATTTCCTCTGAAATTTCAACAATGGACTTCAAATCCTCCTCGGTGAGCTTACTAGGCTCTTCCTTAGCCTCTTCCGATGATTCACCGTTGCCCTCTGGCCTTGGCTCCGGAAGCTTCAAGGAAACCAAGTCTAATTCGTTGAACTTGGTAGATCCAGCTGCACCGCCGAAGTCTTGCGAAATTCTGTCGAAATAGTGCAACCCGATCACCTCGCGAAATCTGAGGATGTGCTCATAGACTTTAGCTAAGTTATACGCTTTTTCCTTCACAGTGAAGCACAACTCGGAAACTTCGCTGTTTGTGCCCAAAGACTTCAAAAGGTCCTCGTATGTGGACATTTCATCGAAGTCCTGTGACACATTGACACCTTCAAAGAAGAGATCATAGTTGGTGAGGTTTCTTGTCGATGGTAAAACTAATAATGCCTGTCTCAAGTCATTGATGTTCTCACTGATGAGCGACAGTATTTCCAAAGTTTTGTTGCCTAAAGATCCTGGTAACTGGACCTTCAAGCTGATTTCCTTGAATTCCACTGTAGGTTCGTCGGTGGAAGACATGGCTGTTGAGAAATTTTTCAGTTCGTGGATTTTTCACTTTTTTTCGTACAGGTCAATCGGGAGGTTGATCGGGTGGAATATCCTGGAATTTCACAGTAAAGTACCAATATATATGATTACATCCCATATGTAAATTCACTCCAAAAGTTTCAATTAAAACTATTCTTATTCGGAAGAATTCGCTCGAACGATCTTGAGACATGTTTGTAGCCCCAGATTTCGAATTCTAGTATTTTTCTAGAAATTCAACCACAAGTTTGCCACCAGCAAAGAGGTGGAAATGCAAACTGACCGCTTAGGAAACAGCACTGAAGATGTTGCTGGAGGAGATAGAACTTTGAATCAAGTTAAGAGTACAATTTTGGACCTTCCCGTCGAAGTCCTTATTAGAATCTTCTACCAACTCGATCCACTACAGCTAAACATTATCCGGTTGGTATGCAAAAGATGGAACTTTGCAGTCTCGGACAAATCGACCTGGATCAACTCCTTCCGTGGGAAATTTAATACCCCAAGGACCTCATTCCCCAGTATTTCCGGCTCTAGTGCATGGATGATGGAGTATTTCGCACGTGTGCTGATAATGAAGAAGTGGAATAAGGGGGAGCCGGTGCACTCTACTTACTCGCTCCCCAATAGCGAACTACTGTATGTCGACCGCGTACTTGCAGACTTTCAAAGCTACGATGAGATGGGAAAGATAATGACATTTTCTCAAAGGGTAGCCAACGTTGCGACCTGCAAATTGCAAGATGGGAGGAATCAGGGTTTCATCGATGGTGGAAGCGTACCTTCAAAGTTGATACTGTGCGATTTAAATTGGAATTACTTGGTCATAGGAAGAGATTCTGGAGACATTGCCATAAAGAACTTGCTCACCTCTACTACATCGCCGTCACCATCCACACAAGTCTTCGAAGATCCCGAGATGGATGAAGGAAGCAACCCCATTACATCTATCCTCTTGAATGAGCACGTTGACAAACACAAGGAGAAGATTGACATATTGACTGGTCACTTCTCAGGAATTCTTACGTTTTGGACTATGGCAGGCAAGGTTGGTCGCAAAGTGACACTAGACGGTCCAATTCTTAACATCAAAAGTGATTTCAAAGAATTCATTGTTTGTAACACACAAGATAAATGCTACGTTGTTGGGTTCAGCGATGCTCAAATCGTTCACCTTTTTGATATCGAGCATATCCACTTCGATAATGAGACGTTGAGGAACTATCCTGTTTACTTCGGCAACCCTAGCTCTAGCCGAAGGAACATCCTCGAGGTGGACTTTGGTGGAGGAAACATCGTCACGGCATACAAAGGGAGAATAGACGTTTTCAACTATAAGAATACTACCCACAGAACACTTGAATTGGACTG
This sequence comes from [Candida] loeiensis, assembly GCA_030563775.1. NCBI lineage: Eukaryota > Fungi > Ascomycota > Pichiomycetes > Serinales > Debaryomycetaceae > Kodamaea > [Candida] loeiensis. The sequence goes on from JAJMKD010000005.1 coordinate 343,542, forward strand.
CGAAATACTTCAAGGAAAGTTACAAACACAACAACACAAGTATAAACAACGAAATCTCAATTTGGCTGGTAAAGACGGCCTTTTGTGTGCGTTTGTGTTAAGTGACAACAGTGTCATTGTTTGGGGAGTACGAGATACCGCGGAAATAACTATCCAGAGCAAAATTGTACCGGAATTCAGCAAGTATGCTCCAGATATCAGCAGTCATCCTCATATCATGCCCATCACGACCATCGAACTAAACTCCTCGATCATTGCCATTGGAGGATACAATGGCTTCGTTAATTTGTACAATGTTTTCTCAGGAGAGTTTATTCGTGAAGCTTGTGCAAAACCCCCCAAAAAATACCAATTTACTGAAGTCATTCCCGTGAACAAAATTCTCTTGAATCCTAACGAGCGAAACGCTTCTGGAGTGATAGTAACTGGTCAACTCATTCAATACTTCCAGTTTGGTAAAAAGAACGTTTCTCCAAATGACAGTTTGTCCCGCAAAAAGCCTAAAAATGCAGGCGGATTCAAAAGGTTCAACAAACAAAACATACGTGATGCAATAGATGATTTTGATAATCAGAAATGGATCGAGGAGAAGAGGAGCGAGCTTTTCGAGAAGTACAATGGCCTGAGCTTTGAAGAAGAAGAAGAAATTAGGGTTGCCTTGGCTTTGAGCCTGAGTGTTCATACTCCCGAAGCTGAAGATGAATTGCAAAGAGCAATTGAAGAGTCAAACAATATACAGAAAAATCTCGATGCTTTGCGGCGCGATTCAGTGGATGATCTTCCTGACGAAGATGAAGAAATACGAAGAGTTTTGGAATTGTCATTACTCGACCAATAGAAAGTCTTTACATTTTAACGTAAGCTCGTAATCACAAAAAGAATTAACGATCCAAAATCCGATCTATTCCGCTGCCCAAATTTATTGAGGTTTTTTTTTCTTTCGCCCGTACTCTTCCGGATGGCAAAAAACGTCAAAACCGGACCGATACGGACATGAATAAAATCCAAGGAGAAACCAAGGGGGCTTGCAAGGACATATACAAATATTTAGAGTTTCAAGTACATATCAGTGAGGTCAACCTGGAACTGAGCTGCTCACTATATCCACGTTGGCTTTTTGTGTCTTAACAGGTTCTAAGATATGTGAAAATCCTAAAAAAAATAGTAGAGATAAAAATCATGCACTTTATCTGACCTTTTCACAACAATAATAAAGTAATTTACTTCATTCTCCACTACTATCGCTGACCGATTCACTCATACATTCTGGTCACATTCATGATATTATAACTTCAACCCGCCAAAATCACTCTTGAGAATGGTTTTCACTAACTTCATCAAGCTGGCAAAGTATACCTACCCTCATGAAAGACTCCAGTTCTTTCTGAGTGCACAGCCATACTTGAATAACAACAACTTGGTTCGGTACTATGATTTCTTTACTAGGAAATGGCTGCGCGGAGGCCCACATCCTTCAAATGCTAATGGAAACACTTTGGGAATAGACACCGGTCATTATGGAATGTACTACACAATGTACAATTACGACACAGAAAGGAGGAGAAGTCTGGGGACCACATACCCGCTGGCAACCTTGCTTGCGTTCATTTTGCATCACGAGGAACCGATGGATGGCTACATATTCTATCACTACGCTACCAAGTTCTTCATTCTGAGGATCAACCAGGATATTTTCACGAACATAGAGAACATTTCGACTAAATTATATTCGGCGTTGTCCAACATACAAGCGAAGAATTCGAGCTTCTCGGTTCAAGTCAGATATCTTTCAACGACCGCAACTCGCCGGAGGCAAATTGCGGAGGAAGATTGTTATCCGAAGATTTCGGAAGTTTTAGAAAATAACCAAGACAATGAACTTGAGAAATCTTTTGATACCCAGTTACTCGAAACGCAAACGAGCAGGATACGTGAGATTTTCGTCAATAATTCTAGCCGTGAAGAGCTCAACATAATTTACCCAATTTATCAATCATTGAAAAGAAATGACTTGCCGTTACTAGACATCGATGTTTATAATATTGTTTTGATGTCCATCGCAGACAGGTCATTGGATTCGGATGATTCTCTAGCGAGTATTGAATCGAAATTGACTAACATGATGACTATTTACGAGGATATCTTGCATAACTCACTTAAACCGTCTCACAAGACTTACGATATAATCCTCATGGAGTTGTTCAAGGGAAGTGAAAACGTTGTGTCTGGCAAAATGAGAAACTCTTACTCACGCGAGAGTACCGTTATGAAGTCCACAGAATTCGGGCAGATAGGCCTTGAGTTGTTGAACTCCATCTCCACTATTGAAAGACTAGACTTAAGGAATTTATTACTTTCAGTGATTACCTTCCTTAGCAGGAATCCTCAATTTTTGAATAAGCAGGTTTTCGAGAAGCTTGTTCGCAAATTGAACTTAGAAAACCAAAGAGGTCAGTTTTACATTTCCATGCTCGAAATAACCAAAAGCCTCACGAAATTAGAGATTTTCAGGACGCCCAAGGAATCTTACGAATACATCAATTCAGTTTTCGTGGAATTTAAGGCATCAGACGCTGCTGCTAACTTCGATGAATTTCTTGTCTATTCGAAATTGATTGAATCGCTCATCCATAATAACTGTTTCACTATGGCCTCCAAGTTTTTGGACAAAATCTTGACGGACTACAAAGAGTCTTTGACGTCCAAGGATCATCCCTTGAAGTCTCAGATATCTATGGTAGTTTCCTCATATGTGAAGGGAATCTTCGATAACAATCACAACGATCTTTCTAAAGCGTTCAACCTTTTGAAGAAGTTCAATGACATCAGTTACATCCCAGAGTTACTGAATGTCGTGTTTAACGACATGATCAATTCTCTCGTAGAGAGATTCAACAAACTAGAAGCGGAGAAGACCGAAGGCGATGATGCTGACCTTTTGTCCATCGAAAACCAACAGAGAACAACATACGAAAGGATATGGTTTCTTTACGAGTACATGGCAATAAGGAAGGATTATCAAGAGACGCCAACAGCAACTCTCCTAGAACAAAGTACTGGAAAAATGCATTGTCGTGATTCTATTTTGCCTTTGTGTATCAATATTGGCGATCACGCACGAGTTTTCCTGTTGATAAAAGAGATTTTATTGAAGAATCACTTGATATACGATTTGAGCAGTTTCCGGAAGCTCCTCAATTACTTGAATAACGGTGTTATTTACAATGCAAACGGCGAAGCCTTCAACCAGTATTACTTCGGACTTCTTTGGAGTGTGATTGCATCACAATCCATTCACTACATCGGGGATACACGATCATTGAATGCATTCATATCTGATTTCGTGAGTTATTTGCAGTTGCCGTCGCAAGGGGATGGAAATCCTGACTTCATTGAATATTCGATACGATTGTTCATGAACTCAACAATGATAGAAGAAGCAGTGAACCTGTTTGATTTGCAAACAGACAATATCTATGGGTTGCTAGTTGTTTCCAGGAGTCTCATGTCTTATACTCATGCAGGAGATATGATCCTTTTGCAGAAGATATTAGCATTTCAGTCAAGATTGATCAACCAATTCCATGATACGGAAAACCACTATGTTGAACTAAGCGCAGATTTGAAAAGTTACAAGAACGATCTTGCTGCACACGTCTCCCAATTGATTGAAACAGTCGGCTTGGATAAGCTTTCATTGAGCGATGATATGATTGAAACTTTGAAAGTGCTCGATATTCCACTCCCTGAAACCTTAGACAGTCCCTCTGCGCTCAATATGAACTATGACTTAAACCTTAGTCATCTTTTGAACATCAACTATGAACAAGGAACAACAAAGTTCGTGGAAATGTTCAGAAAGGGTTACACATTCTCGTCGAGCACTTGGGATATCATTGTCAACTACAAATTCGTTAACAAGGAATTAAAGCGCTCAAGAATTCGCCTCGCAGATCTCATGAAACGGTTGCTAGCTCTGAGTTTTGACGCTGCCCAAAAAGTATCATTTTTGGAGTCAATGTTAGCATGCCACAATGATGACATAACAATCAAAATATTGAAATTTTTGATCAATGATGGCCAAACGCTTTTAAAGGCAGATATGCAGGGTTCACTCGTTCACACTCTTGTCGACAGCGTCACAAAATCAAGAAACTTACACTTGAGGCATTTAGCAACCAACAGCGATACATTTCGTACGTTGCAGGCTCAATGCGGGAACAAATCGTGGGTTCCGGACTACTTAGACTTTCTTTTGAAACAAGAAGAGTACAAGCAGATAGTTGCCCACGTTGATGATTACCACCTTGATTTGACATCTAATAGTGTTTTCAAAATTTACGGTGCGTCACTACTTCAGCTTGAACTTAACTCGACATTCATGAGCGTCTTTAAGAAATATGCACCTCTGTCCTTGGAAGAATCTCCAGCGCACGTTGAGTTGTTGATGGAGTACTATATGAACCAGAAAACTGATCAAGGAATAGATTTTGTGACAGACAAGCTTGCCCCTTACAAAAATGTCTCTCAAAATAGCCGCAGGTTATTTTTACTCGCAAGATTGATTCAGGGAATGTATTCAAATACTGCTACGGTCGAAATTGGTAATGAAATGGCCGCTTCAGTAGATGAATTATCTTTATTGATTTTGAGTGGAAGTTCGAATGATGCGAAGATGATCATGTCCCAAAACAAACATCTTCTCGCAAACAGAGCTTTGAAAACGACGTTTGTGAAATTGTTGCTAGACAATCTTTTGTTTGCCAGCAAGAACTCATTGATCAAACCCATGGCAATCAGCCTCAAGTTGGAATCAGTGATTAAGGTTTTCCGTCACCTTGGATTAAAGCAAGTGTCAGTGCAGACCATGCAGACCATAATTGAAGTACTCGTAGAGGCTGAGATGAAGGAAACATTGACCGTCATGGTAACCAAGTTGATCCACGAAAACAAATGCGCAGAACTCTTACAATTTTACTTCATGGAGGTATCTTTTACCAGCGCTCAAGATAGAAGGATCATCCTTCAACAGTTACACGCATATTTTGACAAGTTCGATAATTCAACCTGCGCGGCAGAGATAATGGATTATTGCAATACCAACGAAATTGACTTGTGAACTCATATTTATATAGAAAGGAAAAGAATTAACGGATAAATGGAACGGCAGTAAGTGTAGAATCAATGGGGCCGAGTCACAACATCGTGACGCCTAATTTTAAGCCAGCTACCCATTTCGCCAGTCTTGCAGTAAATTCCAATTTTTGGACTACCTTTTCAGCTTGTTGATGTTTGTGTGCAGTATATAATTGTCTTAACGATATTTCTATTCAAGGCATCCGCAGAGATTTACTACGGAACTTCTTTCCTGTAGAAAAGAGTGCCACATTAGATTATCCAAACCGAAACTGAACCACAGCTCTATTACGCTATGAATTTCTATCACATTGTGAAACTAGGACTACTTTAAGAAATGGAATATAGCAAGCCCTGTTTGCCATTGAGTCTATACTTGAATAATCTTATTACCATGCTGCTACAAGTCGCAAGGAGTACACCACCCACTCTAGATGCACAAGATTAATCTCCCGCAAAATTCAAATACCCATCATCAATAAAAGATACATCCTGACCTAAATCCATGATGATTATGCAGACTCAATACAAATATAAGTCCTCAAACATTTGAGCTATCGCATTCAAGGCCGTACGTATGAGCGTAACTACTAAAGAAAATATATCTTGCAATTAGACTACGCACCAACTACATTGCCGAGCGAATACCAGCACACAACAGAAACGAAATGCGAAAATATCCTGGAAACTTTCCTTTCTTTGCTTTCAAACTTACACTAAATAAATTTAAATATCAGAAAAACACCATAGTAGATTAGATATTAAATAATATATCCACAATTTGCAAAAAATAATGAGTATTTAATACTTTCATTAACCAATACCAGTCACAAACTTCACAACTTGAAATAAGAAAAACCCAAATCAACTGAAAAATATTCAACAAATAACTCTCTATCTCCATTGTAAACTACACCCAATCATGTACAAAACACCGACAAAGAAGTACCAAACAAGTCTAAAAATTTCAAATATTCCCGAACAACACTTACAAGCTCACAATAAGTAGGCTTTCAACCTGAACAAATCCTAAAAATAGTCAAAGTAACGATAAAAACGAAAGAAATGGCGAATTCAATATACAAAGAATTCAAGTATGAACAAATGGAAATTATAATTAATTTTTCCAAGTAGTTTTATTCTGATAGAAAGTACTAAGCAGGTTGAACAACGAGCCACATACTGAAAACTACCAAAAAAACTTCCTAATAAAGAAAGTAAAAGTATTGATTGTAAATCAATTCTCCGTTTATTTCGAATCTTATCATCTTCCATGCAGACCCTGATATTAGTATTATAACTAGTGATCCAATTCCAAGAACCGCTGAACTAAATGTTAGCAAGTAATTATTGTGTATACAGGTATTATGATGCTATGGGTTGAATTCCTCAGTTTATACCATGAACTCATTGAAACTCTTGAGCTCTTTGGGATATAATGTTACTGCTTTAGGCTATAATTTTTGTCATGGCAATCGCTTAGATGAGGGTCAAATTGTACTGAACCGAAAGTTACAACATTTTTTTAACATACATTATTCAAGGAAAATGCTAATTATTATAAACAAAATCATAGTTTCACAGTGAGTATTCAGATATGAAAACTCACTTCAAATAGTAGAAACGGTGGTTAGTCCTCCTGATATGGTCTAGTTAAGTGTTTTTATATTTTTGATTAATCTATTTTTACTTGAAACTTCTCTTGCACGTATGGTTTCTCAATTTCATCAAATACTGGTAGTTTTTGAGTTTCGTGTTTTTTTTATAAACAATATAATATTTTGAATTTATTAGGGACTACATCCACAGATTGAGTACATCGTATGAAATATCACATGGTAAGGAATCATTTTTCTGTAGGCTCAATAAGGAATGATGTTTTAATATAAAGCTATTTGTATTGATTGCAGTCGCTTTTGAGTTTATATTCGTCGAATTGGTCATGTTTTGTGTTGTGAATTTATGTATTACATGTTGAAATCTTTGCTCCAATGTTTATTTCCCTATCGAACTTATACTCAGTTCTTGAGATAATTCTTTATTCGTGTGAATTGTTTACAACGGGAGAAGTTTGTCATCGTGTTGGAATGCGATATTATTTGGATTTTGCTTGTGGCTCGACATTATGGTCAATGGATAAGAGAAGTGATGTTCATGAGAACACTAAAGCTGGGATGTTTTTTTTTTTTTAATTTAGTCGTAGGCACTTTTCGCCTCGTGAGAGGATGATCAGAAGGAAGATTTTCATCCAACTAAGGTTACCCATTCAAGGCTCAATTATTTCTCTACTTGGGTATAGTTGTTACATTTTGAAAATTTAGCTCAAGAATATGAGGTATAGACTCTAGGCTACTTCAATCCTAGTGCTGGTTTATTCCTAGAGAGTATCAATATTCTTGAGAAATTGATGATCTATCCGGAACAGTTCTCGTGGACGGTTCGCAGGTATATTATTTGAGTTCTTGAGTATTTGAAGTTTCCCCCGAACCAATCCAGTTCTATGTGGTGCGATTGCTAAACTAGAGTCGACTTTAATTCATCCAAATTAACCCCACAACTATTCGTATTGTTTAACTGGCATGAGCCTCGTCTCTTTCCTGTGTTTGATTCATCCCGATTTTAGACCTTATCTTCGAAAGTGAAGGTGACGTTCACAAGCTTGGCGAGAATCGCCACACTTTGTTTACCTGTATCCTAAAACACATGGCTAGCTACAAGAGGGAACATGATTCGAAACCTACTTGCGGAGATCTTTACCCCACTTAAATGTTTCCCCATGTTTGAGAAATTTTCCACTTGCATCACGCAAATGGATATTTAGGTCACATCATTTAACGTGAGGATAGTAGCACTTATTAAGAGGTGATAAGTGGAACAGCTTCTACAATTCCTCATGAAAAGAAGCTCAGCATATGTATTTGGCGATGATCGCAATCAAAGCATACAATATGTCGACACAAGCATTCGAAATATCTTGAATACCCCAACACAAGGTTGTAAGGTGCAAAGGTACTTCACTACTGCGCGACCGCCCCCGCTGTTATTGGCCGTGGGACCAGACACCAAGACGTCGCCAGCTTTTGTCTCGACCTTGAGAGAAGTATTCTCGTTAGATATTCAAGGAGATGAGGCGATGTGTGACGTTGATCTTCCTCGTTTGACGGCTATATTCTTCATGGGGGCTCAAGGTAAGGAGTACATCAATCAGGTTAAGGGGATCTTAGAGCCGACATGGCCAACTGTGTTTGTCACTAGCAACTTTAACGGGCCGTACGTTTCGAACGATCAGCAATGTATCAAACTAACCAATGAGCTCAAAATCCTCGATCCTCTTGGTGGTGGTCTATACCCATTGGATTACCTCTTCATAATAGACTTCAATGGATACATTCGGTGCGCAGTCCCTTTGGTTGTCAATCACAGTCGCACCAAACCGTACGGAAAGATGAGAGGGGGCGGGCTTAAGCATTCCCCGTTTGGAATCAGTTTAAGAGAAACAAGAAGTTTCATTGAAGAATACAAGAGATACTTCGATTTAAGGCATTAAAATGTTCATTAATATTACTGTAATAAAGCAAGTTTCTCTTGCTCCAAATCTTTGTAATCGTTCCGCTGGTTTTCGATTTCTTCCTTCACTTTATTGATATAAACCTCCAAACGACCCAACTCGTCTATCTCATCAGTACGTATGAATTCCTGGTCTCTTTTATCGGATTCTGACAATTTGTAAGGTAGTAAATTCAGTGGTTTATGAGTCAAAATCTCGAACACCTTATCCGTTGGTTCTTGGAAGACAAGTTCATCATACAAGACTGAGTGGACCTCCCCGCTCTCTCTTGCAGTCTGAAGACTGAAGGGATGTAATTTTAAGGCATGGAAGATTTGGAAATTCTTTTCATTTATGCCCAACTCCAGGCCAGAATGAAAATGTATCTTGATTACAATCTCAAACTCTCCCCAGCCTGTCTCGGTGACTTGATACGGGGGTTTTTCAACCGATCGCACTGAATTTTCGTACGTCTCGTGGAGTTTGAAGGTAACTTTCTTGATCAATGGAGTCAAGTCCACATTATTCAAAACAGGTTTTAAAAATACTGTCCACTCATGCGTATGATCCGGTGGGGTATCAGGCTTTCTCATCTCCGGTGTTAGTCTGAAAGCATTGTTACCATACAATATAGGAACAGATATGGACACGAACTTGATTCGTTTAGTTGAAGACATGGTTGTGGATTATGTGATCTTGTTTTTTTTGAGTAATCGGTTTTTGGACGACCTTCTCGAGAGGTGGGCTACCCTATGCCTTGCCAAATCTCAATTTGGCGCCTTTTGACGACTTAAGTGGTAAGGGCGTTTACGATTCACAGAGCTTATCTTACGACAGGTTTAAGATGGATCGTCTAAGGGATCGAGATTTCGATGGTTTCTATTTTATGAAAAGAAATTAACTTTGTGAACGTTCCAAATTCGTTACATAGTGAGGACCTTCATTGGTGTGTATTCTATTTTGGAACCAATGGCTTCCAGTCTGATAAAGATTTAGGAACTTGAGGTCCATTGATCTGAAGTTTTGAATTTGGGACGTCGCCAGTGTCTTGTTCAGTTTTGTTACCCGCTAGAGCAGCAGGTTTTGTGGGTATCATTGGTCTGACGGGGCCGCTTGGTTTGGGAGACTCGATACTCGGTGTTCTGGCGCTTTGGAGATTTGAATTCATTTTGGATGAATTTAAAAAATTCTCCTGTGGTTTTGGAGTCGAGATTGGTGAGTTCCCTTTCGAAGGAGTCGCGGAGTTTGATCTGCTAGGAATCAATGGCGTAGATGAGAATCCAATTGGAATGCTCTGTAATGCTGTTGCTCTCCTTGCTGGTGGTGGCGGTGGAGGAACTGAGCTCAGCTGTTCTATATTTTTCTCCGACGAAACAACCTTTCTGCTCATTGGAGGAGGAGGTATTCTTCTTGGTAAAGTTTGGTCAATAATTGGTCTCCCCGGTAGTTTGGGGGGCTGAGATTTGGTATTATCGAATTCAGAGTCCAACAAGTTCATTTCAGATAAAGCGTCAGAGCTGAAAGTAGACGCCTGAGAGGACTTTAAGCTCTGCGATCCTGACGTACCGCTACTTCCCGGAAACTCAATAAGCAGTCCTATACTGCTCGCCGTGACGTTCTTATTCCCCAGCTTATAGTTTTCATACAACTGCTTTGATAATTGGAGTTTCTTAGGCTCGTCGACAAACAGGGCGGTGCATTCGAAAGTAGAGAAAACAGGTTTGTGGTCACTCAAGTAGATGTCCATCAAAGATGAATAATTTATCTTCTTCAAGGGATCCACTCCGCGCGCGCTTTTGTAAAGTACTCTATCTGTCCAAGAAGGAACTCTTTGCTTTTCAGATGTATCGTAATCTGAAGTACCTTTGTCAAACTTGTAAGTAGGATAGAACTTGATTGCTCCTTCTTTGAAACCGTGAAATGCTCCCTTATTTGTGATTTCTTGATTCAATTGATCAACTGCTAATAGGTCATCGAAAGCTCCCTTCTCAATCAATGATCTGCATTGGTCATTTGGCAACGATATTCTATAGTTCAAATCCCCGAACCATAAGACGTGGTCCTGGTCTGATATGGTTGCATTTCTGATAAAGGTCAATCCCTGCATAATTGTTTGGTAGTCGTTGAACCTTTCAACTATCGCTTGTGTTCCGGCAGCTAGGTGGGACGTGACCAAAGCAAACGAAGTTGAACCAAAGTTGAAGCGTACCGCACAACCACCCTTGTTTGCGGTGATTCCGCCCATTCCAGTTTTCTTGGAGCTACCTGAAACCTGGGTGACATACTTCAGCTGTGACTTCTTCACAAAGAGTAAAAGAGTCATTGAGATAATCGACTCTGTCCTAAGAAGAACGTACTGCTCGTCCTGTGAATTCAATTGTTCGGCAATCAATTTAGCCCACTTGGATGCTCTCGAATTGTCACCTCCAAGAATTGATCCGGCATTCAACTCGATTATTTCCTGCAATCCAACAGCGAATATATCCGGAAGCGGCAAGTGAGAATTTTCCACAGGAAAGAGCCAGGAGGTTAAGTCCGCTGACCTTTGGGACGGATCATATGCATTGACATTGAAAGTGCCAACATAAATGTGAATGCCCTTCTTGGACGTAAACAAATTAGAGCTAGATTTAAGTTTATCAGTCACAAACTCGTTGATTGGATCATAGATCCTAACGGGTACAGAATTTCTCGAATCATAGCCCACAAGCAAATCCATAGTCGATTGTTTCTTGCCATCAACAAATGTATTTTGGTACATTCGAGACACTGATTTCGTAACATCAGACAAGGCACCTGCAAAATTCATCTTTCCGGATCTTGAAAATGAAGACTTGAGAGCGTTCGTGCCAGTATAAATCTGAGATATTGCGTCTCCATTGTCGGCCCATAAAGTATTGTGTTTCAAAGCAAGGTCTTCGTTAGCAACTCTTTCTCTGTACGAATTTCCCAGCGATTCGTTTCTCAAGACATGATCAAGCACGTACTGGCAGAGCACTTGCTGAATCAAGTTTGTTCTGTCTAGACAGTCCAAGCAATTTGTCCGGAATATACCGTCTTGTCTTGTAACCACATCCCCTTGTTCAATGTCGTAAGAGAGCCAACCGAACTGTTCTAATGAATTATGCAAGTACGGCAAAATCTTAGTTGCGCCGGCAAATCCTCCACTCAGTTGTTTCGTCTCCGCATGAAAATCGAATTCTGTGAACGACATTTCGTCTTGTAAGTCGCATCTGTCATACAAGTCCCTGTACCTCCGTGATACTTGAACTTCAGCAGGCTTTGTCTTCGAAAGAAGATTAATGTTGTGGCAAACACCGTATTGATGGCATATTTTGCCAAAATGCTTATTAAATATTGGTTGAGTTGCTTCAATAGATCTTGTGAGAGTAATTTTAGGATTTATCAAGGTTGAATCCTGTTCCCAGAAGGTTGGCACCGACCCTCTTATTTGGGCGAATGCAAAAACCGACGATTTTGACAAGTCACAGTAGATGAACTCAGACTCGACGAAGTTTGCAACGTAACCATTATCGTCGATCCCCCTGGCATTGAAGCGTGTCCCTGCTCTCCTCCAAGATTGTTTGGAAACGATAGTTATGGTATCACCTTGACCGTTCACTTGAACAGTTTTGGCAAACCCTCTAATTGCAATGGTCAAGAATTGATTCGAGTCCAAAATTGATTGCGCATACTCGTCTAAATTGGACCTAAAAGCGAGTAACTCATGCATAAGAAATGAGTTCCACATGTGGTCTTGTTTATAATTTTCTCCGAACTTCCTGTGTAGATCCTTTTCTTCGATACTTTCGAACAAACGCTTCTTGTTGATGCCTCTGTCTTGCAATAAAGACGTCAAATCAAAGTCATTCGAAAAGTAAAATGAACCATTAGAAAGAAGTTTCTTGAGGTCAAAGCAAGGGTGGACTGCACGAGGATAATCACTATCAAATTGGTTTGACAGCTCTGCGTCAGCCAATGGCACACCAGTTGTGTCCAAATCCACGAAGTCCCACTCGTCGCTATTCAATGATAAAAACTCCACATCGTAAATTTTATCCACCAGCTCATAGGGCATTGGATGAGCAACATCTTTCTGTGCACCAGTGATAACTGAGAGAAACACTTGGTCATCTATTTTGATGAGACCGAGGCAACCGAAAACTGGTCTCTTGACCAAGTACCGAAAACCCTGTTCTTTTGTTATTTTGTTGTTGGGCAAAATTTCCACAGCAACAGTAGGATCTGCGCCGTCCCTTTCCAAGAATTGAAAGGTAAGTGAGTGCGTGTCGGAGTATAGAACTAGCACTCTAGGATCATCCTTGTAAAGTATTTTCATGTTGACAGCTCTGAACAACTAGCAGTTTCTTTCACACCCGATAAGTTGCCTAAAAAAATGATTGAAAAACTGTAAAGCTAAATTTGCATGTTGTAAATTGCTCCTTTTCAAATGCTGTTTGCACCTACCAACTCCACATTCTTTGAACAGCTAGCGAACTATCAGTTCATCCTCGGATCACAATCTCCCCAGCGTCGCAAAATCGTTGAAGAGCAGTTGAGGATTCCACAGTTCGAATGCATAGTCTCAACGTTCGCTGAAGACCTTCCCAAAACAGGGGCAAATCAAGACTATGTCAAAAACACATGTCTCAAAAAGTGCGAGTATGTGTTAAAGAAGCTTGAAGGGAACAGAAAAAGAATTGTTCTCTGCTCTGATACCATTGTGACTTGTGGTGATGAAATATTTGAAAAACCAGCCGATGACGCTGAGCACTATTCGATGTTTTCCAAATACAAGTCATCACCAGTACGTGTCATCACTGCTGTTACCCTCGTGAGGATTGAGGAAGATGGTAGTAGACACCAGCTCTGTGAAACTGAAACTACCGAGCTTGAATTTGACACTACTGTCTCGCCGAGTATAATCAGATACTACGTAGAATCAAAAGAGGGCTCGAATGCTGCAGGCGGATTCAAGATTCAAGGTTTCGGTAACATTTTCTTCCCCAGGGTCATCGGAGACTACCTGAACGTTGTTGGTTTGCCGGTTTATAGGACCTTCGCTATGTTGCAAGAATTGATACACGACATCTGAATAATGTCGCACGACATTATAAATGTCATCTCATCGATTTCGCTTGAAAAAATCTCAAATATAAGAATCACGGTACATCATGGCTAAGGCATCGAAGGCTAGTGCAATCAAGAACAGCGAAAAGTCTGTTGAGGACATCGAACAGGAACTCAAGTTCAACAACTCTGACCTCTCGCTGGAAAGCGAAAGCGAGGATTTGAATGGTCTCTCGAGTGAGGATGAGGAGAGCGGAGAAGAGGACATTGAGATTGATGGACCTGCCACGAAGAAGTCAAAGACTGTTATTACAACTACCAAAGATGGACACTCTATAAACAAGACAATTGCAAAGACTACCAATTCGTCTAAAGCAGAGGGCACAAAGAGAGGTGTTATCTACATTGGCAGGATCCCACACGGATTCCATGAAGTTGAGATGAGAAAATACTTCAGCCAGTTCGGAGACATTATAAATTTGAGATTATCAAGAAACAAGAAGACAGGTGCGTCCAAGCACTACGGCTGGGTTGAGTTCAAGGGCCACGACGTTGCTGTTGTGGCTGCAGACACCATGAATAACTACCTTTTAGAGGGGCACTTGTTGAAGGTGAGTGTGTTAGACTCTGTGCACGAAGACTTATTCAAGGGTGCTGAAACTAACTTCACTGTCATCGATTGGAACAAGAAGAACAGAGAAGCTCATGACAAACCAAAAACTGAGAAAGAGTGGACTGCCATCACCAAGAAGTTTGAGCAAGCTAAGGAGGACAAACAGAAGGAGTTGAAGGAGTTGGGCTTTGAGTATGACGTCACAGTTTTGTAAACTGTGAGGAGTGGCAACTTGCATTATAGTATTTAGTTAAGTGACTTTCATAGGAAGAATTCAAACTTGCACACTATGATTTTGTGTGCAGTATTTAGGACTGGTGTATTACTTGATCGAGTAAAGAGATCCATGTAAAATTCACATGGAGTAAAAACTTGCGTGTGGAAACGAGTCAAAATTCCGCGCGCAGATCACAGCTGACATTCAGCACTAACAAGAATAATCCACATGCGAATGCAAATCGTAGCCAGTACACATAAAATTCTGAACCAAAGTATTTTTTACACTTCACGAAAATTTGAACAAGTATTGTTTTTAAAATCACCAGTTGTTATCATGTCAGAAGAGTTGAAGGTTTACACATTTGAAGAGGTTTCCCAGCACAAGACTTCCGATGACTTGTGGGTTGTTTACAACGGTAAAGTCTACGACGTCACGAAGTACATCGACGAGCACCCAGGTGGTGAGGAGGTGATCTTGGATGTCGCCGGTGAAGATGCCACTGAGGCTTTCAACGACATCGGCCACTCTGATGAGGCTCATGAGATATTAGCCGACTTATTGATCGGCAAAGTCGAGGGTGGCGTCGTGAAGGAGGCCAGAATCCCAACTGCTTCAAGCCAAGAATCATCAGTTTCAACTCCATTGGTCGCCGTTGTCGTCTTCCTCATCGCCATCGGTGCCTACTACTACCTCCAACAGCAGTAAAGGGCTCGAGTTTAATATACACGGAGCGAGGACCTCTGCACGCATGTACGAGGGGTGCATGGAATAGAGACGTGAAATCTTTAGAACTCCACAATTTTCCCGTTGGTGTTGAGAGATGACTACCGCTATATTTGTATTGAAATACACATAATCATAATCGTATAGATCGTAACGAGGCATCAGCGGTATACTTGGACAGTTGTGTAAGCAGAAAATAGGCCGGTTTCATTGGACGAAGAGGTTTGAGAAAAGTGTTGGACTATCCTCGTTTACGCGCTACCAGATTAAACGAACAAAATCAGATGCAGCCGAGTCACAATGGTCTTCGCGCAACTACAATCAGGCGACATTAGTCACAAGTGCCTTTTACGTAGGAGGTCGCAAAGACGTGAACACACATATTTTCAAGATGTATTCAACGCAACAGCGGAGTGATCCCAAAAGAGGAAGAGATCGTGTCTGGCGTTTTTGTTGACATTTATGAGAATTTTGGGAACAAATTGCCAAAAATCTTATAACGTGCATAATATGACACATTAGAGTAACATACTGGTTTAGTTCGTGTTCTGCTCCCAAAAGACAGCATTGCCCATAATAAGTTCCATAAAGGAAGTAAGGTAAAGACGCGCCAAGTTCAGTGAAATTTCTTGCTGTTTACGCGTGACGTGCAACAAATGCAATAGGTTGACAGACTCGTGGCGTTTCATCATCTATTCGATGCTTGTGAATTTTAAAGCATCGGCTTATCTATAAAATCGTCTATCTGTCACGTTGTAAATTCTCCCCGTGCCTCGATATGATGTGACCAAGCACGTGATACACCCGCAAGCACAAATTTTTTTCAACGGATCTCTTTCAAGCAACCTCAACAATGTCCGCACCAACCCAGTATCAATTCACTTTGTCCGATGAGTCCAAGGAGAGAATCTCCAAATTGTTGGACTACTCCAAGACTGCTGCTCACTACGGCTTTATTCCATTTGTTTTGTACTTAGGATGGTCCACCAGCCCACAGAAGCCATCTTTGTTCAACTTGTTGTCGCCATTCCCAACCGCTTAAGCATGATGAAGTTATGATGTAAATAGTAAAGTAAGTTTGAATAAAGAGCCAGTATCAGAGGAAGATGTAGTACGTTTGTAATTGCGAATAGAGCTCAGTTAAATGATTTCAGATTGATGAAATAATAACACTTAGTTTCCTGTGGAGAGGCCACATTGCCATCATATTATCTAATGGAGTTATCTAGCAGGCAGGTAGAGCTAGTTGCCGGACTAAGTGCTGGATGTTGTACGACCCTTGTGGCACACCCACTTGACTTAATCAAGATCAGGCTACAGTTGGGCCATGGAAACTCATCACAACTTGCATCTGTGAAGTCTGTCCTTCAACAGATTGCCGCAGATGCCAGACACACATACAATGCGACTAGAACATTCACGCCCACAGTGCACATCGTGCGGCAGTGCTACCGGGGGCTAGCGCCCAATTTGATAGGCAATATCACAGCATGGGGTCTCTATTTCCGGCTCTACTCTGAATTCAAAGGCATAGTACAATTGGACAACGACACTGCAAACTACTTCACAGCTCTGTTATTGTCAGGAATCTCCACAAGTGTATTGACGAACCCGATTTGGGTGTTAAAGACAAGAATACTCGGTACTGCGAGATCGGAGGCTTCGGCATACTCATCGATAGTGGATGGAGTGCGAAAGATGTTCGAAACGGAAGGCGTCTCGAGTTTTTGGCGAGGAACATTGCCGAGCGTATTTCTGGTACTTCAGGGAAGCTTGCAGTTTACTTTTTACGACCACTTGAAGGTATGGTTGGGACAGAATGATAAGTTAGGACCTTTGGAGATTCTGTATGCGCTGATAGTAGCGAAAATGTCAAGCATGTTGATCATGTATCCAATGCAGGTTATTAGAGCCCGGCTACAAATAGCACATTCCAAGACAAGCATATATGAAGTTGTTCAACAAGTGTGGAGTGAGGGCAAGGCGAGAGGTTTTTATAGAGGAATTAGTGCTAATATCGTGAGAGTTTTACCGGCCACAACGGTGACCTTTGTGGTATATGAGAGCGTGCGAGATGCTTTGAGTTAAGGAGAAGAATAGATAATACAGGGCGGGTAAACCGCTGAGAAACGCGATTCGTGAGATGGGGTATGTATAAGGAGAAATAGACAGGAATTAATGGGGTCAGAAGGCATAATGTAGTACTTATGAGCTGTACTTAATGTGACGTCCAATATAGCAGTTTAGGAGTATGCGGATTCGAACAGGAAGGAACGAATGGTGCTCAGCAAGTTCATTACACGACAGTATATAAGCTTCCCATTACATCATCTCCGAGTTTTCATGAGATCATTTTCGCGTTCAAAAAAGTACGCGTCATGGAGGCTGTTGTGAAACGACAGAAGCTCGAGCGCATCGACAGTGAGGAGCTCACGGTAGACATAAAGTCCGAGACACATGAAATGTCAACAATAGCAACAGACTCGGTCACCGAAGAGGAGATTGGTGACGGTGAAGCCGGAGAAGCAAAGGAAGGTTCAATCGAAGTTGAGATTCAGGAAGACAAAGCTAATGATACCATGAATATTAATGAGCCATCGAAGTGGCTACCATCATCGGTCACTAGCATTGAATCTCCGATGATTTTTGCCTCTTCAACACACCACTCTGACGTTCCAAAACTGATCAAAGCAGATATGTCCCAACCGGTGGTGCTTGGGGTGGACGAGGCCGGGAGAGGCCCGGTGATGGGGCCCATGGTTTACGGAGTTGCCTACGCACTCGAGTCGTACCTGCAGGCATTGAAGACCAAGTATGGCTTTGCAGATTCAAAAACATTGAAGGAAGATAGACGCAGGGAGCTCTTCCAACTATTCGATGGCGATGGTGAGCTCAGTGATAACGTTGGATGGTGCACCACTACAATGACCGCTCGTGATATCCTGGGTGGGATGCTCCAATCGTCCATAGGTAAAGGCTCATATAATTTGA
Source organism: [Candida] loeiensis (assembly GCA_030563775.1). Classification (NCBI taxonomy): domain Eukaryota; kingdom Fungi; phylum Ascomycota; class Pichiomycetes; order Serinales; family Debaryomycetaceae; genus Kodamaea; species [Candida] loeiensis. The sequence goes on from JAJMKD010000005.1 coordinate 361,842, forward strand.
ACGAGCAAGCCCATGACACTACTATTGAGCTCATAAAGCAGGTTCTAGCTCGTGGAGTCAACGTCAAGTACATATTTGTGGATACAGTGGGGCCACCAGACAGCTATGCCAAAAAACTCCGTGGGCATTTCCCAGGTATCGATATCACAGTGGCCAAGAAGGCAGATAGCATTTACCCCATCGTTAGTACTGCTTCGATTGCTGCAAAGGTCACAAGAGACTACAACTTGCAATTCTACAACGATGCCCTATTGGGAGGTGTGAATATTGGATCGGGATATCCTTCCGATCCCAAAACGGTGAAGTGGTTTAACCTGAACGTGGACAGGGTTTTTGGGTGGTGCTTTGGACTTGTTCGTTTTTCGTGGCAGACTGCGAAGGATAGTTTGGTGAAGAATGGATCGGTTGATGTGACGTATGAAGAGGATTGCGTGGGAGAAAACGGGTACGAAGACATAGGCACTATGTTCCAGAAAGACAAAGAGCTTGGAAAATCCGCGTTTGGCTTGTCAGATGACGTGAGGTTGTAAGCACCAGGAAGAGTCAATAAACGAGGAAGAATGAGAAGATTGCATTTATCATTAAGGAATAAAGAAGATGTAGGTGGTCTTGGATGGGATCATGGAGATAAAGACAAACAAATATAGACTAAGATTTGAGGTTTACAGGACCAGATTGCATTAAAAACAGAGCACACCATGACATAAAAGTTGGCATTGCGGCATCCTGGTAGCCATTACATGTACAATTTTACATCTTTGTTGTCACTTGACAGATACAAACAAAACGCGGCTGAATTACTTCTGAATACTTTCAAACAAGAAGCAGAACAACACTTGCAACGAGGGCCACCAGTACACGTAGTTCCCGATCTGAATCTGAGTTCCAGATTATAGGATACGAAATGGTCACTATTGCAGATTTACATTTCAGAAATCCGTCGTCGGCTCTCAAATTTCCACGCGATGACGTTCACATGACTTCCATTGACCAAAGCCGGATGCTTCCCGTCTAACTAATAGATATGCTGCGTACCCGACATACATCCCGGGCCTACTCTCGTCCACGGTTGTTTTTTTTTGTATGTTGGTGGACCGGACTTACTTGTCCGAAGTTCCCCGAATCCGCCGGAACACACTGATGCGACTACTGCAGAACGGATCTTCCACACACCAACAAATTTTCTCATCAGTTTTTGGCAACAAAAGATAGATTACACTCTTCTTCTCGACCATGTCTGCCTTCCTTGCTGCTTCCAGATCCGCCATGGTCCTCCGTGGTGCCCTCGCCACCTCCAAGGTCTCCTGGGCTAGATTGTACTCGTCCGGCAAGTTCCCACCTCACGTTGTCATCAACATGCCTGCCCTTTCCCCAACCATGACCCAGGGTAACATCGGTTCGTGGTCCAAGAAGGTCGGTGATGAGTTGACTCCAGGTGAGCCAATTGCCGAGATCGAGACCGATAAGGCGTCCATGGACTTTGAATTCCAGGAAGAGGGTTTCCTCGCCAAGATTCTCCTTGATGACGGTGCTAAGGACATTCCAGTCGGTAAGCCAATTGCGGTTTACGTCGAGGAATCCGGAGATGTGGCCGCTTTCGAGAACTTCACTGCTGAGGACGCCGGCGATGCCAGCGCTCCTGCTCCAAAGGAAGAGGCTCCAAAGGAAGAAGCTCCAAAGGAAGAGTCCAAGGAGACCAAGGAGGCTCCTAAGAAGGCCGCTGCTCCTTCCAAGTCTTCTGCAACAACCGACCGCATTCTTGCATCCCCATACGCCAAAACCATTGCCTTGGACAAGGGAATTTCTTTGAGAAACATCAAGGGTACTGGCTTGGGTGGTAGAATCACTGCCAAGGACATTGAGAGCTACAAGGCTCCAGCTGCTGCTCCAGCTGCCTCTGCTGCTCCAGCGGGTGCTTCCTTTGAGGACATCCCAATCAGCGGTATGAGAAAGACTATTGCCAGCAGATTGTTGCAGTCCACCCAGCAGTCTCCATCTTACATTGTTCAGTCGCAGATTTCTGTGTCGAAGTTGTTGAAGTTGAGAGCGTCGTTGAACGCCAGCGCGGAGGACAGATACAAGTTGTCTGTGAACGACTTGTTGATCAAGGCCATTGCTTTGGCTTCGTTGCGTGTGCCAGAGGCCAACTCCGCTTGGTTGGGTGAGGAGGGTATCATCAGAACCTACAAGAACGTCGACGTTTCGGTGGCTGTGGCCACCCCAACCGGTTTGATCACCCCTATTGTCAAGAACGCCCACACGAAGGGTTTGGCTGAGATCTCTAAGGAGGTGAAGGACTTGGGTAAGAGAGCCAAGATCGGCAAGTTGAACCCAGAGGAGTACCAGGGTGGTACCATCTGTATTTCCAACTTGGGCATGAACCACGCCGTCAACGCTTTCACTTCCATCATCAACCCACCTCAGTCCACCATCGTTGCCATTGGTACCGTTGACAAGAAGGCTGTCCCATCTGACGTCAACGAGCAGGGTTTCGTGTTTGACGACGTCATCACCATCACCGGTACATTCGACCACAGAACCGTCGACGGTGCCCAGGGTGGTGAGTGGATCAAGGCTTTGAAGAAGATCATAGAGAACCCATTGGAGATGTTGATCTAGGAGGGATACGTAAATATTCATTAGCAAAGCAATGAAGTAACAATGAGGACACTGTAGACGGAGTCGGAATGGATTTATAGTACATTTAGGGCAATCTAGACGGTCGGAGAAGATTTATAGTACACATGGCGTTATGTAATGAAATCCTTCTATTTTCCTGACACAATTCGAGTGAACAAACTTTTTGGTTCCGTGATTGTTTTTTCCAAACAACGTGCTCATGCCACTCAAGTCGATATATATTTGCAGACATGGCTACAGAGCCAACTGGCTTCCACCGCCACATGCGCCAAACCCAACTGGAATTGACTCCGATCCTCCTTTGGCAGCACATGGAGTCGACCAAGCCAAAGAATTGGCTGTTTTCATAAACACCTTACCTGACAAGCCGCAGTTTGTGTTGTCGTCACCTTTTTACCGTTGTGTGGAAACTGGACGTCCAATTGCGCAGCAGCTCGGTCTCCCGGTTGTTCTTGAGAGAGGTGTGGGTGAATGGTACAAGAAGGGAAGGGCTGTTGTTCCAGCTCCAGCCAACTACGATAGATTGGAGGGGTTTTTCGGTGACGTCTTGTCAAACGAACAAGAATGGCACAGGGACAACACGCTTGGAGTCATTCCAGACCTCTCCGGTGAGACTGACAAGGAGATATTTGCAAGGGCACAGTTGTTTTGGAAGAGATTTTTCGAAGTGTTCCCTGCTAAGTACCCTGAAATCGAGTCTATTCTTATCATCACACATGCGGCCACAAAGATCGCCTTGGGAATGTCTCTCATGGGATTGTCAAGCGTCTACGACTACGTTGACGAGGAGAAGAACTACTTGAGAGCAGGTGCGTGTTCTTTGGACAAGTACGTCGCAGGGGGCGACAAGTGGAAGCTCGTGATGAACGGTAACTGCGACTTCATGGAGAAGGGCGAGGAGATGAACTGGACCTTCCACTCGGCATTCGAGGCGGGGTCGGACGAGGACATTAAAGCTAGAAAGGAGGAGGAGGAGCGGAAAAGGAAGCAACATACTCAGACCGAAACTGTGGGAAGCGAGATAAATAGAGAGGAGTATGAGGTAAGTAAATAAATGTGTGCGAGCATCGCAAGCACTATTTCACGACATAACTAACGGCCAGGACTTTTACGTCACTATAGATATACCGATGATTGGAAAGAACCAGAATTTCGACGAACCCAACTACACTGGCGCCCCCAGGTCACGAATAAACCTCATCAAGTCGCTGGCCCACTTTCAGATTACAGACTTGAACCACGAGAACCCGTTGCTAAAGTTGTCGAACAACTCCGGAGCAGGAAACAACACCGAGTCGAGCGAGTCCATCAATAACATGAATGTGATAGATGGCAAGATCTACGAGACACAGTGGAAGACGCTCGTGGGAACGGACTTGGTATACGACGACTACGGGGAGTTGATTGGGAAGGTGAAGGAGCATTTGACATGTAATGAGTTGGTGAGACTCCAGCCGAAGGAACCCGAAAAGGAGGAAGAGGAGGACGAGCTCACTCCTGGGGCAACTGAAGGCGACGAGGAGGATGGTAACAATGACCAGAGTAACTTCTTGAAGAAGGCGATTAAATTGGCGAGGAAAAAGAAGAGTGAGGCGGAGGGTTGATACTTTTACTGATAAATTTTAGATTATGGCATGTTGATTAATGACAACTCTTTGAATGAGATACACTCCTAAAAGTAGATTATAGAATCCTACCTTTCTATAATTCAGCGTTCTTTGAGCCATTTCGTGAGCTGATGAAACGGAGGACATGGAAAAATCAATAGAGGTGTGGGGGTTCAACAGGATATTTATTCTCCTCAAGAGTTTTGAGAGGGTATAAATGCCAGAAGGGAGGATTACGAATATGGGACGTAGGTGAACCAGAATCGACAGTATCAAAACGAACATGCATCACCTTGATTCACACTTACTTGATATTCTTCACAACTTGCACAGATAATACTTTCAGTCACTCTCAATGGTTCGGTTTAAACATCTTTCAGAATTGCTGGGTTTGTAAATATTTGAAGAGTGCTCTTAGAAGGCTTTCGCAATCATTTTGTATCATTCTTGTTTCTTTCCTTCTTGCTCCTGTGCTCCCTTTTTCTCAGGCAAACAATAATCTCTTATATTAATAAAGTCTTTCGATTACAAATACCTCTGGACTTCGTTGTCCATCCATCCCCAAATCTTCTCAGAGCTCTCGTCCTGGTCGATATCCTTCCTCAAATACCCAAAATGGCCGAAAGAAACAATATGGGCTCCATTCTTCACTGTAGTCACCTCTGGCGATAAAGCGGCGAACAACTCGGTGTAAGCACCGTTTCTTGGAGGGTGCATAATATACTTGGCGAGGAAACGCTCGAACGACGAAAGGTTTCTCGTCAATTCAGAATTCAAGAACCCTGGGCAAACCGACACACTTACAATGCTGTCCTTTGCTACGGCGCCTGCGTGCACGCGTGGCCACCATCTTGCTTGTACCGCGTTCATTGCCTTGGACTGGCAGTATCTCACCAGAGTTGGACCCTTCGTGAGCTGAGGGTCGTCAAAATTGAACCCGCCCAACGGAGCGTTCAATTGACGCGTGGACGACAACCACACAATTCTAGATTCGTTAGCCTTGTTTTTGGCTGCCGTCTCAATGAAGATAGGGTCAAGTAACTTCTGCAACAAGTGGGGACCGAGTGCATTGACGCCGAGCTGCAATTCGTACCCCTGGGCGCTCTTGCTGCCGTCAGGCGGGTCCATAACACCAGCATTGTGAATAATCACATCCAATCTGTCCAGCTTCGCGAGAAATTTCTGAACAGCTGGCTTGATAGTAGTCAAGTCTGCAAGATCTGCTTGTATGAAGTGCAATCTGCCAGTGGCTGATTTGCTGTACTTCTCGCTAACCTCAATCTCCAATCTTTTGATCGCTGCTTCTGACTTTTCGGCATTTCTTGACATGAAGAAGACTGTAGCTTCAGTAGACCCGAGTAGCGATTTTGCAACTTCGTAGCCCACTCCAGTGTTAGCACCGGTGATGAGAACGACTTTGTTTGTAAGGGATGGATACTCATCCTCGAGGAAGGTTGGAGCACCAGGGAAAAAACCGTGAAACCACGGCGTAATATCAGCCCAAGTTTTAGAAGGAGGATCGTATGCGCCCATTTTGAGAATATTTGTTAGTTGTCGGAATTCAATGATGGACAAAGTCAGTTAGAATCTGAAGGCATTATATACACCTCACGGAAGTTATCATCAATCCAGTGCAGATCGGGGAACCGTCCATTTTTTTGGATGCAAGATGCATAGGAATTTAGCACAAAAATACTACCTGCATAGGAGTTCAGTTTTTGATGCAAGACGTGACGAACGCACGCAGTTGTAGAAAGCTAAGTCGCAGAGAAGCTGAAGCGTACTCGCAAGCACACGGGTAATTGATAATAAGGCCCTGTGGTCTACTTCTACAAGTCTTCTTTCTCCAAAGTGAAATTATTGAGTTTTGTGATTCTTGACGATAGGTGCGGGGGAAACGGGTTTAACAGAAAACACTCCGATAACGTTCGACGGCTCTTTTTGTTAAATTATCGCACCTCTCTCAAGTGAAAGTCGTTAAAGTCGCGATATTTATGTGCCCTCAAAGAACTACTGACAACTATCTTCACCGATAAGTTTGTCGGCAACTGTTTCCAGTGCTAGAGTCGTTACCAAACATTTTTAATGTTGGCGATTTAAAACATAGTAGATCGATGGGAAACATCTGAGTTAGTTCTTAGATTTCACTGGTCAAGGAGCTGATATACATCGCAAAAATTGTGAACTAGATCGGGCTCACGCCATTTTCAAAATCCGCTTACATTTTTTGCAGCCAGTCGGGCCAATTTTTAGAGTTCTTGTATGTTCATGCTGTTTGAGTTCTTGGACGTATAGCCTCATGTGTTTCGATGAATTTACACGTCACGTAGGGTATAAAGATTCTTAAACCACTCAACAGAAACTACGACTTGTTCTAGAACTGAATCTACGTTCCAAGAAAAAATAATCGTTATGCACTCAATAACCGTGGTGGCAAAAAAACTCATCGGATACAAAAATAACATCAGTGCGACATTCTTGTAAGTGGGAAAAGGAGAAACAAAATTATCGATAGTAACGAAAAGTGCGTGCATGGCCACCATGAACAAAACTTGTGGCTGATGTCAAAGTCCCATCTCAACAGGGGGATTTATCGGTGCCAAAATAGATTTTTGAATGACACTAGAGAATGTAGGAAATAATGTGATCTGGACATATACGTGAAAGGATCAGCTAGCATAGCCCCAAGGACATTTGTAAGCTGCATAACCTGGAGAATAAAATAAACGCTTGCACGTCGTTCGTCTGAGATGGAACTTTCTAGAACAGACAGTATTGAACACCGCCAACTTGATGATATGCTTGTTATTGATGTTGGCGTTTATAGTTCGGCTTGTCATGTCCTCGCTTGGAATGAATCCACAGCTTTGGAGTACAAAGTAGATGAAGAATACTGTGGCACAGCTTGACTGGTGAGTTGTGGTGGCCTTTACAACCTCAACGAAGTAATAGGGAAAACTGAATTCAATATTGCAACGTTTCATTTTTCGAATTTGTTTTGCAGCCTGTTTTTCCAGTCTTTTTTTCAGGACTTTTTGCATCCATTTGTATGGAAGAGATTTCGTCCCCAAATTACGGTTCTTTTATAATTTCCAATTATCTCAGAGGTTACAGCGTGCCACATACAGCAGGGAAGGCACTTATATGCCCACTGTTAGTGCCTGTTCTTATTCACGAGAAATCCATGGTCAAATGTTCGCTGTTCAAATATGGACTGCGATAAAGGAAAGAGGTATATTGAGTCAATTCGGGGTTTTTAGGTACACATGGTCATATGGGGCAGACTTTGCAGTCTGGATGACATGAGAGAAGCGAATGTTGGCGAGGAGTAGTGAATGGATCAGAAGAGAGGTGAGCTTGTGGGAAATGTCCTCTGTATGGGATCGGTGTCGCACGCCTGAAAATGGAGGGAAGACACGTCTACTTCCATATTCTATCGACTCCTGCGGCCACGCTTTCTATGGTAGAGTGTAGTTTTATGTAGGGGAATGCGTCATTATCCTGAGTGAGCAGAAATGAATTGAGTATGCTTGAGCAAAAGTTAAGGTTTGAAAGTTGGTTCCAATTTATTCTTAGCAAGATAGTTATCTCTGCTTGGGAACCCGCCTATCCATTTGTATCATTTTAGCCGTCTCTTTTAATCTATTTTTTATGCTTTCCCTTTGGGAACTTTTTTGCAGCTTTTTGCAACCAACATTCAACGGCCATTTTTCCTTAAACCTCTGCTCCTCTACGTTTCATGCAAACTCCCAGAATATTTATTTACACCCATTTTTTGCAACCTTCCAGTAATAAAGGTGCTATGCGTTGGCTGTAATGTCCCGGCAGACGAGGTCAGAGCCGTTGAGCTGTAGTTGGCCCAGAGAGTGTAATTCTAAACTGCTTGTGTGCATATAACCTTGGCACCCGTCATTATCCTATAAAGCCCGAGATATCACTCACACCAACACTTACATCAACATTCACACATTATCGACCTCACACATTCACACATTATCGACCTCACACATTCACACATTATCAACCTCACACATTCACACATTATCGACCTCACACATTCACACATTATCGACCTCACACATTCACACATTCGTCAATCACATCAACGTTCACATTCAAATCAACACTCACATCAAAATTCACTTAGCTCATACTAATGCTGATGTTAATGCTTCGCCGTCACAATCCTCTGCACATGATCCATAAACAGCTGCAAACTCGTGTCGTCCGTCAACACGTCCAACTGCCCGCCAGCCAACTGGTGCTGCGGGTTCGTAGCATAGCTCGTGCTCGGGTTCAACTTTGCCATCAAAAATCTGGCCTGCGACCCACCCTCGTCACAGTCTATGAAACGCGGCAACGGAAACCTGTCCATCAAAATCTCCATCGCCTCCTGCTTGGGTGCCTCCAAGAACGCCTTGAAGTGCGCAAAGTCGTCCTGCTCGTGGTAGCCCGCGTTCCTCCACTCCGCCACCTTGGACCCGTGGTAGATGAGGATCTGGAAGAACGTATCGAGGAGCAAGATCTTGTCGTGTGAAAGCGAGAGCGAGTCGAGAAGAACAGGCTCCGGTTCGGAATCCGCAACACCGTCCTCGTCCACCGTGCCGAACTTCTCGATGTCGTACGAGAGCAACGTCGGCTGGATCATAATGATCGAGTTCGCGGTGTCCTCGTGCATAAACACATGTCTGAGAAAAGCTGTCTCGTCAGGCGAGTTGTTGAAGACGTTGATGAACTGCGAGCGGCGCAAATGGTACAAGAACTGCGGGAGCATGGCAAACGCGCCCGCGAGCCTGAACGAGTCGAGATGCCCTGCCGTGTAGACCGCAAAGCGCTTGCAGTAGTCCACAAGGAGACGGTCCACCAGCTTCACAATCGCAGCAGTCGATAACACAGACTTGCTGCTCCCACTGGCACTCTGCTGCAACTTCTTGATGGAGTCACGTGCAACCAAGACCAAAGCGGCCTCCTGGTCGAAACCTGCCTCGAGCGACGCCGCGTCGTTGTCCTGAACGATGCCAAGCGCTATCGTCGTCACACGCAACTTCATCTCGCCCGACGGATGCTGGTAGTGGAACAAGAACTGTATGCATGCGAGGTTCTGGTTCGAGTCGAGCTTTTCGAGATACACGCCGTACGTAGACTGCGGGTTGACGTTGCACAACTTCCACGCCGTAGCACCACCCTCACCCACCGCCAGCGACGAAACAAACGCCTGCTGCTCCTTGCTGGCGGGAATCGCAGTGGCTGCGCCAATCAAGCCCTGCACCTTTATGTCCAGCGTCACACGCACCTCCAACAGCGCGTTGAAACCCATGTCCAAGTAGTCTGCATCGCTCTTTTTGAAGAACTTCATGAAGCTCAGCTTGAAGATCGACGTGCTGAACGAGTCCGCCATCACCACAGTCCCTCCCGTGTGGTAGCACACCTCGTCCATCTCGAACAAACCCACCTGGTCGTACGACCCGATGAAGAGGTTGCATGTGAGCCCCATGCCAGAAACAAGCTTTGCGACCTTGGAGTAGAACTTCTTGGCCTCCTTGTAGATGTTGGTGTCGGCCTTGGTGGTGGTGTTCAGGATATTCGGCGCGTTTGGTAGGGTTGCGTGGATAGCCTTCTCGATGTCGTGGTGCGAGCGCAATGGCTCCTTCAACGGAATGTTGACGATCTTGCCAGGACCCACCGTGCAGCATCCACCCACAAAACAAAGCAAGTGGCCTCCCGTCAGCGGGATAGAAGTGCCAAGGATTGCTTTGAGAAGTAGCGATGCCACATTGAGCGCAGCGCCCGTGCACCTTTCCGCTCTTGCAGTGTACTGCGAGTGTGGGAACGTGTTGGGCGCAAGCGAGTCCACTATGTTCGACAAGGCGTACTCCACCATGGAGACCGGCTGGAGGAAGCGCTTGCCCACGGACAAGACCGAGTCGAGGTACGACCCGCCTTTGTGGAGAACGCGGTCGCCACCCAAGAAGCCGAGCAGCTGCTGGATGTGCTCGAGCGTGTGCTCCTTGGTGCCGCTGAAGGTTAGCACTGTGCGGTCCTTTGCGAGGAGGTCGTGGAGGAAGACGTGCTTGCCGAACGACACAAAGCCCACCAACGCGTTCTCGGGGAGAAGCGAGAGCGACGTGTTTAAGGACTCCTTGAGCGCCACGTACATGTCTGTGACGTCCTCGCCCTCGAAACACGTATCCACCACGTAGAAGAAGATGGGCGGGAGCGCGCTGTGTTTGTCTGTGGTGTACTCGACGGTGGAGAACTGTAATTGCGGGCCGGGGGCGCCTGTGGCGGGGTCTGCGAGCGATCCGGGTGCGGCTCTGTTGGCGAACTGGCAGAACTGGCAGGTCCAGACCTCCGAATCGGCCACGCGCACGTAGGGGTTGATGACGGTGCGGCACTGGCGACACATGACTAGGTACTCTTTGGGGAGCTCCTGGACCTCGGACTTGTTGTTGAGGGGGGTGTAGAGGGCCCCGAGAGGGACGACATTGCGCTGGTGCTGGAGTTTTGAGCGGGGAAGGGTGTTCCACGAGAGCCTGACGCCGTCCGTGTCCTCTCTTGATTCGAAGAAGTCCATAAATAAAAAGAGCGAAAAGAAGCAACAAATATATTTTCAGGTTGTGGGGAGTACGAGGTGGATGGATGGAGGAGAAAGAAGAGCATGCGGCCGATATGGAGAAATTTCGTTGGATACTGAATAGCACTATCTGAAGCATTATGAAAAAAGCATCTAATGAGCATTAACATGAAGAAAAATAGCATTATCTACAGCATATGAAAAAGAGGCATCCAAAGAGCATTAATATGCAAAAATCATGATGATCTGCCGAAGAAGTATGGTCGAATAGGAAGTGTGGTAGGAGTCATGATCTAACAGCAACACCATGTTGCTTCCAAATTCAGTTGATTCGATCGCAGTTACATTCTGTATTGGTGAATTTTCAGCAAATTATCAGTTTTCAGTTATTAGTTTTCAGTTATCGGTTAGGATACCTTTACTCATATCTTCATTCATATCTCATTCATATCTCATTCATTTCCAGTCCATGTCTTCAACAATCTCGTTAATCTTCATTCACACCTTCATTCATATCTCATTCATTTCTAACAATTTTGTTCATTCCAGTTCATATCTCATTCACACTCGTTCATAACTCATTCACACTCATTCATATTTTATTCACACCCATTCACACTCATTCATACCCATTCACACTCATTCATACCCATTCAACTCACACCCATTCATATATCATTCATTACCTGTTCAAATCTTCCCATATCTCAATCTTATTCTCTCTTTTATTCCTAGCATTTTTCATGCTCCGCTTCTCTCGTCTCCTCTCCGACCTCACATATGAAAACCGCAAACACCTCATATCGCCTGCCCACTACCCCCCCATAGCCGCCGCACGGAAGCTGCTAAACCCCGCTACGCCAGTCACATCCATCGCCAGCTTCCGCCGCAACTTCGACGCCTACGACTTCTCGACCCACGCCAACGGCAGGTTCGACACGCCCACCATACTAGAGGGCCAGATCGCGACCATCCGCCGCGCGGGGCGCGCCATGTACTTCATGGACATCGCCAACGCGTCGCAGAAGGTCCAGATCATGGCCAGCAACAAGGCGGTGGGCTTGTCGAAGGACGACTTTGACCAGATCTTCCTGTTTTTCAAGCCAGGCGACGCAGTGGCGTGCCACGGCCACGCGTCGCGGTCGCAGGTGGGCGAATTGAGCTTGAAGTTGGACCAGCCGTTGAAAATGCTCTCGCCGCGCATCCAGGGCGTCCCAAACAAAGTCATCGAAAAGGGCCTCATAAACTCGCAGCGCGTGATGAACTACCTCGTGAACCCCGCCAGCCAGCACCCTGTGCGCATCAAGTCGTGGGTGGCACAGCTGATACGCGGGTTTCTCCTCAGCCGCGACTTCCTCGAGGTCAACACGCCAATCATGGCCGGCAGCGGAACCGGCGCAAACGCGCGGCCGTTCACCACAAAACTCAGGGGGCACGACGAGGAGCTCTCGTTGCGGGTGGCGCCAGAGCTCTGGTTGAAGAAGATGGTCATAGGCGGCTTCGACAAGGTGTTTGAGATCGGCGCCAGTTTCCGCAACGAGGGCGTGGACGCTACACACAACCCGGAGTTCACCACGTGTGAGTTCTACCAGGCGTACATGCGGCTCGAGGACCTCATCGAGATGACAGAGCAGATGTTCAAGCAGATGTACACGGATTTGGGTAGGGTTGGCGACATCGAGCATCTCCGGCCCTTGAGCGAGCCTTTCCTCAAGTACGAGTTCATTCCCACGCTAGAGAAGGAGACGGGGAAACAGTTGCCGCAGACACTAGACTCAGACAGTTTGGTGGCGTATTACGGCGAAGTTGGCATGGAGGTGCCGCACAACGTCTCGCCGGCGAATTTGCTAGACAACCTCAGTTCGCGGTTTTTGGAGAGCATCTCGTTGAAGTCTCCAAACACTCCGGTGGTGCTCTACAACCAGCCCGCGGAGTTGCTGCCGTTGGCCAAGTCTGCGCGTGTTCTGTACGGAGAGAGGTCCTACGACATCTCGCTCAGGTTCGAGTTGTTCATCAACGGCAAGGAGTACGTGAACTCGTACGAGGAGGAGAACCTGCCGGCCGCACAGCACGCGAAGTTCTTGGAGCAGCAGCGCGGCCGTGCGGACTTTGCCGACGACGAGATGTTGGTTCCGGATTGGGAGTACGTGCGCGCCATGGAGTACGGGCTTCCGCCCACGGGGGGATGGGGGTGCGGAATCGACAGGCTAGCGATGTTGTTTAGCGGAAGTGAGAGGATTGACAACGTGTTGGTTTTTGGGAATGTTCGGGATGTTTCGAAGCAGTAATAATAGCGACCGAACGTGAACGAGAACGTGAGGGAGTGAGTGAATGGGAGATATTACTATTCCTTTACATTCGTGAGAGTCGAACAAGACAGCGGAGATGTAAATAAGAGTAAAAGATGTGTTTGTGGGTATTAAATAGTATTGTGGTGTATAGAGTCTCGTAATAGACTAGGTGTCCTTGGTTAGAGTTGTAATGTTAGTAGTTGGTTGTAATAGAGTTTACTGGTTACTTGTTTGAGTCGAAGTACTTGGTCTAGAGGTGTAATAAGAGTTTTGGTAACTTGGTTTGAGTCTCGACGTACTGGTGTAATAAGAGCCCTGGTTCTTTGCTGTGGCCTCGAATAGACTGGTCTAGAGTCGTAATAAGAGCCTTGGTTACTTGCTGTAAGTCTCGTACTAGAAGAACTGGTCTAGAGTCGTAATAAGAGCCTTGGTTACTTGCTGTAAGTCTCATAATAGAAGTACTGGTCTAGAGTCGTAATAAGAGTCTTGGTTCCTTGCTGTGGTCTCGTAGTAATTGGTATGCTTGTCCAGAGGCGTACTGTATGTATACTCACCTGCGTCGTGTACTTTTTGTCTCGCAATCTCGTGTAAAATCTTGTATCATCGCGTGTTACACGAGTCTTAGCGAGAAAAACGCGTTTGAATTGCAAAACTTGTGTGGAGGTGGTAACCAGTGAGATCTTACCGTGATCTTACCGATCCAACCAGTGATCTACTAGCTGAGGATGCAGGCCCTGTAATCTCATTCAACGTGATCTCAATTCAGCCGGTTGGGATTGGGCAAGATAATACCCCATTATTCTATTTTCTCCTTCTGTGCCTGAGAAATTTATTCTTCATTAGGAAATCCAACGAATGTCAATGCGAGATGATGAGGACAAATCCACGACTATAATTAGAAATGCACAGTGGACTTCTTCGAGTCGTAGTCTTTGGGCGTCGTATTCATAATCATAGTCTTTGAGTCATCCTCGTAGTCTTGTCTTGTCTTCGTAGTCCTCCTAGTCTTCTCGTCTTCTCGCCTCGTCATTGTGTGCCTACTCACTCACTTCATTCGAGTTCCCTCGTCTTTTCGCCTCGTCATTGTGTGCTGATTCGCTCACTTGGTTCGTGTTAATTGTCCACCATGGGGTAGTCTACGATCCACGCTCACAACCCACGCAGCCGACAGCCTCTCCTCCTAACGCCTTTTGAAGCCTCATCAAATTGCCCCAATCCGGGCCGAGACCTAGCATCCAAATGTGTGTCAAAAATCTTGGTTGTATACAGGTTTTCCTCGTTAGGCGCTTTCTTACTTTGTCCCTCTCGTCTTGCTCGTCTCAATTTTGCCAAATCAGGACGAAAGGTTGCTAGGACGGTTTACGTATTTTTGCACGGCGTAGCCGTAGAGAGGCCAGCATACACCACATACGTGTAGACACACACTCTTCTTCCAACCCCCAGAACGCCTTTTTTGGGTGCCGTGCTCCACTATTTTCATTTACAAAACTCGTTAAACAAAAAAGATTTAAAAAACACGTCGCCAAAGTTTGTTATTGCTCACTATGAGAAAGATCTGGAGCTCGAGAAAGGAGAAGGACAAGCGAAAGAGCTTGGGCGGCTTCCAGACCGCGCCAGGTACGGCCCAACAGGCACAGAACCAGCATATTCAGCATAGCGAAGACAAGAAGGGATTGAACCCCATCAGTCTGAACGCCAACGGGGATATTCAGAACGACGGCAGTGTAACAGAGACTGAGAGTAAACAGCAGTCTGATCCTACACAGTACGGCCAGACTAATACCCAAAACCCCACCCACCAGCCTCCCCCCCAATACAGCCAACCGAACCCCAGCCAACCGAACCCCAGCCAACCGAACCCCAGCCAGCCTAATCCCCAACCCAATCCGCACCAACCAAAACAACCTAATCCAAACGCCTACACCCAGTCTAATCCCAAACACCAACCTAATCCAAACACATACCCCATCAGCGAAACCCGCTCCACATACGAACTGGACTTCGACGACTCCACTTTGCACGAAACGCGGTCGATCAACGGCAACGTCCCTAACAAAACGGCGAAGAGCGTTTCAGCACTTGCGCGATCCGACTACGACACGAAGCTTCTCAAGAACGCGTGGCTCAACGTGATTGTGAACCTGCACTCCGTCAGCGACATCAACGAGCAGACGATGAAAATGTACCGTGCGGAGTTGAAAGGCCTGCAGTTGTATCTCTACAAGGCGCCATCCACAAACATCCGGTCGTTCAAGGTGAGTTCTGGCGAGGAAACGCAGATAGAGCATTCGCAGTCCACCACTTCCCTCGCGAGCATATCGAGCCCTGTCCAGCAGGAGTTCGCACCACCCACACCCACGCTGGAGCTTTTCAAGCACAACAACGGTAGCAACTTGACGATCCATGAGGCACAGACACCTACCACACCCGGCCCAGTGCTGGAGTCCACGGAGTACCAGGTGACGTATTTCGACGCGACCTTACCGCACCCTGCGCTCCAATACGACTTTGAGCAGCACCAGTTTCCACAGACACGCGCCACGATAACGTTGGCGTACCAGGTGTCTGGAAAAGCACGGGCCAACACAGTGGAGGCCTTGTTGCACTTTGTGCTATTTGCCGACAACGAGGCGGACATCCCTGCTGTCCAGTCTGTGCTGAGCATTCTCCCGATATTGCCCAACTTTGGCAAGGTGTTGCGGCTTGCATGCACGGTGCTCACTGCGGTATTTGGCGGCAAGTACGCCGGGGACTTCGACGAGTACTTTGTGGTGCTGCGTGTGTTGGACCTCCTTGATATAGTGAAGGATGACTTCAACGGGTACTTGTTGAAGTCGGATGTGGCGCCGTACATTTTGCGGATCCTCGAGTTGTGCACGGAGCAGGGGCGTGCACTGGAGCGTGTTGCTGAGTTCAAGCGCACCATGCTCCAGAAGCAGCAGACGTTGATCGGGTTGGTGTCGCAGGATGCGCCGGATGCAACAACGCTGCCGTTTGTGGACCTCAATGCGAGTGCGTTCATGAATGACGTGAATCTCTTTGATTTTGCTGCTTCTGTGAGTGCTATCGACCTCAAGTTCTTCAACAACTGGAACAGTAACATCGACAAGAGCTTGCTTCTCCACTCGTCGTTGAACCAGGTGAACGCGAGCACATCTCCGTCGGACTTTTTCTACAAGAAGAACCCGTTGATCTTCAACAACGAGCTGCACATACACTACCTCTCGCGATTGTTGGTGAACCACTTGTTTGAGGGTCCGCAGGTGAGCGCACAGGGCAAGTTGAGCTCTGCAGTGCTCGAGAGAAAGGCGCGGTTGTTGGAGAAGTGGATCGACCTCGGGTGTCTCTTGGACAAGTCAGGCAACATGTCCTCGTGGCTCGGGATTCTGTCGATCATTCTCTCGCAACCAGTGTTGCGGCTCATCAAGGTGTGGCTGTTGGTGCTGACGGACTACATCAAGCTTCTCAAGAACGACTGGCTGCCTGTTCTCTTTGAGCTCGACAGGCGATACCTTGCGAACGGGCTGCTTTCGCTCCCGGAGAAGAGCGAGTCCGACGGGGACCTGGGGCTGAAGGACCTGTACCACATCATGGCGCCGCGAGGGTTGGGCAAGATCTATGCGAAGGAGGCGGTGATACCGTACTTTGGCGACTTGGTGATCAACAACATGGCGTCTGCCACTGTGAACATTCTTGAGTTGGAGTCTGTGTGGAAGCGCATCAACTACCTGTTCAGCCGGTGGAACGAGTATTTGGCCAACTTGAGCAACCATCTGGACATTATTCGGTTCAATGACGATGTGTTGCGGCGGTACGACCTGATGGGGTTTATATTTCTGAACGAGAGTTTGAACCAGGTGTTGTATCTCGGTGCCAACAGCGATGACACGAAGCTGCTACCGCCTGCGTTCCACGATGCGACGCCACGCACCGCCACGAACAACGTCGCGCTCCAGAACACGCTTCTCAAGTTGATTGAGGTGAATTGCGACCTGATCAACTTGGAGAAGATCATGCGGCTCTCATTGAACTTGGAGCCAGAGTTGCCGGAGGCGTACCTCAAGAAGGAGGTGGATGCGTTCCGCCAGCGGAACTCGTCGAATGTGTCTATCCATCTGAACGAGTCGTCGACGTCTGCACCGGCAATACAGGTGGAGGAGCCCAGCACTGCAGCGCGGATTCCGACGTTCAACAGCTCGTACTTCAAGGTGAACATGAGCAAGTACGACGACTTGGTGGGGGGTGGCACTGCGACGAACGAGACCAAGGTCCCGTTGCAGCAGATGCTCGATCCGCTGTTGAACAAGCACAATGTGTATGTGGACGAGGACTTGACGTTTCGGATCGACGATTTCGTCAGCGATATAGACTCGAGTCTGACTGTGCTCGACGACGTGGACAATGTGGACGACGAGGACGACGTGCCGGGGTTGGGCATAGACGTCGACGACATTCTCAACTCGGACAAGTTCAAGAATTTCACGATGTCGCCGAATCCGAACCGAAAGGAGCGGCAGGAGAAACAGGGGGAGGACGAGGTGAAGGAGCATCCTGCACCCACGGTTAGTTCTGCACCGGTTGCAAAGAAGAACAACTACTCTGTGATATCGAACGAGTCTGGGATCGCCGCACCAACAAAGTACATCCCAAAGTTTGCGTCTGTGGACAAGCTCATCGACTTGCTTCTCATCGACTCGAAGTACTTTGACGAGAACATCGCGCTTGACTTGACAGAGTACAGATTTGTGTTTCTCCTCAACTACAACACTTTCATCACGACCAAGGACTTGCTTGACAAGCTCGCACACCGGTTCATCAACCTGGGAAACGCGGTAATATCGGTGATGAAGAAGTTGTATCTCACGCGTGTGAGCAACAAGGAGGGCAACCGTATGTCTGCGGGGTACCCGCAGGCAGTTTCTGGGTTGGAGTTTCCCAACTGGGCGTTGGACACGGATGTGGACTTGAATGTGCTCGGGGAGGTTGACTACGAGTTGCTTCTCAAGATCCAGATCAACATCTTGAAGGTGTTGATTGTGTTGGTGAACAACTTCTACCTGAACTTTGCGCTTGATCTTGCGAACAAGACGATCTTGATCAAGCTTCTCAAGCTCTTCAGCAACGAGATCTTGCAGTGGTACAACTCGAAGAAGATCGACGCGACTTTGGAGAAGTCGTTCGAGAGCTTGGTGAACTACTACAAGAAGTTGAAGAAGTTGTTTGTGAAGAAGTCGTACAGGCCGGTGGAGGTGTCGAAGTTTGAGGAGTACTTGATCACTGAGTTCCGCTTCAGCAACTCGTTGCACGAGGTGCCCATGAACAGAAACCTTCCTGGGCACAAGAACCTTGCGAAGATCGAGAAGTTTCTCCACAAGTTCAACAAGCTCCTCGCTGTGTTTTACACGGGGATCAAGGTGGAGGAGTGGGTCAAGGTGTACAAGATCCTCGAGCATGCGTTTGAGAAGAATGCGTTGTTTGAGTTCAATCTCCAGAAGAACACCACCACGGACGACAATCTCATAGTGTCGAACATA
This sequence comes from [Candida] loeiensis, assembly GCA_030563775.1. NCBI lineage: Eukaryota > Fungi > Ascomycota > Pichiomycetes > Serinales > Debaryomycetaceae > Kodamaea > [Candida] loeiensis. The sequence goes on from JAJMKD010000005.1 coordinate 380,488, forward strand.
TTCACGATGTTTGAGTCGTTGGTGGACCCCGTGGAGAAGCAGCTTGTGTTGAAGAAGTTGCCGTTGGTGTTCCGCAAGTTGTTCAAGATCTACTTCAAGTTCCGCAGCTACTTGTTGGTGCAGTTGACGGACTTGAACATCACGGTGGAGGAGCGTTTGGACCGGATGAAGACGCTTCTCTTGATGATCCAGATCTCCAAGTTGAAGATGAGCGAGAACCAGTTTGTGTTTGAGGGCACCAAGGAGTGCATTCCGTCGTGCATAGAGACTGCGATCACGAATGTGATCTACTCGCCCGAGTCGCGGCTTTTCACAAACTTGTGGGCCAAGGCGTCGAACTCATTGAACGATGAAGGTAACACCACGCCCGCGTACGACGACTTGAACCTGCTTATTCCGACTTTCGTGACGATTGACGATTTGCAGAGCACTGAGCCACTTTTGCCCTGTTTCGGATGGATCATTGAGATTTTGCTTGAGACCAACAAGTGCCCGTCGTTCTACAAGGACATCATCAACTTCAACAAGCGGTACTTGATATTCAAGCTCATCAAGGAGCTTGGTGTGGAGGACCCCGACGCGCACGGCGAGAACCACGATGTGGGGTACCACGACACACGGGAGTTTGAGTTTTTGTTGAATCTCGACGAGACGTTGATCAACAACCAGAGCTTGCGGGACTTTACGTTCTTGGACCGCGACAAGCTCAAGTTGTTCAGATCTGTGTTGAGGGACCAGAGACGGATATTGATCCTCGACAACAAGAAGAAGCAGTTCAAGGACAGCCGCGAGGCGTTGGCATTGAATGTCAGCAGCAACCAATCACTTGCGTCCACCGCGTCGTCCACGACGATCACTAGCGGCACGATCAACTCGCTCAATAAGAAGTCGTCGAGCTCGTCGTTGAGAAGACAGTCTTTGTCGTACAAGGCCAACTCGAGCTCGCGGTTCAAGATCAGCGGGTTGTTCAACAAGTCGCGGCCGTTCTCGTTGAACGTGGGGTCTGGAAACGAGCGGATTGTCAACTCACGTGAGTTGCCGTCGACGGAGAACTTTGTTGATGCGAAGCAGAAGGCGTTTATAGTGATTCTGTTGAAGAACAAGAAGGTGTTTCCGGTGTACTTGTTGCCGTTGTGTTTCAAGATCGACTCGGACTCGTCGAACGAGGACTACTTCTTCCAGGCGCCGTCGGAGGCGGACTTGAACGACTGGATGGTCAAGTTGAACTACGCCAACAGACACTGGTTTTTCTCGCGGCAGCTCAACTTGAAGAACAGCAACGCGTTGACAACGTTTGGCATTCCTATAGAGGTGATATGCAACCGCGAGCAGTCACACACGCCACGGATGTTGACGCAGATCTTTGAGTTTATTGAGGCGGAGGGCATCGAGGACGTGGGGATCTACCGTATTTCGTCATCGATGTCGGAGCTTGCGAACGTGAAGATGACTATCGACAAGGTGGGGTATCTTGACTTTGAGGAGCGTGGGTACGACGTGCACACGCTCACGAGTGTGGTGAAGTCGTACTTCCGCGAGTTGCCGGATGCGTTGTTGACGGACCTGGTGATTGACCAGTTTTTCACGTTGAAGCAGCACGAGACGGACGACGAGACGAGCTACAGGGCTGCGTTGAAGACGTTGCCTGCGGTGAACTACCTGACGTTGAAGGTGTTGGTTGCGCACTTGCGGACGATTCTGCAGCACAGCGAGGCGAACAAGATGACGGCGTCGAACTTGGCGACGGTCATTGGGCCCGCGTTGACGGAGGCGAGTCTGCTTGATCTGTTGATCAATAACTTTGGGTTTATGAACTCAATCATGGAGAAGTTGATAATTAATTATGAGGGGGTATTTACGTGAACAAGTGAACATGAGCGGGCAAATGTGTCCGATAAAGCCAAGAAATGCGAACATGAGAGTGAATATGGGCGAAGCGAATGTGAACGATAATAAACAGAAGATATGTATGAGAGTGAATATAGCGAAGCGAATGTGAACGTACAGAAGATATGTATGAGAGTAACTATGAGCGAAGCGAATGTGAACATTTTTGACAGAAGATATGTGAACATGAGTGAATATGAGCGAAGTAACGTTTTTAACAAAATATATAATGTGAACGATAAAAAACTTTAAACTGATAATATGCGAATAAAAATAAAAGTGAGCAAGTGATGTGAGTAAGAAATCGAAGCTATCGAATAGAATTCAGACGAAACAAAGGGAATACATGCGAGTGGCTGTGATAAAAGTGAAATAACGATGTGAACAAGAAATTAATAGTAAATAAACCGCAAGCGACGATCGAAAATGGACTTGCGTAAACCGGCGATTATCTAGCAGTTGTGGCGGAGTTTTGAGATGACTTGCTACAAGTTAGTAAGGTTCATGAGCAAATGCGTTCACAAAGAAGTACTTGAATATTTATGGATAAAGCATCTGAAAAATAGATGTAACTGGTGATTTATATCATTCCTTGCAACTTCTACTCCACTCATGTTTACATAATTATCATTCTTGTTCTTCACCCCCATCCGCTAAAAAATACATCTTCAAGTGTTGACTCTTCTTCACTCATGTTCACAATTATCATTCCTTACGATTTTCTACACTCATGTTCACAATTATCATTCCTTGCGATATTTCCACACTCCTTTTCACAATTATCATTCTCGTTCTGCACATCCGCTAGTTCAAAATATCTTTTATTGTTGAGGTCGCTCACGTTCGCTTCGCGATTCTCTCTACTTTTACCGAAACGATCAATCCTATTACGCAACCTCAAAAGAAGGCTTGCCAAAGTCCATCACACCACCAAGAGTGCCGTAGATATCGCCAATATAATTTGTCGGCTTGTATGCAGAGCCATCAGCATATCCGTTGTCCCAGTTGGTGAGAATGTCATTCACGAGCGGGTACCCTGCGCTAACCAAGTTGGTCAAGGAAGCCCTGATTCCGCCGTCCTCGGAGTCGGTAAAGAACTTGACTGTGTCGTTCGACAAAGATGGGGGCGGTCTCGCAAAGTCCGAGATGGTTCTCATCACCACAATCCTCTCGTAGTCCACCAAACCCGCCTTGTCCATTCTGACCAACACCTCCAAACTGGCATTGTCCTCCTGCGCAGTGGAACAGTAAGTGGACGAGCCGTTGGTCAAGACAGACGCCAAGTGCGAGAAGTAGTCACCCAAGACATTTCCCGTAAAGTAGTTGTCGGAGGTCAACGAGTCGCACGCGACAGCAGAGGGAAGACCCTGGGCCGCAGGAAAGTCGTACAAAGCCCTGAAAGCCGCATTTCCCTCGGTACCGTTATCGAGTTGCGCCTCATTGGCCAACTCAACAGCCCTGTCTCTCAACTTCTCGTTCAATTCGAAAACCTCGGTACCGTAGACGTTGCCGGGGTACGCAAACGGGCTGTCGGTTCCGTACGGAAGATATCCGGTTTCCCACTCGGGGTTTGTGTTGACATAGTCCTTGTAGTCGATCTGGTACTCGAGACCGACCTGGATGGCGTACTTGGCGAAGGTGGCCGAGCCGAGCGTGGTGTACTGGGGCTCGCCACCGGCAATGCCTGCCTGCAAGAAGTAGGTTTTGGTCAAGTCGAATTTGGGCGAAAGTGTCACAGCTGTCAAAGATGCAGCTGCATTGATCTCACCTTCGCCCAACGTCACCTGACACACGTCACCGGACTCGGTGCAGTGGACGGTGTCGTAGATGGGCGAGAGACCAGGGAGGGTGAAGTTCTGTGTGAAGCTCAACGGCGAGTGCTCCAACCACGGGTCCCTCTCCAACTCGAAGAGCGAGATGATGAAGACCTTGGGAGAGAGTTTGTCGTCGCGTTTAGCGAGGGGGATAGCCAAAGCACCGGTGGCCAACGAGAGGAGGGTAGAGAGCTTCATAGGCAACGGCTAATTGGGCACTTTGGTAGGGAAATTGGGCGCTATTTATTGTTCTAGCTCGAAGTCGGGCACTATTTATTGTTTTAGCTCTTTTCTGAAAAATTGCCGTGCATACAGCTGACAACACAAAAATAAAACGGTAACGTTTACGAGATAAGCGATAAGGAAGAGTCTGATAGTACCGTAGTGGCAAGTCGCTAGATCTATATCCAGCTGGGTCCTCCGGGTCCACCGTGTGGTAGGCCCTCCTACAGGAGTCGCCCATCTGGAGTCCCTTCCAACTGGCGCGTCAAAATAAGACACTATCGTACAGAAGCGGCTCGAAATTCCTCAGTCTCCGGCGGAAGGCCGTAGACGGTTTTGTGGAGAGGCCGAAAAAGGATATGAGGGAGATAGATTGGGATCGAGAAGATGGGAGGCAGATAGGGATGGGCGGAAGAGATAACACAGAACCGTTGACAGGACTGGAAAGTCTTGGCGTGATTTCTATTTTGAAGGGATCTCAGGTACTTGCTATTTTGAAAGCATTCTCGGTGTTTCTATTTTGAAAGGATCCTATAGTCTCTGTCGCATCCTCAGGTGACATCACTGTTTGATGTGGACTTTGTGAAATTCGTCCAATTATGCACATTCCCAGAGCCATCTGAGGGGCGGCAATGGTTGTCTTTTCGACAAAATAAACTTACATATTGTGATACTTGATAACTCTCAATAGCTGTATCTTCACTCCTACACACTATGTGTACATCTATATAATCCTTATCCTTAAATAGCCATCTTTACAAGTCATGGTAATCTTTCTATTTCCTTACGTAATCATTTTTTATACAAATCTTACATAATCCATTTATACGAATCATTTTTAATCTCTTACATTATCTTCCACTTGCATAATCTTCCACTTACATAAGCTCCCTTACATAATCATTCTTACATAATCATTCTTACATAATCATCTACATAATCTTCCACATAATCTTCCACTTACATAATCATCCTTACATAATCACTCTTACATAATCATTCACTACATAATCTTTCTCTTGCAATCTTTATCTAATCCTCCATGTCCAAACGCCCCCCCTCTATCGGCGAGTTGATGAGCGAGCGACCCAAGAGGCGCTTAATGACACAAGGCGAGGAGGAGGAGTCAGAATCGGACTCAGATCAAAACGAAACAGAATCAGACGACGACTCTCCCGCACCCGCGACCGCAGGAGTCATCGAACTGGTGTCGCTACGCAACTTCATGTGCCACGACGCGTTTGACTTGAAGCTCGGCCCGCAGATCAACTTCATCATCGGCCGCAACGGGTCCGGAAAGAGCGCCGTCTTGACCGGCATCTCCGTGGGCCTCGGGGCCAAAGCCACAGACACCAACCGAGGAAGCTCGATCAAGTCCTTGGTAAAGGAGGGCAAGTCGACCGCCAGGATCACGGTGGTGTTCGCCAACGAGGGCCCCGAGGCCTACCGTCCCGAGGAATTCGGCAAAAAGATCATCGTGGAGCGCAAAATACAGCGGACGGGCAGCACAGCATCGCTGTACGCCATCAAGTCGCAGGATGGCAGGGTGAAATCGACGAAAAAGGCGGTCTTGGACGAAATCCTCTACAAGTTCGTGATCACCATCGACAACCCGTTGGCGTTCTTGTCCCAGGACAAGGCAAGGGAGTTTTTGGCCAACAGCACAGACACCGACAAGTACAACTACTTTATGCAGGGCGCGCACATTATAGACATCCTCGCGAACTACGAGCGCTCTACGGCGCACATTGTGGCGGTGAAGGGCAAGGTGGACGAGGCCAGGCGCCAGTACGACGCGATCAACAAACGGTACAACGAGGCCAAGTTGGTTTTCGACAGGTACCGCGAATCGAGCACGTTGCGCGCACGCCAGGGAGTTCTTTACGGCAAAATCTACTGGTTCAACGCGCACGTGATACAGGGAAAGGTCGGTGGGTACGAAACGAAGCTCCGTGACGTGCAAGCGCTGTTGGACCACGTGGAGAATGAAATGAGCCAGTGTGCGGATGAGAAGGAAAAGTTGGCAGTGAGGAGAATACAAGTGGGAAGGAGGGAGGACGAGTTGAAGGAAAAAGCTGCTGTTGCGCTGGCGGAACTCGACGACAAGAAGCGGGTATTAGACGGCGTGACAGCGTCGCGGAAAGAGGCCAAGGACGAGGTGGAAAGCAAGAGGACGGAGATAAAACGGACCAAGGATGAGATAGTGCGGGCACAGGACGAGATTTTGCGGGAACAGCGGCGAATAGACGAGATCAATGGCGAACTGAAGGAGAAGTTGCGCGAGAAGCTTGAGGAGTTGAGGGAGGAGCTTGGTGAGCTTGAGAAAAAGAAGAGCGTCGAGAGGCTGAAGGGAGATGACATACAGGCGAATAGCTATGGGATACCCGAGATAGACAAACTCATCAACCAGAGCTCGTCGAGAATTGCAATTCTCAACAGGAAACGCCAGGAAATGACACAGTCACAGGACGACAAGTATGCCGCGTGGAGCGCGCACATCAAGCTGGTGGTGCGCGATATCGACAACTGCAAGGATTGGCACAAGAAACCGATTGGACCGCTAGGAGCCGGATGTAAGATCAAGCCTCAGTACACGCAGTGGACGCGGATGTTGACGACAGTGCTACGCAAGAGCTTGGACTCGTTTGTGGTGTGTGACAGTCATGACAGCGAGCTTTTGGACCGGATTCTCCACCGGTACCAGCTCCACAAGACACACAGTCTTGTAGTGCGGCGTTTTGAGAAGTTGGACTACGCGCGGTCCAAGCCACACGGCCAGGTGGCGGTGGACGACATGCTTGAGTTCGCGGACAACAACGTCCTCTACTCGCTCATCGACATGAACCTGATTGAGCGGATGGTGATTGTGCCGGACAAGCGAGACATCGAGCGGGTATTACGTGTGCAGAATGTGAACCTGGCGTTGTCGTTCCTCAACAACAAGTCGGGGCAGCGCAGCAGCAGGGCGGGGTCCACGGTGCGTTTCGACCCGGTCTACTACAGGGACGAGTTGGCCAAGTTTGCGAACGACTCGGCGACGTATGCGAGCCAGATTGCGGAGATGCAGGAGGAAGTGACGGCGCTCCAGCAGGAGTTGGACGAGATGCGCAGAAAGAAGGCCAGCAGCCAGGGCACCAAGAAAAACCTCATGGATGCGAGCAACATGCGGATCCGCACGCTCAACACGGAGATTGACGGTGTTGCGAGGGAGATACGGGAGGTTGAGGGCAAGTTGAAGGAAAACGGGAATTTTGCGCGCATTGCGTCTCTCCAGCTGCAGATTGTTGATTTTGAGGAGCAGCTCACGAGGCTCCAGGCGGTGATGGAGTCGTTGATCGAGGACATACGGGACAAGAAGGAGGGATTGCAGCAGGCCAAAGGTGAGTGTGTTTTTGCAAAAGAGAAGCTAGATGCCGTGGAGGGAGACCTCGAGAGGCTCCGCAAGGAGATGATTGATCTTGATACCGACATTGCAGCGAGTGAGGGCAACATGGCTCATTACAAGGCAGAGCAGGCGAAGAAGCGGGACGTGGCGGAAGTGTGCCAGCTGAAGATTAAGGAGGGGTTGGCTGCGTTGGCGCTGGCGACGAGCGAAGCCGAAAAGAAGTGTGCACGGCTGGAGGTGGAAATCAGGGCTGACGACACGGCCGAGTCCATTGCGAAGGAGTATGAGGAGGTACTGCGGCTCTTCAAGCAGTTCCAGGAGGAAATGGGGCGGCCATTGGATGAGGTGGAGAGTGAGGTCCGAGTGCAGCTTGCAAAGAAGAGGTCTGCGCACGAGATGCTAGCGAAGTTGGACCGCCTGTACAAGGAGATGGACTCGGAGTTGCGGATCAGGTACAAGTTCTTGACGACGACCATCGAGCTGAATATCCACAATGCGCTGCGGACGTTTGAGAACTGCTTGGAGTTGCGTGGGTTCAAGGGGCAGTTGTCGTTTGTGCATGCCAAGAAGGAGTTGAAGCTTCTCGCAAAGACGCGGAACGATCTGGAGCAGCGGAGCATGGAGTCGTTGTCGGGTGGGGAGAAGAGCTACGCGCAGATTGCGCTTTTGCTATCGATATGGAAGGTGATGGACTCGCGGGTGCGTGGGTTGGACGAGTTTGACGTGTTTATGGACTCGGTGAACAGGCTGATCAGTATCCGGTTGTTGTTGCGGGAGTTACGGCAGTACCCGAAGAGCCAGAGTATCTTTATCACGCCGCAGGATATAGCGGTGGTGGGTGATTTGGAGGGGGGGGATGTGAAGATACACAAGATGAGGGATCCGAGAGAGAACTAGCAACTGGAGCGAGATGAGCGAGCGGGAAAGGAATCCAGCTAATATGCGATAAGCGTAAATGGAACCCAGCTAATATGCGATGAGCGGAAATGGAACCCAGCTGCGATATGAGCGGAAATGGAATCCAGCTAATATGCGACGAGCGGAGCAAGAATGGGGAGGCGACTAATAGCAGGCCTTTATCAAGGTAAGCCAGGGAAAATTCCAAGTACACAGGAATACTCACGTCAAGAGTAATGGGGTCAATGGTTGAAAATAGCTAATAGATTAGAGCATACTGCTTGCTACATAGATTACGACATGAATGATGAGATGTAGATAAGATGAGTGTATGAGTACTGCGACTAACTGAACGAGTTTTCATGACTTGTCGCTTAACACGAGGACGCATTTAACGACTTGATGACGCAGAGTCACAGAACTGTCGCAGAACTGTTGTGAATTTATGAACTGAAATTTGAATTCTCTATTGAATCACTATTTTGAAAATAAAATTTGCAGCCACCACCAAAAATCCACTTCAAACCATTTTGCCTTATAGAATCGCAGTCAACAGTGCTGCCTTCGTTCGTTGCCTGTCTCCAGTACAAATCTATCTAGACTCTACTTCACTGCCATCTCCTTTCATTTCTAGGATCTTTTTTCTAGGATTTATCCATCTTTCAGTTTCCTTTCTATAATTGTATCATTTGGAATATATCGTGACCTCGTAATTCTCTAAAGAAAGTGCCTGAAATTCCATCATCTTTCATCATTTCCTTCTATAATTGTATCATTTCTCGATTTATCATGACCTCTAGAAGAAAGCAAGAGGTGCATTTCTTCGTTTCCTGCAACAAATCTAGAGTCCCAGCGAGGGTTGTCAACCTGCTTGAATACTTCCGTTTACTTTTGCTCAATCGCTCTCTGCTTCGCAGAAACCGAACCTTTTTGTTTTAGTCCCCCAATCAATTCCCTCACCTCTTCCCTCCCCAGATACCCCCCCAACTCATCCACAGCCCTCTCCACCTCATCATCTCCCAAGCCTTCCCCAAAAGCCTGCAAAACACTCCGCGAAAGCTTCCCAGACCCAAGAAACCCCCTCAAAGCATCCCACTTGAGCCCGCTCCGTGCGAAATGAAAGAATACCATGTACGAATGCTCGCATTGAGTCCTTGTGAGCATACTGTACGCTTCCCTTTCCCGCCCCAACTCGCAGTAACTGCGCAAAATGAAGACCCCGAGTTTTGGGTGCACGGAGTCGGTTAGTGAGAAGAGGTAGCGCGAGTCGGTGGTGGAGAGAGTGCTCTCGACGAGTGGATTCACTATTCTTGATTGAAATTGCGGGAGATCCCCCGTTTTCAACTGCCCGTTGATGAGTGGGAACGGTTTTATTCCGGGTTCCGAGTAGACGTTGTTTTCGATCATCGGGTTGAAGAGAATGTGTTCCTTTTTGATACTTTCTGCACCATTTCCTCTCATTTTTATACTTTCTGTACCACTTTCTCTCTCTTTGATACTTCCTGTACCATTTTCTCTCGTTTTGACACTTTCTGTACCACTTTCTCTCTCTTTGATACTTTCAAAACCGCTTTCTCTAGTTTTGACACCTTCAGTATCCTTCTTTCTCATTTCAGTTTCCCACGCCCTCTCTATCTCCGCATCGAAAACCGTCTTGACATCTCCAACCGCACACCAGTTGTTCTCCTCTATGTTTGTGTTCCTCCACACCCTGTTCGAGAAAACCGCCGCGTTCTGTAGCTTGGTCATCGCGCACGAGTTCGGCTTCCCCATTATGAGCGCCAACCGGCGAAAATGAAGCAACGCAGCGTCGCGATCGCCGCAGGACGCGTACGCCTCCACCACATTCATCATGAGACTCTTGTATGTGGCTTTGTGTGCGATGTAGCTGTAAAAACGCTTGAAATACGCGAGCACGCCCTTCGCTCGCACCGGGTCCGAGTCTGCAAATATCCCCGAGAGCGCCTCGAGCGTCCCCAAAGAGAGCATGAACGGCACGTACGGGTTCGTGGTGCTGTACGCCGACATGGTCGACTCGCTGTAGTTGAGGTGGCTGTCGATAAGGTTGTGATAGACAGCAACCGCCCCAAGATGACTGCCCTGCGATATGACCTCGCTTACGTAAGCCGACCAAACCTCGTTGGAGGCGGTATGTGGGAGGATGTGGAGCAATGCGGTTGCTGCAGCGATGTTGGAGACTGCGAGGTTGTAGAATAGGACCTCTAGGAGGGACTTATCTAGTGATTCAACGTTTTTCACCGCATATTTGAGTGCTTCGGGGGGGTTTCCAAGAAGGAGTGTGAGGGTTTTGTTAGGGGAGGTAGGTGGTGATCGAGTAGTGCTGTACAATCTATGAATGTTGCCAATGTTAGTTGGCTTGGGTCGGTTGGTAGATTTATATCGGTAGGTGCATGATTGGTTATTGATGATTTTGCTTGTATGTCTACTCCCTGTAGATTGGACATTGATCCTGTTCCCTGTAGATTGGATATGAAACCTGTATCCTGTGTAATTGATTCTGATCCCTTGGCTCCTTGTGGAAGTCCTTAATTGCTTGAGTATTTTGTTCCCTAGTTGTCTCCCTTGGTTCCCCATACTACTTTGTCTCATTCACATTTTTCTCGAAAATTTTCATCATGTTGAGAATCGGAGTGGCATCAACCAGGGCCTTGAGACCCGGAAAACTCGCGTTTTCCGCACTCAGATGCGCGGCATACACACCCGTGTCCGTCCGCTTCAACTCCACAGCCACCGACCTCAAAAATACGGTCGTCAATGAGGTCAAGAACTCGGCTGACCTTGGCGAAGTCAAAAACACATTGACAGCCTTCGAGGACATTCAAACGGTATCCACCATGACATCCGATCAGATCGGGTACCTCGACTCTATTGGCATGGCCCAGGGCTTTGGTCCTACCGCACTTCTCGAGCGTTTTCTCGAGGCTACACACGTGTACAGTGGATTGCCGTGGTGGGGCAGCATCGCTGTGGCCACTGTCATCGCCAGGGTCTTCCTTTTTCCGCTCTACGTGTCCGCGCTGGGCAACGCCGCCAAGCTCAACAAGGTCAAGCCGGAAATGGACCGCATTCTCAAGGAATTGAAGACCAGCGAATCCACACAGGACAAGTACTTGCTCATGCAGGAGAGAAAGAAGTTGATGAAGGACAACGATGTGACGATGTACAAGCAGATGTACCCGATGTTGCAGTTGCCTTTTGCGTACGGCTTCTTCCAAGCCTTGAGGAAGATGTCGTCGCACCCGGTGGAGGGATTTAGCGAGCAGGGATACGCGTGGTTCACTGACCTCACGTCGGTGGACCCGTACTTGGGGTTGCATGGCATCTCCGCGGTGCTCATCTTGCTCTTGGTGCGTTCGGGTGGCGAAATGGGGCAGGCACTGGGGATGACTGCACCGGTTAAGAAGATGTTGATGATCTTGCCGTTTGTGTCGATTCTCATTACGAAGGACTTCTATGCGTCTGTGATGGTGTACGTTGCGACCAACTCGTTGTGCTCGGTGTTCCAGACGCTCACCTTGCGGTCTGAGATGTTCAGGAAGATGCTCAAGATCCCGGCAAACGTGAAGCCGCAGGTCACCAATGCGGAGAAGGGGCCAGAGACGATATCTGAGTGGATCGGGAACCAGAAGAAGAGTTTTGACGACCAGTTTGAGGCGAAAACAAAGCTGGCGTCGAAGAAGTTGGAGGCTCAGGTGGTGCGGAGGAGGAATGGTGTGGATGGTTTTATCAAGAGACATAAGTAGCGAGCGAGTGAATGTGAGCGAATGTGAGTGAATGTGAGCGAATGTGAGTGAATGTGGTGAATGTGAGTGAAGCGGAGAGAAAGTGAGTGAACTTGGGGCGAACTGAATACAAAAGATGATTTTAGTCAACAAGCAGACTTCAGTGAGTCCTACTTGAATCAGCACGATGATCTCAGTTGGCGATTTGAAAGACCTGATTTGTACCTTGACATCGATGTCGACATCCAATCAATGATCAGTGGGCACGAGTTTGTTTGTACATAGTGTATATATACGGGGGAAGGAGTGATAAATATAAGAGGTATCAAAGTCTGGTAGTATCAAACATCGCAAGAGAAAAAGCTGCTTTGCACGCAAATAAGGTTCTGAGGCCGCTAAGCAGTTTAGGGATAGCGGGACTTGATGGGGCGAACTGCTAAGAGGTGTACACCAGGAGTGTGTCAGAGGCTCGGTTGAGAGAGTAGGAGAGTTGGTTCGAAGGTTAATAGTGAAACAATACGGGAAAGTTGCAAAATAGAACCAACGCCAATGCTGCAGCTCAAGACAACCAAAGTTGACAACCTCGAAGACTAACTCTGGGATTCGCTTTCACGAATGCTAAGTTTTTAACTTGAAGCACCTTGCAGCCTTGAATACGACTCTCCATGTCTCAGGCGTTCTTGTTTACTCTAGCCCATAATCCTCGCTCGTTCTCCCCTATCTCTAATGTCTGGCTTGTTCTACCCTATCCCACTCGTTCTACTTATCACACACGCATCGTTCACCACTTCTTTATTCTCTGGAATTCACTCGTCACTCATCCTCTCGAAAAGTAATCCCCGTCACTCATCCTCTCGAAAAGTAACCGTCACTCATCCTTTCGAAATAATCCTCTGGGGCATTCACTCGTCACATTCGCTTCGCTCATGTTACTCAGTTACTAAGATTTCCCCTAGCCATTCGCCAAGTCACCACCATTTGATCCTCCGCTAGCCATCCACTCATTCCTCCTTCACTACCACAATGCAGTATTGTGGTGACTATTTCTTCACTACAGGGCTTTCAGGGGTGCAGGGTGCGGAGCCCGGTTATTGAATTTTGCAGCCACCAAATCAGAATGCTTACTCAACAGCGAAAGGTCAGGCCAAGGTTGAATCATGAGCGACGATAATTATGCTCCCATTACTTCTCTGTTGAGCGTATCAAAAAGGCCAATGGAACACGATAACATATTCAAGGAATTTACATTTTACCTACAATTTACAATATTTGCGAGTACAGTCGACTTCCAACTAGTAAAATCCAGACCCTCAATCATTACAATTGAATCTCTAGCCCCTCACTCATTACAGTTGAATATCTAGACCCTCACTCATTACAGTTGAATCTCTAGCCCCTCACTCATTACAATTGAATCTCTAGCCCCTCACTCATTACAGTCAACCCCCCACTAGTAGCATCCAGACCCTCACTCATGTTGAATCTCTAGCCACTCATTACAGCTGAACCTCAACTAGGAGCCCTGCTACCTTCACTTACATCTGCACGCTTTTGTATAACCAGTTCCACACGCCCAATCACTGTATTCTACCTAGTCACTTTCCACTATTGCGGTACGGGCGTTGAGATGTTCATTTACACCTCTCACCATATGCTATATATATCCTGTCCCCGCTCTCGTCTACTCTATTCGCTCTTTTCAACATTCGCTCATGTTTACGAAAAGGCCAAAAATCTTGGCTCTTTTTTCCCATGTACGGAATCCTACTGAAGCTCCCCCAGGAGATTCTCGAGCGTGTGTTCGACTTCCTCGAGCCAATTGAGGTGCAGTACCTCCACCCCGACCCGTTCTTCCGCCGTCTTGCCATCCACCGCATGTACGAGGTCGTGGAGATCGAGCTGGACCCCCACGGCATTGGCCACTCGACGCGCTTCCACGGCATGCGCACGGACTTCTACCAGAAGCCCAATTTCAAGATCAAGACCTTCCTCGAGTTCCTCCAGGCCGGGTACATACGCCCCAAGACGGTAATCGTCAAAACCGGTACCGAATCCGTCCTCGCCTTGGGTGCGGACGTCCTCAACGGCTTGAACTCCATCGAGTACCACGCCATGAACTACATCCCCGAGACCAGCGACGAGGAACTGGACTACGACGACGTGGCACCCCTAGACCTCGTATCCAAGGACCTCGAGGAGCTCAAGCTGGCACCGGTTTCGCGGCTTTTGTTGTACGAAATCAACATCGCAGACTTTGAGCTTCCAAAGCGATTGAAGCACCTCGTGGCTTACGGCGACATCCGAGGCGACGAGGAGGATTTCAGCGGCAAGTTCCCGGAAACCCTTCGCTCGTTGAAGGTGATGCAACCTACTGCGGCTTTGATAAGCAACATACCTCTCGCTTTGACGTCGCTCGTGCTTGTGTTGCGTGTGGCTTCGGAGTTTGACCTTTCGCACTTGGAGGCATTGGACAGGCTTGTGATTGAGTACGGAGACATAAAGGCAGACAAATGCACGCTTCCCCCGAACATCAAAGCGTTGGAGTTTGTCAACTGCTTTTTCGACTCGATCCTGCCGTTTTTGGAGCTTCCATTGGAATCACTCAAGTTTGGGAACTCTGACTTGAACCACGCGGATCTAGAGGAAGCGCTACCGCTGACATTGAAGACATTAGACTGGAGTGTGTACTGTTTGGATGGGCCTTTGAAGACGGTGAATTTGGCGCGGGACCACGGGCCAGTGGACCAAACACTCAGTCTCCTTGCGGGATATCCCGACGAGGAGGAAGTCACGAAGGACGTGACGGTCGTGAAGTTTGTCCCGCCGCCCAATTTGCAGTGTTTGGAGATTGGTGGGGAGGATTTCTTGGACAAAGTTGTATTTCCGGAGTCGTTGAAGAAGTTGACGGTGAGCACACCGAACATGTTCGCGTATGACAACACCCTTGAGACAAACTTGTTGGACACCGCGAACGGCTTGGTTGAGTTTCCTCTCAAGTTGGAGTCGCTCACGTGGGGATACAGCAGCTACAGCACGGTGTCGTGGAACATTCAGGATTTGCACAGTTTGAAGTATCTCTCTGTTGAGAGTGCGCTGTTCAAGATCGATGTGGGTGCGTTGCCCGTTTCGTTGGAGGATTTGAATCTCAATGGCAGTGAGCTTCGCGAGCTTGATGTTCTGCATTTGGTGCGCTTGAACCACTTGCACATTGTGGACAACGAATTCGCGCTGATGGACGACTTGAAGTGGGCACCGAGCCTCGATATCCTCTGCATGGGCAACAACAAAGTCACCAGGCTAGACAAGCAGTACAATTTGAGTGAGATGAACTTGGACAACAACCAGCTCACCTACATTGGAGGTGATTTCCACTTGCTGAGGGTCGTGGAGATCAACATCAGCTACAATCCGCTCACGAGGCTTGATTTGGATGCTCTTCCACACACACTCACGACGTTGCACGGGACAGGACTCTCGTGCGGGGTGTACGGGTCGCAAGCGACTTTGACGTGTGTGGAGCTAGACCAGTGTACGAGCTCGGAGTGGGTGGTTCCGCACTGGGATCGTATTGTGGAGGTGGCGCCCAAGTTGAGCGGCGGGTTTGTGGAGCGTTTTTCGAACCACTACGATATGGGGTTGTACTACTCGATCAAGGTGAATGGGGTGTTTGACGGGACGGTGATTGTGAGGGGTCGGGAGGTTTTGGTGTGGGTGGATGGGGAGGAGAAGACATTTTCGGTGGATTTCAGCGATCAGCGATAGCGAGGAGCAAATTACATAAGAGACCACATTCATCCAACGTCATATCGCACATCGCTAATACCCAACATAAGAGTTCACATTCATCCAACGTCGTATCGCATCGCTAATACCCAACATAAGAGATCACATTTTTCCTACATGGCATTCGCGACTCGCTATCGCTTGTCGCAGACTTAGGAGATCTACCTTTGTGGACCAAACGGAGTAACGAGATAAAATGAAAGAGGATGAGTTGAATTGGAGATAACGATTCAATGACTAACAGATGATTCACGAAGAAGATTAACGAAAATAAAAATGAAGGTTACAAAGACATGAGGATCCAAGAATATACTCTCTGAGGTATAATCTCAATATTTCGAGTACTTGTTGAATGTATCAATAGAGCCAGTTTACGCACTAAGTAGAAATCGAAGAAAGTTTGCAGCCAAATTATTTTTTTTAAACTTCCTGTGTTCGTAACCAAAGCTATGACAAACAAGTGGGACCAAAGGAGCAGTGTAGATTGGTTTGAAATTAAAAGATGGAAATTTCACTTTGAATAAGTACGCTGTATTCCATGAATACAAAAGCAAGCTGGATATACTTGAGATCAAATTTTGCTAGAATCCAAAATTGATTTCGAAATGGCCAAGACGAAACCCAAAATAACTCCGACTGCAACCATGGTTTACATAGAAGAAGAGCTAATGATAAGGATGCTACCTGATGTCAAGATTTTCGATACCGTTCTCTATGCTGCAGGTCACGATCAATACAGGAAACTCCACCTCCTATGAGATTTTGAAAACTGCATGAATATATTTACTTTCCAAAAATATTCAACGATCACAGTTCCGCATTTCGATATCTTTAACAAATCAACTTCTTTCTCTAGTAATTTTTCGCTGCATCGTAGCTCATTTTTGTGCTCCAATTAATGGCTGCAAAAAAAACTCACGTCCGTGAAAAATCGATTGCCTATGAACTTAAAGCTCCCAGTTGAATCTTCGTTCACTTTTCACGAATTCTCGGCTATTAACCATGTATGGAATCCTTCCCAGAAGAGATCTTTCAGCACATATTCCATCACCTTGAACCAATTGATGTCAAGCTCCTTCATCCCGATCCTACGGACGGCGACCCACAAGTTGTTCGAAGTCGTTATTTATTCGCCCTATCGAATAGGTTTCATTTTATGAAAACTGAGCTCGGGCCATACCTCAGTATTGAGACTATTGTCGAGTTTTCAGGTCTGGATACATCAAACCTAAGATGGTGGTCCTTGAAGCAAGTACTTACGAGCACGTTTTAAAAATAGGGGATGATGTCTTTGATAGCATAGCTTCCACTGGGTACCATACCCTTAGTGAGTTCCATCCCCTTGATGACGACATGCTGGGTCCTTGTGAAATACTCATTCCACACCCTCTTCAAGACTCAACCTGCGTGCTCTAAAAACCATATCGAGAGCAAGGAAGCAGGCAACAAACCTGAATTTCGCTACTTTGAATCTGTTTTCGAGATTAAAGAATCTTTCGGTGGCCCCTCAGTGATTAGTAAACTAAATCGTCACGAAGTTGCTATCTACACTTTGCTCTATGCAAATTACGCTACCAAGTCCTGAACTAAAGCAAATCACGCAGCATACTTTAAAGTCTCTTGCTCTAGTTTACGAAATAATGTGCGAAGTTGAGCTTGACTAGAGGTTATGTTTGAGACTGTGACAAGTGGCACCATGTTTGTAGATTTTGCTTTTGACTAATAGCTGAGCATTTGTAGCCATCAACATACAACATAAGGTCGGCTTGGAGTATACCGATTCTTCCATTTCTCTATGAGATGTTTACCTTTATGGCTGGCACCGAATGAACGACAACAGACTACTTCGTGGAGTATAAATGTAGCACCAAAAAATAATTTTTGCACCCAAATTTGCACCCAAATTCTCCAGGGTAGAGAAGAAGACAAAAAAAAGATAAAAATCGCGAGACGAGACGTTCAATATGTTACTCCCTCGAAAATGCGTACTGACGTCGAAGGTGAGCGAGGCAAGTCGAAATGTGACCGAATTCTTGCTTTTGAAGGAAGTGGGGTGACAAGAATCCCAGTATTAGAGTCATCTGTATTCGTAATTCAGCCACATATAAATCCAAAGCTTTGGGGTTGAAGTGAGACCCTATGAACTTTAATGTGTACATCACCCATGTGTATACTGAAATAATAGCTAACAATCTTTGACCTTTGAATCTCTGAACAGCTTGAAATGCCAACTAACTGCTGAATTCGCCGAGTAGGAATGCTCGTGCCGTGTAGTTTTGAACGACAATAGAGATACCCGCGCTCTTTCCAGGTGGAAGATTTGATTGTCTAGTCGTTGGAGCGCACTTTCTTTGGTCGTCATCTGCCGATGCGGTTTGGCTTCACTTTACCTTCAAGGCAATTGGCAAGCATGCCAATTCACTGCCCACGGTGTGTTCTTCTGAGGGATAGTCATTGGCTTAACCTTTCTTCTCCCTGATAATGGCTAACTTAATACCTAAATAGATGACCCTGTCCTTTCAGGTTTTGACCATTATGTTTCTTCATGTGTTGTGTTGTTGATCCTGATTCTTTCAAATGACTATTCTAAGGCTCCTGTGATTATGAATCTTTCAAATGACCGGCTCATTCAATTATTATGAGTCGATTCGAAGCCTTTTGAAGGACTCATTGAACCTGAATCCTTAAACTGTTCCTCGAAGCTCCCCATTCTCCGCCCTATCAATATTTGGTACTCTACATTTTTTGGGGCAATCAAGTTCGCTCTCTTTGCGCCCAATTTTGAGCTTTTTTTTGACTTAATTGAAATTTCTTCGATTAGCTCCCGATGATGCTGATCTCGGAGCTCTCAACTAGAGACACGAATCTACTTGGCTTTAACCCCTTTGCGTAGCATACTTCCTTCGGCCAATCCACTGCGCCACTACCAATTGCAATCGGCCCAATTCGTCCTTACGCAGAACGATTGCCCCGCCTGACGAATTGACCACAACGAGAACGACTGAATTGGAATCAACCACTCCATCGGAATGCCTACCGGAACTGGGATTGCAATGAAAGGCTTCAAACAATCAACAGCCGATTTTGGATGGAAAGCCGATCGCAGATTGCTGGTGTTGATTTTCGCGATTATGTTCCGAAATTTACGACGAGATTTGCGGAAGCACGGCGAGGTACATTGAGGATACAAGATTGATTGTGGGGTAAGGTGGGAGGTAGGTAGGACGACTGGAATGAGGTATAGGTATGAGGTGAGGTAGAGGAATGAGGTGAGGTATGAAATGAGGTATGAAGTGAGGTTTGAGGTGAGGTATCAGGTGAGGTATGAGGCAGGATTGGTTAGAAATGAAAAGATGCGCTACTGCCTTCCATCCCCTCCTCTCCTGTCACTTTAACTTTGCGAGATCTCAGCGAGACACCTCGTATTTTGCTGTTACCCCACAATTTGGTCAGGCACATTTGGGAAATACGGGCGGATAATGTCTACTATACGAGTTTCCTGAGCACGGCCAAGTCACCGGCAAACCAGGAAATGGCAAATCAAGACGCTAGCGTACCAGACCACTAAATGCAGACACTCTGTTGAGCTAACGGAGCTTTTTCGCCAGGTCCCCAGATTGTATGACCGCAGGGTAAAAAATATGTTTGGAGACTGGTGAAATTGCAGCGAAATGGTGTGGAGGGACATGCTTAGCTAAGAATGTTCTGCCACAAAGTGCTCGTTGTAACGTGGTATTTAAATGAGGCTGGGGTAGCACTGTTTCTTCAATATCACCATCTCTTACACTCCACATGACTAAAGAGTACATTGAAGACATTAAGCATCCCGAGAAGCTCATAGTCGAGGTTGGCCCAGCCGTTTCGAAGCAGGACAGCGGGTGCACCATTGACCTCCAGGTCCAGGACTATGTTTCCAAGTTTTTGGAGATGTCCAACACAGCCAAGGACAATGATCACGCTGAAAAGGCTATGGGGTTCAAGGAGTCCATCAAGACGTTCCCTCGGGCGGTGTTCTGGTCGATTGTGCTTTCTCTGGCGATTATTATGGAGGGTTACGACACGAATTTGTTGTCTTCCATGTACGGGTTCGATGCTTTCAACAGGAAGTTTGGCGAGTACTTTCCCGAAATTGACAAGTACGAGGTGCCTGCCAAGTGGCAGACTGGTATCTCTATTGCCTCGTCTGTGTCGCTGATGCTCGGTTTGCTTGTGGCTGGTATTGTTGCCGACAAGATTGGTTACCGCAGAACCATGATTGTCAACTTGGTTGTCTCTATCGGATTGATCTTTATCCAGTTCTTTGCGCCCAACATTGAGGCGTTGTTGGTTTCTTATGTGTTTTTGGGCATCAACTGGGGTGCGTACCAAACGTTGACTGTCACCTATGCCTCTGAAGTTGCTCCTGTGAATTTGCGTATCTACTTGACGACGTACGTGAACATGTGCTGGGTTTTCGGGCAGTTGCTTTCTTCTGGTGTTTTGAGGGGTGTCCAGGGCTTGGACAACCCCAATGCGTGGCGTATTCCGTATGCGATCCAGTGGGTGTGGCCGATTCCGATGATTCTTGGTGTCTACTTTGCGCCTGAGTCGCCGTGGTTTTTGGTCAAGAAGGGCAAGTTCGAGCAGGCCAAGCACTCGTTGAAGCGGTTGTTGACGGAGCACGACGGCATGCCTGACAAGGAGCTTCTTGCGTCTGCGATGTTGATGAAGATACAAATGACTGTCAAGGAGGAGGAGGCAGTTTTCGGCCAGGGCACCATCAAGGACTGTTTCAAGGGCATCGACTTGAGAAGAACCCGCATTTCTGCTCTTTGCTGGTTGTTCCAGAACATCACCGGTGGTGCCTTGATGGGGTACTCGACGTATTTCTACATCCAGGCCGGTTTGGCTTCCAACATGGCGTTCAACTTTTCGATTATCCAGTATGCGTTAGGTTTGATTGGCACTGCTGGGTCATGGTTCCTTTCGCAGAAGTTGGGCAGGTACACTATTTGGATCTCTGGTTTGACGTTGCAGTTCTTTATTTTGGTTGCTGTCGGTGGCTTGGGCTTTGCGAACACTGTCGGTACAGGCTGGGCCACCGGTTCGCTTTTGTTGATCTACACGTTTGTGTATGACTTGACTGTGGGACCTATCTGCTACTGTATTGTTGCCGAGATGCCTTCTGCGCGGTTGAGGATCAACACGGTTATGTTGGCAAGAAACCTCTACAACCTTGCGGGGTTAATCACTGGTATCATCACGCCGTACATGTTGAACCCGACTGCGTGGAACTGGAAGGGCAAGGCTGGTTTGTTCTGGGCTGGTTTCTGTATCATTGCAATTATTTGGACGTACTTTGAGTTGCCGGAGACCAAGGACAGGACGTATGCGGAGTTGGACGCGTTGTTCAGCAAGGGCTACAAGGCACGCGATTTTAAGAATACGGAGATTGATGTTTTTGATGCTGGTGAGTTGATGGAGAAGCTTGGAGAGGATGGGATCAAGGGGATGGTTGAGACGAGGGAGGATGTGAAGAGGGAGGCATAGTTGACGGGTGAGCTTGCGAGCCAGGAAACTCAGTGAAACTAAAGGATTATTTTCTGCTTCCAATAACTGATTGATTAAGTCTCCTGATTCCAGCCAATAATGAAACGAGTCTGTTTCCAGGGTTCCAGCCAATAGGTGGAGATTAATTATTGTTCTCTAGGTATTAGCCGTTCCAGGAAAACCAAGGTCTTGTTTTCCGACCTTCTTGCTGTTCAATTCTATCGAAATTGATTTTCGAATATCAAAATATAGTGATTTTACTAAAATGTAGAGATGAGTATGCGACAAATGATGAGTGAGCTGATTTCAACGAACTGGCTGCAAATGCTACTACTAAATATCGAATTATGTAAGCAAGATAACGGCCTTGTACAATATAAGATCATTGCATGGGGAAAGCACCTCGGAGTTAACGAATTCTACGCAAGGTTTCATCATTGACATAATTGTGTACCGAGGCTAATAGGATCAAGAGGTTATAGGTTATAAAGAAGGGCATTATGAGCTTGTGAGCTAAAAAAAAAAGAACATTTCAACTTTATGAGCGTGTGAACTCTCAACTGATTATAAGGTTGTGAAGTCTCAGCTGATAAGCTTGTCAGTAGATTAAGAGTTCCTTATGATAAAGGTCTAACCAAATCAGTGCCACATCAGAAAAGCTGCCTATGAGCCAGAGCGGTCTTTAAACTTGAAAGCCGAATTGGAAGGCCTCTCAGGATTCAACCGCGACTTCGAAAGCGTTTTCGTATGGAAAATTGGGCTTGATGGTCTTTGGAGACATAATGGTCGAAAAGACGCTTACGACAAAACCACAACGACTGTGGACGTTTCAAGAATTGAAATGGTGCCTTTAAACACCCAAGTCGACAGCATTGAAGAGTTCCAAGCATTGAAGAGTTCCAAGTATCGAAGAGTTCCAAGCATTCGGCCACAAGATGTTTGAAAATATGGATAATACCCTCGAGTTCTTTGTAACTTCAGACATGGAGGGCCGACGAGTTATCCAGGTGATCGACTTTACGAATAAATCGACTGAACGAATTGACTGAACGAACTAATCAACTGAACGAAAAGTATCATGCATTAGGAATGACTGTTACGAAGTATTAAGGGTGCCAGTCGAAAAGCAGGGAGAGGACTTACAGGATGATAAAAAGACAAACATGACCACAAAAGGTAATCTAGCTTAGTAAGCAGGGGCCAGACGTGCATTTCCCAAGCGCGTATGGATCAAATCCTATTCACTAAATTTGTAAAAGAAACGAAGTCGAGGTAATCGATATTCGGTAAACTAAACTGAAACCCTGCTAAACTACATGGGACATCTATCAAGAAATTTCAATGCATTGGGAATACAAGAAAGTTCTAACGGCCAGTTAAAACTTGTTCTGAGAAATTCACCCTTGTTACCCATGGCAATCCTGAGATCAAATTCCTAATAAGGGCGATCTGGTCACAAAACGGAAGTCACTTTGCATGTGATTTTTTCAGCCGATTTGAATATATTCACACCTGCTGATTGGCGTTTTGTACAGTGGATTGGTTGTTTGTCCGTTTGTATCGACCTCCATAGAGGTACTCTGTTCTCTCCAGTCAACACAGTTGCATCAGCATCATTTTTGTGTTACTGATTAGGAAAGTGATAAGAGACGTGTTGAGAAGATCCTTAGAAGATCCAGTATGAGTTTAAAATTCTACATGAAGGTTTAACGATACGAAAGCATTTCACGATTTGACATCACGAAACTCATTCAACGTATACGAAACACATTCAATCTGTACGAAACTCATTCAATCTATACGAAACTCTCCTGCCGGAAATCTCCGATAAGAAATAGTCCCACAAACAGTCCATGACTCTTAACATCTCATGTTGCAAATCTCCTGATTCCTAGACCAACTCCCAAAACTCTCCTCGCATTCCCCTATCCGTTACCCAGTCACACCCCATCCCCATCTGTTCAAACCCATCCCCATCTGCTCATACCCCTCCGTCGGTTGTCAGGTCTATTTGTCACGTGACTTGTCCCAACATTGACTTCCCTGCCAAGTAAACGATAGTGTCAATACATCTACAGTACTACACAGTACGGCACAGTCTCATGACCACAGTACCTCACGGTAGCAGTACCCACAGAAACGTAAACCCTCCTTCCCGATTCGTCCGAAACCGCTCTTGCGGCCGTTTCCGCCACTAATTTCCTTTGTAGGCAGGAAAACACTGAAATTGGCCGCAATCTTGTGGAAAACTTTTCATTCGTCGATCAAAATCAACGTAGGACCGCTTACAAATCGCCCATAAACCATGTGGCCGCCCTCGTGGTAGCAACGGAAACGTGGATTACAAATGCTCAGCAAGCTCGTAGTACGTAGCGGTCATCGCCTGCTGGAATAGTCCACTCCACTTGCATACACTCCTAATCCTCATGCAGTTGCCGCAGCCGCTCTGAGTCAGAGGTGGTAGCGCAAAAGCAGCGAAGATTTTTTGCAGGAAAAAATTTTCTCTATATAAGAGGGAAGTTCGCACAGAAAATTCGTTCCACAAATTAAACAGAAACCCCAGACAATGGACTTCACCCAGACAGACTATCTCCAGGACTTGAACCTTGATTTTGGTTCACCCGTGTTGAGCGAAGGCTCCAAGAGCGACCTCGATGTATTTCAAACTGACTTTTTCGACTTTGAGGGCAAAAACAAAGCATACGATATCGGCCCCGCCGAATCGCTCATGCTGGATTTGCTGCCCTATGTCAAGCAGGAGAACATTGACGGCTCTTTGAGTCTGAGCTCCGAGTACAACACACCTACGTCCCCTTTGTCGTCTGGGTCTGGGTCCAGTTCTGTTCGCCGGTCCAACGTGTCCAGCGAAAAACGCAAGCGCAACACCGAAGCCTCTGCACGTTTCCGTATCAAGAAGAAGATGAAGGAGCAGGATATGGAGCGCCAGCAGCGCGAGTTGCGCGAGCGGATGGCCGCGTTAGAAAAGACTATCAAGACTCTCGACATGGAAAACAAGTGTTTGAAGCAATTAATTTTGCAGAGAAACGAGGAGAAAAACTCGGACTTGTTGGACACGATCAAGAAGAGAAGCATCTTGGAGTCCAGGCCGGTGTTTCAGTACACCAGGTAGGGAATGGCGGCTGGTTTTTAAGGCCCACTTCCCTATCGGATCCTAACCCACCGACAAATAATTCATTTCATTTTCACGTCACAACACAGCCAACGGCTCACACAACCACGCCGGCGGCACCGCCTCATGCTAGACCCCTTCGTTGGGTGCTCTAGGTTTGGGGTTTCTCGTTTAAAATCCAACTTTTAACGACCTTATGAATATAGACTAACGACCTAACGATATTTATTCATTTTAATTCAAGATCCAACTCTTTGAATACTCAGTGGGTGGGGCCAGTCCTCAGGGGGCAATTCAGTTTGTCTCTCCACCTACCCAGTCTTCCTTTCAGTTCTTCCAACAAGACGAAAGACACGAAAAAGAGCATGACATTTCCAACAAATGCCAGTGCTTAGTCAACCATACTAACCCCTTGTGACCTTTTTCTGCTTTCTATAAGATATATGATTAAGATACTAATTGTAAACTGAGCACTGCTGAGCTTGCGAAGCAGTGCGAAGAAACTAAATTGTGCGTACTGTTGAGCGAAACAATACGAACACTCAAGAAGTGAGCTTGCTTTTGAACTAACTCAATAAGCACGTACTTTAGTGTTTCGGATACTACTCGCAAGGCCACTGCTGAGCTTGAAAAAGAGTACTCACAAAATGAGTTTTACTGTAGCATAGTCCAACTTAAGGCTGATTATTGCGAAACAGTTTTCCAGCTGTGCTTGCTGTTCGCATTAGTATTCAGTTTAGTAGTTAAATCGATGACCATTGATATATACGGTGATGTTGCCTGTTCCGCTCTTTCCCTATCATCTCCCAGTGACTCATGCTGATTTTGAGTAACTATCCATCAATCGGCCTTGCATATGCCAACATCTGTCTGCATATCGCCTGATATCGGCATAAGGAAGAGGCTGAGGGAAGGGGTGGAGGGATGGAGGGAAGGGATGAGAGAAGGGATGGAGGGTACAGAGGGAATTGCGATTTAGGATTTAAATTCAGTTGGTGGTCAAAACGGGGTAAGGATTATGATTGAGGTGTGAGGATACAATTATCACGACGTAAGGATAAGGCGTTAGGACATAATGATTAGCATAAGTAGAGAATCATGGGGATCGTAATCTTCAACAAGTAATTTGGTCAATCATAGGAATCGCAATTGAATGAAGGTTGTGTCAAATCGTGGGTATACTCAGTCATTTCATCCAATCAACCCAACATCTCCCAAAACGACAGGAGGGAGTTGATCATCAGCATTAATCTGCCCCTGAACAGCATAATATCGGACCCAATCATAACATCCAAGTCTCAATTATATTATCCGTATTCCAGCCTCAATCATATCATCCCAATCTACTTCCCAGTTTCAATCGTACCAGTCTAAATCCCAATAATATCATCCCTAATATCCCAATCGTATCTTCCCAACCGTACCATCCACCCTCAATATCTCAATTCCAATAACCATTATCTTCCAATCTTCCAATCATCCCAATTATATCTTCTTTACTCCTCTAGTCATCCACCAATCTTTTCTCCACTCTTTTCCCCTTTATCTTTTCTTATTTCCCCAAACAAACTGCACAATGATTGACGACACACGACGGACACGACATGGCATATTGCACAACCCGGTGTTTGCCAGTTCGGCGTACCGCACGCACAACGAAGAGCGGCTGGTTTCGCCCAACACCGCACCTCCTGAGCTCAATGACGAGCTGTTGCGCGAAAGGAACAGGGATGCGCTAGGGATACGGATGGACAGGGAGGAATCGGTGGTATCAAGCATAAAGGATACTAGCATATCAAAGGGATCAGAGGGATCAAAGGGATCAAAGGGTATATCAGGGACAGGGACAGGGACAAAGGGTGTATCAGGTATACCAGGTTCAGGGACAGAGACAAAGGGTTCCGGTACAGGTGCCTCTACTGACGGATCTGATAGTATAGGTTTACCAAATGACGCAAAATCCGGTACTACACACGAAATATCAAGGGCCAAAGATCACTCAGGATTTGAGGAGCGCGAATCAGGCCACGATCCTACGTATGAACACGAAAACACGCTCTACGAACCCACAAACACGTTTTCGTCACTCCGTGCAACGCTAGAGCGAGTCGATCTCCGGCTAGCGTCGCTGGACAACCCCACTGCGGTGTTAGAGTTGGATTTGGACGGAAATGTGCGTTTTCTCTCGAAGAACTGGGAGAGGATAGTGGGCACGAGCATACGCAAGATTGTGAACCTCCCGATACTGAACATTATAGTGGGGACCGCGGAGGATGCGTTGGTGTTCAACACTGCAATCGACCACATGATTCGGGATGACGGGAGTTACAAGGTGAAGTTTGTGACGGCAACGAACAGGAAGTGTGGGAGTGAGTGTGATAATGAGAGTGAGACTGGGAATGAGACTGGGAATGAGAGTGATGGAGAAAATGATAGAATGAATGATAGAGAGAATGAGAGGGAGAAGGTAGAGAATGAGGATGACAGTGAGAATGAGAGGGAAAAGATAGAGAATGAGGATGACATTGAGCATGATAAAAGAAAGAGTGGTGATAGAGAGAATGATAATAGATGGAGTGGTAGAGGGAATGATAATAGAAGGAGTGATAGCGAGCATGAGAATGATATCGATGACCAGAATTCCTCGAAAAAAGACGAAATCGACGACGATAATGTTGCCAAACCGATCCTCAGTTCGATACGCTCCGCTTCCCTCTCCTCGTCCGAAAGCCTCGAAAAACTCCGCAATCTCGACTTTGCTTCGCTGGAACCAGAACCACAGCTGCCTGGCTCAAGCATCTCGAACGACGGCGACACCATCACACTCGAGGCACAGGGCATTCTCATCCACTCGCCGCAGAACAACCTTCCCACGCACTCGATGTGGACGATCCGCGAGTTTGTGCCGCTCGACGTGGACCTCACGCTTCCGGCGAAACTCATCAATCTCCTTGGGTTTGGGGCGGAGCTCTTTGAGGGCTACCTCCACAGCGTGAACGAGCAGCAGATTGTGGACGAGGAGCTGGTGCCACAGCCCAAGTTGATCTTGTGCCGGATCTGCGAGTCGCAGGTGCCTGTGTGGTTCATAGAGCGGCACCTGGAGTTGTGCATAGTGGAGCACCGTGTGGACGAGGACTTGCAGGCGTGCCACGATCTGATCAGCGAGCGGCGGGAGTTCTTGGTGGGGTATAGGGGAGGAAGTGGAGGAGAAGCGAACGAACCGAATGAGGATCTGAATGACGAACTGACAGACAGTGACAAACTGAATGGGAATAAAGACATGAATGATATACTGAGTGGAGATATCAATGAAGATCTGAACCGTGAGCTGAATCATAACCTTTCCCCAACCACAGAACCACTTCGCTCAACCACTGATGCAAAACCTGAATCGATTGGGTCCGTGGACCCAACCATCCAAACCCTCATTGCCCTTTGCGACGAAGCCCTAAACATCAACCCTGTGGAAAGTAACGAAGGCACAGTGGAGATGTCTCCCGGTACCGAAAAAGCCGTGGATGCGATTCTCGGCTGGCCGGCGCTTGAAAGCGACGATCCGGCGATTGCAGCTGCCATCGAGGACACACAGGCGATGGTGAGCGAGAAGGTGGACGTGTTGTCGCGGCTTGCGTCGGTTTTGCAGTACTCGTCGCGGTTGAAGGCGGAGGTGGACGAGTTGGTGTTGCAGACGGTGAGTCTGACAGTGGGGAAGATACGGGAGGCTGTTGGGTTGAGGGAGGGAGGAAATGAGACTGGAAGCACTGGAATTTTGGGGGATGGTGGAGGTACTGAAGTTTATGCAAATTCTGGGAATACTGGAGGTTTTGGGGGTTCTTGGAACTCTGGGGATTTTGGAAATCCTAGGAATTCTGATTGTGCAACTACTAGGAATTCTGATTTTGCAAATACTAGAGCTTCTGTATCTGGATCTTTGAACTACACTCCTCCCCTATCCTCGCCAGTTTCCCTGTACTCGACTTTCGCACAACCATCTGTTCTCAACCCGTCCACATTGCTATCCAACACATCCTCCATCAGAAGCTCGTCGATCCACCTTTCGAGTCCGCTTGCGTATGAGGAACGAAGCAGCACGGGTTCGCTTCCGAGAAACGCCTCGCGGCAGTCGAGTAGCTCGGCGTTGTCGCGGTTGGTGGCGAGTAAAGATAGTGGAAGTGAAAGTAGTGAGAGTGGCAAGAATGACAGTATCGAGAGTATCGGGAATGAGACTGGGAGAGATTGTGGGAATACTGGAAATACTGGAGTTGCTGGAAATACTGGAAATGCTGGAAACAAGGGAAGTACTGGAAATATTGGAAGTGGGATCCTTCAAAGTGACACAGAGCACCAAACCCTGGAACCAATGAATCAGAAATTGACTCACCAATTGACTGAACAATTGACCGACCCCTGGAACAATCAACTCTCTGTCCTTCTTCCCGAACCCGTTCTCCACTCCCCACAACCCTCGCGAACTCGCAGCCCAGCACGACTTTTCGACTACGACGATCTCCGCTCAATTGCCCCAAAAGACCTCCTACTACGCGGAAGAAGCTCCCCAGGCTCGTTTGCAGAGGCTACGCGGACAGACTCGTCGAACTCGTCGTTTCTGTCGCCAAGACGGCACCTCTCACCGGCCCCATACGTGGAAAAGCAGAATCTCTCGACGATTCTGCGCAACCACAACGCGGAAAGTCCCAGCTGGATCAAGAACGTGGAGCAGCCGAATGCGCACAGTTCAACGCCGTCGTCGTCCCCCGCACACGAGGCCGATTCGCGGCACAATCTGATCAATACCGGCTTGTTGCATCTCCAGATCGGAAAGAGCCCCAGCGCGCTAAAGCCGCCATTGTCGCCACTATTGGTTTCTACCACGCCCACTGTGAAGACGTCCGGCGGTGGAATCCGCGACTACGACGTGATTAAGCCAATTAGCAAGGGTGCGTTTGGGCTGGTGTTTCTTGGGAGACGGAAGCTCACTGGGGACTATGTCGCGATAAAATGTCTCAAAAAACGCGACATGATTGCAAAAAACCAGATCCTCAATGTGAAGCTGGAGCGTGCGGTGATGATGAAACAATCGGACCTGCCGTATGTGGCACAGCTCTACTGTCTGTTTCAGTCGAAGGACTATTTGTTCTTGGTGATGGAGTACCTCCACGGGGGCGATTGCGCTGCGTTGATCAAGGTATTGGGGACGTTGGGTGTGGACTGGGGACGGCGCTACATTGCTGAGGTGATTGTTGGTGTGGAGGATCTCCACAAGCGGGGAATCATCCACAGGGATCTCAAGCCGGACAACCTTCTCATGGACAGCAAGGGGCATATCAAGCTCACTGACTTTGGGCTTTCGCGGATAGGAGTTGTGGGGCGCCAGGAGCGGCAGCACAGAAAGAGCAGTACCAGTGAGCAGGGGATTGAGTTGTTCCGCAAGCATTTAGCGCTGAGTCCGTTGGTGAACATGGAGTCGCCGAAGCCGTTCGTGGTGCCGCCGTTTCTGTTGCTGCCGAGCGGGAGCCAAGTGAACCTGCCGGTATTTCCGAAGAAGAACCTGCCTGCGGGGCGGGTGAGGGGCAACAGAGCCAATCTGGTGAATCTGCTGCTGATTCCGCCGATTCTGATAAACGAGCCGTACCATCTGCCAAGTGATCGGAGGGGTTTTTTTGGGCAGTGGCAGGGGAGTCCGTTGAGTCAGGATGTGAGGGGAAAGAAGGAATGCTATGAGAAGGAAAGTGAAGGGAAGGAAAGTGACGAGAAGGGTGAGAAGGGCAATTTTGATAAAATCAGAAATGATGGATCGAATGAGGACTCTGAAAGAGTCGATGGAATTGATAAATCTGTGGAGAATGATAGAATAGATAACGACTCGCTTAAAAGTGAAAGTCCGTCGAATTTCACGGAAGGTCAGACCCACAAGAAGCATGAGCATCCGTCACTTTCCGTCTCCACCAACATGGAAAGTCGCCGAACGAGAAACGAAATCCCCTCACATCTCACCTCCGGCAATGTCGAGGCTCGAAGCGAGGCTCGAAGTGATTTTGCCCTCGTCGACGACGACTTCTCATACTCCCCCTCGCAAGCAACCTACATCACCAACTACGCCCTCTTTGACGGTGTAAAGTCTTTTGTAAAGTCGTTCGTCGGCACCCCCGACTACCTTTCGCCAGAAACCATCGAAGGTCGTGGCCAAGGCGAATATTCCGACTGGTGGTCCATCGGGTGCATTCTCTTTGAGTTTCTCTTTGGATACGCGCCATTCCACGCGGATACGCCGGAAAAGGTCTTCACCAACATCCTCGCGGGCAAGATCGACTGGCCACCGCTCCTGGATGTGGAAATGGACGAGTTCTGCCCGCCGTCCGCAAAAGACTTGATCTCCAAGCTCCTCACACTCAACCCTGAGGAGCGTTTGGGGTTCAACGGTGCGGATGAGATAAAAAAGCACCCGTTCTTCAGCAACATCCAGTGGGAGCTGCTTTTCGAGGAGGAGCCGTCGTTTGTGCCCACAGTGGACGATCCTGAGCTGACGGACTACTTTGACCTGCGTGGTGCGGAGATGGCGCTGTTTCCGGGTTTTGAGCAGGCGGTGGACGAGCTGCCGTTTGACGAGAGTGTGGAGGTGTTTGGGAGCGCGCTATCGACGCCTGGGTCCACGGGATCGCGGAATAGGCGGTCTTCTCGTTTGGCCGATCCGTCTGAGTTTGGGTCTTTTCACTTTAGGAACTTGTCTGTGTTGGAGAAGCAGAACAAGGATGTGATCAATAGATTGAAGAACGAGCATTTAGAGCACAGGAACAGTTTTTCGTCGCTGTCGTCGGAACTGACGCCTTTGTCGAGATCTAGGGCGTACTCGCAGAGTGGGAGCAGTGGATCGCCGTTCAAACGGCCTGTTTCGCCAGGGCTAAAGCGGAATATCCTGCCGAGGGAGAGTGTGAAGGGGTCGCCGATGTCGTCGGGTGAGGATTTTGACGAAACACCTTCTAGCCAACGGCATGAAGGGGTTGGTAAATCCGAAAGGCCAGAGTCGAGCCACAGACTTTCTGAGGGAAGACTTGAGCATAGGTCGGATTCAAGGACGGAAGGGCACAGGCTCTCTGATTCGCGACCAGAAGTATTCCATAGGCTTTCGGATTCGCGGCCAGAAGTCTTCCATAGGCTTTCAGATTCGAAGCCGGAGGTATTTCACAGGCTTTCAGATTCGCGACCAGAAGTCTTCCACAGGCTTTCAGATTCGCGACCAGAAGTCTTCCATAGACATTCAGATTCAAAGGAGCGAAATGATTACCGTTCAGAACATCGCCTTTCTGATTCCCGTCCCGACCGCCTTTCTGAGCATCGCCTCTCGGACTCCCGTCCTTCCGACTTCCGTCCCGATCGCCTTTCCGACAAATCCCTTCACCTCCGCGACTTTTCCCCACTGAGCTCCGACAACGAGGACTCCAAGTCGTCGGCGCTCATGCGGGTGCAGAGACGGCGCGAGTATTCGCAGCCACACGAGGGTGACATTGACGTGCTCTACTGCGAGCCGATTCCGATCGTGCGGCACAGTGTGACGAAGGTGCTCGAAAAGTGTGGGTGCATTGTAGTGCTGGTGTGGGACGGCGACGAGTTGATCCGCACAGCCACCGGACAGGTCAAGTTTGACATCATATTCACGGCCATTAAGGTCCCGAAGATAGACACGATAGACGCGGTCAAGTTGATCAAGTTCACCACGGGCGTGAACCTGACCACGCCGATAGTGGCGGTGACGGGGTTCTCGCATGAGGCACAGGCGGCGGGGGTTTTTGAGGCGGTGATTGAGAAGCCGGTGCTGATGGGGGTGATGAAGGAGGTGGTGGATAGGTTTGGGAGGAGACAATAACCACTCGACACGAACTGAACACCGTAACCTTCACATCGCAGGGATGTGGGTTATTTAGAGAGGTGATATAGTAGACTAGGTAGTTAAAGTAGACACAGAAGGTTTATTTCATATAGTAGACCATTATAAGTTCTGGTACTCACTATACCAATAGAAGTCGGAGTTTACCAGGGGATGTATTTTGAGGATTTATTTGTCTATCTCATGGGGGTTTGTTCGGGCTCATTTGACTGACCTGGTGACCTGCATATAGCAATTTGCAGCCATGAGAAGGATAGAAGAATTGAGAGATTTGAAGAAATCTCAGAACTAGCGTAGAAATCAAGTGCGACCATAAGCGGTCTTTAGAATAGCCAACTCACCGGAGATTAGGGGTTTGAGAAGAGACGGTTTTCGGATTTCTGAAGTACACTAGACAGGTTTATAAGACCAAAGAATGGTTACAAGGCACCAGTTGTCAAATGTCAAAAGAACCTTCCAACGATTCGGTTTCAAAGGTGCTCTTAACCCCAAAACAGCAAGGGAGGATTACACTGAGACACTTTCGCAACCTCCAACAACTCGTGACTCGAGTGACCTGCGTATAAGCATTTGCTGCCATGAGAGCCATGCTTTCTGATGATTTCAATTGAAATCTTCGGTTTTCGCTCTGTTTACTGATCTACTGCAGGAATCCCGCATATTTACACCCCCATCCACCAAAAATTTGCACCCCTTCATACTTCGCGCTGACCGCAAGGATCACCAGAAAGTGAAGGAGGAGGTGTGGCCCCCTCCACTTTCGAGGGACAGGCGAGCGACACCTTCCCCTACCTAGGGGACAATTTCCTGCCCCCTACTTAAGGGGCAATTGCCTTGCCCCACCATACATACCTAAAAACCTATAAACCTGTCGACTACCAACACAGCTCTCCTAATTCGCGAATCAAGCAGTCCAAAGGGCTCACCGTATGGTAGGTTGAACCAGCGATCGTAGATCGTGGGGAATCCCGTATGGAATATCCTCGTCGAAACTCACAGAATGATCAGGTACTAGCTGAGCAGTGGCATAGAAGTGGCAGACCGGGCCATGGTGCATAAAAGTGGCACTCTGTGACCTCAGACTGTGAGTGGAAGTAATAGATAATTATAAGTTATGGTGTATTTGGGGAAATTTATAGCGGGTAGGTTCATTTTTACAAAGAGAATGGTTGCAAAAAGATTCCCAAAGGGGAAGAACGTGAGCAAGTGAACGTGAACAAGTGAACGTGAACAAGTGAACGTGAACAAGTGAACGTGAACAAGTGAACGTGAACAAATTGCGTGGATGACAGTAGAAGAGTCTGTTAGAGAAGTATGAGTAGTGGAAAGACAACAACAATAGTCTGTTAGAGAAGTATTGGGAATACTACCCAACAATAGTCTGTAAGATAAATATGGGGATGTGTTCGAGAGTTTTCATAGTGAGGACGTAGAATGGTATACCGAAGGCGGTAGTTTTTTGTGATTGCTCAATTCTAGCACCTCGTGATGCCAACTTTCGTAAACTTATCTATACAGTTACCGTAGTCCATTCTGGAACCTTGTGTATCAACTCGAGGGTGAGGGAATCTCTTTATGCAGGAAAACACGAGCTCGTATATTTTCTGGATGCCAAATATACAAACTGTTCAAGACAGAGGAAACTGAAGTTCATATCGATGAAGGAACATCTGAACAAATCTCCAGTAAAATTACATTCTCAGTGGTCGTACTATCGTCTTCAATAGAACACTCTGCCAAAAAACACTGCTAAAAAACACTTCTAAAAAACACTTCTAAAAAACACTGCTAAAAAACACTGCTAAAAAACACTGCTAAAAATTAACGTAAACAACATTTTACAAGTTTTTGTCTAAAACTCAAGACATTCAAGTATTCTCTCCCTTGATCTTCTTTTACAACATCACCAATATCCGATCATAACAAACCGCCAATATTCAAATATACTCTATCTCAATTTTATTACACTCTGTACGATTGAAATACTCTATCTCGATTTACACTCTATTATTCTCTTATTTAACTTTTCATGTCCCTCGACACCTTCTACTTGGCGTACTTCGTCCTCCACATCCCGATCACCGTCCTCATGGACTCGGCGTTGGTTGTCCCCCCCGAGTACCAGTTTCTGATTGCGAAGCCGTTGTTGGAGTTCCACGTCACCGCCAACAAGGACTTCATGTTGACATCGACGCCCATCTGGCTTAAGGTGTTCGGAGTGTTCGAGCTCATTTTCCAGTTGCCGTTGTTCTTCTACTGCTCGGCGAAGTTGTGGTCGGGCAAGTCGCGCAGCCATTGGGTCTACATGGTGTTGTACGGGTTCAATGCGGCGTTCACCACCTTGGTCTGTTTGGTCTACATTTACGCCGAGGGACCCAACAACGGGTTGTCGGATATGGAGACGTACAAGTTGATGGCCATTTACTTTCCGTACTTGGCCATTCCGGCGTTGATCATGGTCGATTATGGAAAGAGGATAGGCAGGGAGTTGAGTGTGAGGAAGTTGGAGAAGGAAGATTAGAAGTGTATAAGAGAATAAAAATGGCAATGATAGATTGCGACGAATGGGCTCATGATAGATTGGCGACTAATGGTAATCATAGATTGGCGACAATGGGCTCATGATGGATCGGCGAATAATGGTAACGACAAATTGGCCACGACGAATAGCAATTGAGTTCATTGATGTAAGTTGACCCTATGATTGTACGATTTTATCAGGTGAACTTTTGAAACGTTTCGTATACTGACATCGGGTGATCTCTCTCAATGACGTGTACTCAATGCCAACAGGAGGATGACGACAGCTTCCACTTCCTCACAGCGATCGCTATCTTCCTCACAGCTATCACTGTCTTCCTCATTCTATCCTAATTTGTATGCCGCTATTTTCGCGGCTCTATATTTCCCCACCATTAAACTCAATAGTCCCTCAACAGAATACCTCCCAATTCCTCCATTCCAATCACTCGCTCAATCTACACTTTAGCAAATCAGTATTCATCTAGATATCTAGTACTTGGCCAACAACTCGTCAGCCAAGGCAATGTACTGCTTCTCGGCATCCTCCTGTGACGTACCCTCGAGGTCCTTCCAGGATTGCCACTTGTACTTGCCCTTCAAGTCGAAAACACCTGGCTTAGCGGTGGTGTTGTCACCAACGGTGGTTTGCTTGTAGAGC
Source organism: [Candida] loeiensis (assembly GCA_030563775.1). NCBI lineage: Eukaryota > Fungi > Ascomycota > Pichiomycetes > Serinales > Debaryomycetaceae > Kodamaea > [Candida] loeiensis. Next base: position 415,941 of record JAJMKD010000005.1, read on the forward strand.
CCGTACAACTGCAACAACTCGTCGTCAGTTGGTCTCTGGGTCAATGATTGAACGGCAGCAGCCTGGATGTTAGTAGGGATCGAGACACGTCGCCAGTATACTCACCTTGTCGGTAAACTCTTGGGATGGCATGATAGTATTGCTAAATTAAATTTGGGCTCAACAAAAAGTTGTGGAGGTGACATGCCGATTAGGTAAGACTCTGAACAATGTTATGTAATCGAGTATGGGAATCTATTAGGTAACACTAATGGCAATGTTATGTAATCGATCAAGTGTGTTATGTAATAGAAAAGGTATTATGTAAGAAGAATTGTTATGCAATGAACAAGAATGAACGTAGTGTAATAAAATTGGATTTATTAATTAATGTATCGATTACCTAAGCGGTCTCAAACTACGATTACAAATTGTGTAATCAATTACACAATACACTTAAGGTTTAGCATCTACTAAATATATTTTTCATAAGGCTGAGGTATGGAAGTAAGGATGAGTTAGATGAAGTTGTAATATGGAAGTGTGCTGCGAGAGATAGGAAGACCATGAATGTAAATGTAAGCGAAGGAAATAGGATGGTATTGATGACGGTATCCAGCCGTATTCCCATAGCTCAACACGCGCCCTTTCCTATTTGCCTTCGTTTCGTATATTCGCCCTTGCTATACTTTTGGCACCGTTCACAGCCGTCTTTTTTGGCTTGCTTCGCCCCAATACAGCCTTGCCCAGAGAATAAGAAATTACGCGGAGATCAACATTGATGCTGCCAACCACAGGTTCACCTTGACTGTTCAGGAGGCTCACCTAGACTGCTCAGACACCATAGGTATGAGTGAACTAAGCCGCGCTCTAGAAGTGGCTGAAAAATAGAACACGATTACTCAGTTGGTTTGTGTACAACCCCCAGATTCGAGGAAAAAACGGTAGACGCAGGAAAACTGAATGACCTCCCAGTAACCTTATTTGCTCATCCCAACAAACGTCTCCACGATGCGGTTTCACCCCTGGGAGGCTCGTACTCCACAGTCCCTCTTCTAAAAGGGGCAAATCGCATCTCACCCTGTGGAATCGGACCGGAGAGTTCTCGGAACTTGGTGCAATACACCGATCGAAAAAAATCCTTGGAAGTGAAACCCCCTTTAGATGCCGATGCACAAAGCGAGTACCACCGACCCACAGGCCGGCTCGAATAAGCTTATTCAGCGCGTAGGCATTTCCCCATCAAGCAAGAGCGATCGGTCAGCCATCAGGAGGCTGACTAAATAGGGTCCACATGCCAGAATATCTCCGTTTGCGTACCCCATTTGTACAAGGTTTATTTCCGAAATTCCGTTTTTTGTTGACTAAGCGGCTTTGCCTTCAACGCGATGACAAAGCGGAAACAAGCTGCGTCACCATAGCCCTCCACAGCCTTCTTGGAAGTCAGCTCTCGTGCAAACACCCCTCTACATCCTGGCATACTCCTAGCGGTCCCATCTGTCTCCACTGGGAACCGCTGGGGTGGGTGCGGACTTTGCGGGATAGGAATTGAAATTTTTCATTCCGAGCCCGACGGCGTTAATTTCTTTTCTTTTTCGGGTTTCGGTTATTTGTCATGAACCGGGAATTAGTAACTGTGCCGTTTCTGATGGCAAACGCGGGTGTATATATACAAAGGTGTGGATTTGCAACAATTTACAAGCAGTGTAATAAAATCAGATACCACAAATCAGCTACCTTTATTTATTATGTCTACTTCCACAGTTGATAGGTCTACACAGAACAGCTCCGACAGCCTGTGGCTGATAAAATACGACTCAGTGCTCGGACAATACTACTACCTCAACGAGACGGACAACACAGTGCTGTTCGACTTGCCGTGTGAGGTCAAAACACCAGTCGAGGAAGATACAACTATGAAGTCTGGGAAATTCCTTGGACTCATCAGAAGGTCCAGTGGGCTGAAAACTCACAAATGCGGAAGCCAGAAAAAAGGCGCGTTAAGCAGAATAACAACGGCTTTGTCGTTGAAGAGATCGGGCTCGAATGAGTCTTCGCCTATGCTGATAGCAGCACCAAAGGAGGCGCCTGTATCGCTCATAAAGTCGTCTCTTGACGATGACTTCCTCTTGAACAACCCGAACGACTTCAACAACTTCGCGGGTACGTCGCTAGTGGGGCAGTCGTTCGCACCGAGCTTCCACTTTAGCTCCGAGGACTCGTCGCTTCTCGCGGACTCCGAAAGCGAGAGCATCGACTCGTGGGAGGAGGACGAGTCTGAAGAGGAGTCCATCAGATCGTTTTTCGTGGAGGACACCAACTACACAACGAAGTACCCTGCTCCGTACAACTTTAACGACTACCACTATTTCTATGCTGATAACGAGATAAATGAGGTGGATATTGATGTGAATGATCTTGAGACAGAGAGGGCGCAGTTGCGGATGCAGATGTTGGCGGAGTTGGAGTAGGTTTATAGATAATGATTAATGATGGAATACGAGTACGAGTAAATATGAGCGAACCGATAGGAACCACCCAGTAGGATTGAGCGATTGAAGAATAGAGAATTCGAACGAACGAGAATGAATATCTGACCAGTTCTGTGTGAGGAGAGACGCTCGATTGTTGAATAGTACCCAACGTGACACCTGAGAGAAGGATTAGTCTAATGTAAGTTGAATTAGCGTTGTCAAATGGGCTGTAGAGAAACTCTTCACTGATGCGTTTGCACAAGCCTTGAACGTGCGTGAATAGAAAAGTAGGTTCGTGAGAAGGAGTGTTGTGTTGAGATTTTGTTTCCACTTTGGGAAGATCTATGCAACCGGGTTATCGCGGCTCCCCTTGATTAGTAATAATCGGGTCCGTGGTCTAAGGTTCGGGTGCACGTCAATATTTGGTAAGCTCATTTCTGTTCACGTTAATATTTGGTGAGTTCATTTCTGTTCACATATTTGGTGAGTTCATTTCTGTTCACGTTAATATTTGGTGAGTCCATTTCTGTTCAATCGAATCAAATTTGTAGTTAGATGGAATTGAAATCTTTGTGATCCAATCAATTCAGTATATACGTTGACAAATTCAGTTTACTTAATCAATTAGACTCCTAAGTCCTTGATGCTCACTATTTGGTCAATTTCTGAATCATCGGAAGTACTCCTCAACATGACTATCTGAAACCATAACCGTTTAGTTGTGGCTTGGTATTGAGTTTTCACATTTGCTTGTCATCACTTATTGTAACTGGTATTGATGTTCATCGCTGCTCATGTTCCTTTTAATAACGCTATTGAACTCTCCACATCGCACACTTAACACTGCTTCTCCTACATTCACTTATCACTACTTCTCCCAGATTCACTTATCACTACTTCTCCCAGATTCACTTAACACTACTTCTCCCAGATTCACTTAACACTACTTCTCCCACATTCGCTACTCATGTTCGTTATTATAATTGCTATTGACGGTCGCCACATTCCCCATGTTCTGCTATGACTTCTCGCTAGTCGCTTCCATGTTCTCTTGCTATTGGCTTCTCGCTTCGCTCATCACTCAAAGTCCACTGTCACCCCCCCAATCAAAACATCCATCTCCCCCAACACCCTGTACGTGCTCTTTGCCTTGATCTCCTCCTTCTCCACCTTCTCCGTCAACATCTTCTCAAAGTTCTCCTTCGCATCCTGCATCGCCTTCTCGTTCTCCTGGTTCACCAAGTCGTGGTAAAACATCCTCGTGACCGTCTTCAACCTGTTGAACGGATCGCCCCCGTCGGAGGCCCCAGCCTGCCCCAACAACTGCTTCGACTTGATCTCGGCCTTTCTGATGTTGGTGTTGTTCAACTTCCTGTTGCGCTCGTTCACCTTCGACATCGTGTTGAGAGACTCCGAGTTGTTGTGCTGCATCGTCTGCTTCACAAGAAGCAGGTCCAACTCCTTGATCTTGCCCAATAACCGCTCGACTTGCGTGTGGTTGTTCGCCTGCTGCTTGGCCACCTTCAACTCGTCCATCAACTGCGATTTGCGGAACACAGCGTCGTATCCGGCCAACACAGGCTCCTCCCGCTTCAACTTCTGCTTCTTCGCAAGCATCTGGTTCACGTCCTTGTCCGACATCCCCCGCTCCATGAACGACTGCACCTGGCGGAGCTTGTCGTTCACATCGTCCAGCAAGTCAATCGTCTCGTTCGTCTTCTGCAATTCCGCCAAGTACCGCTGGAATTCGTCCTCGCTGATCGGCGAGTCCGAAAAAATCGTAATCGGAAACTCCTTGCTCTGTTTTCTGTTTTGGCTCACCACAAGAAAAAGATCGCACTTCAGACTCCCCAACGAGTAAGCCTTGGACGGATGTGACTGCACGTCCGTTATCTTCACCATCCTGTATATCGGCCGCCTTGTTCTCTTGTCCAATCCGAGGTTGATTCGCGCAAATGTATCCACAATCACATCTGAAAAGTCCAGGTAGAAACAGTACTTGGTCAACATACTTCTTCCCACTCTGATTCTATTCACATCGGAGAGCTGTGCTGGCTCACTGCGTTTGCGCGACACACTGCTCGATGTCCATCCCATATCGTACTCATCTTCATCCTCCTCTTCGTCCTCCTCTTCCTCGTCCTCATCTTCCTCTTCATAGTCGTCGTAGCTTCGTTTGCTCTTCTTTTCTCTCTGCTTCCTCAATTCGCTCAACTTGTCGAGTTTGGACGACCGCACGTTTGATCCTTTCGCTCTGTTGGATGTTCTAACCGGGGCGTCTTGCTCCCGCTGCTTGCTCATTCTGTCCTGCAAGTACTTCTTTTCGTTGTATCTCTCCATCTCCTGGGTTCTGTCGAACAAGATCTGCTCTCTCTGCATCTCGTCCATGCCCTCCAACTGCACGCGGTCCTCGTCGTTCTTGTATTTGCCCTCCAACGGGTACGGGTTGACCAACTCGTCCTCGTCGCGGTGCTTGTTTGAGAGCACTTCCTCGTCGGAGTCGACGGCGGGCTCGGCGGGTTCGTATCCATCGGAGTCGCCGGATTCGTCAGCTCCGCCTGCAAGCGCTAAGAGGTCGTCTTCTAAGTCGGACATGTGTACGGTGTATTTTTTGTTGATAGGAATGTCGGAAATGTCGCGTTTTTGGAGACATACTACAGAACAAGAGACGTGAAGAGATGAACTAGAGAACAGAAGACGAAGAGATGAACTACAGAGATAACAAGAAAAGATGACTAATACTGCAGAGATGGAAGTGACTTGCGTACTAAATGGCTTAAAGGGTTTCAGTCATTGATGATTAGACGGGAAGTTAGTGATTACTAGAGATCTAGGTGATTTCAATGAGTAGAATACGATTCAGTAGAATACGATTTAGTAGAATCGATTTAGTAGAATACGATTCAGGAAGAATACGATCCAGGTAGGATACGATTCAGGTAGAATACAATCCAGGAAAAATACGATTTACTAATGCAATTCAATATGTACTTTGTTCTGTGTTGATGTATGTAGAAAAATAGGCGATAAGAGAATTCTACAGTTAAAGAGACTTCTTGAAAAACACGAATGAGATAACTGAGTCTGCTAAAATGATATGAATGCTGACGGGAAGCAATACGTGTATGTCTAGTATATGTGTCTGGAATAAACTAGTATGAATATGCCTCTGCCTAGGATGCTTTGACTACACCATACTAGAGTCCTAGAATGAAGTCCAATGAAGCCCTACAAGAAATGGCGTGGAGACAACGTGGTCTATACTCCTTTCACATCTCATCGCACTCTATACTTTTCATCCTTCACATCTCATCGCACTCTATGCAATTCACATCTCATCGCTCTAAGCTTTTGCAGCCTTCCCAATCGGGCTAGGGTAGGGCTTCTCACGTGACCGCACGACTGCTTCCGCACCCCACAACCCATCTGCCACACCAGTACTACAAGCTCTCAAATTCTATGTATTAACACATGTGATTAGACGTATAACACTAAACAAGTCAGCAGCAATGCCGTGTACCGTAAACACGCTTTCCATGAGCAACTGAATGTAGGTGAAAACCGCTTAACGCAATCTTCTAGCTTCTCTCTCAGACTCCATCAAGCACAAGATGTCGTTCTCTCTGACTGGACCCTTGACGTTTCTGACAATGGTTCTGGAAGAGTCCTCCAAGAACTCAACTCTGACCTGGGTGACACCACCTCTGGAGCCGGTTCTGCCCAAGACCTTGATAACCTTAGCTAAAGTAACTGGAGTTTTAGTGTCCTAGAGATGTTAGTTTTGTTGGGGTTCACGATGGATGGATGAGGATCTCGCGAATCATGAGGAGTTAAGAATGATCTCATGAGGAGCTCAAGAATCACGATGGAGATGATTGAGCATCTTTATGATGAACATCTATCACGACGAGTATCTTCACAATATCCTGATGTTCATCGCGGTCACACGATCGGTGGCTTCAGCCATGTCGGCACATACCATTTTGTATCTAACTGTTTGATGAAGAAGAAGAAAAAGATTTCAATTGAAAAGTGCAGAAAAAAATTTGCCTGAGCGAACAGAAAAAACAGTCCTGTACAGAAGCGATGAAAAGTCGAAAAATTCTCCGAGCGTAAGCTGTAAGAGAGAAAGTGCAAATTAGAAGACAACATGTAAATTACAACATGCAAACTACATGAATCGACAATGCAGGACAACATGTAAATTTACAATCACCAACATGTAATTCACAACCATCAACATGTAAATTCACAATCACCAACATGTAAACACTTCGATTCCCAACATGTAAATACTTCAATTCCCAACTTGTAAACACTTCGATTCCCAACTGTAAACACTTCATCTCCCAACATGTAAACACATTGCCCAACATGTAAACATATCTCCCAACATGTAAACACATCATCCCATCAACGTATAAACACTTCAACTTATGCGACTGCCTCCCACCAAGAACGTTAAACAGGCACAACAACATTATACAGCTTCTAGACATTACTCAACTTGGAAAATCTCCGTGTACCCAAGTCACTCCCACTCAGCCCGCTTTCAATTTGTTTTCCAAACGCCATCATGTGTACAAAATCCCCATCATATTCACAGTCAATCAATCTCGTTCATTCAATCCCTTTCATTCCCACTCATTCTCATCATTCTCATCATTCACTTCAGGTCATTCGCATCACTCACATTCGCTTCGCTCGTGTTTATTCTCTCATCACCTATTTCGAGCCCCAACCCGCGGACTTAATCTATCCTTGCCACGCGGCGATAACGCCACCAAAATTTAACCTTTATATACCACCCATACCTTTCACCACATTGTTGTCACGGACTCGTATCTCATTGAGGTTTATCGCTCATATCCGCCACTCACACACAATGACAACATCATCGCAGTCATCGCAAAAGGTTAGCGAGCTTGATCTCCCCCCAAAGTTCAAAATGCCTACATACACATGGGGCGACTCTTTCAAAGACTGGTTCCGCCAGGCATGGTTGTCGTCCTACTCGGACGAGCAGGTTGAGAACAAGCTTCTCTCGCTTTTGCCCTTCTACCCCGAAACTGACGGCACCCGCAAGGCCGAGATCATAGACACAGACATCGGCAAAGGCATGAAGATCCACGAGTTCTACATCAACAACACGGACGCAAGCACAGAACCAAAGGATATCGTCTTGGTCCACGGCTATGCGGCATCCCTTGGTTTGTTTATCGAAAACTTCACCGACTTGTCGCTGATCCCCGGCGTGCGCTTGCACGTCATCGACCTCCCCGGATTTGGGTTCTCGTCACGGGTCCCATTTCCAAAGTTCCCAGTCACCTCCAAGGAGGACATCTACAAGATCGAGGACTGGTTCATAGATTCCTTGGAGGAGTGGCGCAAAAAGCGCAATATCGAGCACTTTACTTTGATGGGACACTCGTTCGGTGGGTATTTGAGCTGTGCGTACGCATTGAAGTTCAACAAGGAGATCGGAGGCTCGAACTTGATTGAAAAGATGATCTTGATCAGTCCGGTGGGTTTGGAGCGCAACAGATTCTCCTTGTTGAAGGACAAGACGCTGACCGAGGGCGCGATATCCGATGCTGAGCGTCTGGACCAGAACAAGAGCCCACATAAAATCGAACTCGAGGTGCCTGGTGACGAAAGCATCACTGTTGACCCGGAAGCCGCAGACTATTCCAAGGAAGTCGACGCAAAAGTGGACAAGTACTTGGAAAAGCGCTCGGGGAGGGTTTTCAACTCGTTGTGGCAGAAACACGTGTCGCCATTCAGTCTCATAAGAAACGCCGGGCCTATGAAGTCGAAGTGGATCTCAAACTGGACCTCGTTCCGTTTTTCGTACTTGTATGAACGCGACCCGAAGCACTTCCAAATTCTCCACGACTATATCTACCGTGTGTTCAACGGAAAGGGCTCGGGCGAGTTTGCCATCACCAGAGTGCTAGCGTTTCCAGCTTTGCCCAGACTCCCGTTGTTGGATAGGTGTCCGCAGAAGTTTGCAGCCATGAACCTTCCGACCTTGTGGCTCTATGGCGACAGGGACTGGATGGACGAAAAGGCCGGTTTGCAGATGGTGAAGGAGATCAACAAGGCGTCGGGCAGGGATTTGGCGTCGTATGGCATCGTTCCGGAGGCGGGACACCACTTGTATTTAGACAATCCCAAGTCGTTTTCGAATCAGGTGTTTGACTTTTTGGGATTTTAGATAATGTATAGCTTAAGGGTGGTTGTAGAGACTTTGGGTTTCGAGAGATATGTCTGTTGGTTCCTGACGTTGAGGTTTTGAATGATATTCCATGGGCAATTTGGTTCTGCGAGTTCGATGGTAGTGATTGGTTCTGCTAGTTCCATGGTAATTGGTTCTGCCATTCCATGGTAGTAAATTGGTTCTGCTAATTCTTGGTAGTATTCGGTTCTGCTAATACTCTAGACTGTACCTCTTCGTTTGACTCAGGATGTTTTTGGCCTCTCCATTTCTTTTGCCCTTCCAATCAGCAACCCCAACTCATCCAAAGTGCTCTTCATGTCCATCCCCTGATCCAATGCCAATTTTAGCGTTTTGAGCAATGATTCGTTCTCGTGAGCCAACGTTTGCAACCTTTTTTTTGCAGCCAGGGACCAGTGAGGGTTTTCTGTAACTTTCGATTCAGCCAGATCTGTCTTGGATGGTGGTGGTGAGGACAAGTGCAGTAGTTTCAATAGCCTAGTAACATTATGGCGAATTCTCTCGATAGGAAAAGTGAACTGGAGGCTGGAAATTGAATGGTTGGACCTGTTGACAATCTCTGATTCTGCTGCCTTGTCTAGACCAGGTGTCTCTCTAACTTGAATCTCAGGAAAAGTCTCGTCCATTTCAAGATCATCTGACCATATCTTAATATCCCTCTGGCTGACATACGAACTGAAGATCTCCTCACTTACGGGGTTTTGTCTCCTCCTTTTAATTAGAACCTGACGAACTTCCGCATTTTTCTTGATTAATCCCACATCTTGCTTCTGGTTTCTCTTTACCACTTCTGCCTTGTTTCTCATCTCTTTATAAAACCTCTCAACCTCCTCAATATACCTGCAAAAAGCATCTCCCCTCTTCATTTCCAACTCAATCACCGAGCCATCAACCTTCACCTTAATTGGTGCACTCAGCACGAGCACCGTCTTTTGCAAATCCAAATAGATGGCTTTTGATGAGATCCACAACACAACCACCCACCGGTCCACCAAATGGCAAAAACAGAACTCGGAATTCTCACTCAGAACATCAAATTTCTCGTTGTGAATTCCAAACCTTGCATCTTCAGTCTTCAATTGGCTCACCTGGAACAAATTCCTAAACCTCAAACTTGCAACTCTCCTCAACTGCTTGGCGGATCCCGCGAGAAGCGGAGTTGGAAACTCTTCGGAAAGCACCTTCGAAAACAACTCCAAAATAATACATGCCGTTGTGAAATCTGTCCCCGGTTTCAAAATACTCTCTATTTTCGTGCTATTCGCTCTGATATTTACCGCAATATCGTCCACATCGAACTTTCGGAGAATAACCAGACTGAGCCAACTTGTGGAAGTCTGGCTGAGTGCATCGGCGAGGAGATCCGCAGCTAAATGGGCATCGTAAACGGGTTCAACCCGCACAAAGAAATCCCAGTACCTGAGTATGCAAATACCCGTGGATTTGATCGTGGGGCTGAACATGAAAAAGATCAAGAGGTTGGTTAGATGACCATTTTGAGCAGAAATGTTCCTGATTTCATCCAAGATATACACCACAGAATGGCGCACTTTCATCAATTCGAGGTCACCAACCACTTTTTTTTCAGTAATTGCCTTTTTGAACATTCCATATTTGCATTTCCCGACGGAATACTTCTTGTTGGTAATGTCTTGTGCTAGTTGTTCAAGGATTTCACTCATGATACAAATATTTTGATAGTCTTTTATCAGTAATATCCTCAAACTATTGTATCTATCTTGTTTTATGGCTCAATCTTCACTATCTTCTTTTATGGCTCAATCTTTTCTATCTTCTTTTATGGCTCAATCCTCAACCTTATAGAACTCTTCCATTATCTATCCTATTTTTTGGCAGCCAAAAACTTTTTGTTTTTCTCATCATGACTGACATAGCTGCATTGACGGCGCTCTTCAAAAGCGCCGGATTGGCCGATAAGAAGGCCAGCGAGATCGTTAAGAACAAGAAGGTGGCCGAATCGTTAGCCGCCATCTTGAACGAGGCTCCAACCTCCACTTTTGACGACAAACAGTTGGCGCTCTTGCACAGCTTGGCTACGGAGAAGGGAAACGACACCCCCAACAGAAAGATGGTCACTGAGGCCATAATCGACGGCAGATTGAAGACCAACTTGCAGGTCAGCGAGGCATTAAAGTACGTCAGTTCGACGGAATCGCCAAACACTGCCGATTTCAACACGGCAAGTGGTGTGGGCATGGAGTTGACCCAGGACGACATCAAGAGGGAAATCAGCGCGTACATGGACTCGAACAAGGCGGAGATTGAGGAGAAAAGATACACCATGGTGCCAAAGGTGTTGGGAGAATCGAAGAAGTTGGCCTCGTTGAAGTGGGCGCCGCCTAGTATGTTCAAACCCGTCATCGATGGCTTGTTCTTGGAGGTACTCGGACCCAAGGACGAGAGAGACACTAAGAAGCCAGTAAAGGCGAAGAAGAAGGAGGTCAAGGTGGTTAAGGAGGAAAAACCGGTTGAGAGATCTATGTTCACTGAGGGTTTTCTTGGTGCTCTCCACAAGGCTGGTGAACAGCCACAAAAGTACCCTGAGTTGATCAAGGACCACTTGGCATTCACCAAGGGGAAGGTGTTCACGCGTTTCCCCCCTGAACCTAACGGGTTCCTCCACATTGGGCACTCGAAGGCCATCATGGTCAACTTTGGGTACGCCAAGAGCAACGACGGAGTGTGCTACTTGAGATACGACGACACCAACCCTGAGGCGGAGGAGGAGGTTTACTTCAACTCGATCCGGTCGATGATTGACTGGCTCGGGTTTGAGCCGTGGAAGATCACCTACTCCCTGGACTACTTTGACGAGTTGTACGAGTTGGCCGAGAAGTTGATCGAGGTCAACAAGGCGTACGTGTGCCACTGCACAGCGGAGCAGGTGAAGGCCAACAGAGGTCTCAAGGAGGACGGTACTTTGGGAGGAGAGAGGAAGGGCTGTGTCGAGAGAGAGGCTTCAGTCGAGGAGAACTTGCGCAAGTTCCGTGCGATGAAGGCGGGTGAGTACAAGGTTGGTGAGGCTACGTTGAGAATGAAGCAGGACATGACGTCGAACTCGCCGCAGATGTGGGACTTGGTTGCGTACCGTGTTTTGAACGCGCCGCACCACAGAACGGGCGACAAGTGGAAGATCTACCCCACGTACGACTTCACGCACTGTTTGGTTGATTCGTTTGAGAACATCTCGCACTCTTTGTGTACCACTGAGTTTGTTCTTTCTCGTGAGTCGTACGAGTGGCTCTGTGACGCTTTGCACGTGTATAGACCTGCACAGAGGGAGTATGGTCGTTTGAACATCACGGGGACGATCATGTCTAAGAGGAAGATTGCCAAGCTTGTGACTGAGGGCTACGTGCGTGGCTGGAACGATCCTAGATTGTACACTTTGGAGTCGCTCAAGCGCCGTGGTGTTCCTCCGGGTGCCATTCTCCTGTTCATCAACACGTTGGGTGTGACCACCAACACGACCAACATCCAGGTGGCAAGATTTGAGAGTGCCGTGAGGGCTTATTTGGACCAAACCACGCCGAGGTTGATGATGGTGTTGGACCCTATCGAGGTTGTGGTTGACAACTTGGAAGATGGTTACTTTGAGGACATTGAGATGCCATACAAGCCTGGTGCCGGTGGGGAGAAGTTTGGCAGCAGGAAGATCAAGTTCTCGAACAGGATTTACATTGACAGGAACGACTTCCGTAACGAGACGTCGAAGGACTACTTTAGGTTGGCGCCTGGGCAGCCTGTTGGGTTGATGAAAGTGCCATTCAACATCAGCTTCAAGTCTGTGGAGGAGGTTGATGGGAAGGTGGTGAGAGTCCACGTAAACTACGACAAGGACGAGAAGAAGAAGCCGAAGACGTACATCCAGTGGGTCCCAGTGGGCGATGCGGTGAAGGTGAAAGAGGTGAGAATATACAACCAGTTGTTCAAGAGCGAGAACCCGTCTGCACACCCAGATGGGTACTTGGCGGATATCAATGCGGACTCGGAGGAGATTGTGAAGACCGCAGTGGTGGAGAGGGGGTTCTTTGAGATTGAGGAGAGGTCGCCGATGAACATGGAGATTGAGGGCAGTGAGTTCAACATCAAGGAGAAGAAGGGGGCTGAGACTGTTAGGTTCCAGGGGTTGAGGGAGGGCTATTTCAATGTGGATGCGGATACGACGAAGGATGGTTTGATTTTGAACAGGGTGGTGACGTTGAAGGAGGATGCAAATAAGTAACTCAATCACGAGCGAGTGAGTGAACGCAAGCAGTGAATGATTGATTGAACGTATCACTTGATAGTGAACGCAAACGAAATCGCTTTGGTATGGGAGACAATATAGGAGATAATAGATGATTTGGGGATACTGGGATATGTAGTATTGGAGATGAGATTTGGTGGTAAGCTTGGATTCCAAGGGAGATTACGCAACATCGAACTTCTTATTCGGAAACGGAAAGGAGTATTATTTCGAATTATCGTGGTATACTTTTGCAAGTTGGCACACATTCCCATTCCTTTCCTCTCCATTCCAAATAATAACTACGATTCATGATTAATGCTTTCATCCAAGTTCATGCCCATACATTTCTTGAATTCCAAAAGTTTTGATTCTAGATTCAAGTAAAAACGATCTAGATGCAGATTCTAAATTTAAAAGGAGCCCAAGTTAAGAACATATATGTAGATACAAGAAAAAATGAGGTAGCCAAAAATAGGCTTCCTCTCTTCTACAGGAAATGAAGGGAATGCACAAACAGGCCGAATATGTATCTATGGTAAACGCTCGTTATCATTGTCGTTCATATTAGTAGTTTAAAATAAACTGATAGTTTTGTAGTAAAATAATCAGTTCATCATTAATGTTGATTTCGTGCGAATTTCTGTAATAAAATTCGTTCTCGTGTTCAAATTTATAGGAGCCAAGTAGTGATACGGCAAAAGAGCTTCAAGATGTTCACACCTGTCGTAAGCTACAGAAAAGACCACAGACTTCGATATAGTTTTCAGAAAAAGAAAAAAAAATGCGCAAGCCCGGAATCGAACCGGGGGCCCAACGATGGCAACGTTGGATTTTACCACTAAACCACTTGCGCAAACTCCGCGACGGGGAATTGAACCCCGGTCTACCGCGCGACAAGCGGTAATTCTAGCCACTAAACTATCGCGGACTTTGTTGACAATTAATGAAGGAGATGGACAAACAGAACAGAGGAGAAGAAAGTGTGTCGTCACCAAAAAGTTTTATCCCCGCTACTAGATCTAAATCTATATTTGGAAATTGCACTGATGCACTCACAAAACCTAGAAATTACCTATTTGGGATGCAATTAAGACAACCAGAATCTTTCGACTGTGGGCCAAGGTCAAGGAATCGTGAGATGGGATCATAGTAAAGCCTCTGCATGTTGTTTGTCGTACCTTGTTTTTGCGAAAGACTTTAATCCAGTTTGTATTCCATGTTATAGTCTTCCACCTCCACCCTGTAACCTTCCACGCATTATTTTCCAGTTTTGGCCACATTCTCTCATCCGCAGTGATCTACCTCAGACAAATCGCTGGCTATTAGAGCTGGCTGGTTTCAGAGAGCGCCGATCGACGAACCATTGAACTTCGATCGAACCAGAACTCGCCGATCGACGAACCTTTCGAACTTCGAGAACTCGCAGATCGAAACGAATCAAACGTTCTGTTTATCGACGAATCGATCGCATTCGGCAAGAAAAATTCTTTAAATAGCTTAAAAAAGTATACTACTATTTCACCATGTTGATTCCATTTGTGAGTCTCATAGGAGCGGCTGCTGCGTTGGCCATCCCGATCTCCGAGATCGCCAGCAACGACTTGTCCAAGAGGTCATCTCCACGGGTCGTTGCTGTTGATTTCAACAACCACAGAGATAGTGAAAAATTGGTCAAGAAAGACACAGACTCCGCTTCGTTGACCAACATGGGCAGTGATGGGTTCTTTATAGAGATGCATATCGGCCTGGAAGCCGAGCCTATTAGAATCCAGTTGGATACAGGCAGTTCCGACTTCTGGGTGCCTGCCAAAAACGCATCCTGCATTCTGGGCGCCGACTGTAAAGGGTATGGGGAATTTGACCCATCTGGTTCCGACACATTTGAAAACCTTGGCAGTCCGTTCGTAGTGAACTATGTGGACGAGACCAACGGTACGGGTGTTTTCGGTAAGGACAAGGTATCGTTGCCCCGTGGACCGTCGATAAACTCGTCGCAGTTTGCCGTGGTGTACGAAACATCCTCCAACTCGGGTGTTCTTGGAATCGGCCCAAACAAGTCGGAGATCATGGCTACGAGCGACAAAAGCAAAATATACCCCACGTTTGTCGACAGCTTGAAGCAAAACGGCTACATCAATAAGGTCGCATACTCGATCTACCTCAATTCAACCAGTTCGGAATTCGGCTCGGTTCTTTTCGGCGGAATCGACCACGCCAAGTACCACGGCGAATTGGCTAACTTCTCCTTGGCTGACAAGGGAAGAATCCTGGTTGAGCTCAACAGAAGTTACATTGGTGGTGCAAAGCTCAACGAGGGGAAGTTGATTGATGGTGGGTATGATGTTGTGTTTGACACTGGTTCGACCGTTTCGACACTTCCCCTGGAAATGGTGAATACCATTGTGCAGGCATGGACTGCCACTGGGTTCAAATTCGACAGAACTGCTGGGTTCTACTCCGTTCCGTGTTTGGGCGATGCGCAGCAAATGGTTCTTTTGCAGTTTGGCGATCTCTGGATCCCCGTCCCGATTTACACTTTAGTGCAGAAGTTTTCGAACACCTGCTACTTGATGGTTAACATGTACGATTCGGACGACTCGTCCAGCTTCCCGGTGTTTGGCGATGACATCTTGAGTCATATGTACTTGGTTTATAACATTGAGGACGAGGAGATTTCGTTTGCCCCGGTGAAGCGAACTACTGAGACTGATATCAAGGAAATTTAGGATAATAAAGGAAAGGAAACGTAACAGAGGAACGAGTAACGAAACGAGTAAACGTGAGTGAAGCGAACGTGAACGAGTAGGTAAAGAGAGAGGAAGCGAGTGATGTGAACGAAAAAGATGTAGGACAAGCGAGCTACGTGAACGGACCAAAAGGTACTTGTGAAAGGAGGAACGAATGCCCCAACAAGCCTTGAATATTCGCACCTCCAAAAAAGATGTCTGAAATCAACAAAAAAGGGGCCTGCCGGGAATTGAACCCGGGACCTCTCGCAAATTCGAATACTATTCGAGGGAATATCCCGAAGCAAGAATCATACCACTAGACCACACGCCCACCTGTTGTAATCGCACAACAAATACTCGACATGAATGTATGTTTGAATATGAAATGTCAAGAACAACTAAACCACACATTTTATCTCTTGTACTTCATCAAGGACGCCATTCTTTGTACGCTGATTCCCATCATGTGACCACTCGTTGCCTGTTCCTCATCATTTGACATCATTCTTTATACTTCTCTTGTCCTCATCATGTGACCATTCTTTGTATTCTCTTCTCCTCATCATGTGACCATTCTTTGTATTCTCTTCTCCTCATCATGTGACCATTCTTTGTACTTCTCTTGTCCTTCCCGTGACCAACCACCCGTGCCTTATTTTTTAGCGCGCCTGAATTTCGGATGTAAACTGCTAATACTTCAGTTGCATGCACATGTGCATGCATACATTCATAATACGCACGTCGGCAAAAACCACAAACTGCAATTCCAGAAGGAGGTGTCCAAGGCATCTATTTAAATGACCCATATCTTCCTCGTTCTTCCAAATTACCCATCACTCGAACATGACTGCCTCCGGAGAAATCGACAGAGAAGCCCAAAAGACTGAGGAATACGAGCGCAAGCAAGTTGGTGAATTCACCGCCTCCCCAATGAAGAACCACTTGATTGCCTTCCTCGGTGAGTTCTTTGGTACGTTCATTTTCCTCTGGACTGCCTTCGTCATTGCCCAGATTGCCAACCAGGACCCAACCATCCCAGCCCCTGGCGACGGTTCCAACCCTATGCAGTTGATTATGATCTCCTTCGGTTTCGGTTTCGGTGTCATGGTCCCTGTCTTCTTGTTTTTCCGTGTTTCTGGCGGTAACTTGAACCCAGCCGTCACCTTGACCTTGGTTCTTGCCCAGGCCGTCCCACCGATCAGAGGTGCTATCATGATGCTTGCCCAGATGCTTGCTGGTATGGCTGCTGCCGGTGCTGCTTCTGCCATGACCCCAGGTCCAATTGCCTTTGCCAACGCCTTGGGTGGTGGCTGCTCGATTGCCAGAGGTGTCTTTTTGGAGGCTTTTGGTGTCACTTTGTTGTGTGTCACCGTCCTCTTCATGGCTGTTGAGAAGCACAAGGCCACCTTCATGGCTCCATTCGCCATTGGTATTGCTTTGTTCTTGGGACACTTGATCTGTGTCTACTACACCGGTGCCGGTTTGAACCCTGCCAGATCTTTCGGTCCTGCCGTTGCTTCCAGATCGTTCCCAGGCTACCACTGGATTTACTGGGTTGGTCCATTCTTGGGTTCCGCCATTGCTTTCGGTATCTGGAAGGCATTCAAGATCTTGAACTACGAGACCTGTAACCCAGGTCAGGATGCTGACCACGAGTAAGGTAACCTTTGGTTGCAAAAGCTAGGATTTTTTCTGGCTACACATTGTGCTGGGAGATTTTCTGGCGCTTCCGCTATGTGCTTTTCTAGCTACGTTGGCTTTTCTGGCCACATCGTACGCTAGAGATTTCTGGCTCCACATCGTAACGTTAGTTACAAAAAGTATGAGTTTTAAACTATACAGGATACGAACTCGTACCCATGCATTGCACAAGGGCTATTAATTTGCGTTGGCCCAGTATCAGTAAGTCTGAATGTTAAGCAATATATATTAATGAATCTTGAATAGAAAATTGTAGAGATTATTGTATGCACTGGTGAATGAAGGGATTGGTTGAATTGTGATGATGGTGGTATGCTGGCTTGAAGCCTAGAATTCCTAATTTGGCCCAAATGGTACTGTCAAAGTTGTTGCCTGATATTGGAACGGATTGGCCATACCTGAATGTACATTCTGTCAAGTATCGCATGACCCTACGGAAGCTCCCATACTACTCTCGATCGAGTTTTACAAAATGGATGAGTGAGTGCATTTGTGTTAGGAGTCGGAAATTTAGTGACGCCAAAGATGCACCAGAATTCTCACCTTATGCCCAGCCTGGGCACTGGATGCCAATTGCACTTATGAACGTTGACCCTATACGGTGATTTATACTATGATTTATACATTCTTCATACTACGATTGAAACTTTGATTCTTTATATCCATTATTCTCTGTACCCTTATCGTTCTAGACTAGTTTCCTATTGTTCTATTCGTTCAGTCTACGCACGCAACTGCTGGCTATAAATAGCATCCCTGCGTTACCACAGTGTACGTGCATGGGTTTTCTCTAGGAGGTGGGCCAACCGCCCAGTAGAGCCATCCATCGATGAATAGGGCACGGAAACTGTGTCGATCCGCGACTCATAACCCCTGCTTATGCAGCCAGCTCATAATCCTAACATTGCGAGATATGAGATTCAAGATCCTTTTTTCGTGGGGTGCGGCGGGAAGAATTTCAACACAGAAGAGACACGGGGGTTTTTAGCGATCCGCACGCAACAATGCCGCGGCTCCCGATGGGGCTAAACATCCCCAGCCACCTTGATAGCGCATTCGGACCGAAAGAGAAACTTTACGCCAGTGGAGTACAATTGCCAAGATGTTTCATCGGCGGCAGGGCCAAATTGTAGTAAACATAATGTTACACAAATGCTTGAAACGCATGTCCGATGAAACTGGATTAGGCAACGGAAATGTCCTCAGGCGGATCATTTCCAGTGTCCAGCTTGCATGTAGAGGGTCGCTGGGTGAAGGGTGTGATGGAGCTGTGATGAAGTGTTGGAGTTGTGATGAAGTATTGCCATGATGAAGAAGTGCTGGAGTTCTGAGAGCGAAGATTAGTTAATTAAATGGGGGAAAATTGCACCAGGGTGACAAACAAGTCGGGGTAAAAGTTGATCAAAGAGGATATAAGTGTAGAACGAGGATACTAAATATAGGATAAGCAGGGTAGACATGGCAAAGTGAAGACAGTAAAGTAAACACAGACAAATAGAAAACAACCAGCGTCCACATAAACATAATTGAAGTGACCAAGTTTACTTCTCTCAACATCTCCTAACCATCAAAGCCTCATAAGTGAACATGCATACAATAAGTATGGAAGGCGCTCAATGGCTACCGTTATATCCGCGAGTTTCATGTAGAAATGATTCTGGAGATGAGATGAAAAAGCTCGGTTTTAAGGGGTCATGAACTAATTTCATTGGGGGGGATGAGAAACTGTAAAATAAAGAAGGGATGGAATCTGAAATCCTTAATGAAGGTAGACTAGAGACGAAAGAGAGCTGTAGTGAAGATTTCACAGGATTCATTAAGAGAAGAAATAAGCCAGTCAGCAGATGCCAGCAGAGAAGCACTCGGCATAGCCAGCAAGTGAAATACGTAAAAGAAGCTGGGCTGAGAAGTGGCTGAAGTGAGGTGCCGTACGAGAGAATATAAACTTCGCAAAAGCGTCAAGCAGCATTTGTGCAACAATTTTACGAAAAAGGTAATTACTAAAATGCAGATCAAAGAAGAATTTTTCGTTCATTGTCATTGAGGCTGTTGAGCGCATTCACAACGGCATTCAAGAGGGTTTCATGTGAATGATGAACAAGCCAACATTACCAGACACACATATGAAACATTTATCATCACTTAGCTACGAAATTAAAAATCGTTTCATCACCTCAAATCCTCGGACCTTAATTCGCCTCATCTTTAGCGCTCTAGTGTCAACGTCCTTGTTTCGCATATATTTTTCACACAATTTTAGCTTCTTTGCACTTGAAATTTAAATAATAGTACACGTCCTGGTAACTCCGCCGAGAGATGAAGAAGGTCTTTCGGATTCTTATGTTCCATATGTGAGTATACAAGGTGCTATGTTGCGTAAAAAATACACCAACGGTTTGATCGGGGACAAAACAAACATCCAGAAGGCTGCAGAGATGGTGACATAATATAACGAGACCTCTTAGCATGCGAGGAGATGAGCTGCCACAGTGAGGAAATTGTCCAAGGAAGAAGTGACTAACACTGTCAGATATTGTTTGAACTGGAAGTGATTAGCGATTGTTTCAGGAAGTGGAAACAGTTTGTGTTACTCACTGTTTCCACTTGATATGTACCAGTGTTGAAATACGAGATGCCACGGAATTTTGTAATCCAACGGCTGGTAGCGATTTTGAGCAAGTAGCTAAAACGATTTCAGAACAGCCTCAGTCTCAGGATCGTCAGTCCGGAACGAATTTAGTGGCTTCTTTCAACACTCACTCACAAACACCTTCTACATTTTAACTACTCCGCTTCAAGTACCCTACCTACTCCGTCCAAATCAACCATAGCCCATTCTCAAAATATGTCAAATTTCGTGGCTGCAAAAAAGTCACACGAGAACTTAAAATACAGCCTCCACAACACTACAACCTCATACTCTTAGTTATTATTCCTTATCCATAACTCTATTTATTCCCCTGATCAAATGACCTCTTGTTTCGATACCCGAATTATTCCGTACAGTGGCTTTCGCTTCGCTATCAGTCACGATAACAATAGCTCCGTTCATAATCGCTCCGCTCTTATCACCGTTCGCTACTTCGTCAAATTCATATCACTCATCGTAAACAACAAATCATCATCATCATCCCTATACCCCTCACCCTCCTCCTCATCATCAAATACATCCGCATAGTGTATCTTCTTCTTTCTCGCCGGCTTGACCTGGTTCACCACAGTCGCCACAACCTTGTTCGTCGGATGCAGCTTCAAAAACGACGCATTTTGACTCGCAAAACTCTTGCGGTCCTCCACCTCCGCCAGACTGCGCGATTCGTGCGTCTCTGGCGACAGGTCCTTCAACCGCGAAGTGATGCTAGGCATGTCGTACGAACCAACCGGTGGCAGGTACCGCGAATGCGACGACTTTCTCGATGAAGTCCGTGTCATTCCACTGTGCAACACCAACGACGCACTCACACTCTCGCCCAAATGCTCGTGCTGGCTCCGGAGCATCTGGAACCGCGAGAGATCCACTCCCCGTGATTCAGGCTCTCTTTCGCCCATCTTCAAGTCGCTCTTGCTGTCTATCATCCGCACAAAGTCGCTGATGTCGTCGTCCACATACAACCCCAGGAACGGCGTGCCCAGCAGTGGCAGCAGCCCCAAACTGGTGCCCATATCCGGCCCAGCAATCAGCGAAGGACGTGCGCTTGCGTTTGAGAACCGTCTGCTTGCACGCAGCCCGAAACTGCTCAGGAACCGCGGGTTGTCAAACTCCTCGAAATTCGACCCGTGCAGCAGACTAACCAGCCGTGGAAACGACGACTGGAACTGCACCGGTTGTTGGATCGGAATGGTCGGCGTGTTTGTAGATGAAACCGACCCCCGGGGGTTGCGAAGAAGTGCAGCAAGCGACGCATTTGACGTGGACTTGGTTGAGGTAAGTGAAATCCGACGGTCCATTTCCGGTGCTGGTCCTGGCGAGTGCTGTGTACCCAGAGTCGTACTCACTGGTGTGTGGCTGAGAAGACTGCTTCGTCCTGGTGATGCGCCCAACAGTCCCACTTTGAATGGCTGGATTCGCGGTTTGCTACCGGGAGAAACAGACATAGACGGACTACCAGCCATGCTCAAGCGTTTCACTTCGTTAGGGATGATTCGGTCGATGGATGCGGGCTTGAGGGAGTCGGTATCGTATGATTCGGTGTGGAAAAGCGAAACCTTCTCGACGCTTTCGGGAATGCTGTTTCTATCGGACATACTATACCGGTCAGAACTGATTCTTCTCTCAATGCTGTGTCTTCCAGAGCTGCTTCTCCGAATACCGTCGGACGAAATTCTCCGATCTTCAATGGAAGTTCGTCTGTCATCTTTCTTATCATCCTCGCTACTTCTTCTGTCAATTCTCCTATCATCCTCACTGCTTCTTCTGTCATCCCTAAGTCTGTCAAACCTTCTTTCATCACTGCTTCTTCTTTCGTCTCTGATGTCTTCTCTCCTATCACTATCTCTCATATCTCTCCTATCATCACTGTCCCTCCTGTAACTATCTCCCATATCCCTCCTATCGCCCTCGCTATCTCTTATATCCCTCTCACTATCCCTCCTATCGCCCTCACTCCTATCTATGTCTTCCTCCCTAACTCCAAAAACACACTGGTTCCTGTACGCTATCGACACTTTCAACACGCCCTGCCCCGTGCTTATCGGCTGAAAGTGCTTGTGCGACACATGCGGCTCGTTCAGCGGCACAATCGGCCGCGAGAGCCCGATTCTGCCTTTCGAACTGATCGGCTGCTTGCCGTCTAGCACCTTGTTGGCTATCACCAACAGACCACCTTCCAAACGCCGTCTCAACGTGTAGCACGGCATCAAACGTGCAAATGCGTACATCGTGCGGAAGAGAATTATCGCCTGTTTGTAAATTAGCGGGAGTTCATCTGCTCCCTCGGTTTCTGAAGGCTCGAACTCCACCAACCACCGCTCAAGCACAATTTCCTGCTTCTTTCCCCCCGTTTTCGTCACAGTCCACTCGCTGCCGCCGTCATCTGTGAGCGTGACCACTTGGCCAGGTCCCAACGGGCGGAGATCGAGATATGTTTCGATAATCATGGGGCGGTCGGCGCCTTTCCAGCCTTTGAGCATGGGCGCCTCATCGTTGCGCATGTGGAGATTGAACCATTTGTTGAGCTTTTCCACAGGGTCTTGTGGCTCGTCATCGTTGTGGGTGTGGATCTGGAGCTCGGGTTTGCGTGAGTCGAGGATTACTTGCGCGGATTTGGTGAAGAAGTTTTGGACCACCAGTGCCAATTTGGCTTGTTTTCTGTCTTTCATGTTTCCTGGCGAGCTTGCGAGCTGGGCAACAATTTTTAAAGTATGGTAGTTCCTTCAAATACGGTACTTTCTAGTTTTCTGGGATTGTGAACCAGGAAACAAATCGTGCTCTTCAAATATGGTAGTTATCTGGAGTTGTGAGCCAGGAAATATCCTCAATTGTGGAAGTTTGGTTTAGCTTCAGAAAATGAGTATCTTTTGAATATGGTAGATATGTCCGTGTTGCGAACAGCAATATTCTCCAACTGTGGTAATTTCTAGCACTTAAGAAACAATTCAATTATGGTAGTTCGAATTCAAGAATTCTTCTTGTGGGGCAAACAAATTTCCCTATCGTTTTGGTACTCAAAAAACACGGTCTCGGGTGTCTGCCAAAATTCGTAACACTTTTTTTTTATATTAAGTTTTTGGTTTTCGGTATTCTGTGAACACAGTATCTGGAACTCTCGTTTTATAGTTGGAATCCCTCAATTAGCCTTGATTGGGTCTGTTATGGTAAATGCAATAGTGTGTAGATTGGAAGTGGTGAAATGTGTCGATTGTATGTGGCTGTGACTTGTGAAGATTGATGGTAGTGGTACGTGGATTGTGTGTGGTTGTGATTTGTGGTGATGGTAGGTATGTGTAGATTGATTGTAGTGTGACCGAATATGTGATTATGACTAATGAGGTATTTGCTTACAAAAAGCAGTAAAGTGACGTTGGCGCTAACAGGAAGTAAGACGCTGGCGAAGTATCAGTCAATAGTGGCACCGTAATAGTAGCAACAGTACAGTGGCGCACACTGTCAACACTTATAACAATGACTAACTGTGGAGTTGAGCCGCTGTTGCTGGGTCTGTACCAAAACTTCGATTGGTATCTGATATGATACCCGTGTCAGGTATCTGTGATGTCTCTGCGTGTCAGGTATCTGTCTGATATCCGTGTCAGGTATCTGTGTGATCTGCCTGAGTCACCTCTCTATCTGGGTAGGTCTGATACGCGATATCTCGTGATCTGATCCTTTGCTATATGTCTTGTTACTTCGAACGAGACGCTGTATCTGTGTGGTAGATTACTCCCTTGAAAGAAGGGATATATGTAAACAATTCACTAGGGGTACGACTCAGTTACACTCTATCGGGCGGCTTATGTAATCAGGCAGTAACTAAGTGCGGATAGGTAACAAAGACAATAGGTTGGTGAATGTAAGGCGCAGATGATCTAGAGAGCTGAATGTGAATGTGAATATGAACGTGGATGATGTAGAGCGTTACTTAAGAGGGGATGATGAGAGATTTGAATCCGTGGTGAATAACGAGTGACGATGATTGGCGACTTTTGAGTGACGGATGACCGGCAGATTGCCACAGCAGGATAAGAGTCACAAAGAAAAGGAGGGGTACAAGAAGGGTGGAGGGAAGGAAAGAATGGATAAGAGGAAAGAGGAATAGATGTGGGAATTAATAGGGGATATTAAGGGGAAATAATAGGGGAGGGGGGAGGAATGATGGGAATGATGGGAATGATAATAGGGGAGGGATGGAAGGATGGGAATGATAATAGGGGAGAAATGACAATGAGGAGGAGGGAGGGGGAGATTAGTGGTGAATTAGGAGAGTGTGGTGAACAGATGCACAAGAGATGGAGGACATATATGATTAAGGTGATACTATGAGAACATTCGGATAGACATTATCCTTATCGGACCCTGCCCCACTTTATTTTTCTTATCTGATCCGGCGGATATTGGCGATCTAGCGAACATTCAGAATCGACTATCCCAATTCAAAACCGGGTTCGTAATTGTTGGGACGAGCGAATGGAAAGTGATAAGAGAGTGAGAAGAGTAACAAGGGAAAAGCTAAGTGTGAACGGAAGAGTAAGTGACAAGTCAAGGGAACATGTTGATGATTACAAGAAAGTGATAGTGGTTTTTGATTACTTGGAAGAAAGTAATAGTAAACTAATGATGATTGTTGATTAATTGGAAGAAGTAGTGGTTTTGCTTAGTTAAAAGATTGCAATAGTGGATTTTGATTACTTAGGTTGTAATAATGGTTTTCGATTACTAAGTAGGTAAAAGTGTTCAGAAAAGTTGACATGTAGTCCGAAGGAGAAGCAAGAACAAGCAAACTTCTAAAGAACAATAAAGATGATCAGCGAACAGTTCGCAGCTACGGGATCGAGTTGTCAATTGCGAGGCTGCCAAATATCTTTAATAAATGGTTGAGTTGGTTACCATCTTTTTCGAAATGGGTGTCAGGTTTCACTCACCCTTTGTGTGTTAAAAAATACTCTCTTCAGTTTCACATCTTCAGTTTCACTTTTACGCCAGCTCAGTTGAATGCATAATGCATCGGCTCACACTCTACTTTAGCTTGCTGTAAGTCTATAATGACATCCATCCTGTTAACGTTTTAGTTTCTGGCACCATACTCCCATTGAACTACACAATACGTCCCTGTTCTACGAGTAATTGTGCTCTGTTCTACGATTAATTGTGCTCTGTTCTACGAGTAATTGTGCTCTGTTCTACGATTAATTGTGCTCTGTTCTACGATTAATTGTGCTCTGTTCTACGATTAATTGTGCTCAATAAACCTCCACTTGACCAAACACTTCTCATTGTGCATTTCATATTGACTGCTCTTTGAAAAATACTCTCCAAGCATTTAAATTTTTTTGTCCATTTACTGCTCCTTGAAATTATCATAAAAAACCACCATACACATCACGTTTATCAATATCTAAAATACAATCATTTACTTCTATTTTATTATATGAGACTATCTCACACACCAAAGCTATACCTTCTATATTTTACTTCCCGCCTTCTATCTTTTACTTCTGAATCTGCTTCCAGAAATTGTCCTCCCTTATCTTCCGACTCGCAAGCATCAGCAGCTCAGAAGCATTTCGTCGGGTCTAATATGTACGCCCTCCTTTCCTCCCTCACATCTCCCCCAACTAGCCCCCTCGCCATCTCCCCCGCTGGGACCTTCCTATCACGCAACCCCCCCACCGTCACAGCCATCTCCCTGCTCAACTCCATCCAAACCCCAAAGTCCAGCGGAAACATCATCGCATTGCGCTCCCACAACTTGCTCTCCGTGCCCAACTTCGCGTTGATCCGCTCAAGCAACTGTGGCACAGTGCGGAACCTATCGGCAACCAACTCCCCCAACGCCAACCCCTCCAACTCCTCCTTCACTGCCCCAAGATACTCCTCCAAGTTGTCCACGACCAGAATCGCTCCCAACGTCAACACAACCACCAACGACGACCCGTGAGCCTCAATGTGCTCAAACAATTGGTCCAATGCAGCCTGCCGACACTCAGCACTACCCTCGGCATGGAGCATCTGTGCAGTGAGCGCTACCAACCGCCTCAGGTCCCCGTGCGTAGCAAGAATCCTCTGCAACTGTTCCAATGCAAGATCAAAGTTCCCATCAAAGAACCGGCCAAGGCCAATAACAATGCGGGCCGAGAGGGAAGATGCTTCAAAGGAGCCCTCTCCCTCTAAATCCAACACAACCTCCGCACTCTCAATCGCAGCTTTATAATCACCCCTACCCAAATAAACCCGCGCCAACTGCGCCCTCGCAGCCGCAAACTGTCCCAAAGCCGCCTCGTTCCCCCTCTCGTACTCCCCCTCCAACAACCCGCTCAACACCCCCCCTACCTCAATCGCTCGCTCCCAGTCCTTGCACCGCTCGCTCACCGTAAGCGCAACCTGGAGCCCCAACACATCGTCAGGCGCATACTTGAGATACTGCGCCATCGCAAAATTGGCAACTCCATACTCCTGTGCTGTATCAACATCACGTGGCGAGGATCCCACGTGACTCTCCACCACCAGGAGGCCATACAAGAGCTGCGCAAGCGGCAGGCGCCCGTTTGCCAACACGAACGCGTGCGTAAAAAGCCTGCGTGCCGTCTCCTCATCGCCAATGGCCTGTGCAGCCATTGCGTGCCCCAACCACGACTGCGCATTCAGCGGGGCCACCAGCTGTGCACGCAAAAACGCCTGCTGCGCAAGTTCAACGTCTCCATACCGCAAGAACAAGCACGCGAGGTTCGTCCACACGCTCAGGTCACGCAGGTCTATCGACAGTGCACGAATAAAGCAGTGCTGGGATATTTGCGGCTGTGTGGGGGCATAAGCACATCCAAGTGCGGCCCAAAAGGCAGCGTTGTTATCCTCAATCGAAATGGCGGTCTTGAAGGAAGAAATAGCAGACACATATCCAGAGCTTTCCTTAACGGTCTCGCTATTCTTCAACAACGCCAACCCAATATTGTAATGCGCTGCACTCACCAAGTACTTATGTGCCTTCTTTGGGAGATTCTTGTACCCAGCAACAGCAGCAATCACAACAGCATTCGCTATAGCCTGGGCGGGTCCTTCTTCAAATGCCTCCCTCGTAAACGGATCGTTCAAAAACTCCTCATACTCATCTCTCAACAACCCCTCGTTCTTCCCACCCTCGTTCAACAACTTCTCCACAGTCTCAACCGGAAACCCCCCAATCTTCTCCCGCACAACCAAAAACACCCGCATCGCCTCCCCCAAACACTTCCACATACTCGGCGACACAGGGTTGATCGCTGCCGCACGCGATACATACTCAATCGCTCCCCGCGCATACTCAGCAGCACGTCCAAAGAAACCCCCAGCAACCAACTTGTACAGGTACTCCGTGTGTGTCTCGTACAACGCAGAGAGAATACAAAGCTCGTCTGGCCGCATTTTGAGCGCACCATACAAATGCTCGAATCCAAGCTCAAACTCCGTCGTCTGGCAGATCGCAAGCCCAAGCATGTATTCCACCACCCACGCATCCGTCGCAGAGAGCTCCGCAGAACGCACGTGCGTGAATACCTTCACAGCCGCATCCAAACGTCCCACATTGAGATACGCCTCTCCGAGCCCAATCCAGCACGCCCGGTCACCAGAATCAATACGTAGCGCCGTCTGGAACCACTCAACGGCCTTTGCGTCATCCTGACGGTTCAACGCACTGCATCCCATCGCTCTGTACGGCCACGAACTGCGTGTTTGGTGGAGTTCTCGCCGTGCGGGCTCCAGTGCCACCACACGTGCACAGAGAATGTCAGAGATTTCCCACTCGTTTTTCGCAGTGAGGTCGCTCACAAGGTACTTGGCGGCTTCGGTCTGCAGTGCATCCAACTCAAACGCACGCGAGAAGCACTTGTGTGCTTTGCTTGTGTCGTTGTAGTGTTCGGCAAGGATGGTACCGAGAAGGGAGTAAGAGGGGGCATAGTTCGGTGCTTCCTCTAGAGAAAGAAGGAGCGATTGGAAGGCGATGTCGTAGAGGGAGGAAACGTTATCATCTTTAGCTTTTTCGGAAACGTTATCTCTAGCTTTTTCGGGAACATCATCTTTAGCTTTTTCGGAAACATCATCTTTAGCTTTTTCGGAAACATCATCTTTAGCTTTTTCGGAAACGTTATCTTTAGCGTTTTCGGCATGTGCCTCTTTATCCTCATCATTCACTCGTTCGCTTTCGCTTGCTAGTGCGCTCTCACTCCCTCGTTCGCTTGCTAGTTCGCTCATATAACTTCTTGCTATCCGGTAGCGTATCCCCCCCCTTCTCTCCCTCGTGTACACATCCCTCCCCACGTACCCCACCAACGCACCCTCCATAGCCTCTCTTCCGCGTTGAAACTGCCCCAATCTCACCAAACACCACCCGTACTCCGTCATCGCCTCTCTGTCAACCCCCTTCACACGCTCAAACACTCCACACGCCCTCTCGAGCTCGCCCTTCTCCATGTATATGAGCCCACTGCCCACCTGTGCGCGCGTATTGTTCGGATTGCCAGCAAGAATGCGCTCGTAGAGCTGCATTGCAGGCCCAAAGTTCTTTGGCGCCTCGTGGTACGTGTATACCGTGGCCAACGAGCAAAGAAAGCTCTCTTGGGAATGCGGAAGTGTGATGTTAAGACCCCTCTGCATGTCTGCAAGTAGCTTGACTGCCTGTTTGCACACTCCCGACGCCTGTTCGTACTCCCGGAGGTGGATGCAGTACTCACACACAATTCTGTTGAGGAGTACGGTGTCGTTTTTCTTGCGGTATCCGTCAATCATCAGCGTGAGGATTTGCGCAGTGGTGGTGTCTGGCTCGTCGTCTATGATCCCAGAAAGGGACGTCGAGGCGTTTGAGTCGTTTGAGTCCAATGAGGTGGTTGAGTCTTTTCTGTCAAATCGTCCAGAGAGTTCAGCAACGGGGTCGTTTTCAAAGGGAGGGTTATGGTCGAGCTTCTGCAGTTCACGGTCGTTCCCTTCATTCGGGTCCTTCAGGTCCTTCAAATCTTTCAGTTCCTTCAGTTCCAGATCCTTCAGATCCTTCAGATCCAGATCCTTCAGTTCCTTCACATCCTTCACAACCTTTTGATCCTTCTGATCTTTCAGGCTGTTCAGGTTGTTCAGGTTCAGGTTTCTCTTTGATTTCCTGTTTCTTTTCCTCTTCTCCTTCTTTATCTCCAACCTCTTGTCAAACGGCGACATCTCGCTCATCACATATCCATGCAACACCATCGCCAACGGCTCCCGCGGAAACGTCCTCACGTAAAACTCAATCTCGTCAAAGTCCAACGCTCCCAACGCCCTCGGGTCCATCCAGTCGAAATGAAGACTCCACCCCAACACTGACGGGGCACGTACCATCACCGCCGTGTCCACCATCGCCCTCACACGCACCTGGAGCGCACCCTTCTCCTCCGTGGGCGCACAGCAGAGCAAGGTGTACGTGTGTGAGAGCTGTTTGTCCTGGTACTGCGGACGCAACACACTGTCATCGCACACATTGAGGTACTCGGTATAGAGACCATCCACATCGGCAAACTCCTTGTAGCATCCCCATGTGAACTCGTCCATCTTGGCCTGTGAGGCGCTTCCAAGCACCTTTCCGTACTTGATGCGTTCGCGGCTCGTTTGTTTCGCGACTGCAGAGACCATAACATCGACTCTCGTATCAAGAAGCACCTTCAAGTTTTCCATTGGCGAACCAAACGCGCTGGCATCCCCCACGATCGCGATGAGCGGCGATCCTGGCGATGTCCACCTCAAATACGACGTGTACAACTTTTCGTTGCTGCGGTATTTCGACTTGTCCAACCAGTTCTTGAAGTCGCGCACCGACGGCGCCAGACTCTCTTCTGCGTGAGCTAGCACGGTGAGGAGGCGTGTGAGGGCATTGAAGGCGAGGTCGATGTCCTGGGCGGCTTTTGCTGCCTGGAGATACGCTTTCCAGCCGAGAATGTTGTCTGGTTCCAAGTCGGTGGCGGTTTTGAAGGCGACTAGCGCCGCGGGGAGGTTTTGGAGGAGGAGGTGGGCTTTTCCGGCGAAGATGTGCGCGTAGTAGGCGTTGGGGTCGATGGCGAGGGCCTCGGAGGTGTATTCGAGGACGGATTCGGGGTCATTGTCGGCCACAGCCTGTTTTGCTGCTTTGAGTGTTGATTTGAGGGACATGATGAAAAAGAATAATAGAGAGAACAAGTGGAAATGTAAGGGAACAAGAGGAAATGTAAGGAATAAGAGGAAATGTAAGGAATAAGAGGAAATGTAAGGAATAAGAGGAAATGTAAGGGAATAAGAGGAAATGCAAGGGGACGACAACAAGAGGAAATGTAAGGGGATGACAAGAAGAGGAAATGTAACGGCATCGGTAGTAAAAGAAGAGATAATGAACAACAAGAGGAAATGTAATGTACTACCATCAGTGTGTGTTAGAATAACGAACAACACGCGGAAATGCAACGGCATCACTTAAGGAGATAACCAGAAAGAGGAAATATACTATCATCAGTAGCTAGGTGTGTTAGAATAACGAAGCGGAAATGTAACGGCATCGTGTGTTTGAACATGATTCCTCCTGTCAAGAACCAGGTTCTTCGGTCTTGCGATTCGCAGCAATTCAACCCGTTACCATATATGAAATGAAATCTCTTGGATTGTCTTCCAAGGTATCTCTAAAACCACCTCATTTATCTCATCGCGATCACGGACACTCATTGATCAGATAAATCAGGAATACTCATCGATCAGATAAATCACGAATACTCATCGATCAGATAAATCACGATACCATCTACCAAATTCCAATACTTATATCTACCATACTAATACTTATATCTACCGTAATACTTATATCTACCATATTAATCATACATCTACCATTTATACTACATACCATTGTAAATACTACATCTACCATATTAATATTTATTCCATTTATACTACTCTACCATTTATACCCTACCATTTATACTACTCTACCATTTATACTACCATTAATACTCACCATTCATACTACCACAATTCTTAGTACTCAGATCTCTTTTTTAAATCATGTTTTCAGTACCATCCATCATTTCCTCTCTCACTCTCTTCACACCTCTCTCTTGCCCTCCATTCCGATTTCTTTCTTCCTCCTTCTCTCCATTTTTCGTTCTATTTCTTTTCTCTTCTCTATGGACCCATCGAAAACCCAGTCGCCCGCGTCCTACCTCCTCACGCTGGTGGCCAAAAACCACCTCGGGGAGGTCGCAGCCGCCGTCACGTCCCAGTTGATCTCCCACGGACGCCTTTCTGCCGCCGAGCTCGCCACACACACCGGCCTCCCCCCCAAGGCCGTCCGCCAGGCGCTCGTCTCGCTCGTGCAGCTCAACTGCGTGTCCTACTGGAAGGACCGCGTGTTCCTCTACTCGCACAACGAAACAGGCCTCACCACACTCCTCCACGCAGGCGAAATCATCGCACACATCAAGGCGCACTACGGGGCGGCTGCCGCCGAAATCATCCAAAATGTGCTACTCCACGGTCACGTGCAGCTCGAACAATACATGGGCCCGTGCGATGCGCACGAGCGACTCGAGCAGGAAACGCTATTTTTCCGCCTTTTCCAGGACCGCTGGCTCACGCGGCTCCAGCCGTTTGACTACCATCCGCGGGACGACTTGTGGGAGCATCTTTTCGCGGAGGTAGCGAAGCAAACGCCGCGTTCGCTGACGACCTCGGAGGTGAAGCGCTTGGCAGACGTAAAAGAGCGTACGAAGGTGAAGTACGCGGAGAAGATGGCCAGTGGGACGACCTTCGAGGACTTGTACCACACGGAAGGGGGGATCAAGAAGTTGCAGTCGAATTTGGTGGTTCGGTTCAATCTTGCGCGGTTTCGTGCGGCTGTGTACACCAACGCGCTTGTTTCGTTGGTGCTGGTGCGGTTGGGTGTTCTTTCCGCCGCGGTCTACGAGACTGCGTTGCGCCTGCTTGAAAAGAACGCGCCTGTGGAGCACGACTTTGTGAAGATCAGCGGGTTGATCAACGACCCGGACGAGGAGAGGCAGTTCTTGAATGCGAACGAGAACAGGTTGGTGGAGGAGAAGAAGACGGTGTTCAACGTGCGAGAGTTGATGAAGTTGTTGCCCGCGGACGTGGACTTGCGCAATCTGATCGTTACAAGGAAGAGGCAGGGGGAGGAGGAGGGAAGCAGGAAGAGGATCAAGTTGGAGAATGGAGACAAGGTTGAGAACGAGCATGACTTCGACTTTATGATCCAGGAAACCGACTTTCACGCCCAGCCACTCGTGGAACACCACCTCAAACTCCTCGCGCAGGGCACTGGCACCCAGTTTCTTGTGGAAATGACCCCGGGCACGTACACCGTGCCCTACACTGCGCTCTCCAAGCAGCTCAGACAGCACGGGTTTGAGATGTTGGTCAAGACGACGCTCGGGCTGAATGCGTTCCGTGTGTTGCGGTGTCTCAAGCAGCTCCGTCTTGGGGACGAGAAGTCGATTGCCAATGCGGTGCTCCTCAAGGAGAAGACGGTGAGAAACGAGTTGTACAAGTTGGTGCGGTTGAACTGCGTGGAGATCCAGGAGGTGCCGCGTTCCGCGGACCGTGCGGCGTCGAAAACGTTCTTCTTGTTCCGCCACAGGGAGTGGACGTCGTACGCGCACTTTTCCAAGTCGATGACGTACAGCATGGGGAACATTTTGGAGAACATGGAGGGGTTCAAGGAGGAGCACCGGATCTTGTTGGACAAGTGCGAGCGTGAGGATGTGAAGGGGAACGAGGAGGAGTTGTTGTTGGACTCGGAGTTGAAGACGTTGAAGGCGTTGCAGACGAGGGAGGTGAATAATATCGGGATGTTCCAGAGGTTGAAGAGTTTGTGTGATGTGTTTATATAGAAGTTTCGGGCGAGCTTGCGAGGCCGGAACGAAAATATGTTCATAGTAAGTTTGGTGGCTGAAATGAAAAGATCAACATAGTTGAAACGAAACGATGAACATAGTAAGTTGGTGGCTGCGAAAAATACCAAGAACAGTAACAGAGAAAATTTGGTGGCTGAAACGAAAAGATGTAACATAGTTGGGTGTCTGTGAACCAGAAACGAACAGTTATGATAAAGTATGTTTGGTGGCTGAAACGAAAAGATCAACAGAATAGTTGGGTGGCTGCGAACCAGAAACGAACAGTTATGATAAAGTATGTTTGGTGGCTGAAACGAAATATTTCCATGTAACGACCACTAATTGATAATAGTCTTCAATCATAAATGTCTAGAATCATCTGAATCTTAGCATGTCCTAATCGTATAATCGTCTATTCAATCTTCTCTCATCCAACATGTCGAAAATTTCTTAGACCATTCTCGCTCAGCCATCAGACCATGATGTCTTTAATTCATGTCTTGAATCACATCGTCCATGTTTCACCTTAACAATATAAACGCACAAACGTATCAAACGTATCAAACGTATTAAACGTATTAAACGTATCAACACATCAACATCACCTTCTCATTTACGCGTTCATGTTCGCTTCGCTCATTAGTAAGTCTTTCTCTCTCGCTCACTCATTATTAAGTCTGCCTGTCTTTTGCTCACTCATTATTAAGTCTGTCTATCTCTTGCTCACTCATTATCAATCTGTCTGCCTTTGAGTGTACTTCGCACCTGCATATGATAATTTGCAGCCATAGAAGAATGCAATTCTTGCAAGCGAGACCGAAACATTCATAGGTGTTTGGGAGCTCGCAAAGGAAGAAAAGTGGAAGAGGTGGACGAGCCGTTAGTGACTGTGTTTAGTTTGTAGATAATCTGTTTTATTGTAGTTCTTACTCATTTAGTTTCGGGGCCGGGAACGAAACATACTTCAGTAGCGAGCATGCGAACAGAATAGAATATTTCGTATAGTAGCATGCGAACAGAAAAAAATAGATATACACAATAAGTTTCCGGTGCATAAAACCACATGCATAGGTTCAATATATTATGAGGGAGTTTTTCGTTGAGTTTTTGATGATTGGAAGTACATTTATTGTAATTGAAATTCGAGCATGATTGAAACGGAAGCCTTGAATATTGCTAATTGTGAGTATTTGGTCATACGAGTACGGTAGTTCCATCATAGATGTAAGCTTTAACCTTGATCGGATTGGCATTCGTCCCTATTCGAGCCTTTAGCTTAACCGAAAGAAATACCCTTCGAGTTAGGTACTTTATCGTCCCTATTCGAGCCTTTACCTTAGGTTCAGTAAACCGAAAGACTCTTTGATCTGTCATGTCATTTTTGCAGATATTTTCGAGTGGGGGAAGTATATACAGGGTGATGAAGATTTTGAAAATCGAGCGTAGGTATTCTGTGGCTGCCGTTGTCTGCCACTTCACAGGTGCAAAAGTGAGAATATTAAAGGTGGTGATGATATCTGTTGGACATCCAGATCAGGGCAGCTGTACCACACAAGACGTCCCTACTTTAGCGCCATTCGGTATTTAAACGTATCTTGCATTCTCTCAGCTAACGCCAATTTATATTGTTTATGTCTATTTCAATGCAGATCTCTCAATGAGCGGGTTTATCTATTCCAATGTAGCAGTTTATATCTATTCCAATGAAGCAGGTCACACATCCTCATTCAATTTTCCAAGTTTACCGTCAAAGGTTTTCGCAGCCAAATCTAAAACGGGCGATCATCTTGCCTTTTCTCATGTTCACTTGATTATCTTCCGCACTACAATTTCATCTCTCTACCGTTCTCATCTCATATTTTAATCTATCAAGGTATCTCTCCTGACCTTCAAACATCGAAATGTCAGAATTCTTCTATGAATCGTTCAGATCCTTCATTCACTAGTATTCTACACCAACCATACCCTTCGAATCTCATATTTTAATATCACCACAATTGAGACTTACCTGTCTTCGCAGGTGAATCTCAGATACTTCGGACCGGTGATTCAGACGGATCACTTAATTTTCTTCGAGTGATATGGTTGAATCCTCCGGATCGTCGGTTTCACTCTCCTAAACACCATATCTTCGGATGCTCACGTATGTCACTCGACTCTCCAAACCTCAGATCTTTCGGATTGTCGGTTTCACTCCACTCTCAAACCTCAGATCTTTCGGATTGTCGGTTTCACTCCACTCTCAAACCTCAGATCTTTCGGATTGTCGGTTTCACTCCACTCTCAAACGTCATATCGGATTATCGGTTTCACTCAGATCCTTCGAATCTTCGGTCTCTATAACGTCCTCTCGAACCCAGCATAATCAAACTGCTCCTCCTTGTGCTCCCCCCCGCTCACATACTTCACCTTGACCCTCAACTTCACCTTGGCCCCCTCCTTACCCGTCACCTTCAACAGCTGCTTCAACGGCTGTGTCGGCCCCGCCACATCGCCGCTCGACGACGTGATCGTCAACTTCTGCGTCTTGGGCACCGCAATCAAAAGCTGCAACTGCTCAATCACCACCCCCAGCTCCACAACCACCTCCACAGCACAGTGGCCCGCACTGAAGGACACCTTTTGGAAGTACAACTTGACGGTATCGTTGGAAAACACAAGCACAGAGTCGCCCGCACGCGCAGGCGTGTCAAACAAGTCCATGATGTTACTCTTTGGCGCATCAAACAACTCCTTCTTCGGCTCGTCTCCCATCAAGTCCAATAACAAGTCGTCCACAGGCGCCTCCTTCTTCACCACCTTCGGAGCCTTGGTCCCGTGCAACAGCACCGCCTCGCGCGTCTTGACCGGCGGCGGCGGCATCCGTGCCAACAACCCGCGCTTCAATTTGGGGTCCTGCGCGAATATCTCCTGGTACTCCACCGCACGCACCTGGATCTCGAGATTGTTGTCGTAGGTGCGGTCGTTGAGAATCCGGCGCAACGCCTCAATCGACTCGCTCGACGTGAACTTCACAGACAACTTGAGCACCGCAGTCAAGACATACGTCACAAGCAGAATCCTCTCCAGCTCCGAAAACGTCGCATTTGCAGCCAACTTCTGAATGAGGTCCACTATAACCCTCTCGGTGATCTTCAATTTCTTCTCGCCCTCTTCTTTATCGTCTCTCGTTTCAATCTCACTCCCCATCACAACATCTCCGTACTCTCCCAACGCCCACACGGTGATCAAGGCCAACCCGTGCTGCGTAGTGTCCTCCACACACGCCGCGGTCAAGCGCCCCACAACGTGTTTCTTCAACTCGGAATCGTTACACTGCAAAAGAAGCGCAAGGATGCTCGAGACAATGTCCAGCGACACGTTGTTGCCAGCCACACGGAGCATCCTGATCAAGGTGTCGAAATGCCACTTTTCGTTCGGAGCGTATTTGGCAGCGCTCATGGTGAGTTGCGACGCAATGTACGGCTTCAAGTCCGCGTCCGCACTGCGCTCCAAAAACGCCAAAATCTCCCGCACCAATACGCGCACATTCTGCTCGTTCAAAATCAGAAACGTGAGCTCCAAAGCACGCCTACGGATCGAGATGTCGCCGTCGCTGAGACACGCGACAATCGTCGAGCGGTGTCTCTGCACCGCCATCGGCTCGATGTTCATCACCGTGAGCAACGCGTCCAACGCCACGTACCGTGTGTTGTTGTCCTTGGTCAGGAGGAACTTGCCGAGGATGTTGACACCAAGCACACGCAACAGCTGGTCGGCGTCGATGGCGAAAATGGTCTTGACGCACTCGTAGAGCACCGCGTGCGCGGCGTTGCGGCCCGGCTCGAGGTTCGACGCCACCTGTGTGAGAATGTCGTTGATCTGCTCGAGGTACGGTCCCCCGCTTTCATCCGTGGCTAAAGTCCGGACGGTGGCGAGAAGCGCGACCTGTAGGAATGGGTCGGTTATGCCATGCACGTCGTAATCCGGCATGTACCCGCTGGTGGCGACGCGCTTCAAGTGGTCGACGAGCTTGGGGATCTGCTTCACCATGAGCGGGCGGTGCTCCGGCGACACCTCGTACACCGCCTGGATGAGACGCGTCGTGGCGATCAACGGCCCGGGTGCTTTATCTGCGACCAACTCGGACACTTTTGGCGCGAAGTACTCGGCGAGATCGGGGTCTTTTTCGATGAGTCGCGCTGCAACAATGGCTGCCTTCTTCCGGAGATATACGTTGTTGGAGGCCAAGATCTTTTCCACGTTTGCATGGAGGTCACGCGCGAGTTCCGGCAGCGCCACATTGCCCAAACAGCACAACGCGAGGCCCACTATGAAGGCGTTTGGGTGTTGCATGTCGTTGTCGAGCGAGTTGGTCAAGAGTGTGAGGACCTCTGTCTGCTCGTCGAGAAAGAGCATGGTGGCGAGGTACCCCAAGCGCTTGTCCGCGAAGCGCGGCGAGCTCAACACCTTCAAACACTCGACCTGGCCGAAGTGTGTTTTCTCGCCCATGATGTAGAGGTAGAGGAGTTTGGATATGTTGATTCGGCGCTGTGTCTGGTCAAGCTGGGCGTCGCGGAACGCGGTACGGATGGCCGCGGACTCCTTGCGGACCACCGCGCGCTCATCGGCGATGGTTTTGGCCTTGCGGATGGATTTGATGAAGGTCTTGAGGGAGCCCATGATGGAGAAAAAGTAAATATTCAAGTTGAGCTAACGTGAGCGAAGCGAACGTTGGCAAACGCAATTGATGCAAGGGAACAAAGCGATACACAGGAGAGATTGAATGAGAAAGAGTGAGAAAGATTGAGTAAACTATAAGTATTGATGAAAGTGAAACTTGAAGAATCGGTGGACTGAGAATGATAAAAGAACAAGTATCAGAAAGATAAAATAAGAGAAAAAGAGAAAAAGGATGAGGATCAATATGGGAGTAGCGTAATGGAGAATGGTGCAAATTCATGGAGGGTGATATGTGGGTTATGTGGGTATATCTAGGTGATATGTGGGTAATGTGGGTATATCGTAGGTGATATGTGGGTAATGTGGGTATATCGTAGGTGATATGTGGGTGATGTGGGTATATCTAGGTGATATGTGGGTTATGTGGGTATATCGTAGGTGAAATGTGTGGTAGGTGTTGTGAAGTATGTTGTAAGTCATCTACTGTTATAATATTGTGTCATGAGGCGATTGAAACCAATGGTAAGTAATAATATGTTGTTTTGGTTGAGATTCGACTTCTGGTGATTATGATATCAATCAGTAATAATATGTTGTTTTGGTTGATATCCGAATTCTATATTGGGGGCGTTCCAGAATTGTTGTATCGTGTCATGGTTAGTGTGCAAAAAGAGTGAATGATGCAACACGAGTTATCTTTGTAGAAAAGGTATAGACTCCGAAAGTATCTCACGGTACAAATAGACATCATTGTTGTTCTTGTGAATTTGTCCTGTGTAGCTCGCTCGTTTCATTCGTGCGCAGCCAACTATTGACTAAACTGAGAAATACATGGATATACCTGTCGTAGATTTGCTGGCCCATACAAACCTTCGATAATGGATTTGGTAAGTCAACTTGACATTCATCAGCTGGCTCGGCAAGACGCATCTTAATCTCACGCTTTAAACTCGCTTGCGGAATATCTGTTCTACTTAAACGGCTTCTTTCTCCATTTTCTTTTCCTCTTCCTCTCCACTCCAGTTCTCATCTATCTGTTCCTCTCATAACATTTTTATTACTATCACTTTTCTTCTCTCATACTATTTTTACGATCACCTCTCTTCTCTCATACTATTTTTAATCACTGTCTTCTCTCATACTATTTTTACTATCACTCTCTTCCCTCATACTATTTTTAATCACTTTCTTCTCGCATACTATTTTTACTATCACTTTTCTTATCATTGTTATCTTTCATGAACACCTCGGGCAAAGTCACCTTCACAACTACCAAAGGACCCATCGCCGTCGAACTCTACTGCAAGGAGTTTCCCCTGCTGACCAAAAAGTTCCTCCAAAATTGCCTCGATGGCCGTTTCGACAACCTCGACTTCGCCATAGGCGACGACCGCATCCAGTGCGAATCACCAGCAGCAGAATACGACCTTCCAGACGAGTTCCACACCCGCATAAAATGGACGGAGAGGGGAATGGTGGGCTGTTTGCAAAGGGACAGAAACGCCAACTCCGCCGATGGATTCTTCATAACACTGGGGCCAATGCCCCAGTACAACAATAAGTACACCTTGATAGGCAAGACCGACTCGCAGTACACGATAGTGGGAATAAGGGACCTGGAACACGCGGTGAAGGTCAAGAGTGTGGAGGTCGAGACCGATTTTTTTGGCTTACGTAAAAAAGAGGTTGTGGAGCGTGTAGTGAAGAGAAGGGTCAATATGGATTACGGGGAAGATGACGATGGATTTAGAATGAAGCTGGCACATGAGGTGAGGAGAAGGAAAGGAGGACATAAAGAGGAGAAAGAAAAGGAAGAGATTACGAAAGAGAAGGAAGAGACTACGAAAGAGAAGGAAGAGACTACGGAAGAGAAGGAGGAGACTACGAAAGAGACCAAGAAAGAAACTAAGAAAGTGACCATCGAGCAAAACATTGAAGAAGTGAGTAAAATTGAGAAGAAAGAGGAAGCGAGTAAACATGAGAAGAAGCACGCGGGTAATAATGAGGAAGAGGAAGCGATTAAAAAGGAAGTGAGTACCCCCTCCAATGTACTCCCTGCTCAGGCTGCAAAAATCCCTACCCCCTCATTCAAAGTCAAACAACCAAAAGGTGCAAATTATAACCCATACTTGGATTTTTCTGATGGTGAATGCGACGTCACTGAATTGAAGAATCATGTGTTTGGGAAATAAGACATGGCCATTCATGACTGAAGAGAATGAAGAACTGCGCCGGAAGCGCATAATCTAGTATACTATAAAAAAGATCACCAGGCACTCAAAGTATGTCTTTTCGCAGCCTGGAATCCTGCACACACCATACTCATCCCAGTGTTAATCCATTCCTCTTTACTATCAACACAACCTTCAACTGTTCCTGCTTTCAATACAATCTATGTTCGAAATATTTAGTCCCTACGGGATTTTTGTAGACATCCTGTGTCTTGTGTTGGCACACCATTAACCAACCACCTTCTAACTTTTAGGCACAACATAACGTTAGTGCCACAATAGTGATCGTCAAAATGCGCTTTCCCACTTCACATTAGTGATCGTTCACATGTGGAAGCTTATGTAAACCATTCTTTGGGTTCACGTTCGCTTCGCCCGAGTTCGCTAGTACTCCTCTTCATCATCTCCCCACGTCCCAGTAAACCCTGGAACATCATCATGGTTGTTCACCATCTCTCTCATTTCCACCTCCACCAGCCCCCTCTCCTTCTCCCCAACCCTGAGCCATGGGTGCTTCAACAAAGAACTACAGTCAAAACGCTCATCCAAGTCAAAACGCAAACACTTCATGATCAAGTCGCTGATCATGTCCACATTCAAGTCGTCCTTGTCAAACTTGTACTTCTCCACCAAAACCTCCTTCAAGCCCCAGTACTTGAGGTTGTCGATGTTCTTGAGCACAACCTCGTTGGTGCTCGGCTCCAATTTGAAAAACCGCGCAGTGTGCTTGCAGTCAATGAGGTACTCGTCCGGAGGATGCCCGCCCAACAACTCGATAATCTGTGCAAGATGATCCTCATCTTTGTCAAAGTCCTTACCGTCGTACGGGTCAAAGAGGAAGTCTCCAGTAATGAGCTCGAATATAATACACCCAAGCGACCACATGTCTGTCAGCGCGCCCCACGACTTGTACTTGAGAATGATCTCCGGTGACCGGTACTGTCTTGTCTGGATCTGGTTCGTAAAGTGCACGTGCGAAAACGTGGCGTTGCCCAAATCCGCAATCTTCACCAGAATTGCAGGCTTGTCCTCCGGCTCGTCCATCACAACACTCCCAAACAGCGAGCATGGAAGCGGCTTGGATGTTCTGATGGGTGTGCTGTACTTGGAGCACACACTGTTCTTGCTTCTCTTGTACGAACACATCGTGGCATTCGAGGCTGTGCTCTCGTTGCGCACAAGTGGGGGCATGGCTTTTGCCTTGCGGTCGAGTTTGTTCACCAACAGCATTGTGTCCTTGATCTCCACCAAGATGTTCTCCGGCTTCAAGTCCGTGTGGATCACGCCGCAGTGGTGCACGTAGTCCATCGCAGTCAACATCTGCCGCACTATCCCCCGCACCAAGTTGAGTGGAATTCCCCCGCACGTCTTCGACTTCTCAATCACCTTGAGCAACAGTTCCAGGTTCATCACATGGAGACGCTTCCCGTCAATCGAGTCCACACTCAGCGAAATAGACGCAGACCCAATGCTCGCCAGTAATGGCATCGGAATGACACTCGTGGGACTCACGTCCTCAGGCTCCTTCTCCTTGGTCATCCCGAGCGACAACATGCTCTTGGTGTTCTTCTTGAAACACTTCGAGTCCCATTTATTAAAGAAACTCTTTGGCGAACTCAGCATATCACTTTTCTCACTCTTCTCGCTCTTCTCACTCTTCTCACTCTTCTCACTCTTGTCAGAACGCCACATCAGCTCGCTCTCGCGGCGCTCCTTCAACTCCCTATGCAAATTACTGTGGAACTTCTTGTAACGCCCAATCAAGTTGAGCACATTCTCACCCAAAACCTCGAAAACCATGCAAATGTGGTGCCCGTGTGGACCCGAAATCTCAAAATCATCGAGAAGCTTCATCACGTGCGAGTATCCCGCCTGTTCCTCGACTGCACCACCCGCAAAATGCGCCTTGTGTGCGGTTGTGAGGTGGTGCGCATCCTCGAGCGGATTCTGGAGCGCTTTCAAGATACGGATTTCGTCCTGCGCAGCTTCAAGATAGTTCTTGTTCAGCTTCACAAACTTGATGGCCACGTAAGTTTCGGTGTCGATGCCTGCGTCCCGCGCACGTGCAAGCCACACCGTCAGAAAGTGCCCCCAGCCAAGTTTGCGCAACACCACATATGAACGGTTGGCGATATTCGTCGAAAAGTACGTTTCGCCCTTGTGAACCGGGTGGTAACCCCCGTAGCAGTAGTCCTTGGCGCTTTCCTCACAGTGGGGGTCGAAGTTTACGTCCGACTCGGTGTCCGAGTCGCAATCCAGCACCACCTCCTCGTCCTGTGTGCGTGGAATGTGGCTGTGGGCATTGTACTGGCTCACAGACAACAAGTTGCGCAATTCGCGCGGTTTGTCGTCGACTTTTACTGACGAGAGGGGGGAGGTTACATGGGTGTGCGAGCTTTCACACGTCATCTCGCTGTTCTGGAGGGAAATACACTCCAGCGTGAACGACAGGTAGCCAACCTCGTAGGGGTTGGTGGTGTAGTTGTCGTTACTTGGAACAACCGAGATGTATGGGGTGTCCGATATCGACACTCTGTGGGAGTCGGAGTTATTATTGGTGTTGTTCTGGATGTTTTGAGTGGTGTTGTTCTGGATGTTTTGAGTGGTAGTGTTCGGAATGTTTTCAGTGGTAGTGTTCGGAATGTTTTGAGTGGTAGTGTTCTGAATGTTTTGAGTGGTAGTGTTTTGGTGGGTAACGTTGCTGGAGTTGCTTATCCCGTTGCTCTTGATTGAATCCTTATAGTAACCATAGTCATAACCCTCGAAATACTCCTTCTCCTCCTTCTTCGGCACCCGCTTCTTGAAAAGCCCGGTGAGCTTCAACTTATACTTCTTGTCTTCGAGCCCATGTGTGGCGCTTGGTTTCCTATTAATTAAAAGCATGGTGAATCACTGTTTCTGACTCATAAAACTGTCGGGGTCGTACTATCTGTGAACCGTCGTATTTCGCATGTATTATCGCTGCTGTCCGCTGCTTTGTGCTTGATCTGTGCTGGTTTGAGGTATTTATCTTATCTGGTGATCAACTTTTTTTGATTCGGTCTATCTCATATATATGTATGGTTAAAAGAAAATTTTTGTCCGTGCGCGTGTGCAGGATTGTGTATATTGGGCAGGAAGACTGTGGTGGAGCCAAACTGGCGCGAGGCTCATCAGCACGGCAGCTATTCTGTATGCGCCGGTTCAATGGGGGGTAAAAGCGGTGTACAATGTTCTCACGACGCTACTCTCCTGGCTACTCTTCGGTCTCCCTCACTGCCCCCTCACCATTGGGTCTTGTGTCTGACCTGCATGTTAATTTTGTTGGAGCTCAAAAGTGCCGCACAGCAATAAAAGAAATTAGTGTGGAGTGTGTGGCACGTGCGAGGGGAAGAGGATGAGGTTAGAGTAGCGGTGTGAGGATGTATGCCGAGAACCCTACAAGGATGTTGACAGGAAGGACTCGGAAAATTGCGCGGTCAATTTATGTCGGAATTATGTAATCTTGGAAATTCGTGATTCGGTCATGAGTTAGTGATTCCCGATAGCAACAGTGGGAGAAGTGGGATGCTTATGGATTTACGAGGTCACTAATGATGACTAGGGAGGTAAAGAAAGACGGGAGGGGGACAAATGAGGACGGAAGGGAGATAAAGAAAAATGGAAGGGATGTAATGAGAGAAGGACAGAGTACGGTAAAAGAAATGAATCAAGAAATCCATGGATAATATGAACACTTCTGTCAGGTATCAAGGAGATACGAATTTAAGTTGACAGGACAACGCATTTCGAGGAATGTCTAAATAGGAAATGTTGCAATTGGTGGAAGCCTTGTCGTGACGGGGCTCGATTTTGTGGTTACACAGTCAACAGAGAGAAGCATATTTCAGCAGTCACACAAGAGCAACTGTCACTGCGCCATAGTGGCATCTGACTAGCGAATAGAATGTCGAGAGGGGTCATGATTGGAAAATAACAGGAAAATAAGAATTAGCGGTAAGACTGCAGGTAATTGCGGGTGAAGTGCAGATTGTGCGATAAAAAATTGCAGATAGATGATTGCAGGTTGAAAGCAGGTTGACGATTGCAGGTTAAAAACATTATTATTGCAGTTTGAAAATATGATTATTGCAGGTTGAAAACATGATTATTGCAGGTTAAAAACAGGTTGATGATAGAACATGAATTCACAAAGATCGGAGTATTCGGATTGTGTGAGTTTTATCGTGAAGGGATGTCGGATGCTATTCTAAGACGTTTTGTTAACTTTTGCAGTGTTTTAGTTTCCTCGGTAGTATCGAAGATGGAGAGCAGCAGATATGGAAATAAATGGGAAGTAATTTAAAAAGACGGTAAGTCGTCAAACAGTCTCTTTAGATATACTTCCCTCGGTACTCTGGCTGCGAAAACTCCTAGTATTTCTTTATAAATCATTAGCTGACATGGAGTTAACAACCACTTAGAGCACGTTTATAGTACAGTACACGTTCTCGACCCATATCACAAAACCACACTCTGAGATCTTCTCGAAGCGATACTCGCATAAACCACCACACCAGTTACCGCAGCCGTTTATTCGTATAAAAACGTCTTCTCGTGTAAACTTGACGATGGGACAGTTGAAAGCGAAAGAAACCTAAGCCACAGAAAGCAAGAATGATGAAGAACGATTAATGAAGAATAGTTAATGAAGAACGATTAGTGAAGAATAGGTAATGAAGAACGAATGAAGAAAATGAACCTACAAAACCTACTCTGCTCAAATCTCTATCAGGTCGTACGTTTCTCCGCTGCAAATCAATCTTTTTGTGTGCTGATCCAAAGCCAGCTCGAATGCTTGGCGGTAACCTACGAGGAAGAAGTCGGGTGCGCTATCCACGTGTGAAAGGCTTACTGGTGCGTATCAGACGTTTGTGATTTCTTTTCTTCGTGGGCGTACTGTTACCATGAAACTCTTTCTTTTCTGTCATGATCTCACTAAATCAATCCCTG
Source organism: [Candida] loeiensis (assembly GCA_030563775.1). NCBI lineage: Eukaryota > Fungi > Ascomycota > Pichiomycetes > Serinales > Debaryomycetaceae > Kodamaea > [Candida] loeiensis. Next base: position 460,700 of record JAJMKD010000005.1, read on the forward strand.
AATCTCACTGAATTCTATTCCCTGGATTATATAATACCTAACCCACTCTTACATAATGTTTCACACAAGGCTTAATTGCTTAGCATTTCTAAAAGTAGCTAACCCTTACCCCCACTCTTACGAGTTCCCATAATCTTCTAGATGAGTACACACTACACTGATCGTCTACCTGAATCTACATGACTACTCAATTCACAATCACCATCCATTTATCATTTTCGGGAATTCCACAAATTACCCAATTCGGCTTCTCCGCCTGCTCTATCTTCCCGGCCAACACTAGCTGCGTGTGATGTTCATGTTGCACCATAGTTTGTGTTGCACCATAGTCCACGTGGCCAAGGTTGCAAAATTAAAGATAACGTGAACATCCGTGCCGCAACGGTGCAAGTTCGAAGTGGTTCTAACTATGCAGTCTAAGGATCACTCTGTAATATTCCAATTTCGCACAGGGCACGTTGAGCCGGCGTATAAAAACCAACGAACGACCACTTTTTGCCAACCCCTGCCAAGAATTGTATTGACACATTTGACACATTATGTCAGACAACAAGAACAACGAGGTCATCGCTGTGACCGACTCGGCTGAGAACCTGGACAACTACCACTCGGGAAATGCCAAGACACACTTCAAGTACGATGCCGAGCTTAGAAAAGAGCGCTTGAAAAAGGGCCCGCTGATGAAGGACATGTTCACCATCTTTTGTGCCGGTTTTGCGTTGATTTCGGACGGGTACCAAAATAACGTCATGTCCATGTTGAACAAGGTGCTTTCGGTCGTCTACAAACACGAGTACACCAACGACATGAAGACCAACGTGTCCAACGCCTCCTTAATCACCACAATTTTCGGCCAGGTCGCCATCGGGTTCACGGCTGACTACATTGGCCGCAAATGGTCGATTGTCACGGGATCCGTTTTTTTGATCGTCGGATCTTTGATGTGTGCGGCTTCGCACGGCAGAACCGTCGAGGGCTTGCTCTGGATGTTGATTGTGTCGAGAGGTGTGGTTGGTTTTGGAATTGGTGCCGAGTACCCCTCCAGTTCTGTGTCTGCATCTGAGGCTGCAAACGAGTCGGTCAAGAGAAGAGGAGGTGCGTTTATTTTGGCCACCAACTTGCCGTTGTCGTTTGGTGGTCCATTTGCCTTGATCATCTTCTTGATTGTCAACAGAATCACCAAGACACACCTCGGTGCCCTCTGGAGGACCATGTTTGCAATCGGGTGTTTCTGGCCGTTGTCGATCTTCTACTTCCGTTGGAAAATGGCCACTTCGGAGTTGTACACCAAGAACGCTATCAAAGCAAAGGTTCCGTACTGGTTGGCAGTCAAGTACTACTGGCCCAGGCTCATTGGAACGTGCGTTGCGTGGTTCCTCTACGATTTTGTGACATTTCCCAACGGTATTTTTTCGGCCGGGATTATTTCTGGGGTCTTGCCAAAGTCCGAGGCTAATAACCTCGAAAAGATCGCCCTGTGGAACTTGCTTCTCGGAGTGATTGCGCTTCCGGGTGTGTTTGTGGGTGCGTACCTCAACGATGTCATCGGCCGTAAGTACACCATCATGATTGGTTTCTCTGGGTACATTGTTTTCGGGCTCATTGTGGGCTGTGCGTACGACAAGGTCAAGCCCATCACCGCCTTGTTTATCGTGCTTTATGGTTTGATGATGTCCATGGGTAACTTGGGGCCGGGTGACGGTATGGGATTGGTGTCTTCTGAGTCGTTTGCCACCCCAATCAGAGGTACGTGTTACGGTTTTTCTGCTGCGATTGGTAAGGTCGGTGCGGTGGTCGGAACCAAGTGCTTCACGCCCATCCAGACAAACTTGGGTGACAGGTGGACGTTCATCATTGCTGCGTGTTGTGGTTTGGCGGGTGTGTTGGTGACGTTCTTCTTTATTCCGCACTTGACGGACGACGACTTGATGGAGGAGGATGTGAAGTTTAAGAACTACTTGATTGATAACGGCTGGAAGGGGCACTTTGGGATCAAGGAGTACGATGCGGAGTTGGAGGGTGATTTGGAGACGATTTCGGATGATTCAGTAAAGAGGGAGGACGATCTCAAATGAGCGAAGCGTATTTGAATGAGGAATAATGAGAAGAAGTACGAGTTCAGTTGAGCGGGCAGGGATAATGAGAGACATGTCTGAAGATATATAGTAAGAAACAGGGCAAATGTGAACGAGCTTGAGCAAAGGACTGCGCATATATAATAGGAATGAGCTGCAAATATAATAAGAGTGATATGAGAAAACGTAGCGTGAACGAGCACACTTAAAACAAAATCGTGAATGAACGCAATAATGATTAACTTGAACTACTGATAAATGAGGATAGTATAGCTTCAAAATAACCTCAGTAAAAAAGGGATTAACTACTAAAACATCATAAAGCATAAAATAAAAGTACCTATAATAGTAGACTCGTGGGTAAAAGTCCTACTTGACAAGTGTTGGCTAACGAGAACCCCTTAACACCCTGGCGTTCAATGAATTTTTCAGTACCATTTTATATTTTGCAGCCATTGATTTTCCCCATTTTGCAGCCACTGAACCGCTCAATTCTCTACTACCAAAAACACTCTTCGAAAACATTCTTTTTGGCCTTTCTCACCCGCTACATCTCTCCTATCCTTATTCTAATTCTCTAATGATCGATCGAGTCAACCAACGACTTCAACATAAACCCATCCATCGCGGTCGACGGCGGCGTCTGCCACGGGTTGTTTGGCTGCTCTCTCACACTGGGTTGGGCAGGTCTGAACTGCTGCTGTAGCGGGTCCTCGTCTAGCGACATGCGGCGGTACGCGGGGACCAGCCCCATCTCGCCAATCGTGTAGTTGCCAAAGTTGTACCGCGTGGTCTGCAAAATAGGCGAGCTGGCCGCCTTCTCCGTGTACGGCAACCCGATCACGGCGCACATCCAGATGCGCGTCTTGTATATGCGGAAAAGCTCGCGGACCAAGTCACGGAAATCGATGCGCTTCAGTGTCGCGTAGTAGAAGATGAGCTTCTTGCGGTCAAACTGGTACTCGGCATCCACCAACTTCATCTGGAGCAAGTCCAGCGTTGTCGACCCACTCGTCACATTGGCAATCTTCGTGAGGCAGAGCCTGCACGCCTTGTCCTCGTCCTGCTTCTTTTGCACAAGATGCATGAGGTCCACCTGCAGTGCCAATCCAAGCACCGGCTTGGGAAAGTGCAACGTAGGCGCACTTCCGCCAACATGCTGGCCGCAGTGAAAGTTCCTGAGAGAAAGATCCTCTACCTCCTCCGTCAACGCCCGCTGTTGGTCCTGCAACTGGAGCAACTTGATGATGCGGCACACGTCCACACGCAGATGTATCTGTGCAACACGGCCCAAGTCTTTTCCGCGGTCTGCCTCCACAATCACCAAGTCGCCAACCGAAACGGGCCGTGCGTCCTTGGGCACGTGAAACACATCCACACGGCCAGCCTTGAACTCAACAATACACAAATCGTGTGAGTACATCTGCTTCTCCATGGGGAACTTTGGGAGCTGGTGCGAGTCCGAAAGGTACTGGAGTTCGCGCTGCATCACAGATTCCACGTACTCCAAGGTGACGGGAACCCGTTTATGTGTGTCGCTACCAAAATACTCTTTAATAGTGCCAGCAAGGTCTGTCTCTCCCAGTCTTCGGCGGGATTTAAATTCTTTGGGATCGTATTCCGTTTTGAACGGCTGTTCAACTAGGTTGAATTTTTCGGGTTGGAATTCGGTTCTGAGTTGGTCGGGTTGGAATTCAGTTCTGAGTTGGTCGGGCTGGAATCCGGTTCTGAGTTGGTCCGGTAGCTTAAAATGGTCGGGTTGGTAAAGGTCGGGTTGGTAAAGGTCGGGTTGGTAAAGGTCGGGTTGGTAAAGGTCGGGTTGGTTGTATTTGTCTGACTCGATGAATTTGTCGGGTTGGCTGTATTTGTCTGTCTGAATGAATTTGTCAGGTTGGCTGTATTTGTCTGTCTGAATGAATTTCTCCTGATTGAACTTGTCGGGGTCTGGGAACTGAACTTGCTCAAACTCTCCAATTGGGTGAATACGTTCAGGATAGTTTGGCATCGGTTGGAAGTTACCATAAGGCCGATCAACCCTCTCGTTTCTCTCAAATCTGTCAAAAGACCTCCTCTCATTAAACCCAAACCTCCTGTCATCCTCAAACCTCCTATCCTGTAAACGCTCTGGCTGGAAAGGTCCATGGCCCAAACCCGGGCCAAACACCTGCGGGAGGTCGAAAAACTGCGAATGGGTTTTGTTGGTCAGGTCGTACAGGTGCCTGCGCCACTCTGTGGCGGGATCCGCCCAGATTGAGTCGCTCGGGCGACGGTTCCATCCATTTGATTGTTGAATCATAGAAAAGTAGACTTCTGATTCTTATGAACTTATTTCTGACTTTCTTGTAATCTTCTGATCTTATGATCTAGATTTCTTGTGGATTCTTCTGATCTTATGATCTAGATTTCTTATGGATTCTTCTGATCTTTTGATCTATTAGATTTATGATCTCTTATCTCTTATGTCCTTCTGATCTGATGTCTGGTCTTGATCTCTTTATATCCTCTTCTGATGATCTGATAGTCTTCTGACCCCTTATAGTCTGACTTTCTGCTAAAAGTTGCCCCAGTTTTAAAAATCGCGCCAGGTATGTGCTACGTGGTAGTCTAGTCTCCGAATATGCTATAATTCGGCTATGTGTCTAGCGACCTTTTAAGTGCGTACTTTGGGGAGCCCGCTCCATTATATACGTCCCCGCTCAGACCTTGTAGCGTTTGATTGGTCCTGGAAATGTTTGTTTTCTGGGGTGATTTCCAGAAAATATTTTTTTGCAAAGTCTTGAGGTTTCCCCACGAAGCCACTGCAGGTTACGATGGCATTTTTCAGGTTTGTGCCCTGGTTTTTCCTTGCGGAGACTCCCCTCCACACGACTGCGTGATTAGTGGGGACCGATAGTCTTTGTTGCCCTGTGGGGAGATAACAGATCTAGCCAGCCGAATCGGCTATCATCTAAGAATCAAATTACCCCTTACTTTCCCTAGTACCCTTACTTATACCCTATTGCCCTCACCTACCCTCATCTACCCTACCTACCCTCCCTACCTCGTCCATCGCCTACTCTATCAGGGAGTGACCGACACTTCTAACCGTCATCCTGCATTCTTCCTGCCTCAAAACTGAATTAGTTCAGTTAGATAAATTTCACAGGTCATTGTTCGTATTTTTGATCTCCCCTGAGTATCGATCCTGGAACTCCGACGGTCACGGACTGGTATTTACATTATTGGACTGGACCTGGCATACGTTAATGGGCTGGAACTGGCTTCATCATTGGACTGGACCTGGCTTCATTCTTGGACCATTTATTCTTGGACCATCGCTCATTGGACCATCTGTTAATTGGACCATCTTCTTATTCTTGGATGTACTTCTTCCTTGTCATCCTTATTCCTCTACATGCTTATTCCATGTACATACTTCTTCCTTGACCGTCATCTGCTTCATTTTCCTTGGACTCCTGAAATTCACGCATTCTCCCGCATGTCTTATTGCAGATCTTGAGTCACGCTGAGTGCAAACATTAGCCTGTACACATTAGCCTACCTAGCCTATGTCCTATTTTTCTGTCCATTGACCCCACCCCTCGCTATTGTCCGAATAGGGGGGTACGAAGGCGGGTGTTCTGTCCAAGCCGCGTTACGACTGATGTAAGATTTGAATTAAACCCCTTGTATGCGAGGCGCTAAAAAGGTACCAAGGAGAAAAGGATGAGATGGAGAGATGAGATGAAGGGGTAAACGGGAAAATGGATGAGATGAACAGAGAGCTTGCTGTGTTCTGTGCTCTGTGTTCTGCGTTCTGTGTTGCTGTGTTGCTTGTTGCAAATTTACATCAGCTTACAATTTTGTCGGAATGTGTGGGGAATTATAGGCGAGATCGTGGAATACGACACTAGTAAATTCATATGACCGAGTTCTAGACAAATTAAACCCATCACTTTCAGTAAACCTTATTGGAGGATAACTTCCTATTTGGCTGGTATTCACGTGAGATGAGCGAGGTCTTAATGAGAGTATAGGGTCTTGGTAATCACTGTTACACTTTCATTCTGTGTTTTTGTTTGTTGCCTCGTGTCTTGTCTTTTCATGTATCCAACTCGCATATATATCTTTGGATGTGTTTTGCGGGACCTGTTCCGTTCCAGCTCGCACGTCTCTCTTGTGATTTTTCAAGACGCTTGTCTCTGTCCTTTAATCTTATGTCCACTTGTCTTAATCTGTTTTATGTCCGCCCATTTGTCCTTATCTTTAATTTTATGTATATGTAATCTTTGAATGTGTTCCACTTGTATTTATCTTTAAATGTGTTCCACTTGTATTTAACTGAATGCGTTCCACTTGTATTTAACTGAATGTGTTCCACTTGTATTTAACTGAATGTGTTCCACTTGTATTTAACTGAATGTGTTCCACTTGTATTTATCTTTGAATGTGCTTTATGCCCATTCACTTGTATTCAAATGTACTTTATGTCCATCCACTTGTATTTAACTTGAATGTGATTTATGTCCACTTGTGTTGACTCTCTGTATTATGTTCCTTCACTCATCTCTTACTCTGGTTATGTTAATCACCGTTTCAGTGTTACCATTACTCAATCTCTTCTATCTTTTATGACTGCTGTAACATCTCTATTTTTTACTATCTTTAACCTGTATATGTTGGTTTCTTAACTTCTAATCCATTACTCACTTATCTCCTATCTTTTATCACTGCTTTACCATCTCCCACTTTTATCACGGTGTTACCATCTCCCACTTTTATCACGGTGTTACCATCTCTCACTACCTTTCATCACTCTTCTATCTCCATCCTTGCTATCTTTTAACCTACTCATGTTGATACTCTTACTTACTTTTGATCTGTTCATGTTCTCTACCACTAATCTTTCAATCCCAATTCATTTTGCACTCACTCCTACTCCTCTTTAACTGTTCGGCCCTGTTTACTCCTCTCCCATCGTTTACTCACTCCTCTCCCACCCTTCCCCACTCTTCTCTTTTCTAATCATATATTACACAGTATAAAATAACAAACACGGCATTGCCTAGAAGTGAAATCGCCTGCTCCATCGTCACTGATATGGTTGCTGGTTAGGTATGTTCCCGTTCTGCATATTGTTAAAGTATTGCTGGTACACCAGCGAGTCGCCATACGCATTCGGCGGGATGGGCATCCCCGGCTGCTGCGGGTGGCCAGCGTTCGGGTACGGCATCCCGTGCGCAATGTGGGCCCCAGGAGGCAACTGGCCCTGGTTGTGGTGCACCTGCGCAGCAGCAGCAGCGGCAGCGTGCTGCTGCTGCTGTTGTGCCTGCTGCTGCTGTGACACGTGCAGCTGCGCAGGGGCGGGCAGCTGGTCAGGAGTGTCGCCAGAGTTGCCGTCCGACTGGTCGCCCTGGTCGTCGCCCAACCCCTCCTCGGGCGCATTGAGACACGCCTGAATCAAGTTCTTGCCCTCGCTCTTGGTCACCAAAGGCTGCAACTTGGGTGTTGTGAAGGTGTACACCAACCCCGTCTCACTCACCACCAAGAGCAAAACCTGTGTGCCCGTCAACACCGACAACTCGTACGCCTTCTTCATGATACCCGCCTTTCTCTTCGAAAACGTGATGTGGCGTCTCGACTTGTCCTGGATGAATTTGATTTCAATCTTTCTGCGCTCCTTTTGTTGTTTTCCGCTTGGTTCGTCGTCGTCGTCGTCGTCACCTGCGCCGCCAACGTGGCCGGCGCCGGCAACGCCGCCGTGCGCACCGTCGTAGTGGTGGTCCTGCGACTCCATCTTGGGATCAGTAGCTTCTGACATCTACACGTTAGTATTGAGTGTGGGGTCCCCCCTTTTTCTTTTGTCGCCACCATTATTTGCCCCTTTCACAACAAAAACAGCGACCCACACCGGTGCTGGTGGCCGTGGCAGCGGCGCCAGTGGCGCCAGTGGTCGCTCGCAATCCACCGCAATAGGAAGGTAGCCTGGGGCCAAAATAGGCAAGGCCCAGCTCCTGGGCGAAAAAAGAAGAATGAAAACAAATGACAAAAAGGGATAATCGCGGCCACAAGCCGCGGGCAAGGCCAGAACGGGCGCTGGGGCGCGACGAGACGCGCGGCGGGCGCTCCGTTGGCAATGGCGGTCGGCGAGTGGCGTTGGGTACGTACCGTTGGTTGTAGTGGTTTTGAAAAAAGAATTACAAAGTTGAATTTTTATAAAATTTCGGAAGAGGACTTTTTACTGCATTTGGAATTGCTGTTGTGAGAGTCGGTATGGAAATTACCCACGTGTGACCGAACGAGTATGTAACGAGTGAGCCTAGCGAACAAGTGATTCGAGAGTAAGGAGTGAGCGTAGCGAATGAGTGACGGACAGAGAGCGATGTAATGAGTGATAGAATGATGTGAGTGAGCGGGTGAACATAGGGGTAGAAATAATGATAAAGGTATATGCAATTGATAGTTTCACGTGATAAGTAGGGCGATAAGTAAAGCAGATAGCTTACAGAGTAAATGATAACTAGTTGAATATAACTTACAGAGTAAATGATAACTAGTTGAATATAACTTACAGAGTAAATGATAACTAGTTAAATATAACTTACAGAGCAAATGATAACTAGTTGAATGAAAACTTCGGAGTAAATGATAACTAGTTGAATGAAAACTTACAGAGTGAATGATAACTAGTTGAATGAAAACTTACAGAGTAAATGATAACTTGAATGATTACTAGTTAAATGAAAACTTACAGAGTAAATGATAACTAGTTAAATATAGTAAATGATAACTAGTTAAATGAAAACTTACAGAGTAAATGATAACTTGAATGATTACTAGTTAAATGAAAACTTACAGAGTAAATGATAACTAGTTAAATATAATAAATGATAACTAGTTAAATGAAAACTTACAGAGTAAATGATAACTTGAATGATTACTAGTTAAATGAAAACTTACAGAGTACATGATGACTAGTTAAATGATAGCTAGTTAAAGGAAAACTTACAGAGTAAATGATAACTGGTTAATATAACTTACAGAGTGAATGATACCTTTCAAATATAAGCTACAGCAGTAAATGATAACTCACAGAAGTTACGTCGACATCGGCTCTCATCTGGAACTCCCTTCCGATTTTGTGTACGTGATGAGAATTGCAGTCATTACGAATCTGAGGGAAAGAAATAAAGAGAATTAGTTGTGTCGTCACTTGCATCTCTTCGTATTCAGTCGTCCCTAGTCATCAATCGTTAATCATCTCTCTTCAGTCGTCCCTAGTCATCAGTCGTTAATCATCTCTCTTCAGTCGTCCCTAGTCATCAGTCGTTAATCATCTCTCTTCAGTCGTCCCTAGTCATCAGTCGTTAATCATCTCTCTTCAGTCGTTCCTAGTCTTCAGTCATTAGTCATCTCTTTTTCAGTCGTCCTAATCCGTCTAGCCATCCTCCCTACTCAACTCTAGTCTTAATCTTCATTTCAAAATCCTTATATATCTTACAAATGCATCATCGTCTACTCGATCTCCTGATCCTCTATTTTTCCATTTTCTCCGTTTTTCTCATTCTTGATCTCTTTCTCATTTTGCTCTTTATCATTCTCTTGCTCTTCATTCCCTTGCTCTTCATTCCCCTGATCTTCATTCCCATGCTCTTCATTCCCTTGCTCTTCATTCCCTTGCTCGTCATTCCCTTGCTCTTCATTCCCCTGATCTTCATTTCCCTGCTCCTCCTTTACCTCTGTCTCCTCCCCATTCCGTTCCACCACCACCCCCAACCCCCCCAACACGCCCACCACCGCCGCTCGCACCCTCTCGTCCAGCACGTGCCGCCGCGCACACAACACCATCGCACGCATCAACGCCGAGCGGTACACCACGCTCTTTGGCGCCGTCGCGACCACCTTCCGCACCTTCCCCACCAACTGCACCGCTTTTTTCGCGTCGGCATTCTCCACCAAAAGCGGAATCAACTCGTCCCCCAACCCCTTCAACTCCTCAAAGTACCGCGTGTGGCGTTCCACGACCTCCACGGCACCCGCCTGCGCAAAAACCGCGTCCTGCTCGTCCCGGCTGTCAAAGATGTAGTCTCCGCTCGCGACATCGTACTCGTTGAGCTCGTCGCCCCAGTCGGAGTCGTAGCCGTCGAGTTTGAGCACAAGCCTGGGTCTTTTCCTGACGGGTGCTTCGTCCTCCTCGTCGTCATCTTCCTCGTCCTCCTCATCCTCGTCATCCTCGTATGATTCCACGTCCGCGACCTCTGTTTCTCTGGGCGGGTTGGATCCCCACTTCACAAACACGTCCATCTGCGGCGGTTCGCGCGCCAACTCGTACGCGCGCTCGAGCAAGGTGTCCTTGCGGCGCTTGGTGCTGGAGGACGTGAAGTGCGCGTCGATCGCGTCCTTCCCCAACGGCTTGACGTCGCTGGCGCTGATCCAGATGTAGGTATCGTCGGAGAAGAAGCGCACGGGGAGGAGCGCCTTCTTGGACTTGGGGCGTTTGCTGGAGATGTGGGGGGGGAGTATCGCCTCCTCGAGCACCATGGCCGGCCATGGGGGGTATCCTTTGACCTTGGCGAGGACAATCGCGGTTGGTTGGAGCATGAAAAATAAAACAAAAGAAAACGGAAATGATCTTACGGTCGACTGTGAAAGAGTAATACAGTCAAGTGAATGATGGCATAGATAATAGTATGCATAATAGTATACATGATAGTATACATGATAGTATGCATAATAGTATACATGATAGTATACATGATAGTATGCATAATAGAATACATAATATGCATAATAGGCTTTATGAACTATAGTTACGGGCGAACTGGTGAAATCCTGTACTTAGCTCAAGCGTCTAGTCATTTCGGATCTCATATTGGCATCTAAGTATCTCTATTCTCCAGTTTGATGCTGGATTCTTGAACGACATGGATTCCATTATTGAAGCATAACTATGATGAACCAAGATATGAACCGTCCTGGCTCTTGTTTTCATAACACTGGTTCTTGTTTTCATAGCACTGGTTCTTGTTTTCATAACACTGGCTCTTGTTTACATAACACTAGTTCTTGTTTTCACAAACACTGGCTCTTGTTTTCACGAACACTGGCTCTTGTTTTCATAACACTGGCTCTTGTTCCATAACACTGGCTTCATGAACCAATTCCATTATGAACCATCTTTCACTGTAACGAACACGCTTTTATGCCATGTCACTATTTGTGAACAACACCATTCATTATGCCATCCACGGGCCATTGTGACACTAGTTCTTATTTTCATCATTCCATTATGCCTATCCTCATCTTCATAAAGGATAGAACTTCACTTCCAATCTTTGAATACTGTTATGCATACAACACCAGCTCACTTCCAGTGGAAATTCCTCATTGTTCCATTGCTATCGCTCTTCTCATGATCTTGAGCCCTCTTAGTTTTGTTCTATCATTGGTGGCTCATGTTTAATCACAGTTCTGGTTCTCACTATTGCGGTACGGGTGTTTTAGATGTCCCTTCAGTATGTAATGAGACTTCTCACTCGTAAGACCTCTCACTCGTAATCACTGTTAGTGTTCTCACTCGTAAGACCTCTCACTCGTAATCACTGTTAGTGTTCTCATTTTTATTCACCCTTTCAAGTCCCACGACCATGTTATAATCTCTGTTGTGGTTATTGTTCAGATCATCACTGTTTGTTCTCGTCGACATCACCACTGATTGTTCTCGTCGACATCACTGTTGATGTTCTCAGTGACACCCTGTTTCTGGATCATCGCTTCCTTGACCTTATAAACACGTATATGGTCTGTCTGTGTTCACGCTTTCTCCTTATAAACACGTATATGGTCTGCCTGTGTTCACGCTTTCTCCTTATAACCATCGCTAAACTACTCCCTCCCAATAGTGTATTTCCCCCCCACCTCCTCCCCCAACCAACACATTCCTCTCCTCGTCATAAACCACACACGACATCACCCCCGTGCCCTCCAACCTCTTGTAAACCCCCATGTCCTTCACCCTCCGCACCTCCACCCCACCGTCCGTTCCATTCGCCACGTACCGCGAGCCCACAAACACCGCATCGAGCTTGTACCCCGACATCTCCGTCCGCGCCAGCGACACCAACGAAAGCAGCGGAGACCCAAGTTCATTCTGCTTCACATTCCCCCCATATTCATTCGGCCCATTCCCCCCATGTTCCTGCAGATTCTCCACGTTCTGCTTCACACTCCCCCTCTCGTACACCGCCAACATCCCGTCCGAGCCCACCACCACACTCTCCTGCGCATCCACCGCGTTCACCACGCCGTCCGACACGTTCTCGCGCACCACGACGGCGTTGCGGAGATCCACGCTGTACACCAGGCCGTCGCTGCTGCCCACAAACACCACCGCGCCGTTTTCGGCCACGCAGTTCAAGTTGTCGCCGCCGAGATTCACCGAGAAGACGTTTTTGCGCAGGTCCTGGCGCAAATCGAAGAGGCGGAGGTGGTGGCTCGTGCCCACGGCTGCGGAGAGCAGGTTGTTGAGCACGGTCACGGCCAACGAGCGGTCGTTGGTCCTGTGGTAGGACGTCTGTGTGCGTTTGACGAGGTCAAAGTAGCACAAGCTGTCGTGGGAGCCCACGACGAAGAAGTCCGTGTCTGCGACCGCCAGGCAGTCGACGGGGTACGCGCCGCGCCAGTCGCGCAGGAAGGTGGAGACGGATTTCGAGGTGAGGTCGTGGAGGTGGATCTCCGCGTCGGTGGCGCAGGTGGCGAGGCAGAACGTGGTGTGGGGGATGAGGTTGAGGGAGCTGATGGGGCCCGAGAAGGAGAACATGGTAAGTGGTGGAATGATGTAATGGATGATGAACAAGATGGAATTGAAAAGAATGATGAATAGAATGATAGAAGATAGAAGAATGATAGAATTGAAAAAGAATGATGAATTACAGAATGATAGGATTGAAAAAGTATGCTAGGGGTGAATTATGTCACTTGAATAAATCAAGGGATTGTATGAATTGATATGAATTGAAGGAATTAAATGAATTGATAGAATTGATTGAATAACATGAATTGATATGAATTGATGGCATTAAATGAATTGATAGAATTGATTGAATAACATGAATTGATATGAATTGATGGAATTAAATGAATTGATGGAATTAAATGAATTGATAGAATTGATTGAATAACATGAATTGATATCAATGGATAGGAATTAAATGAAATGATAGAAATTGATTGATGATTAAATGAATGGATATGAATTGATTGATGATTGAATGAATGGATATGAATTGATTGATTATTGAATGAATTGGTAGGAATTGATGATTGGGTAGGAATTGGTAATAGAAAAGAATAGAACAGTAATGGATTGAATGGATACAATTGAATCGGACGCCGGCATGAAATGGACAATTTGAACGGAAAGTGATCAATAGAAACCGAATGAATAGGAATAGAATCCGAATTGGTTCAATAGCAACTGTATGAGGACAAATTGAAAAGGAATTGAAAAGAAACTGACGAATCTGAATGAATAAGGAATAGTAATAGTGAGGAACTGATTGGACTCAAATGGAACTGATTCAAGAGGAATCGATTGAATAGAATACTTGAGCTATTGAATATAATGCTTGAGCTATTGAATATAATTGAACTGATTGAATAATTGAACTGAAAGTACGTGAAAATAGAAATTAAATCAATTTCAATATGAATTGGGAATCGATTGCAAGGTTACGATCATTGAATATTATTAATAGGAATATGTTGGATTTGTTATTTTTTCCCGATTTGTGGTCCATTTACGAATGGCGAGAGAAGGTCGGAAGATTGATGAAGTGTGACAGATAATTGTGGGTAGATGTCTCTCGGTAAGGATAAATTCAAGCTAATAAGGCTTTCAATCGCAATCTTTCCTGAACATATCCACAATTTTCAAGCCCAACAATAATCTAATATCAGTATCAATTGCTCCCAGATTTCTACCTCCACCTTCTCCATTGACTTCCCACTCCTCCCCATTTACCTCACCCTCCTCTCCAGTTTCTCCGTCTGCTTCCCCCAGCCTCACCCCTAATACGGAAATCGTCTAGAACACCTAAACTACACAAGACCCCCAGTGCAATCCTTTGTGAAACCCAACGATTATTAAAGAGCTAGTCCATGAGTCTACTGTATGGTCCTCTCTTTCTAGTCTATCTACTTCTATCTTTTGCTTCGTCTATCTACTTATTCTATTGACTTCTAGTATATCTACTAGGCTATGTACTTCTACTTCTCCCACCTGTCTGCTGTCCCTTATCTCTCTCTTTGTCCGCCCCTTCCGCTCACCTGATGAGTGGGGAAAAAACTCCCACAAAACCTCCGGAACAATTGAGGGGTTACTTGGCAAATCAGACCACGGGGAGCCCCTATACCGGAGCATTGGTTGTCGCATATATACTGCACTTTGTTGCGTGTTTTCATCTCCGATATTTCGGATATATAAGTAGGCATTTGCAACAATTTAAATAACCACCACCACTTTAATCCCGAATTGCCACAGTTATGGGCGACTATCTTACCCCCTCTGAATTACCAAAGCCCAAGCTCAAGCGCACCAACACCGGTTTCACCCCAAACCAGATTGTGGCGCTTGACGCGGCTATCCCCGAGTCGGCGAAGAGTCTCTGGAAGAAGTACTCGCAGCTCGAAAGCTTTGGTGGCGGCGCCACCAAAGAGTCCCCCGTCAAGGAAACGCAGTCCTTTGAGGAGAACTTTGTCCGCCATGTCGAAACCACAATTGCACGTAACATGTACAACTGTGACAACCTCGGAGCCTACCAAGCGGCGCTGAACACCGTGCGTGACTCGCTCCTCGTGGACTGGGCAAACACCCAGCAGCGCCAGACTATTCACGACGGAAAACGTGTCTACTACCTCTCGTTGGAGTTCCTCATGGGCAGGGCCATGGATAACGCAATCATCAACTTGAAGGCACGTGACACCATCAGTGAGTCGCTCCACGAGCTTGGGTTCAACTTGGAGGACGTTTTGGAGCAGGAGCCGGACGCTGCGCTTGGAAACGGTGGTCTTGGTCGTCTTGCCGCGTGTTTCGTGGACTCTCTCTCGCTGAAGAACTACTCGGGTTGGGGTTACGGTCTCAACTACCAATACGGTATCTTCCAGCAGAAGATTATCGACGGGTACCAGGTTGAGTCTCCGGACTACTGGCTCAAGTACGCGAACCCATGGGAGATTGACCGCCAGGAGATCCAGATTCCTGTTGACTTCCACGGCTACACGTACGAGGAGTACGACCAGGACACTGGCAAGCCGCGCAAGGTGTGGGCTGGTGCCAACCGTGTGTTGGCGGTGGCTGCTGATTTCCCAATTCCGGGCTACAACACCGAAAACACCAACAACTTGCGTCTTTGGAACGCGAAGCCGACACACGAGTTTGACTTTAGCAAGTTCAATGCCGGTGACTACCAGCAGTCTGTTGCTGCGCAGCAGTCTGCCGAGTCTATCACGGCTGTGTTGTACCCGAACGACAACTTTGACAGCGGCAAGGCGCTCCGTTTGAAGCAGCAGTACTTCTGGGTTGCCGCTTCGCTCTACGACATTGTGCGCCGTTTCAAGAAGACACACAAGCTGCAGTGGTCGAAGTTCCCTGACCAGGTTGCGATCCAGTTGAACGACACGCACCCCACGTTGGCGATTGTGGAGCTCCAGAGAATCTTGGTTGACCTCGAGGGATTGGACTGGGACGAGGCGTGGCTGATTGTGACGCTGGTGTTTGCGTACACCAACCACACTGTGATGACGGAGGCGCTTGAGAAGTGGCCTGTTGACCTTGTGAGCAACTTGTTGCCGCGCCACATGGAGATTATCTACGACATCAACTTCTTTTTCTTGAAGGAGGTGGAGCACAGGTTCCCTGACGACCGCGACCTCCTTGGCCGTGTGTCGGTCATTGAGGAGAACAGCCCCAAGTCTGTGCGGATGGCGTACCTTGCGATCATTGGTTCGCACAATGTAAACGGTGTTGCCGAGCTCCACTCCGAGTTGATCAAGACGACAATCTTCAAGGACTTTGTGAAGGTGTTTGGAGAGAAGAAGTTCACGAACGTGACGAACGGAGTCACGCCGCGCAGATGGTTGCGCCAGGCCAACCCGAAGTTGGCGCAGTTGATCAGCGAGAAGTTGGAGGACCCCAACTACGACTACCTCACGAACTTGGGCCAGTTGAAGAAGTTGGAGAAGTTTGTGGACGACGAGGACTTCTTGAAGAAGTGGGACGCGATCAAGTTTGACAACAAGCGCCGTCTTGCGGGGTTGGTGCAGAAGGAGACGGGGATCATTCTCAACCCGAACGTGCTCTTTGACGTGCAGGTGAAGAGAATCCACGAGTACAAGAGGCAGCAGCTCAACATCTTTGCTGTGATCTACCGGTACCTCCGCATCAAGGAGCTTCTCCTGGAGGGCGTCTCGCTTGAGGAGATCCAGTTGAAGCACTACATTCCAAAGGCGTCGATCTTTGGAGGTAAGGCTGCCCCTGGGTACTACATGGCGAAGACGATCATCCACTTGATCAACAAGGTGGGGGATGTTGTGAACAACGACCCGGAGATTGGCGACTTGCTCAAGGTTGTGTTTGTGCCTGACTACAACGTGTCCAAGGCGGAGATCATCACGCCGGCGTCGGACTTGTCGAACCACATCTCGACCGCGGGCACGGAGGCGAGTGGTACGTCGAACATGAAGTTTGCGTTGAACGGAGGGTTGATCATTGGTACTGTTGACGGTGCAAACGTGGAGATCACGCGTGAGATTGGCGAAGACAACATCTTTTTGTTTGGCAACTTGGCGGAGTCTGTGGAGGACTTGAGACACAAGCACATCTATGAGGGTGTGCAGGTGCCGGAGAAGTTGGCGAAGGTGTTTGGCTCGATTGAGAGCGGGCTTTTCGGGAACCCCGACGAGTACCGTTCGCTTATTGACAGCATCAGGTACCACGGCGACCACTACTTGGTCAGCGACGACTTTGAGTTGTTTTTGAAGGCGCATGTCAAGTTGGAGAAGGTTTACGGGCACCATGGGGGGGATGCCAAGGACAAGGACCATTTGCAGAAGTGGGTGAAGAAGAGTGTGTTGAGTGTGGCGAACATGGGGTTCTTCAGTAGTGACAGGTGTATTGATGAGTACGCGGAGAACATCTGGCATGTGGAGCCGTTGAGTCAGTAGCGAGTGAACAAGAGCGAAGCAATGTGAGCGAGTCGGTTCTAGAGATGTTTCGATGAGTGCTAGAGATTAAGTGTTTTGGAATTTATAATTAGAAAAATGAGATGATTATTGTAGAAGTGTAAGTGAACGTGACGAAGCGAATGGAGCGAGACGGGTGAACGTGACGAAGCGAATGAAGCGGTACAAGTGAACGTGACGAAGCGAATGGAGCGGTAAGTGAACGTGACGAAGCGAATGGAGCGATACAAGTGAACATGACAAGCTAATGTGAGCGAGATTACGTCAAGATAAGTAGAAAATGAGATGATCATAGTGAACAGAACAAGCGGCGACACAATGCTTTGTGAACATGAGCAAAGCGACTTGAGAGTTCGCTTAAAAAGTGACGTTGGAAGATGAGCGATTGCTGATGTGATGTGAAGATTGAGCTATTTCAAGGATAAAATCAGAAAATGGTAGTCGACCGTGTTATTTTTATTTCTTGGAGATTTATTTGGAAAAACTGGGGTATGGGTTGGAATGAAGGTTTTTAGCTGCATGGAAGAAATGTTTTTTTTAACGTAAACAGTAAACGTGAGATGGACACCTGGAATTCCTGCCGACGGCTGTTACAACCGTGTCTGTCAAGCTGCATTGCTCTATTCACAAATCGTATTACCGAATGTCGTTACCGAACTGCTGTTGACGCACTACCATTCACCATTGACATTTATACTTTGCTCATACAGAATGCGAATAGACAAAGAGTAACATGAATACAAGAGAATATGGATACGAGTAAACAAAGAGTAATATGGATACAGCAAAATTATGGAAACAAGTACAGTATCAAATCTTTAAATAAGTATCAACTGGTCATCGTGATTAGTCTTCATCCGTATAAAATCAGCTATTTTCTGTTTCTTGTATGCCACTGATTTCAGCACTAGCACTATTATCGGCACCAGTGTTCCTATCACGTATTCCACTAATACTCCTATACAACTATCACTAATACTGATACCACCATTCCTATCATGCTACTATCACTATCACTACCACTTTACTACCATTCATTTTCTCCACCGTTCACTATTCTGTGCTCGTTCACATTCACTATGCTCGTTCACATTTACTCTTCTGCTCGTTCAGATTCGATATTTTACTCTGCGCACATCTTTGCTCGTGTTACTCTGTACATCTTTGCTCGTGTTACTGTGTGCACTATGTACTCGTCATCTGCAGATCAAAAGGCCGCAAATTCCGAAACACATTGCGCCTATTATCATGTACTACCTTGTAGCATCCTTTGGTGTCCTGTAGTACCTTGTGGTAGTTTGTAGTACCTGTGTTGTAGCATCTGGGTTCAGACCTGATACCTTCCCAGTGCTCGTATCACGGGTTCGTGCCGTGATACTCGGCCGCAATACTAATTTTCTTACATAATTCCAAGCCTCCAACATGCTCCTTATCTTCGTCTTGATGGCGCTCGCCTACGCGATGCCACCCAAGAAAGGCGGCACGCGCGAGGACTACCTCGTGACCTCGCTCCCCGGGATGCACTCTATCGACATCAACGACCTCCCGCTCATGTTCTCGGGCCAGCTCGAGGTGTTTCCCGAGAACGACACCAACTACTTCTTCTGGCGCTACGCCGACAACCTCAGACGGCTCCCCGAAAACACGGGCAGGACGATGTTCTGGCTCAACGGCGGTCCCGGGTGTTCGCTGATGGACGGCGCTTTGTTGGAGTTGGGGCCGTTCCGCGTGAACGAGCACGAGGAGGTGGTGTACAACAACGGCTCGTGGCACAAGCTCATGGACGTGGTGTTTGTGGACCAGCCGCTGGGCACGGGCTACAGCTACGGCGACGAGTACGAGAGCGAGTTGGCGGACGTGGCGTTCAGCTTCGTGGTGTTTCTCGAGAAGTACTTTGCGTTGTTTCCGGAGGACGTGGGGAACGAGATATATCTAGGGGGGGAAAGCTACGCGGGGCAGTACATCCCGTACATCGCCAGTGCGATAGTGGAGTACAACAAACGGAAGGAGAATGAGGAGAATGAGAATACGGAAGAGAAGGAGAATGAGGAGAATGAGAATACGGAAGAGAAGGAGAATGAGGAGAATGAGAATACGGAAGAGAAGGAGAATGAGGAGAATGAGAATACGGAAGAGAATGAGAATGAGAATGAGAATGAGAATAAGGATGAGAATGAGAATGAGAATAATGAAGACAAGAAGAAGGATAATAAGAGTAAGAATAAGAATAGTCAGGAACAAAGAAAGGAGAACTCAAAAGACAACAAAAACTCAAAACCCGCCATCAACCTCAAGAGCCTCATCATAGGCAACGGGTGGATCTCGCCAAACGAACAGAGTCTCTCGTACCTCCCGTTCTCGGTCCAGGCCGGCATCATCGACTCGAAAAACCACAAGTGGTTGTCGATCTTGGACCAGCACCAAAAGTGCCAGCAGGTCGTGAACCGAATCGACGCCACCACCGACGGTGCCGCACACGACTTTGAAATCGAGTCTGGCGTGTGTGAGATGGTGTTGAGCTTGATTTTGGAGGCGACGTCCGACACAGCCACCAGGGGCGGGCTGTGCATCAACATGTACGACTACACGCTCACAGACACGTATCCGTCATGCGGGATGAACTGGCCGCTCGAATTGAAGTACGTGACGCCGTTTTTGAACGAGGAGAGTGTGAAGGGCGGGTTGAACTTGAAGAACCGCAAGAAATGGCACGAGTGTTCGGGGCGCGTGCACTCGCATCTCAAGGCGCTCAACTCGGTGCCGGCGGTGCACTTACTTCCGGGGTTGTTGGAGAAGATGCCGGTTATGTTGTTCAACGGGAACAGGGACATTATCTGCAACTATCTCGGCACAGAGGGGTTGATCAAGAAGTTGGAGTGGAACGGGCAGAAGGGGTTTTCGGAGGGGTTGCAGGTGGACGACTGGAAGCACGAGAATGAGAGTGTGGGATACGTGAAGAGCGAGCGCAATTTGACGTTTGTGAATGTGTTTGATGCGTCGCACATGGTTCCGTATGACAAGCCGGATGTGCTGCGGGCTTTGATTGATTTGCTTGTTGGGAACTTCGACAAGAGGGACGGGGGGGTGGAGACTTACAGGATAGGGGAGAGATACAACAGAAAGGAAAAGCCCGAAGAAAACGACCAAAAGCCCGAGCATGAAGGGCCGGAATTCGAAAACCCCGACCATGAAAAACCAGACCATGAAAAACCAGACCACCCCCCTCACCCATCTACATCCTCTCGCATTGACCGCATCATCCTTCTCGTTGCAATCATTTTTGGGATCTGCGGCGTGTACTTGATCTACCAGGCATTCACGGCGCGTGCACCGTCCATCATCAAGTCGAGTCCAAGCACCGGCAAGAAGAAGAATGTGCAGTGGGCGGACCAGTTGCGGCGGTTCCAAGAGGACGACCCCGAGTTCCAGAGACAGAAGAGCCAGGGCTTTATCTCGAAGACTATCGATAAGTTGAAGGGGACGGATAAGCGTGGGAGGTATGCCCCGGCACCGTACGAGGACATAGAGATGGAGGGGGGAGAGGATTTCGTGATTGGGAGTGATGACGAGAACGAAGAACGAACGGAATGAACGTGAGCGAAGCGAACGTGAGTCAGGGCAGCCCGAGGCGGAATGACGTGAGGGCCCAATATGTGAGTACGTGAGCAATAGTGATCAGCCTATGTGAAATGAGTACGTGAGCAATAGTGATCGGCCTACGTGAAATGAGTACGTGAGCAATAGTGATCAGCCTATGTGAAATGAGTACGTGAGCAATAGTGATCAGCCTACGTGAAATGAGTACGTGAACAATAGTGATCAGCCTACGTGAAAGGAGTACGTACAATAGTGACCGGCCTACGTGAAATGAGTGAGCGTACGTGAGCATGTGAATGAAGATGAATCATAACTCGCTCTGTTCTACGTAATACGAGGACAAGAAAAGATAGATCCTGGATCATGGATGACGGTAATAGACAAGTCAGTAACAAGTGTAGAGGGATGTAGTATCGTTGAATGTTGCCAATACCGTTGAAAATGGGGGGATGTAGTGAAGAATGGTTAAAGTGTTCAGGTCGGTTAGAAAGGTAACTGGTATTTCAAGAAAAGAAGCATTATGTCACCTTGCACAATTCAGGCAATCACAGCATCACTCTAGTTGGCACTCTTGAGTTACCATCTCAGTACTGATTCTCGGTATTATGATTCTCACTTCACTAGTGTATCATCTCTTTCGCATTCGCTCATGTTCACTTTCCTTCTATTGTCTTTTCGCTCATGACCATGTTCAGTGTCCTTCTTTTCGTCTTTTCGCTCATGTTCACTTTCCTTCTATTGTCTTTTCGCTCATGTCCATGTTCAGTGTCCTTCTTTTCGTCTTTTCGCTCATGTTCACTCTCCTTCTATTGTCTTTTCGCTCATGTCCATGTTCAGTTTCCTTCTTTTTGTCTTTTCGTTCATGTTCCACGTTCGCTTGCATTTGACTTTCTTTTCCGCATGTCTATTCCCACCCTCACATTAAACGACGGCAACACCGTCCCAGCAATCGCCTACGGAACCGGTACTAAATGGTTCAAGTACGGCCAGGACGCCACCAACCCCGAGCTCACCAAAGCAATCAAACTCGCCATTGACACCGGCTTCAACCACATCGACGGTGCCGAGGTATACAACACCGCCAAAGAGATCGGTGCGGCGGTCGCCGGCAGAAGCAGAAGCGAGATCTTCATCACCGACAAGTTCTTGGTCGGGGTTGGCCCCAACATGAAGCTGAAGTACCCCAACCCGTACGAGGCCTTGAAGGGCTCGCTCCAGGAGCTCGACTTGGAGTACGTGGACTTGTACTTGTTGCACTCGCAGCACATTTCGAAAGAGAAAGACGGATTTACACGTGTGGAGGCGTGGAAGTACCTCGAGAAGTTAAAGGACGAGGGATTGGCGAAGTCTATTGGGGTGTCGAATTTCGATGTGCACGCGTTGCGGGAGATTTTTGACTCTGAGCCCAAGCACCTCCCTGCGGTGAACCAGATCGAGTACTCGCCGTTGTTGCAGAACCAGAGTGAGGGCATCGTTGAGTTTTGCAAGAAGCACAACATCTTATTGGAGAGCTACTCTGGTTTGGCTCCGGTAAACGTGAGTCCGCAGGACGACAAGGCCAGAGAGTTATTGGAGTATGCCAGGAGTCTCGGTGAGAAGTACTCCAAGACTGACTCCCAGGTGATTTTGCGCTGGGTGTACCAGACGGGTGTTTTGCCGGTTACCACGTCGTCGAACGGGGACAGAATGAGGAGTTATTTGGATATTTTTGGGTTTAGTTTGAGTGGGGACGAGGTTGCGAAAATTTCCGCATTGGGAAGGGCTGCGAAAAGGGTGCAGCAGTATGGAGAAGCGGCGCCATAACTCGCCACGCGAAGCGATCGCGAGTACTTACCGACTGACTCCGAGCATCGACCAAACGCGAATGAATGGGAGTGGTAGCTATTGAGATACTTGACAGTATCTGCACATTGGGTAAAACAGCGGAAACAGGTTTTGATGCTTACATGCACGTAGCATTCAATCAAGCTAGCAATTAAGCTCATCGAAATCCATCTGACATAGAAATTAAGCTCATCGAAATCCATCTGACATAGCAATTAAGCTCATCGAAATCCATCTGACACAGGTGTAGATGGATAAGACTCTGACAACCGACAGGATAGAAGCGATGAACGCATCGCAATAAGTACATATGTGTAAACTCAACTACTGTGAGATTAAAAAATGGAAGTTCCGGCACTCAAATTAGAGACTGTAAGTTTCATACGCACTCAAACCATCTGTCCCTGAGGTTGCCACGAGAGTCGCACAATTACCTAAATACCGCAAGATGTGGGTATCGGAAATAATGCCAGTGCTCAAACTCTGACAGTCAAAGTGTATTACTCATTCACTCTCCTCTACCTATTCGCCCTCCCATCAAACCATCTTCCCCCCATCTTTCCACCTTCCACCCAACTTTTTCTCCATTCAATATTGGGCTTCCAAATACAGTCAAAATCCAGTCTTGCTGCTCCAGCGCCACTTGTACTAGGGATGCATCCTCCAACATCCCACCACCATTTCTTCCATAATTAGTTCGTATCACTGCTTGTCATTTTCCCGATCATTTTAGTATCATCACTGCATTGTCGAAGAAATGATAAGAATAATTAGTTAAACCATATAAACGTACTAACACAAGGTGATTAGGATATTTCTAAATCAAATGGTAAGAATAAGCAACCAATATAGATGCAACACTAAGCTGATCTAGTTTGTTGATATCATGTAATCCACACTCAAATGGCCCATCTTTTTCTATACGTGAATTCTCTGTTGAGATCTTTTCGTTAGTATCATCACTGCTTTGTCATTCTATCTTATTAGGATCATCGCTGCTTTGTAACAATTTGACTTCATCTTGTGTGTGCTTCAATAGCCTTTTCATTTCCTAGTTTCGTTCTCCCATATGCGCTTGCTTAATATTCATCTCCATTCTCCCTCACGTTCGCTTCGCTCACTTATCTTTTCGTGCTCTACAAAAAAAATTTCACACGATGTTCCACCAGTCGATCCGTCGAATGGCCACGGGCGCGTTCAACGTGGCGCAACCCCCCAAGTACACATTGGCGTCGCTCCGCACGTTCCCCGCATTAGAACCCACTACATTCGTCCCGCTTCCCGCCAGCTTCCTCGACGCCCCGTTGAGAAGAGACTTCTTGTGGAGCGCAGTGGTGTACGAGGCCGACAGAGCCAGAGTGGGCTCCGGAAACGTGCCTACAAAAGGCGACAAGCCGTTCTCCAACAGGAAGTTGTTTCCGCAGAAAGGAAGCGGTCGTGCCAGAACTGGTGACGCCAACTCGCCCAACAAGGACAACGGCTTGAAGGCCCACGGTATCAAGGCCGGCCATGATTGGTCTACGGACTTGCCGAGCAAGATATACTCGAAGGCGTACCAGAACGCATTCGCCGAGCACTACAGAAACGGCAAGTTGTCGGTGATTGACCTGGTAGTCGACTTTCCGTACCCGTTCCAGGCTGCCACGCAGCAGTTCGTGGAGCAGCACGATCTCCAGAAGTTGAACTTGTTGTTCATAACAGACGTGCAGAGGGACAACTTGCTCCATTCTACCGAGTGGGCAGGTAAGCGTGCGGATGTGTTGATCAAGGAGGCGGTAGAGGTGCGGGATATCTTGAAGGCTAATAGAGTTTTTATTGAGTTGCCGGCGTTGCAGTGGTTTATTGGCAAGCACGTTTAATGTATATAGGATAAGAACATGAGCGAAGTGATCTAGCGAAGCGAATGTGAACATAGGATAAGTGATCTAACGAAGCGAATGTGAACACAGGATAAGTGAATTGACAATGTGAACATAGGACAAGTTAACAGACGAAGCGAATGTAGGATAGGCTCATTTAGGATTGAAACTAGGAGAAAGGCATGAAAGTTCGATCAGAATTGACCCTGTGTATGTGGTGGCAGGAGAACTCACTATGAACACGAGCACGGGAAGAATTGAGGTCCGTGATCACAGTAATCATGAAATACCATGATGATGAGCATGTGGAATTATAATCAGATGAACTGAACATGAGCATGAAAGAAATTATCATTGAGATTGACTGAGCATGAGCATGTAAGAAGTTAGAACATGAGCATGTAAGAAATTATCGTTAGCATGAGATTGACTGCACAAGATCGAATGAACAAAGATGTAAAAACCCAACCACTGAATTTCATGATTATGTGATCTGGGGTAAGGAAAATAATTGAGGATCATGATAGAAAAGAGGTGTCAGTGGAGATGTAAGCGAGAAAAGTATTAATAATGCACCCATCACTCAAAGTCCAACATAAATGTCAACTCGTGCAATGACTTCCTCGTAGACACTTTCTCGAAACCTCTTGATGTCACCTCGTCGCTTTCTACGTTTCTCTCACTCCTCACTTTCACTCTCACTTCCACACTTCCCTTTTACTCTCAGTTTACTCTTCCCTTTTGCTCTCAGTTTACTCTTCCCTTTTGCTCTCAGTTTACTCTTCCCTTTTGCTCTCACTTCTTCCCTTGCTCCTGTCACTGTTTTATTTCTCCCCTTTCGGACGAGCCCTAACACGTGCCATATCTTAGGGCTTCCAAAAATTCCTTTATGCAGACCCGAAAAATTTGCTGCCTCGCACTCGGTGCAGAAAAAATTTCAATACTGTTCAATTTTCTAAAGACCTTTTCAATTTTTATTTGTGATAGTACTATAGGAACAAGTCAAGATGTCGTTAGTCGTTTCTGAAGAAGGTTCATTCCAGCACATTTTGCGTTTGTTGAACACCAACATCGATGGCAGAATTAAGATCATGTACGCCTTGACCAAGATCAGAGGTGTCGGTCGCAGATACTCCAACTTGGTCTGCAAGAAGGCTGATGTTGACTTGCAGAAGCGTGCCGGTGAGTTGACCCAGGAAGAATTGGAGAGAATCGTCACCATCATGCAGAACCCAACCAACTACAAGATCCCAGCTTGGTTCTTGAACAGACAGAAGGACCAGGTCGACGGTAAGGACTACCACGTCCTTGCTAACAACTTGGAGTCCAAGTTGAGAGATGACTTGGAGAGATTGAAGAAGATCAGATCTCACCGTGGTATCAGACACTTCTGGGGTCTCAAGGTCAGAGGTCAGCACACCAAGACCACTTCCCGTGGTCGTTAATCTTATTGAATTATTTGCTGGTGCGTGCATTTACTGTTCATGCTCATGTAATTTAATATATCATAGTTGTATGAAGATGTAGAAGACGATATTTGTAGATAGAGGTTGAGGGTGATGTGAACTGCTGAAAGTTCAAGATCTTCAGGGATATTGAGGGAAGGTGTCTCTTGTTCAGTTTTCTTACTAGGCGACTTGATCTTTGTCATGGTGCCTCTGGGTGTCTTGATCTTATTGATTGTTTGTCACGGTACCCCGACCTTATTGATTGTTTGTTCAAGGTTCGACCTTAACGAGTGACGTTTACGCCTGGCAACATCTACTGGCAGTCAGTTAGGTTTTGATAATTGTACAATAAACCTCCTACAAGAAGGTAATTGAACTACCTGAATAAACAGTCTTGTTTGCACATTGAGCTAAAACACATACTGGATGAATCGGGCTGCTCGTGGTCAGTATTCAAATCCTCTTTTAACTCATGCCACTTCTGCATGTATTTTTACATGGTCACGATTTCAAGATCACGTGTATATGGTTGCAAATCTACAAGTTTGACCGAAACTAGTTCATATGCTCAGTCCACGTAGACTTATCAAGATTCGGTTGAACGGTTACTTTGGATATATTCCCCTCCGAATATAGCAGTAGCAATCCAAAGTAGCCAGTTCACCAAACCGTACTGAACTAGCCCTCTCGTATACTCCTGTATCGAATAAGTGAGCGACTACATACATCATCCATGCACAACCTCCATGGTGTGTGATTCTCTATCCCGCCATCTCAATTTAATCTACACCAATTTGAAACCCCTCGATTTCAATCAATTCAATCCAACCCTTCAGCTTCAGTCATCCAACGTTACAACTTCAATCAATTCAAATCCAACCTTTCAGCTTCAGTCAATTCAGCCCAACCCTACTTCAATCAATTCACATACAACTTCTACCTTTCGCCTCAAATCCCCGCTACAAACACATTCCGTCCTCACTTCCACATCCCCTCTTCACTACATCAATTATCGTTACTCATTATTGACTCTATAAATTATGACCAAGATCCCGCTCTCAAACTTAACAAGTTTTGTATCACAACACCCTCCTTGGGCTTGTTAGTGTTCACCTCACCCAAAGGCTGGCGCTCGTTGGTGGCTCTGGGCTCCATTTTTGTAGAAAACGTGAGGTTCTCCTTGTCGTGTACCGCTGCCAACTTCTCCTTCACCTTAGCAGAGTTGTTGGGCATCAACTTAAATGTCATTGTCGAAGTAGTTGTAGAGTTGAGGAACATTGGCTGCTTCTTTCTCGTCTCGTTAAGGACCAATATCGAATCATCGACCAGCGAATCAGGATCCTGTAACAGTGTGTTGGGCGATTTTGTGGGCGTTGGTCCTTCGTAAGAGTGTGACTTCACTATGCTTGGCTTAACCGGTGTAGATGAAACCATACCGAGAGGCGTAGGTGGCATCAGGTGCGCACTGGTGATAGGCACCATCGTTGGCTGCACCATGTGGATAGTAGGCGGCACCGGCAACAACTCTGTCACCTCCTTTTCCTGTGAGCTCTGCTTGCGCAAACTTTGTCTCTTGTTCTGGAACCAGATCTGAATTGCCTTTTCAGTCATGTTTACCTTTTTCGCAATCTCCAATCTGCGCGACTTGTTCGGAGTGGATCCGATCTCAAACTCCGAGTTCAAGATAGACAACTCGTTGGGCGACGTTCTTCTGCGCTTGCGGCGCGCCAATGGGGCATTGTCTATCAGTGGCTCCTGAGAGGGAAATGTGGCTGGCGAGTGAGAAATAAAGGCATAAGCCTTGTCTTCAGTCTTCCTCTTCTTGGACTCTGTGACTGGGGTCTCGACCTCGTCTCTGGTCGCTGGGGTTTGTACGCCACTCGAGTTGGGCGTGGGGTATGGTGCTCTGTACACATCCAGTATCGACGGCAACTTGAACTGTGAGTTGAGCAATGACGACAAAGGAGGGAGGCAGGGTCTGCTATGCGAAGGGGTGGATGGAAGGGTGGGTCTCTTGGGTGTTTGGACGAACATTATAAGGAGTGACTAAATGAATGTAGGATAGCTTTGCAACTTTGTTCTTGCGGGTCGGGGGATATGCAATATATTTATATTTGCATCAGAATTCTTCGAGCCCGAATCATGTACCTCATATGTATGCGTAATGAACAATAATGAAATTTTTGCGGTGTTGACATGTTCACGCGACAAATTAAACGGTTTAGTGATGAAAGCGTAGGTAATTTTCAGGGGATCGTCGATTCTTACACCACAAAACGAATTTCTTTGTCGGAATAGGCAATTATTTCTAGTACTTCGCCCTTTAGAAAAGACTAATATTCCTGCAAGCGTGTCTTCCATTGCAATTAGTACGCTCCTTTCGGAAAATTGATTTCTCGTGTTTACTTTTCCACGCTCTTTGTTTACCTTCTGCGAAAAAATGACAAGGAGGTTGAATTT
Source organism: [Candida] loeiensis (assembly GCA_030563775.1). Lineage (NCBI taxonomy): Eukaryota > Fungi > Ascomycota > Pichiomycetes > Serinales > Debaryomycetaceae > Kodamaea > [Candida] loeiensis. The sequence continues at coordinate 489,182 of JAJMKD010000005.1, forward strand.
TTCGCGCGTTCGCGTTCCCTGCAAGACTATATTGATGGTCACAAAACCCTTTCTTTGCCGTTTTCAGTAATATACTTGCCTTTATGATGTTTCCATCGCAATTAAAGACACAGGAGATCCCTTGTCCATGCCTTTCGATCGACGCGCCTTTCCTTTTTGCACTTCTTCTGAAGCTCTTTCCCTCCTGCAACCCATCACGACCTTATTGTGGTAGCGTTCACCAGCGCGTATCGCAATGAGCCTGGCGGTTTCCTTACTTGGTCTATTTGACACCATGGTAATTGTTTCCCAAAGGGGTATTTTTGGTGATCGCCAGATGGCGCCTCGCATCATCGAAGAATGGTCAACAATGCCATCTGACCCCCAACCTGAATCTATGATATCCCCTTTATCGCGCTTTTCGGTGCTGACCCTGGCGGCCTTTGTGCCTCCATTCACCTCTCGGTTCGCTCACCCAGATCGCGGTACAAAAAAATTTATCACCGATATGCCAGTGCACCTAACCGGACATTTCCCAAATGAAGAACATAACGTTTCAGAGCGCGCCTTCACTTTCTGACGCTTTCGTGAAGTTTATACCAGAACAGCCGCGTAAGTGTCGCGGTGGGTGCATTGACGACTGGATAGGGGGTTCTAGCTGGTTTGGTGAGCTGATTGGACTAGACGAAAGATGTGTTCAAGTGTAGTTTAGATTGAAGACTGTAGGCGAAATATCGATTATAGATTGTTTGACTGATAGGCTATGGTTGATTGAATGGTTTTCGTTGATTGAAATATTAGTCGATTGAATGATTTTGGTTGATTGGTAGATTGGTCGATTGACAGATTATGGTCGATAGATTCTGTAATCGATTGGTCAAACAGCTACTTTTAACCCAAGTATGCTCAATTATTCACATATTTTTCACACGGGACACCATTGTTCTGTCATACCTAAGATCACCCTATAGTGATCTAATTGTTTGAGGACCTGCTCTAATCTCAGCTCATGAGACCTGCCGTTGTTGTTTTACTCTTTTTTTGCTGCAAAAAACTCCAAAATAGGTTGAAAATTGGCAGCAAAGCAAACTACCGCCACCGACTTGTTGAAGTGGCACATAATAGAAGGAAAGTTTCCAGGTGTGATTTTTCGAGTGTTCTGGTAGCATTGCAACCTTCTTCGATCTATACCTGACCTGGTATACGACTTATGGTACATTCATCGAAGAGTACCAATTGTTACTTGCTACATTCATTGCTGGACCCAGCGAGGAAGTTGGATTGTAGCAACACACTCATTTGTTGTGCAACCATCACAATGATCGAAACTTCTTTTCTAGCTGCCAGCAACCTTGGTGGTTCCAGAACGGCATAGTGAATCCTCACAGTTGTTGGGCAGGATACTTCACCCAGCCATATATGCCAAGCTCGTTTCACCAATACTGAGTTACCATCCCTCATTCAATTATCCAGTTTGACGTTGTTGCCATGTAAAGTTTACATGACGTAAAGTCAATCTAGGCAGCTCCTGCATCATACATCACCTGTGTTATCCTCATACTTACCTATGTGGTCATTGTATCTGTCCTACCAACCACCTTGGGTGTCTCTTCAATTTGAATCCCCGCCATCCCAGCTATCTATCCTATCGGATAGAGAGCTAGAGGATCTTGAAAGATCTTGGCACCACGTGCACACCATTCTTGAAATCCGGAAAAAACCCACATTTACAACATCTACCCCATGAGCAAACCTGGAATACAATTGCTGGGGGTTATCGCCGTGCTATTAATTGTTCTTTACGGCGGATCTATTGTTATCAAGAATTTCGATGACAGCACTCTCACTGACCGATTAGTCCAAACGGCTGAGGTTTCGTTGACGACAACCGAGAAAGATGAGCTCAAAAAATTGGGGCTCACTCATAAAAGCCCCGTAAGAATCACCACTACAGTTGACGGTGCCGTTCACGAGCAGGTCATCTATGGCCGTTTCCTCCACCTCACGGACTTCCACCCCGACCCATACTACAAAGAAGGGTCGAACATCGAAGAGAAATGTCACTCAGGAAAAATCCTGCAGCTGGACGGCGGAGCTGGCAAGTACGGTGACGCCATTTTGGGGTGCGACTCGCCAATGGTGCTTGTGAAGGACACAGTCAAGTGGATACTGGAGAATTTGCGGGATAAAATTGACTTCATTGTGTGGACCGGAGATAACGTCAGGCACGATAATGACCGTAGGTTTCCGCGTACAGAGCAAGTTATTTTCGACCTCAATGAGGAGGTGAGCGACTTGCTCTACGAGACGTTCAAGAGCACCAACGACTCCAACTTGCGCAGCATGGACGTTGACTTGGTTCCGTCGCTCGGCAACAACGATGTTTATCCGCACAATTTGTTTCTGCCAGGTCCAACGCTCCAAACACGCGAGATGTTCAAGATCTGGAGGAACTTTGTGCCGCAGGCACAGTTGCACATCTTCAACAAGGGAGCATACTTTTTCCACGAGGTGATTCCGAACCATTTGGCGGTGTTGTCGCTCAACACATTGTACTTGTTTGACCTGAACCCACTCGTGGACAACTGCGACTCGAAGAAGCAGCCCGGGTACCAGCTTTTCGAGTGGCTCGGGTACGTACTCAAGGAGATGCGTGCGAGAAACATGAAGGTGTGGCTTTCGGGTCATGTTCCTCCCAACGGCAAGAACTACGACATTTCCTGTTTGCGGAAGTACATTGTGTGGTCGTACGAGTACCGTGACGTCATCATCGGCGGGTTGTACGGGCACATGAACATTGACCACTTCATTCCGTTGGACAGCAAGGCTGCGTACAAGAGCATCAAGGACTCGCGTCGTTCTGAGTTTGCATCGGTATTCGGAGAGATTGACGAGATTGACCGTGAGGACGAGGCGTTATTTGCATTTGGCGACGATGAGATTCGTATTGCTGGGGGGACACCATACAACAAGGTTTCGTACATGGACAAGTTGCGCGAGACGGTGTATGCGGAGATCAAAGGAGAGCACAAGGCGGGAGACGACGGGGAGCGGTACTCGATTGCACATGTGAGCGCGAGTGTGGTGCCGACGTTCAACTCTGGGGTGAGGGTGTGGGAGTACAACATTACGGGGTTGAAGGAGCAGGCTGAGCTCCACAACCGGCACAAGTTTGTGCCATGGGACCTGTTTTTCACGGGCCTCAGTGAGATGATGGACACTGTGTATGCGGACGAGGAGGAGTTTACAACGTTGAAGAAGGACAAGACGTTCCCGCCGAAGATGCCCAAGACCGCGAAGTTGGGGCCAGCATATGTTCCGCAGACGTTCACGCCCGAGAGGTACGTGCAGTACTACGTCGACTTGAGCAGTGTGAACAACGGAACGAAGGAGTTTGGATACGAGTTGCAGTACGCCACGGACGACAAGTTGTACGGGTTGAAGGACTTGACGGTGAAGGAGTGGCTTGCGTACGGGCGTAAGTTGGGCAGACCTTTGAAGAAGGTTGTGAAGAAGCCCAAAGAGAAGAAGAAGTTGGACAAGATCTGGGACGAGTATGTGCACAATGCTTTTATCAGCAGTGGGTATGAGACCGCTGGGTTTGGTTAGTTAGAAAAGGGGAATAAAAAGAAGATACATAAATGGAGTTATACATGATTCAATTTTACGTTCTGGTGTATGATTAGAGTGGTTAGACACTGAGGAAGGTTATTAATGGTAGTGTGTGAACTGATGGTACTTTTTGATTAATACTGTGATTTGATGGTACTTTTTGATTAATACTGTGTGTTTTTGGTACTGTGTTCTTGTAGATTATTCGTTTAATTGCAGTTATACTTCCTCTCTTCTCATTGGAAGTAATGTAGAGGTCTCTTTCAGTGACTCCCCTCTCGGCTATCGATCACAATGTCTCTTGGTAATTCTCTCTGCTCACATTCGCTTCGCTCACATTCACTATGGTTTCACTTGTTTTAGGGCTCATCCCTAACCACGTGACGGCTTTTTTTTTGATTCGAAAATTCTGTCTCCCCCCGACGATCCCAAATGAAAAAAACTTTACCAACCACTTATTCCTCATCTTTGGGCCATTAAAAATTCCTAACGAATAAACAAGTCGATATGGGTGGCGCTCGTCAAAAGAAAATTGAATACTTCGCTAAGCTCCGTGAGCTTCTCGAGGAGTACAAGTCGATCTTCGTCGTCGGAGTCGACAACGTCTCTTCGCAGCAGATGCACGAGGTCAGAAAGTCCTTGAGAGGTACCGGTGTTGTGCTCATGGGTAAGAACACCATGGTCAGAAGAGCCGTCAGAGGTTTCCTCTCTGACCTCCCAGAGTACGACAAATTGTTGCCTTTCATCAGAGGTAACGTCGGTTTCATCTTCACCAACTCTGACTTGAAGGAGATCAGAGACGTCATCACCTCCAACGTTGTTGCCGCTCCAGCCAGAGCCGGTGCCGTTGCTCCAGCTGACGTTTGGATCCCAGCCGGTAACACCGGTATGGAGCCAGGTAAGACCTCTTTCTTCCAGGCTTTGGGTGTCCCAACCAAGATTGCCAGAGGTACCATTGAGATTGTCTCTGACGTCAAGGTTGTTGCCGAGAACGGCAAGGTCGGTCCATCTGAGGCCACCTTGTTGAACATGTTGAACATTTCTCCGTTCACCTACGGTTTGACCATTGCCCAGGTCTACGACAACGGCCAGGTCTTCCCATCTTCGATCTTGGACATCACCGACGACGAGTTGGTTGGCCACTTTGTGTCTGCCATCAACGTCATCGCCTCGATCTCCTTGGCTGTTGGCTACCCAACCTTGCCATCTGTCGGCCACTCCATTGTGAACCACTACAAGAACGTCTTGGCTCTTTCTGTTGCCACCGACTACACCTTTGAGGGTTCTGAGGCCGTCAAGGACAGATTGGCCAACCCAGAGGCTTACGCTGCTGCTGCTCCTGCTGCTGCCGCTGCTTCTTCTGGCTCTGCTGCCGCTGAGGAGGCTGCCGAGGAGGAGGACGAGGACTCTGAGGACGACGACATGGGAATGGGTTTGTTCGACTAAGCAGATAGTAAAGACTGAACGAGCGAAGCGAGTTTAGAATTTTGAATTGTAAGAGACTGGGTGAGCGAAGCGAGCTCAGTCTTTGAATTGTAGATATTCACTTGAGCAAGGTGAACGTGAATATTGCAGATCAGTCATGAGTGTAATTGATCAATGTGCTTATGTAATAGTGAATGGATGTATAGTACATTTACACACATTTCTGGTTTAAAATGGAGTGGTTCTCGACAAGAAAATGAACATTTGGTAAACTAGCTATGGTGAAAACTACGTGTGTATGTGGGAGCTGCGAATCTGAAAACGTGGATGTAGTGAAAGATGTAACGATGGTACGAGTATTGATTGAGAATTAGAACGGACTGATTATGATGGTAGGACTCGGGAAAACCCACCCATATTGGATATTTGGCTGCAACAGGGTAAATCGGAGTCCGCGTAATTACCAGTACAGCTTAGGTCAGTAGAAAGAGGCCACGCGGTGAACCAGTTTTAGCATCCGGAGCTACAAAAAGGGATCTGTTCAACCTCTTAGGGTTGGGGGACACTTAGGAGCTTTTTGGCGACAGGGAAAGGGGTTTGACGAAGATGTGAATGAATATGTTTAATTAGTCTGGCAGGATCAAAGGAACATAACAATCATACACTAGAGGTTACGGAACCTAGGGCCAGATTAAAGCATACTGAAGGTTGAGAAGAGAAGCGTAGGCCAAAAGGCAATATCCTGAGAGGAACGTAAGCCAAAAAGCATTATCCAGAGAGAAACGTAAGCCAAAAAGCATTATCCTGAGAGAAACGCAGACCTAAAATGAATCCTGAGAGAAGCGTAGGCCAAAAAGCATTATCCTGAAAGAGACCTATGACCCTAAAAAACATTTATCTTCACTGTGACCGTGTAATATATTCTCAGTTGAACAGAAATGGGTGCAAATGCCGACTATCAGAACGAGTAAACTTCAGCACATAATGATAATAAAGGGTCTCTTTTAGCGATTCCCCTCGGCTATCATGCACAATGTCTCTTAGGTAATTCACTGGTGTCATATCGCTCCATTTGCTTCGCCCACGTTCACTCTACCACCAGTAGCATCGCCAACCCCACAAATTACTCGCTTCACTCGTGTCATCTCGCCAGATTTATTCTCGCTCCATTCGCTTCGCTCATGTTCGCACGCACGATTTTAATTTTTGGCTGCAAATGTCTCACTCCTCCTACAACACCGGCGAGTACACCGCCTACAGCGTCCCCTCCAACTACCCCGAGATCCCCGAAAAACGCATATCTCTCCTCCTAGCCAGGCTTGACGTCATTATCCACGATCCCCTCTACACAAACGGCACATTTCACAATACCGTCCGCGAAGCCGCCCAGATCACCGTGGACTTGCAGAAACTCATCACCTGCAACGACGAGGTGGCGTGGTGCTATGCATTCTTCTTCACCAAGAAGCGCTTGGAGTGCTTGTTCCGCAATTTCGTAGAAATCAAGGCGGAACCGGAGGACGAGCCGTTCATCTTCACGGTTGTGTCGATCGTGATGTATATGACGCGGTACGAGTACAAAATGGTGAGAAACAGACTCTGGCGGTGGGTGACGAAGGAGTGCACGTCTGTTCAGTTCCGGTTGCTGGTGTTCAACCTCTATCCCGTGCGGAAGGTGCTTGAGTTTCTTAACGCGTACGAGACGTACAGAAACTACACCACATATGTGGTTGCGGTGAAGTACTTGTTGAACTTGAAGAGTGTGGAGGAGGAATTGGAGTTTCTCCACAAGAAGGTGTGTGATGGGCTTGAGTACTCAGAGTACCGCCGGTTGTTTCCGGAGGAGCTTATCATTATCACGGGGCGGGTGAAGCGAGAGGGGTACGGGTGTCCTGTGGTCAGCAGGGAGGAGGCTGATAAGAAGGTAGCCAGGAGTTTTTTTGGGATGATTGGGTGTGGGACGAAGATGAAGGGTAAGAAGTGTGGCAAGACAGAGAGCGATAAGAGGGAAAAGAGTGGCAAGAAGAGCGATAAGAGGGAGAAGAGTAAGAGAGATAAGAGTGACGAAAGGGAGAAGGCTGAGGTCAACGATCTTGATGGGAATTGGGGAGTTGGAAAGCGTGTTGTTAGAATAAGGAAGGAGAAGAAGGATAAGAAGGAGAAGAAGGAGACGAAGGATAAGAAGGAGAAGGAGAAGGAGGAGAAGGAGAAGGAGGAGAAGGAGAAGGAGGAGAAGGAGAAGGAGGAGAAGGAGAAGGAGGAGAAGGAGAAGGAGGAGAAGGAGAAGGAGGAGAAGGAGAAGGAGAAGGAGGAGAAGGAGAAGGAGGAGAAGGAGAAGGAAGGAAGTGAAAGTGAGGGTGGAATCCAAGATGAATGATATACTGTTTGCTCTGATATTCTCGCACTTGCTACATAATTTAATAATGATTTCTATATATACATGATTGGAGAGTATGAAGGATTAAGGAAGGAAGTGAAAGTGAAGGTGGAATCCAAGATGAATGATATACTGTTTGCTCTGATATTCTCGCACTTGCTACATAATTTAATAATGATTTCTATATATACATGATTGGAGAGTATGAAGGATTAAGGAAGGAAGTGAAAGTGAAGGTGGAATCCAAGATGAATGATAGATTGTTGCTCTGATATTCTCGCACTTGCTACATAATTTAATAATGATTGTTTCTATATATACATGATTGGAGAGTATGAATTAATGACAGTGTCGAGAATGGTTGATTCAGAGTCACTGACTTAGAACATGTGGGTTTTTATAGTGACTTTCGAATACATTTGCCATGTCAAGATCTGAAAGAACAGGCTTTTCGGATTCTTCTCAGACCAGTTGTATATTCTCAGATTTACCGTTCAGATTCATACTTTCATCTTTCAGGTCAGATTGCCTCAGATTAGCACTCCTTAGCACTCTTACTCTTGAATCATATCGTGAAAGTTCTCGCTGCTGCACCTCATGCTCACTTGTAACTCCACATGACTGTTCGCTCCTCACTTATAACCTCCACATGACTGTTCGCTCCTCACTTGTAACCTCCACATGACTGTTCGCTCCTCACTTGAAATATTCTCGCTACCACATCGCCCGCTCCTTACTGCCAACTCAGAGCTCCCTTGCTCGCTCATTCTACCACTCGTTACCTCCTCCTGTACAACTCCCTTGGCTCCTCCTCGACGGTCTTCTTTGGCAAGACCACCTGCTTGTCGATCAGCTGCGACAACTTCGCCGGCTTGGGCCACTGTTCTGGCAACAAGCCCGCCCTCTTGAACAACCACGACACGCGGTCGCTCACGTCCGCACCCACACCTATCCAGTACTTGGTTCTATCGAAGTCGAGCTGCACGTCCTTGAAGCGCTTGACACCGGCGGCCTTCTCCTCGGGGGTCAACGCGACGGGGATGGGGTTGTATGTGCCGAGGACCTCCACGGGCAAGGTGTCCCGCGCGGACTGCTTCTTGGCCACCACGATGTTGTAGACGGGCGAGTGTTTGCGCCCGAAGCGAGCAAGTCTGATCTTCAAGGGTGCTTTCATTGGTGAGAGTGAAAAAAGAACTTTGGGCGAACTTCAGAGCGAAGCGATGAAGTGACCGAAGAAGATCTTAGCGAGCGAACTTCGGAACGAAGCGGTAAAGTAAGCGAAGAAGATCTAAGAGTGAGCCAAGAGGTGGCGAAGAAGATCTTAGAGTGATCGAAGCGATTAGCAGACAAGGATCTAACACTGCTTTTACTGCAATGAGAAAAAAATGAACATGACCTAGTAAGCACGGAAAACACCCGCAAGGATGTGAGTAGAGACGAAGTATTCCTAGTGGGGAGGATGTGAGTAGAGAGTATTCCTAGTGGGGAGTGAGTAGAGAGTATTCCTAGTGGGGATCTGAATAGACAAAGTGTATTTTTGTCAGGACAATAGGTATCAGTCGACTCGAAGCCATAATCTGGTAGCTGGAATGGTAAAAGGAAAGAGAGAATAAAGAATAAAACTGGATTCAATGAGACTTATTCAGAGGTTTGGCTATTTCAGATTTCAAGACTGTTCCAGGACTTCAAAGAGTAGCTGAGAATTGCACCTGTCATACTAGAGTTCCAATGAGACTTTTCATAAGTCATGTATGCAGGAGTTCATATTGAAATATTTTTAACCGAATTTGCAGTTTCAATGAGTACTTCGTATTTGTTCATTAGTGTCCATTTTCAGTTTCAATATTGAACATCCATGCTTCGTGTTCATCAAATATGAGTAGCCATTATGCATGCTTCGTGTTCATCAAATATGAGTGGCCATTCTCCTGCTTCGTGTTCATCAAATATGAGTAGCCATTATGCATGCTTCGTATTTGCAATCTAGAATGGCGAGTTTTCTCTACTTCTATCTGCCTATCATTTATCCAATTTCTATCAAAGCTTTCTTAGTCTCACCCAAGCATCTCCTCATTTGTCTTCGCCTACTTCGCTCATGTTCGCTTATATCTCCTCATTTGTCTTCGCTTACTTCGCTCATGTTCGCTTGTATCTCATTCGTCTCTCGAAATTTGTCAATGTTTTCCTGTCTATCATTTATTCAATATCTATCAAAGTTTTCTTATCTCACCCAAGTATCTCCTCATTTGTCTCGCTACATCTTCTTCCTAGCCTTAAACTTCTGCTTAGGCTTTTGCACCCTCCCCTTCACATTCTCCCTCTTTCCGTTTCCCTTCGCCTTCTTCTCCTCCTCATCGTCCGACCAGTCCTCCTCCTTCTCCTTCCCCCACTTCAACTTGTTGCGCTGCCCACGCACCGGCGCCTGCTTCACCGCATCCAAGTACGCATCAATGCCCGACCCCTCCTTCAACGCCTCGCCCTCAAACACAAGCTTCCCCCCCTTCGTCTCGAACTGCTTCTTCTTCACGTCCGCCAACGTCACCTTCTTCGGCTTCAGCAGCGAGATGTGCGAGAGCATCTGGCGGTCCAACAAGTTGAGCGGCTCGTCCGTGTTCAAGATGAACTGGTTGGACTTCTTCTTGCCAACCGACTTCTCCTCCTCCTCGCTCTCGTCCCCAGAAACATCCGAGTCGTAGAGAACCTCCTCGTACGCAGAAACAAACTTCTTCTTCTCGTCCGTGGTCTCCTTCTCGTCCCTCTTCTTCTTGTTCCTGGCCTTCTTGATGCTGGCCACCAACTTCTTGTCGTCCTCCGGCATCGCAGCCTCAACAACCTCCACGCCAAACTTGCGCACCAAGCGCTCCACAATGTGCTTCACCTTCAGCTTGAAGTGCCCCTTGTGCTCGTGCGACCACCGCATCAACTTGCCCAACAACTCGCCCAAGTTCGCGCGCACCATCTCCTCCGGAAGCGACAACACCTCCACCTTGACAAACCCGATCGCGCTCTTCGCGATCTCGCGCGAGTTGTGCGTCAAAAACAACTCCACCGTCGACAGGATCTCCAAGAGCGTCTCCGCAGGCAACTGGTCCTTGAACTCAAACACCAAGCACGAAACGGCAGTGATGGTCGCCGAAATCATATGCGGTGCCTGCGCAGCCAACCCGGCAGAAACCATCGTGAAGTACTCGCTCAAGTTGGCCTCGGAATCGGCTGCATCGGCGTCGAACCCGGGAACAAGGCGGTTCTGCACAACGCCCCCCGCCAGCATCTTGTACCCCATCTTGTTCAAGATCTGGTACGAGAGCGATCTCGACCGCTCGTTCGTGTCCTTCGTCGACATGATCACCTCCTGGACAACCGACGGAATGAAGTAGAGGTCGCACTGGAGCCCGAGAATGACGTCGATCGCACTCAAACGCGATGCGCGCGCGGAAGGGAGAATGCTCTCGGAGTTGGCAATCACCACCTTCTGGATCTCACCAAGGAACCCAGAAATGGCAGCAAGACCCTCCTCGGTCTCTGCCAACCGCAAAAGAATACGGTACGAGCGTTTCTGGAGGAGCGTGTTCGGAAGCCCCACTGTCTGGGAAAAGATCGAGAAGAGTGCGTTGTGCGAGGACGACGGGACGTACTTGGCCATGGCCACAACGAGATCCATCATGGTGGCGGACAACGAAACATCCTTATCACTCTTACTCTTTAACCCTTCTCCCAACAACCCACACACCTTGTCAAACGTGTTGCTCAAGTCCTCCTTCCCAACAACCTGCAAATACACGTCGATCGTCTCCAAAACAAAACCCCGCGCATCCTGGTTCGTCGAGGAGTACACGTTGAACAAAACACTCAACAAGTTCACAGCCTTCGACAGAAGATACTCCAAGTTCTTTCTCAGCTCTGCGATGGAAAACTCTTCCTGGATCAACAAGTCGTCCGCCAACGCTCCCTCCGCGTACGCCACGTTCGACTCCACCAAAAGACGCAACGCGTGGCAGATCGGCACGCGCAACTCCACCTTCAGGTACATCAAGTCGGAGAGCTGCGCCGCAAACTCGTCGTCGAAGCCAACGGCCAAGTCCTTGGGCAAATCACAGAAGTGCGGAAGCAACAGCCAGATCTGGTCCACGATCGTCTCAAAGATCTTCGCATGGAGCGCGGAGCTCAACGGGATCTTCCTCTGGAACATGTCCACCAACGGCAAGATCTCCTTCTTGTAGAACTGGAGCTCCGCCAACCGCACATTGTCACGCAAAAGCGGCAACATCCACGCACGGCCGCTCGCCTGCCCGTTCAAGTTGAGCGGGAGCGTGGACAACACCACCGCAGGGCCCATGGTCGCGATGCACGCGGAAATCACGTCCTCGGCCTCCTTGTTGGGGAACAGCTCGGTTTCGTTGGTTCTCCACTCGCCGACCGTCTGCAAGACCTCGAGGAAGTCGGGGTTGCAGCGGGAGCGGAGCTTGTGGACGGCAGAGGTGACAAACTCAAGAATCTCCTTGATGGCACTCTGGTACTTGACACTGAAGAGCTCGTTGGAAATGTGTTCGGCGAGGAAGGTCACGAAGTCGTCAATCAACTCAACAATCTGTTCGCTGTTGGCCTGGAGCAAGAACCCCTCCGGCACCTGCTCAACCACCGCTATCAAGCACTGCGACGCACTGGAATAGATATCCCTCAGCTCCGAGGACAAAAACTCCGAAATCACAGGAATGATACTGGCAAGCCTGCCCACACACACGGCCCCGTTCAACTGCATGTACGACTCCATGGCCTTCGCAACAACAGCCAACCACAGCGCAGCCAAGTGCCCGTCGTTCACACTGGGCTTGAGGTCAAAAATGATGTTGAGCACAGTCCCGAATCGGTCGAGGTAAATCTCGTCCTGCATCGAAGCAAACAAGCCGGCGAACGCGCCGAACGCCGACGACACGAGGAACTGGTCGTTTGTCTTGGAGATTTCGAGGAGCACATCGCACAACGGCTCGATCTGTGCGGACGGCCAGCTGTTTGCCGAGGTTATCTGCGTGATGAGCTGCAAGCAGTGGATGATCAGCGTGTTCTCCTTCTTCTTTGCGTCGAGGAGTGTGCGGAGCTTCTGCAACGAAACCTCACCGGCAAGCGCGGCCGCCACGTGTGTGGGCGAGGGCGATGTTGGCGGGTTGCTCAAGACGGTGTTGACGGCGTCCTGGGCTCTTTTTCTGACTTTTGGTCTGGGGTCGAACGACAACTCCAACAACCCGAGAAGCGCTCTTTTGGGCGAAACCGCGCCCGTGGACGCCCACTGCTGGTGGTCCTGTGCGAGGAGGAGCGACTCCAACGCTCCAATCGTGGATCTGACCAAGGGCGCGTCGGCGGGGGCGGTGAGCGGTGTGGCCAACTTCGCGAGGATCTCGGGGAACTTTTGCCTGAGGAGCGCGGTGGGCGTGTGGGGGAAGACGATGTCGAGGAAGTATGTGGTTGTGGTGGCCAAGGGCGCGTCCACGACGGCGTCGTCGGACACCGCCTGGTCGAGGAGGGACAAAAAGGAGACGAAATACGCGACGGGCGACTTGTCGTTGTTTTGTTCGGCGATGTTCTCCTCGACCGCGGAGAGTATGATGGCGAGGTGCTTCTGGTTGTCGAGTTTGGACGTGATTTGGAGCCTGATCTTGGCCAAGGTGGCCTGGAGGTCTGACATCGCGATGAGGAAAAAAAAAAGTTGCAAATGAACTAGAAATAAGGAAGGGTTCACATTGGGTACAGCGACTCTGTTCGTGTTTTTTTACTAGATGCATCAGTCGTAAACGCAATCCCTAGATGCATCAGTAGTAAAAACACTAGCTACGTCAGTAGTAAACTCTAGTAGATGCATCAGAGAGTGAAGCAGGTTGAGGGATGAGATGGGGGTGGAGATGAGATAGTGAGATACGAGAGATGAGCGTGTATATGAGTAGAGATGTGTGTAGGTAGAGATGTGTGTTTGAGGGTGGAACCGGTAAATATACTTACCAGATGAGAATGCCTGAATTCAAACTACAGCATTCATGCTTGGACCGCAATGGATATTCTCTGAATATTATGGCTGCAAAAAAAGAAATTCAAGGTCACTGCGGTAACTGCAATTACGGTTTGCAAGATCTCCTACATGAAAACATGAAGGAGCACTTAGCATGGAAACAATCTTGTCCAGCAAGCAACCAGAGAAGTGTTAGAGTGCAAACTGGGGATCTCAAAAAATCCACACAGGAACAATGCTTCTTGAGTACCTTTTGATACTCAAACAAGAGAGCACCAGGTACATTAGGCACCTTTCTTCCCGGTAAGATACATTTGGGCTCACGGGCTGGGCTGCCCACTCGACATCTGAAGCTTTACTTCAGACTGTGTGGTGCTTTCTCCAGCTTCATAATATATGTAGGCACCTAGTCCACACCAGAAACCCTCAAACTAGGCACCTCAGGAGACCTTTCAGTGAACAGAGATCTGGTTGTATCGGTCTACATTCAACGAAGCAGTCGAGTAACCTAACATAGTGTTCTTTGAGATCAAGTGCTGAACTACGGGAATCAAGCATTCATTGAATGGAGAGTTCCTACGGAGACAAAATATATCAAATGTAATTGACACGCCGAGGATGTGGAAGCCCCAATGGCCGATGGGAACCAGTTATATCGACGGTAGTATCGACAAAAGTACTAAAAATTTGTAAGTTGACCAGATCATTTCACGTTATTCACATTCGCTTAGTGCATCAAGATAGTTCGTCGTGACGATATCTTTCATAGTCTAGTCGATCGTGACACGAGCTTATAGTAACTCATATTAGAAGTAGTCATGCTCGTAAACGGATTACTGCAGTGGTCCATTCGCTTCGCTATTACAAGTCATAACGGATTACCGTAGTGGTCCATTCGCTTCGCTATTACAAGTCGTTATATAACAGATTACTGTAGTGGTCCATTCGCTTCGCTATTAAAAGCCGCTATATAAAAGATTACTGCAGTGGTCCATTCGCTTCGCTATTACAAGTCATAACGGATTACCGTAGTGGTCCATTCGCTTCGCTAGTAAAAGTCGTTATATAACAGATTACTGTAGTGGTCCATTCGCTTCGCTATTAAAAGCCGCTATATAACAGATTACTGCAGTGGTCCATTCGCTTCGCTAGTAAAAGTCGTTATATAACAGATTACTGCAGTGGTCCATTCGCTTTGCTCATGGGCGAGATTCTACTCTGTAGTCTCCTTCATTATGTCGCGAAACTACGCGTCTAGATCCAACTCTCCCAACAACCCCTCAATCACCGCCATATCCCTCTGATACCTCACCATCGCACGCTCCCGTATCCCCAAATCCCCATACTCCTTCCCAAACGTCATCGACTCAAAGTCCTCGCTCCCCAACACCCCATACTTCTTGCCCAAGAAATACCGCATATCGTCCACCAACTCAATCGTATCCGTCGCCTGCCGCTCCTGGATCCGCCCAGCACTCTCCCCGATCAACACCTTCAACCGCTCCCTGTCGTTCTCGCAGATTTCCAGAAAACTGTGGGCAATCATCTTCGTCACGTGCTGCTCCATCTTGTCGCACCGCGTCTGCCACGCCGCACGCACTAGATCGTAGCCGTCGTAGCCGGTCTTCTCCTCAAGCAGCTGGAATGCCCACCAGTCGGCCGAAAACCGCGCGATGTTCACCGCACACATGCTCTTGAGCTTGTCCAAAAAGAGCTCGTCGGCTGCAAATAGAAGCTCCACTGTGAGTTCGGGCGGAATCGCCTCGAGATCGTCATGGTACAAGAAAGAAAGAACCAACTCCGCCACTTCCCGCGTGGTGATGCAGTTGCTGAGACGTAAAACTGGAATGTTTTCCGAGGTGATCGCCGACCAGTCGATCGTATTGGCATACTTCTCCATCTTCGGGGCATCTTTGCAGCTGGTAAACAACCCAGACTTGAACATCGTGTTGAAGTACTCAGACCGCACAAGTACACACTTGTGAACCGGATAGTATGTGATCACATCAGTCACCACCGCCACGATCGCATCCGGAATGCACTCTGACCTCATCAACCGCTTCTTCAAGTCGATACCCAATGCTTTTTCAACATCAACGTCATCGTCAATGGTCACATCTATCACATTGTCTGCTTTCAGATCGTTTGCCACATGGTCTATCACATCGTCTGCCGCATGGTCTATCACATCGTCTGCCACATAGTCTCTGTATTCCACGTCGACTTTGTATTCCACGTCGTCTTCGCATGTCACGCCTGCCACATCTCTTCTGACCTCCACACGGTCGCGAAAACTTGTCGCCAAAAGTGCCTTCAAATCACTGCGTGCCTGTTCCACGACCCGCACGGTGAATTCGCGCCTAATTTTCGATACCTCTTTGGCGTTTTTGTCGCGAACGAGGCCCACACAGTCGGCCAAGTGGGGCCAGCCCAATTTCTCAGCGTACGGCGTGAGATTTTCCTCCAAAGGGATTGAGTCTGTGCGCAAGTAGGCGTAGTCTATCAACAGTTTGAAGATGTGGGGTTTGGTTGATTTTGGCATGTGGATGACGGTTCTGTTGCTCCATTTGGTGGTGAATTTGCTTTTGAAGTACGGGGATCTAGCAGCGAGAAGGAAGCGATTGAGAGAGAATGAAGAGCTGAATGAAGAGCCAGAGCCCAGCTCGTTATTCGGTAGTTCTTCATTCGAATTGCCTTTCAGGAAGCTTATGTTTTGACCACCTTTATTGATTTTCTTCGGACCATTATTGCTTTTATCATCGTTGTCGCTTTCATCTCCATCTCTTTCTACACCATTTCCTTCCCTTTTCAGGTCTCCTTCTCTACCATTTCCTTCCCTTTTCAGGTCTCCTTCTCTTCGATTACCTTCCCCATCTCCTCTTTCATCTTTCCACTCAAACACAACATCCTTCGTCATCCCGAGGATGTTCGTGATGTGCGCCGCAAAGGGCTGGGTCACGTCGACCGCCTTCGAGACATCAAAGTCCATGAGGAGCTTGCGGATCGTGTCGGTGAGCGCTCCGTATATACACCGTGCTCCCTCGAACGTGTCTCTGTCGCACACAGCCCCCCGCAGAAGAAGTAGCTTCACAACCTCCAAGTGCCCGCAGAGCGACAGGATAATCAACGGCAGGTAGTCCCACTCGTCTACCTGGTTGATGTCGAGGTTGGGCGTGGATAATAGCAGCTCCACAAGCTCGATATCGCCTGCCCGACACGCATTGCAGAGGTCAAGGAAGGCGCTCATGAGGACGTAAGATTTTGTGGAGATAAAATCAGTCTGATTATTAAATAATGTCAATGCTGATAGTTCCGTTTATCGTGATATAGTTCTGTCGAGTTCACGTGCGCGAAGTGAACGTGAACGAATAGCCAACTGAGATATCACGGCATGCTTTTCTCAGTTCCAGTTGATCTTATGAATTCCTATCATTCTCAATTCTAGTTTTTATGTGAACCTGTTTCGAGCTCCTGTTTTTATCTGAGCTCCTGTTGTATCTCGAGCTCCTGCTTTTATCATTAATTCTACTTTATCATCTCATTATCAACCTCTACCATTGTATCCCAAACCCGTCTTCTTATCATCAAGCTAGTCGCTAAAAAAAGCTAGTATCAATCTAGCGTCTTCCATGACCACCGAATCCTCCAATGGGATCACTGTTGAGCATTCTCCACACTGCATCCCGCCCATTCTCAGTAAAAAAACGAGGGCCGTTTGCCGACCGGTTGCAAATTGGGGCGCGTCCAATTTAGGGCTGGCTGCAAATTTGAGGGAAAAGAGAGATAACAGGAGGAAAGAGAGACAGGAGGATAACAAACAGCCTTCGTCCTGCAAGAACGAGAATCACAAAAATAACCAAGGATCCACTTATCGATCACTTCCAGAACTCGAGAATAACAAACAGCCTTCTTCCTGCAAAAACGAGAATTACAAACATAACCAAGGATCCACTTGCCCATCACTTCCAGAACTCGAGAAATACGTTATTAACAAACGCTTCTCCTGGGAAGTTTTCCTCCCAGTAGATATCCGTTATCCAAAAACAGTCCCCAATACTCCCAATCCGCACACTTTTGAGCCTACCAATCCCTATAAACATCTAACCTGCGTCCCTATGGCTTACCAGTATGTACCAATTCCAAACATCTCGTACAGAGCGCTTGAGACTGAAATGCATAGGGCTGCCTATCGGCTGTTCCGCGAGAGGCTTCCTCAGATAAGAAAAAGATCGTTGGAGGAGTATCGGAAGCAGTGCAGGAGGAATATTAGTGACTCTTCAAAATAATAGAATCATTATCGAAGGTTCTCTCAAACTACTCTACTTGATTCCCATTGATCCGCGATATTGCACACTACATGTGCGATAATATACTACATGTGCAACATTACACGACATGTGTGATTCTACATGTGCAACTTTACACTACATATGTGATTCTACATGTGCAACATCACACTACATGTACGATATTATACCTTATAACATATCACAGCGTTCTATCCTTGCTATCTGTTACTTTATATCTCAATATTAATTATACCATACTATTCCTATACTCACCTCCTCGCATCATAATTATTAATGAATAGTTTAAACATCTTATGCTTGAACCTGCTAGCCTTCGTGCTCTTCTCTGTGGTGTTCGAGGGCCTGGCAGTTAACGAAGGCCGTTTGTTTTCTTCCGCGCGCACATTGTAGTCGGTGTGCTCCGTGGACTGAGTACCTTGCTCAGAACGGCGTGTGCTCAGAGTGGGCGTGGAAACCTCCTCAGTATCGCCGATCTTCAGCGGAACACTGAGATCATTGGGGGGAAGTGGAGATTCAACAACAGGGGATTGGACAGAATGAACGGCGGGAGATTGAACAGGAGTTTGGACAGAGTGAACGGCAGGAGATTGAACAGGAGATTGGGCCGAGTAAACTGGAACGGCAGGAGTTTGATGTCCGGCAGTAGATACAGTATGGCTGGCAGATTGAGCATGTCCAATAGATTGAGCAGAAACTGGTTCAGTAGAATCAACCGAATCGGTGATTGGTTGATGCCCAATCGAATCATCTGCTGGAGTGTGGTCTGTTGAGACCTGGACGGAATTGTCTGGGGTTGCTTCATTGATCTCTGCAGAGTAAGCTTGCACTACCGGAGTGTAGGATTCGGCCAAATCTGAAATGGTAGGAACAGGAGTTTCAACTGGTTGCACTGGAGCATGAACTGGTGTCTGAACAACCACTGCGGTGTGAACTGGTGTTTTAACATGAACTGGCGTCTTATCAGCTGGCGTCTTATCAGCTGGCGTCTTATCAGCTGGCGTCTTATCAGCTGGCGTCTTATCAGCTGGCGTCTTATCAGCTGGCGTCTTGTCAACTGGCGTCTTAACGTCAACCATTCTCTGAACTGGTGTCTGCACTGGTGTCTGAATCTGAGAAGTCAAAACTGGATCAGAGTGCGTTGGCTCCTCCAAGTCATTTGCTTGAACTTCCACAGGCTGAGCCGGAGCACACTCTACCTCATTGTTTTCACTAAGGTACGGAATGTCAAGTCTAGAAGACGTCAAATTTTGATGGCCCAAAAGCTCATCTGGGGTTTCTTTTATACCAGCTTTGATTTCTGGTACTTTGAATTCCTCGACTTTTCTGAATCCTTCTACTGGCTGAACTTGCGGTTCGAGTTCCTTAAGTTCTAGTTTGGGCTCCTCAAGTTCTAGTTTGGGTTCCTCAAGTTCTAGTTTGGGCTCCTTGAGTTCTGGTTCGAGTTCCTTGAGTTTTGGTTTGAGATCATTGCGTTCTGGTGTGAATTCTTCAGCCTTTAGTTCTGGACTAAATTGTTCAACTTTGAGTTCTGGTTCATCAAATTCCTCAACCACTCTGAGCTCCTTGCATGGCTCTTTGAGTTCCTCAACTCTCTTCACTTCTTTCAGTGACCTGGCACCCCCCTCAAACGCAGGACCCAATGTCTGTTCTTGCACCTCTAATGCAGGACCCAACGATGGCTTCGAGTCGTACGACTGCCCAGTACTCACCCGATCCAACTCATTATCATCATCCTTCTTCCTTCTGAACATCGAAAACGTCCGCTTCTTCCTCAACTTCTTCTTTTCTTGTGCTTCCTTTTGGGATACAGGCTTTTCCATCTCCTGTTTCAAGTTCTCCTCAGTTTTCTCATTTAGTCTAGCTTCATTCTCAAGCCTAGCAGCCTCTTTCTGTTTCTCTTTACTCTTTTCCAACCTCTCCTCCTCCTTCCTCACCTTCTCCTCCTCCTTCCTCACCTTCTCCTCCTCCTTCCTCACCTTCTCCTCCTCCTTCCTCGCCCTCTCCTCCTCCTTCCTCACCCTCTTTTCCTCCTTCTTTCCCTGCTTTATCTTCTCC
This sequence comes from [Candida] loeiensis, assembly GCA_030563775.1. Taxonomy (NCBI): domain Eukaryota; kingdom Fungi; phylum Ascomycota; class Pichiomycetes; order Serinales; family Debaryomycetaceae; genus Kodamaea; species [Candida] loeiensis. The sequence goes on from JAJMKD010000005.1 coordinate 508,938, forward strand.
TTGCTCAATCTGTCACCACGGAGCGAGTGTATCGCAAACTCCTTGTGATGTGCGCCATACTGCACATTCAGCTCCACGCCGCCCTCCTTGTCAAAGTTACCAATCGGTTTTACTTCAGGACTCTTGATCATTGGACTCACCTCCTCCTTGTCTCCATACACCTTCTTGTACGCTGCAGCCAACGCTGCTGCATACATCTCGGAACTGTCCACCTGCTTCTTCACATTGTACTTTGGCGGCGGGATCGTCTCCACACGGTCGTCAAACTTGATCGAGCTTTCTGGCGAGTGCACGGAAAGGTCGTCGCTACGCTTGCGTGCGTGGCGATTTGGCGATTTCGGACTGTATTCAACGGGAGAGTTGATCTTGGGTGGTTGCTGTAAAGACTTGACAGGTGATTTTGGAGAGTCTATGTTTCTCTTCAAGTCAAGCTCATGAAGTTCCTTTCTTTTTAACTCGAATTCACTAAACTCCTTTCGTTTCGACTGAAGTTCATCAAGTTCCTTCCTCTTTTTCTCAACCTCATTATGTTCCCTCTTCTTCTCAAGTTCCCTTTTTCTCTCAAGCTCCTTCCTCCTTTTATCATCCAACTCCCTCCTCTTCCTCTCAAGCTCACTCAATTCCTTCTTCCTCTTTTCAAGCTCACTCAACTCTTTCCTCCTCAACTCAACCTCATCCAATCGCTCCAACTCCAAATCCTCCTCGGCATCCGAAAAATGCTCCTCAGGCGAACTCTTCAAAATCAGACGAAGTGGGTGGGTAGGCGTCTCGCTTTCCTGCTCGAATTCCAGGTCAAGCTGCTCCAATTGCGGCTTTTCGCTCCTCTTGAAACTCGGCTGTTTCGATCTCTCATTACTCCCCAGGGAGTGCAGGCGACTGTGCGTGCGTGCAGGGTGGTACGCAGCAGCAGCAGCAGCAGCCAGAGTCGCGTGGTTCAAATTCATGGGTCCATCGAGCTCGTAGTTGTAGTCGAAATCGTGTAAATCCTCGTCAATCTTGTCCAAATTGTGCAAATCCTCGTCAATCTTGTCCAAATTGTGCTGCGCAGACGTGAGCGAGCTTGCTCTTGCGTTGGGGTTACTCGAAAGCGAGTTTGCTCGTGAGTTACTTCTCGAAATGTTCTTGGTTGTGGTTTCGATGATGTTTGAGCCGTCTGGTAGAGTTCTCACCGTCTTGGTGGTTATAGACAGTGTTCTCCCTAACGAGTCGACTACCTTCGTGGTTGTGGTGGTGATGATGGTTTCCTCTTCGTCGGATTGGTAACTTTCCTGGTTTTCTTGATGTCTTTCTTGGTATCTCTCGTTCTCCTGGTGTCTTTGGTATCTCTCGCTATCCTGGCGTCTTTCATTGTATCCCCTTTCATAACTTCTCTGACTCGTGAGCGAATTGAGCCGGTTGCTACGTATACTCGCATTCCCCGTGGTGTACGACGCCTTCGGGTTGTACACAACCTGCCTCAACTCTGAGTTGTTGCTCTGTAGCGAGTATGTGCGGGCCCCTTTTCTCTGTGGGGGCGGGGCAGGCTGTTTCTGGTGCTTGCGGAGCGCCGCCAGTGCCGCCAGGCCCGCGCCACTGGTGAGCGATTGCGCACGGGGTTGCTCCGGGAGCCCGTTGGGCGCAATGCCGCTGGAGTTGCCATAGTTGCGGTCGTAGCGGTGGATCAACTCATCGTATTTGGCAAATCCCTGGTACTGGTCGGCTTTGCGCTGGGGGTTAGTGGGGTCAATGGGAGGAACGTCTTACTTACTGATCTGGAGCGGAAGAGAACCATGGGGTATGTGTTTATAGCAACGGCTAAAAAAAGTGAGTGAACAATAACTGAATTTCGGGAGTGTATATAATTTACGGGGTTGTGCATGAAACGAGCAGGGGATAAGGAGGATAATGAATGGCGGTGAATGGGAGTGAATTGTTTGGGTGAGTGGTTGGTGGGTGAATGGTAGGTGAATGGTAGGAAGTGTTAGGCGAATGGTAGGCGAAGGGTAGGAGAACGGTAGACGAATGTTAAGGATTACACAATAATGCGATTGCGGAATATCATGAAGATGCTAGGGGGCGGTGGACTCTAGAGACTGTGACCTGTTTAGTGTACGGCAGAAACTGTGTTGATATAACTATTTACTGTTGCGAACGTTGTGTGAATAAGGTTGTAGATCAAATGATCAGTATTTATGTCTCATCTACTTTGTGTATCACTTTAAGACGATTGGAATGCAGGAGATGAATTAGGAGATTATAAAATGATTATGTAAGACGTCATGATGTAATGGACGCAAGAGAAGCAGCTGTGTCCATAACCACAAATCAACACTGGTACGAGTTTTCTGGGGAGCTTGTGAGCCAGGAAACTTGGTAATTTCAACCGCTTGTCGTTTATAGTTTGCATTCAACCGCATGTTGTTTAAAGTTTGTATCAACCGCATGTTGTTGAATTAAAGCTTCTTCATGTCGTTTACTTAAAGTTTCTTCATGTCTTTTACTTAAAGTTTCTTCATGTTGTCTATCTAGAGTTGCCTAGAAACTCCCCACAAAAATTACTCTTTACTGTAATGTAAGTAAGTTGCTCTCAGCTCCAACTACGTGCTATCCGTATACTTGAGCTAGTGCCTGGCTCGCAAACCCAGAACACTTGCTTTTTATAGTTGTAGCTTGTTTCCTGAACTTAGTAATTTTACTCATAGCTTTTTTGCTTACAAATCTGGCAGCCACATTACTAACGTGATGAACGCACAGTATTTAAACCAATGAAGTGGTTGTTATTACTCGCTCCTTTGCTATACTACATGACCATCACGAAACCAGCCAACCCTCTTCCTGCGCTTTTCTTCTCGCACGGGGGGCCCAATTTCATGCATCGCAGCGACGGCGGAAATCCCAAGGTCTACGACTTTTTGAAGAAGTGGGGCACGCAGATCAAGAACGAGTGGAAACCCGAGCACATTGTGATCGTCAGCGCGCACTGGCAATCCAGAACACGCAATGAAATCAACATTGCGTCGTCTGAAAACGCCCAAAACGACTTGATCTACGATTTTGGCGGTTTTCCTAAGCACTACTACTCGGAGCAGTTCCGCACCGTGAACTCGCCCGAATTGGCCGAAAAGGTCCGGGGATACCTCGAGAACGGCGGCTTCAAGGCCAACGTCGTGAAGAGAGGCATTGACCACGGCGTTTGGGTGCCGTTTAAGGTAGCTTTCAGTGACTACACTACTGTGGCACAACTTGCCAAAACATCGGAAATAGCGGACCTAGAGAACACGCCCGTGACGCAGGTGAGTCTTGCGCTGGACGAAGACGACTTTGACGCTGCTTTCAAGCTTGGACGTGCGTTGAATGCTATCCGAAAGGAGAACCCGCGCACACTTGTGGTGTTGTCGGGCATGTCCGTGCACAACTTGCCTGATATGTTCCGTGGGGGGGCTACGTGGTACGCGGCGGAGTTCAATCAGCGCATTCGCGACGCGGTCGAGAGGGCCACTGGCGGCGAAGAGTTGCTACAGGAGTTTAAGGATCTCCACAGGCAAGCGATATTCAAGTCGGCGCATCCGACTTCCGAGCACTTTGCGCCTTTGGTGGTAGCCTCGGGGTTGTTGCTGGGGGATAAGAAGGCAAAGGAGGTGTTCAACGCGGAGCAGCTTTCGTTGGGGTGGGGGTTTTATGAGTTTGAGTGATTGTAATCATTTTATTGAGACGACAAGGAGACAAGAGGATATTAGGTGAAATAGAGAGTAAAGAGACAAGAGGAATCAAAGGTGACATGGAGTCAAGAAAAGCGCAATGTTGAATCATAGTGAAGAACTTGGATTTGATATAACGTGAAGTACACGATATATAAGAATAGAAACTGTTTGCAAGCAAGTAAATGACATCACTTTGTAGAGTCAAGAAAAGCGCATGAAACATCGACAACTTGGATTTGGACATAACTAAATTACATATGTGAAATTGAATAATAGAAACTGTTTGCAAGCAAGTAAATGACATCACTTTGTAGAGTCAAGAAAAGCGCATGAAACATCGACAACTTGGATTTGGACATAACTAAATTACATATGTGAAATTGAATAATAGAAACTGTTTGCAAGCAAGTAAATGACATCACTTTGTAGAGTCAAGAAAAGCGCATGAAACATCGACAACTTGGATTTGGACATAACTAAATTACATATGTGAAATTGAATAATAGAAACTTTTTGCAAGCACGTATATGACATCACTTTGTATCCGAGTTTATGTCAACTAAAGGTGATTATATCGATAATAATGAACATTCATCTTACAAAAAGAACTATAGGACAAGTGAAGAACGATCGTATATCCATAGAGGACAAAAGGACAACAGACAGACATCATTTCTGTAACCAAGAACAACTGGTACTTTCTCTCAGTGCTTGCTATTCCTCCATTCTAGTGTTCAACCTCATCCTAATCAACCAGCTTCCATAGCATCTCTTTCGATTGATAACTTGTATATCTTGTTCGTCGTATCTCTTGCCTCTTATCTGTAATCTCTTGTTCGTCGTATCTCTTGCTCTTATCTGTAATCTCTTGGTCGTCGTATCTCTTGCCTCTATAATCTCTTGTCTCTTATCTGTAGTCTCATGTCACTTTTCTTCCTCCCTTGTCTCTCTTCCCTCTTGTCTCTCCCTACACTTTTCATTTCATATTCTATTAATCTACTTCAACAAGTCAGCCAAAGCTCCCTCGATCTGCTTCTCGCTCAAGCCGTCCAACTTGGTCTTCACCTCCTTGCCCTTCTCGAACCTGGCCACCAACGACGGGGCCACGCCGTAGCTCTCTCTGATCAACACGGGCAACTTGTACTCGGTCTGTGTCTTCAAGGCCAGGAAGTTTTTGGTGAGGAACGATCTCAACGGCACCGACGCCTCGCCAGTCTGCGAGAGGTGGAATCTCAACTCTCTCAATGTGCTGGGGATTATGAATTTGGACATTGTAATTGGTTTTGGTTTGATCTTACTGGTTGAAAAATTGAAATGCGACATGAGACATAAAGAGAGAGAAGATTTTTGGAATATGAAGATGGAGAAATAGACATGTGGAGATGAAGGGAGCTATGGCTGTAGAGGCAAGGAGGGGTGAGGATTTGGAAGGGAGGTGGGTGGTTGGAATGTATGGAGAGGGTAGGAATACCCACGTGATACTTATAGAAAACGACATTGCATTTCGTTTGAATCAGTGCAAACTTCAGCCTTTTTGTTCAGTTCTAGCTCGTTCTATCGTCAGTCATATCGGACCTATCGCGTTGTCCTATCATCCAGTCACATCGTCTTGGCCTATCGTCTTGTCCCATCATCAAGTCCTATCGTCTTCTCCCATCATCAAGTCCTATCGTCTTGTCCTATCACCTAGCCCTATCATAAGTTAACAATTGCTTTCTGAATTGTTAACCCATTACGCTCACCATTCATTCGCTTCTTTCACGTTCACCCATGTACTTCTCATTCACTTTCGGTTCGCTCATGTTCACGCGCTAACCTTTACTTCCCCTCCCACAGCTATTTTTGATCCTTACATAAGCGCAAACCTCTTCACGGCACTATTCTCCTGGCAATGCTGAAGTGCACTTAGAGCAACTAGTTCCTCTTATCTCATTATTCATGAGATCAGGTGCACCTTTGATTACATTTCCTTTCAGCAGTTGATTTCTAGACGTTGACCAGATGATTCACTTGTTGGGGATGCTAGCTCTTTTCTTCTTCTTCCGACTCATACTCGTAAATATCAATACCCACACATTTATACTCGAGCACTGTCAACCACCTTCTTCTCTACTTCTCCTGTACTCGCGGTTTCCTTCCCCTATCTGCACAGCCCTCGTATCTATTTTCTCAGCCCCGTTTTTGCAACTTTTACAGTTTCCGCGGCTTTTATAGTCAGATTTGCCACCAGGCTATGAAGTTTAAAAACTCCGCATTCTGCTGCGGTCAATGTTATATGAAGCAGAAGACTCACGTTGAAGCATTCTGAAACAGATAAATCCAAGACCGCCACAACATCGATTCACGATATCATTGATAAGATTGTCTACAAGATACAGCTCACGGTGATACAAATATATTCACGATACACAACAATCTCACGAACACAACAATCTCACGATACACACAATTTATTCACAATACACAACAATCTTTTCACCTATATCACCGATACGATCCACAGGTCACTGAAAGATCGACCAAGTATTTCATTCAGCGCCCTGATCTAGTTTCTAGCATAATACGGATCTAGTATCTAGCACAATATTGATCTAGAATCTGTTAACATAGACCACTGATCCCTGATGTCTGATAACAAGCTCGCATCCAAACCCAATTTGGGGGTTTATGCTGCGCTTCTCATTCTTATATTCTACGTCACATGGAGTCGCACCCACTCGGCAATAAACATCCATGTCCCCGGAATATTCGCATTCACGTCCAACAGCAAGAACTCGGGTCCGGTGGTATACTACGAGTTGCAGGGCGACTTTCCCAAACCAGACTGGTCCACGAGTCTCTTCAAAAAAAGCCAGCTACCGTACCCCGTTTCGGTCCCAGTCCACATAACACAGGAGTTTGACCGGGTATATGCCACGCTAGAAATTGTGAATATGGATGTGACAGGTGCAAGTGCACTTGTAGAGGTCAGCATTGATGACGTTGTGGTGCTTCGAAGCAAGGCCCCGCCCAGTAACCGCAAGACATCAGTCGCAACCACGCATTTCGACCTCTCCCACTATGCTGTGTTGTTGAGAGACAAGAGCAGGGTTGAGATGCGCTTGTTGCACGGGACAAATGTGGAGGTTTCGTTGGATTTGGCGGTTGGAAGGGGAGAGGGAGAAGAGTCAAATGAACCATTTGGATCACAAGAACCACATGACGGACTAGAAGTACAACAAAATGGATCTGAACTTGAGGGACCTCCTCATGGGCCTCCACCACCTGGGCCACCTCCTCATGGGCCTCCACCTCCCCCACCACATCATGCATCTCCCTCTAAGCGAGAGGACATCATCCAAATGGATAACCAACACGGGGAAACTCTCGGTATAGACATATTCAGCACTGAAACCAACCCCACGTCAATTCTTCCCCTCCAAAGCGAGAACTGGTCGTTTAGCATACCTGATATCAACTCGGCAAACACCGCCGCACAGCTCAACTTGTTCATGTCATCTGTTGGCAGTGAGGCTGACTACTACAAAAATTCGGTACACTATTTCTATGTGTACATTGGGGAGACATACATCGGCACGGTTGCGCCCAAGCCCACACTTCAGAACGAAGAGCACATCTCGCGGCTATCCAACCGCATTTTCAGACCTGTTGTAGCGCACGGCGAGTTCACAGGCATGGTCTATCACTTGAACTTGGTACCGTTCCTCCCACTACTTTGGGACTCCAAACAGCAGTTGCGCATTACGAAGGCGATTCCGTTCCAAGGTGACGGGCTCACGCACTTTGAGGGCTCGGTGCACGGGAACAGCTCGGAAATCCAGGAGTCTGCGTATGACGAAAACTGGATTCTTTCCGCGACGATGTCTCTCTGGAGACACGAGGGGGTGGAGAGCAGTACGGGGAGGTTGGAGAGCACGAGCAATTCGCAGCACATCAATAGTTATCTCGACACGCAGCCGAGCAGGAACATATGGAAGCCCAATAAGTGGAGCAAACAGTATAATGTGACTGTGGCGGCCAACCACACGGCGTACATTGAGGTGAGCGGGGCCAATGCCGGGCTGTTTGAAGTCACGCAGTTGCAGTGGGCGGAGATCACATACATGCACCCCGTGGTGGAAACACGGGACCACGGACCGTACAGTGAGAAGATTATGGTGAAGGGTGCACTTAGGTCTACCAACATTGGCAAGACGCAAACGTTTGCGGTCAATAGTGAGACGAGGGAGCTCACACTGTACGACATTAACTGGCAGTTGTTCCGGACCTCGATTGTGGAGAAATCGCGCAAGACGTCGGGGTTATTGGTGCCGAACTCTGTGGAGGCTGTGCTCAGCACTGAAAGTAAGCACCAGGGGAGCAGTATGTATGCGAATGAGCATTTGAAGGGGGGTAGGCAGCCTGTGTCTGTGTTTGAGTTTAGGGAGAATGGCAAGAAGAAAAGGATTAGGGTTGTGAACCAGAAGGTGGTGGAGAAGAAGGAGAAGGAGCCGTTTTGGAGGAGTCATAGGATGGTTGGTTGGTGATGATAATGATAAAGATGAGTTGATAGTAATGAAATAAGGATGAATTGATAGTAATGAAATAAAGATGAAGTGTTGTAATGCAACAAAATTAAGTTTTTAGAATGAAATGAAGATGAGTTGATCATAAGGAAATAAAGATGAGTTGATAGTAATGTTATAAACATGAAGTTGAATATCATGAGAGTATAAGGGCTCAGTTAATATAAGGCTCGTTAATGATTTTACGTGAATAGTATAGGGGCAATTTATAGTTCCTGAAGCTAATCTAATGAAAACTCCTTGAAGAATGAGATGAATATGCACGGTGCTGTAATACTTTAAAGCCGTATGATCACCGTTAGATGAGGTCACGATGATGAGAGGCATTACCGATTGGAGACGCAATTTGGTTCCACGCATGGAACCTAAAATACAGAACAATAGATCGGAAAATGCGGAGATATATCAAAGCAAGGAAAATCGTAATCGAAGAAGTAGATGAAGAACAACGCTCATCATTTAGAATATAGAAGAATGTATAGTGAGTAGAAAATACATAGCGAGCAGAGAATACAAGGTAGAATACAAAAGGACATCTGAACACAATGATTATCACCGAGTTTTGAATCCTTGGCTTCCTTTTTTGGCTGCTGACAAATTTGATTAGTTTTTTGGCCACCGTCTGTACGGCACTCATCAGGCAGACGCCGTTATCGCAGATCAGGGGTAGATATAAGTTGATCAGTAGGAAGGATCTTGATAAGACTAAGATACAAACATTGCACCATCATTGAGAGTTGATATTACCTTTTCACCATACGATAACGATTTGCAATTTACACCACACTAATCTTTTGCAATAATCACAATACCATTAAGTCACCTTTGCAATATTCACCCCAATCATATTGAACAACCCAACACTGTCTGCAACAGCTTTCCATCACATCTCCACTAATTTTGCACCACATCTACCATAAGTTTCCAATAACGTCCCACATCTACCATACGGTCCAATAACTTTCCATCTACCACAACTTTCCAGTAACTTTCACATAACTTTGCTATGCCCTCCCATCGCCAAATGATAGACGAGTACACACTCCTCCTAGCTCCAAAACCGTCCAAACACAAAAGCTTCCTTTATTCTCGCCTCCTCCCCCTCTTTATCGGGGTATGCGTGTTGACCAGCCAGGCCAACCACGTCGAACTGGCGGTCACACAGGTCGGCGCGTTTATGAGCTCGTACAACATCTTTGACATTTTCCGCTCAGACCAACCGGACATAACCAAATACTTGGAGGTGCAATCGCCTCCCCCGGCATCCGAGCGAAAAGTGGCTATTTTCGCAGCCGATCGCTTGACCACGCAAATCTCCAGCAACGTTCGCCTATCGCTGGCATTCCAGGAGGCGTTCTTGGAGCTCAATGTCACCAACCACGGCTTCCTACCCCTGTTGTTGGAAATCAGCATCGACGGCGTGGCACTCGTTCGGTCGAAAACGCCGCCACCAGCGGGTTTTGCCAGCACGTACTTTGATATTTCCACCTATTTATCGCTCTTGAACACGAAGAAAACAGTGCCGGTCACTGTTACTGCGTTGGACGGATTGGCCACAGCAGACATCTCGCTCACTTTGCGGGTGAACAAGCGGAAAGAGAAGCCCCTGGTGGACTTCTTCAACAGCGAAAAAAGCGCTTCTCGGGTGCAAAATCTCGCGCTTTCGAGCCAGTGGACGTGCAGATTGCCGAAATTGAGTGCAAACTCGACGGTCGCACAGCTCAATCTCTTTATTTCCGCCGTGGAAAACGAGAGCGTGTTTTACAAGAAGGCGAATCCTGTGCGCTACTTCAACTTCTTCATCGACAACTTGTACGTGGGGACCATCAACATCAAACCCACCCTCTTGAATATGGAGCAGATTTCGCGTGCGTCGTCAGCACCGCAGAGCTTTCGGCCTGTGGTTACCGGCGGCCAGTTCACTGGTCTCATCTACACACTAGATTTGATTCCATTTTTGCCGCTACTCTGGCAGGACGGCCACATCCTCACAGTTCGTGTTGCCTCGCCATTCCACACGGTTCCCATGAAGGAAGAGAGGCAGGTTTCACGGGAGTCTGGAGATTTCAGTGACAAGTGGCTCGTTTCTGCGTCGCTTCTTCTGTGGGAGGTACCGGACGTGGTTTCCTCAGTGGGCAGAATGGTAAACTCGCGGTCTTCAGAGAAGTTGACCTCCACCATGGCCGAGGGCGACGAACACGCTTGGGAGTCGCAGGTGGAGACGAACTTCGAGGCGAACATCAACGCGGACTTCACCAGCATGCTCGAGCTCACCACTAAGAGCAGGGGGAAGTTGCAGTACAAGCTTTTGCTGCAGCAGCGATGCAGAATCACGCTAGAAAAACAAGTACACACGGTGTTTGAAAACGGGCCGTACAGCGATCGCGCGCACGTGGTGCTGTTGAATGCGTTTGACTACAACGAGTGCAAGCGCGATACGCTGATCGTAGACAACGCTGCGAAAACGGTGGCGCACCAGGAGTACACGTACGCGAAGTACCCCATGAACCTCGTGGAGCAGATTGTCAAGAACGGCATCCGGCTCCTGCCGCAGCTGTTTGTGTTGACGACGCGGGACCTGATGGAGGGGAACGCGTTGACGCTGAGCCTGGTGGAGGAGGTGGACTCGTTGAGCTACACGTCTGTGTTCCGGTACCGCAGGAATGCATTTAGCAAGGTGATGACAGTGCGGAACGGGCAGATTTTGGCGGGCGAGATGCCGATTGATAGGGAGAAGGATTTGTTGGGGCATGTGAATTTGCCGGTGGAGGTGAGCAGGACTCATCAGGTGGTGTAGAGATGAATAATTAATGGAAGAATAATGTGATTGTTCAAAACCAAACTAGTTTTTACAACACTGGCTGCAAAAACGCGAGATTATGTAAGCAGAGATAGGTTTCAGAAACCGATAAATATTGATTAGTACTGGAAAGGATAGGTATTGATTAGGAAAAGGATAGATATTGATTAGGAAAACGATAGGAAAAGGATAGGTGATACTAGATGTTCACTCTATTTTCCCATTCACGTATCCTGTATTCACTGTATCCCTATTCCATATCCTTATTCTCAGTCGCTCACATTCGCTTCGCTCATGTTCACTCTAACCAGAAAGGATAGCTATTGGTCTGAGTCAGAAGTGGATATTTCGAGGATGGTTTATCAGCCTTTCGAACCTGTCCAAGAAATTGCCCACGGAAAGTGTTCCCTTTCTATGCTTATCTTCTTTATATTGTTTATCTAGGATTTCTCCTCTATATCTCTAACCGGACGTTTCAGCCTCCTCAGTTTCACGGAATTCCTTGCTCTGTTGCTCGCTCATGGTGTACGCATATTCAGGCATTTGAACTTGTCAGATGTATTGCTGATGAGCTAGTTCATCATGTTGGGCTTCATCCTGTTGAGCTTGTTCGTACTCCTTTAAAGCTTTTCCGTTACCTTCTCGCTCTAGCATATCCCCAGCAGCTTGATATTGTAAACGTCTTCCACTATCTGCGGAATTCCTGTCTCTATCGACCTCAACACCGCATCTATGCACAACACCGCAGATATCCCATCGTCCGCAGTGCAAAATGGCTCACTCTTCCCCCGAATCACATCCACAAAATGCGCCAACTGCAAATCGAACGGAAGCTGGTCCACCCCACCCTCCAACGCCAAACTCTGCACGGGCTTCAACCACGACTCCTCCTTCTCGCCCCTCTGGTGAAACAACGTCAAGTCAGGCACCGAAAGCGTTCCCCGCGACCCAAAGACCCTGTAAAACCCTTGGAGGTCCGCACACATCGGCACCGTGGGATTCTCGCCCGTTCCACTCTCAAAGTTAAAAGGCGAGGTGACGTTGTCCGAGCAAATGAAGGTACCCGTGATGCCGTTCTTGAACCTGAGAGTGAGCGCGGCACCCTCGTCCACATTGGGATACTGCTTTCTCTGCTTTTTGAGCAATTCCGCGTAGATTCGCTCAATGGGCCCAAAAAGGTACTGGAGAAGGTCCAAGTCATGGACCAAGTTAATCAACAAAACGCCACCACCCGTCGCACAGTCGGTTCTCCATGGGCCCTCGTCAAAGTACGTCTGCGGCTTTTTGAGTGTCCAGCTGCCCTGCACCGCAATGACCTCGCCGACCAGAGCGAGGTTCTTTTTGGCTGCAACAATGTACGGGTTGAAGCGGCGGTGGTGGCCGACAAGGAGCTTGACCTTGGCGTTCTCCGTGTATTCTTTGAGGGCCGCAGCGTCCCTGGGGTTGCTGCTGAGGGGCTTTTCCACCAAAAGGTGGATGCCGTGGCTGGCCAACTCGCGTGCGACGGTGATGTGGGTGTGGTTGGGGGTGCACACGATGGCGCCGTCGGGGAGATCGAGGTCTGAATCAGCACAGTAGGCGGCAAGTTCGGCGATGGAGCGGAAGTGCCTCGTCTCGAACTGCAGCGCAACGGGGGCAGCGCTGGGCGAGGGGTCCACTATGGCGAAAAGCTCGCACGAGGGGTTTTTGACAACGTGCTCCGCGTGGCGTGGGCCGATCAACCCAGCACCGACGACGACTATTTGGAGGCTCTTGGACACAGTCATCGTGGATGATTTTTTCATCCGGGGTAAGAAAAAGAAACGGGTTGAGTCATAGATAAGAGGGGATAGGCACAAATAGGCACACAAAACGAGAGATGAACAAGATTGAAGGTAGAGAGATAAGATAAAAGATGAGATAAAGATAAAGATTGAGGTAGAGAGATAAAGATAACAGGTTGGATGGTAGAGAAAGGGTAAAGGATAGGTAGAGAAGCGTAAAAGAAGTGCAAGGATAAAAAGGTTGATAAAAAGGTAGAAGTGCAAGGATTAAAAGGTTGATCAAAAGGTAGAAGTGCAAGGATGAAAAGGTAGATAAAAAGAAGTGCAAAGATAAAAAGGTAGACAAAAAGGTAGAGGAAGGATAAAAAGGTAGATAAAAAGAAGTGCAAGGATAAAAAGGTTGATAAAAAGGTAGAAGTGTAAGGATAAAAAGGTAGACAAAAAGGTAGAGGAAGGGTAAAGATGATAGAGAAAGGGTTGAGATAAAAAGATAGAGAAAAAAGTAGAGATAGTTGAGATAGAGATCTCCACATCAATGTACTGAAGTGAACTGGCCTAAGGAAGGAGAAGAGAGAAGAAGTGGAATTCGACAGAGAATCGTACCCCTGATGATAAGTGGCTTCACATGTATCAAGTGGTGATTTCCTAATTGGGTAGCGTTTACACGAAGGAAAAAGATGTCCAAGGATTATCCAGGTGTCCCAGGTTTATCTTCTGCAGACCTAAGTCTGGCGAGTCTTGCGGGTTTTCCGTATAATCTGTATTGAGCTTTTAGCTCTTAATTTGTGATTCGTAGGCTATTTTTAATTACTCTTGATTCCCAGCTTCTCTTAATCTGTTTCAACCAAGCGTTCATAACCTGTTCATCCCGCTCTTAATCTGTTCAACTCGCCGTTAACCTGGCTCTTAATCTATTTCACTAAATATTGATATATTCGTCTCTTAATCTACTCGCATATCAAAACCATAACTCTCATGTCCTTTGATATCAATTGGGACAAACTAACCGGGGAAAACACGATCAGCGACTCCATCAAGGAGTTTCTCGACGCGCAGTTCAAGAGCATCCTGCTCCCGTCGTACATCGCCAACCTCCTGGTCACCGACTTCAGCCTCGGCGACCAGCCACCAGAAATCGTGATCCGCCACATCGGAAACCCATTCGACGACTTTTACGAAGACGACGACGAGAGAAGAGTGCGAGCAAACTCCAAGGCGAACCAGACACCCGAGCGCGAGGAGGAGGACGAAGAAGAGGCGAGGGTGCCGCAGGAAGGAGAAAGAAACGACGACGATAATGATTATAAGAATACCCAGAAAACTAATGAAGAGAACACCCATGAAACCGCAAGTGAGAATACCCATAGAACGGACAATGAGAATCATGTCGTTGACAAACCCTCGTCTCCCCAGGATTTCGACTCCACAATCAGCGACGACATAGCACTTAAACTCAACGTGAGCGCGCCAACTACCTCGACCTCGGAGTCCTCTATTCCCCCCAATTTGGAGCGCTTGAGAACCTCGCTGGACTCGCTTTCGCTCATAATGGGCAACCACACGCTCAACTACCTACACAGCTACAGTTCCAGCAACAATATTGGACTTGGGCCAAGCACGCGTTCCGAGTCTCCGATACGCAGCCTGCCGCTAAGGATTCGCAGCGACAGGCCAGTGCCCCAATCGACCTTGCCTGACCTCAAGGACAGGGGGGAAAACGACATACAGTTCATTCTAGAGGTGGGGTACACGGGGAACGTGCGGATGGAGGTGACGGTGAATCTTTTGGTGAACTACCCATCGCCGAATTTCATCTCGCTTCCAATCAAGCTCCATATCACGGAGTTGAATATCCACTCGGTGGTGGCGGTGGCGTACTTGAAGAGCTGTGTGTTTTTGTCGTTCTTGTGCGACATCAACGACACTGCGATGGACTACTTTTCGCAGGCACACACGCAGAACCAGGGCAGCGCGCTGCCTGCGCATGGCGGGAACTTTGTGGACTATCTTCTGGGAACAAACAGGGAGAGGATTGATATCATCAAGAAGATACGAATCGAGTCGGAGATTGGCGAGGTTGAGAATAACGTGTTGAGGAATGTGGGGAAGGTCGAGAAGTTTGTGGTGGACCAGTTGCGGAATATTGTGAGGGATGAGGTGGCGTGGCCGTCGTGGGTGAGTGTTGATTTGGAGAGTGAAGATGAGGACGAATAATCGAACTCACATGAGCGAAGAAATGTGTGTGAGCACGAACTCACATAATCTCGATGACCATAAGTGGAGCGAATGTGAGGAGCTAGTGTAAGAGGAGCTTGATAGAACGACAAGGAAGTAGGTGTCACCATTGATGAAATGTGAAATACGACCAGAAATGTGAGCATCAATAATATGTGAACAACACGAGTGAATTTCATAAATGAGAATACAATGAACACGAGTCAACATTAATATAAAGCACATATGCACTTAGAATCAATGGTGAAAGCAACACATAACTGGAATGAATGAATCTGAAGAATCAAACGATGAAGATTGAAGAACCAAGAGCATCAAGAGCATCACAAAAAGTACGATTACACGAAAAAGGAAAGTGAGAACTATAGAAAATGAAAGTGAGAACTATAGAAAATGAAAGTGAGAACTATAGAAAATGAAAGTCAGAACTATAGAAACATGTACCATAATTGGTGAAAGATCAGAGTTGTATATAATCTTACATAGATGGTAGAACATTTGTGGTGAAACTGAATTGGCGAGTACTAGTGGGCTTCAATGTGCTCAATACTACCTCTCAAAGCAGAATCTGAACTTGTCTCCAATGAATCGTCAGAATAGAGTAGTCATTCCAACTAACACAGCACGAAACAGCATAACTTCATCTCAGAGAAAATCAGTACTCATTCGGACCAGTCCTGTTCATTCATCACTGTATAGTAAACGGACTTCACTCATTCAAGGATAGTTCACGTTCTTTAAAATTCGTTGTCACTGCTCATACACGTCCACCTCGATCACCTCGTTCACGCTCGCTCGTATTTCACTCTTTTTATTTAGCACTTCGTTCGAATCTCTTCTTATTTAGCACTCGAATTTATTTCATGCTCTCCAACTTCAAACTCACCAAAGTCCTCAACTCAGACCCCCGCACAAAAACCATTGCGGTCCTCGGCACCATCGACGGCCAGGACGCCATAGTCAGCGTGGAGAAGTCGCACTTCCGCGCCGGTTTTCTCCCGCAGGAAGCCATCCTGGACCTCGCGCCCATCGACAGCAACGACGTCTACCACTGGTTCGCAGCTACACTCCAGCAGGACCTCGAAAACCCCGCCGCCAAGGTCAACGTGATCCACCCCGCCACAGACACACACATCCGCAAGTTCTCCGCGCAAAACTCGCACTACATCGTGGAAACCCCGCAAATGTATGAAAAGTTCGCGCTACCATACATCGCCAGTATGAAGGGCGACCGCATCAAGTGGGTGTACAACATACTTTTTGAGGGGAAGGAGTCTGAGACGTTTGTGCACCACGACACGGACCCCGAGACGGGTTTTGTTTTGCTCCCGGACATGAAGTGGGACCGTGTGAACACCGAGCAGCTTTACTTGTGCTGTATAGTGAACCGACTCGACATCTCGAGTGTGCGCGATCTCAATGGGGAGCATTTAGAGTACTTGGTGGCGTTGCGGGACAGGATTGTGAGTATAACCAGTGAGAGGTACGGGTTGGAGAGTCGCAAGTTGCGGGTGTATGTGCATTACCATCCGTCGTACTACCATTTCCACGTTCACGTGGTGAATGTGAAGCATGTGGGGTTGGGCGAGGGGATTAACGTGGGGAAGGCGATGTTGTTGGATGATGTGATTGAGAATATCAGGATGGTGGGGGACTATTACCAGAGGAAGAGTATTGGGTTGGTGATGGCGGAGAATCACGGGTTGTGGGAGAAGTACGCGAACATATAGTTCGAGTGAACATGGGCGGAGCGAATGTGAGCGAGCAATAAATCTCGATTGAACTTGAGCGAGCGACAGATATCGAGTAAACCGAGCAAGCGAATGCGAGTAATAGATTTATTGAACTTGATCTACAGATATCGAGTCATCTGAGCAAGCGAATGCGAGTAATAGATTTATTGAACTTGATCTACAGATATCGAGTAATCTGAGCAAGCGAATGCGAGTAGTAGATTTATTGAACTTGATCCACAGATATCGAGTGAACGTGCGTGAAACCAAGGTGTAAAGTATTTCCGCGCTAATGTGAGCGAATGTGGTGGTCACGTTGTGAATAACATCAGTTAGTGAGGTAGCGGCGCTCGAAAATTCAATGATCCAATCGAGCTGAGAAGTGGTGATTAGAATAGAATAAATACCAACAGTAGAAATCAGGTGTGGGACGAAAAGCAAATCAAAAATCCCTCTGTAGATCTAAAACCAAACAGGATCAATTCCCTTGTGAATCTAACAGCAAATCAAAAATCTCTTGAAAAACAGGATCAAATCTCTGTCCTAGAAGAAATTCACATTGAGTACTCTTTGAAAACTGGCAACAACTTTTGCACCCGTTATCACTACATTCATCAAACACCCAGACCTTTCTTTTCTATATTATGCAGCATTTTTGTTTAAGCCTCTTCTTGGCTATGACCATGTATGAGGGATACCGATCAATCGAAGAGTATTGGGAAAATCTAATCAGTTGCGAATTAATTCGTGATCACTGAGAATATTTCCTGTTCAATCACTCACATTCTTGCTCGTGTTCTCGAATAACTCTTGTGTTCAATCACTCACATTCTTGCTCATGTTCTCGAATAACTCTTGTGTTCAATCGCTCACATTCGCTTTGTTCATGTTCTCGAATAACTCTTCAATCGCTCACATTCTTGCTCATGTTCTCGAGTAACTCTTGTGTTCAATCACTCATGTCGAATCATCTCAATAGTTGAACTCATCCGACGCACTCTTCGCGGTCATCCTCGCAACCCGCAACATCTTCTTCCTCGGATCCTCCTTCTTCTTCCCCCCCTCCTTCCCCATGTCCCTCCCCAACTTCTTCGGGGTCTCTCTCAACCCGAAGCTCTTCGCCAAGTGCCCCAAATGCAACAACTTCACATTGAAGAAGTTCCTCTCCCCCGACAAATGCGTCGCGTACGCCCTGATGTGCGACGTAAACCCCTGCACAGCCTTCGCGTGTGCCCCCAGATCCTCCAAAAGCCACCGCTCCACATCCAAGTGCCACGTGGTGGCATGGATGTCCCACTTGCCCTCCTTCATCTTGGGGTCTTTCTTTCTCTTGGGAGCATCACCCTCCTCCTCCTCCGCAAATCCCTCCCTCAATATACTCTCGTAGTTGACAACGCGCAAGTTGTCCTTGTTCGGGTGCACAACCAACAACTTCCCGTCCACATATCCCTCCTCAGCACCCGGCAAGAGAAACAACGTCGCAAAGCCCTCCTTTCCGACTCGCGCAGACCGCCCGATTCTGTGCAAGTGGTCGTCCACCGTGAACGGCGGGTCGTACTCAATCACAGACAGAATGTCCGGCATGTCCAACCCACGCGACGCCACATCCGTGCAGAAAAGCACCAGGTGGTCGTGCTTGCTCGAAACAAACGCCTGGAGCGTCGTGGAACGCACCGCCTGCGTCAAGGACCCGTGCAACTTGTACACACTGGCACCACGGCCAAGCAAAGGCGCACTCATCGCACCAATCGTCTCGTCCTTCTCCTCGTCCTCCTCGCGTGGCTTCATCAATCTGTATCCACCGCGCGTGAACACGTCAAAGTGGAAGTTGACCGAGTCGGAACACGAGAAAAACACAATGGTTCTCGAAACCCCCGCCTTTTCCGTCTCCTTCTTGAGGAGAGCAGCAAGGGTAACGAGCCGCAACTTCGGAGGAACCACCACCACGTTCTGCACCAACTGGTCGGGCGCGGTCATCGAATTCGAGGCTTCAAAGGAAGTCGTGCCCGCAAGCGACTCCACCGAGATCATCTCGGGGTTCTTCAAGAGAATCGACCCGAGCTTCTCGACATTGTTCTGGATCGTCGCCGAGCACAACACATTCACTCTCTTAGTAGGCAAAAGCGGATATCTGTTCATCGACTCCATGATGCGCGAACTGCGTGTGATCTGGTCGGTGATCTTGGTGATTGTCTCTTCGAAGCCCAACTCCACCAACTTGTCTCCCTCGTCCAACACCAACCAGCGCAACTGCCCAATGTCCAACGACGACGTGTTCTCAATGTGGTCCGCCAACCGGCCCGGAGTCGCAACCAAGATGTTCACGCCCTTTCTCAACCGCGCCTTCTCGGACTTCTTCTTCTCGCCACCAATCACAATGCCCGGCACGATGTTGTGGCAGCACCGTGTCAAAGTCTCCATCACCAGGTAGATCTGCGTGGCCAACTCGCGCGTGGGCGTGAGAATCACAGCGAAAAGACCCAGGTCACGTGATATCTCGCTTTGCATGAGTTTGTCAAAGATGGGCAACAAGAACGCGAGGGTTTTCCCCGACCCGGTTTGCGCCTTGACAAACAAGTCGCGCTCCATGGTGAGCATGCGGGGGAGGACTGCGCGCTGGACCTTTGTGGGTGCTTTGAAGCGGAGGTTTTCGTGGAGGTGCTTGCTGAGCTTGTCGTTCATGCCGAGGCCGTTGAATGTGGACGCGTCTTTGAGCGGGGCGTTGGAAGGTGCGACGGTGTTCAAGTCGGACTGCTCAGAGGCCACCAACAGCGAGCTCAGCTGGTTGGAAGTGAAGAGGGACGAGACGTACGAGTTGTTTTTTCCTCCAAATTCGCCATTGCTTTCGGAGAACCTGATTTTTTTAGCAGTAGGGCCGTGGATTGGTTCGGTGGAGCGACGCTTGTCAGTCTCTTTTTCATTTCCGGCGTTTGTGTCGTTTCTTGGTTTGTCATTTCCGTCGTTTCTGTCGTTTCTTGGTCTGTCATTCCTGTCGTTTCTTGGTCTGTCATTCCTTTCTCTTCTCTCTGCGTTCATTCTTGGCTCCCTTCTGTACGGCTGCACCTCCTTTGGCTCGTCTCCCCTGTCCTTCTTCCTGTCTCTCTTCAATTCCATGTTGTTGACGCCGCTGCCTGCGGGCTTCAGTCTGCCCTCCAACGAGAGCTGCATTTTTCGCCTTTCGCGCCAGTTGCCGCCGGTGACCTTGGTCTTGCGTTCGACGGGCCCGGTGGGCGCCGCGAAGTTGAGCATCATGCCGTCGTCTTCCATTGTGGTGAGGGATGAGATGAGATGATGAGATTAAATGAGATGAGACGAAAAGAGAAATTGCGAGAAAAGAAATAGGAGGGAGAAAGAGAAGAGAAGAGGAAGAGAAGGAAAGAGATGGAAAGAGAAGGAAATAGAAGAGAAAACCGAAATGAGGGATGAAAGAGGGACGAAAAGGGGGAAGAGGGAAGAAAAGGGGGAAGGGAGAGACAAAGGAAGAAAAGGAGGAAGAAAGAGACAAGGAAGAAAAGTGAGAAAACGAACTATCGCTCTTATGGTAGACGGCCAGGAGACGCGTGTAGTTGTAAAGTGGTATCGGAGATCCATATTAGGTTCTCTACCCATCAAAATGGATTAACCGATCTAGTACTTTTGCTGTTTCCCTCTTATTTCTTTGGCTGCGAAATGATTATCATTTGTTGAATTATCCTGAGTGTCTTAGTCGAACATATCTTATTATCCATAGACCTTTCAAATCTCTGTTCATCTCATCATCCATAAATCTCATCTTCTCATCCCATCATCCATAAATCTCATCTTCTCATCTCATCAATCTATAATATACCTTTTCCGCAAAAAACGGACAAAAATTCATAAATGTTTGGAAATACTAGTCATGTTCCAGCAAAACACTTCATTCTCTGGATATCTTTTGTCTCTACAACTCTATTGTTATAGCACTCTTTGATGAAAATCTCGACAATCCTACACCAAATCTGATAATCTCGACCATTCCTACACCATACGTATCTGATAATCCTCTTTTTTCGAGTCTTCTCTACTCTCCAATGCTCGAATGTGAATGGAAGCTGAGCACATCTTACGGTTAATGCCCCTTGTCGCACTTATTACTCCATTTTTCGTCACGCTCTCTTTGAAAGTTTCACTTGTATTTATTTGTCTGTTTTTCGTTGATGTTCGCTACGGGCTTATTTGTGCGTTCGCTCATGTTCACTCATTAAAGCTTTTCTCCGGTTCACCCTTGAAGTTGATCTCATACTCACTCTGGGTTATCTGTGCTTTCGTTGACATTCGCTCCGCTCGTGTTCACTCGTGTTCTCTATTCTCGCTCGTGTTCTCTATTCTCGCTCGTGTTCACTCGTGTTGACTTGTGTTCTCTATTCTCGCTCGTGTTCACTCGTGTTGACTTGTGTTCTCTATTCTCGCTCGTGTTCACTCGTGTCCACTTGTGTTCTCTATTCTCGCTCACATTCGCTTCGCTCATGTTCACTCGTGTTCACTCGTGTTCGCTTACTCGTGCAACAAACTGTTCAAATAGCTCCCCCTCGTATCTTTCCCCACCAACACCCTCTCGTCCGCCCCCTCCATCGTCTCCACCACCCCGCTGTCCACCCACTGCAAATGCCCCCACTCCTCCTCGTTGAAGCGCTTCACGTGCCGCAAAGACTCCCCAAGAGCGTGCTGCACGCCCTCCGGCTGCACGCCCTTCGAGGACGTCTGCAAAATCTGCACATTTGCGGGCTTCTGCGCGTCCGGCTCGGCTCTTCTCAGCGCCTGTGCGGCCGCGTCCATGTCGTCCAAGTACCTGAAGTTGGAGCGGAGTTGTGCGGTGCTGTCGATCGGTATCAAAACGCACTTTTTTCCGCCGTTCGCCGCGGGCACGATCTGCGCCGCGTACAAGCTGCCGTCGGTCTTGTCGAGCACGCCGTGGAGCGCCTGTTCGTCGATGCTGTTGCCCCACGTGGCCACCTTCTCGCCGTCAAAGAACTTGCTGATGTCGAGCGGCACCTTCACCTCGAGGTACCGCGACTCCTCCTTGATGCTCGCGCTGCCGTCCACAATCGGCCGCGTGGACGGTCTCCCGGGGTACTGGAGGATGTGGAGGGACTGCCCGGGGCGGAGCGAGCCAAGAACGAGGGGAATCGACTCGATAACCGGGTCGTCGCAGTGTTCCTGCGCTTCGTCTTCGGAGACAAAGAGGTCGTTCATAGTGAAAAGCGGTGCTAAGTATGAGTAGTAGCGATGGCGTGTAGTAGTGTTACTGTGCAGTAGTGTTAACAAATGATAGCCGGTATTATGGTGGTAGAGTGTGCGATGATAAATGTCCGCTCGTGGTTGAATATGATTTCGAGATGATCTATTTTCTGAAAAATAGCACACATGGTAAATATCAGAGACACCTATGAGATTACTCCAATTCTGGTGCTTGATTCACGATTAAAGTACTCCAATTCTGGTGCTTGATTCACGATTAAATTACTCCAATTCTGGTGCTTGATGTGATTAAATTTAGTACTCATTATTATCGTTCAATGAACGCTCATTGCATATTCATTGAATACTACTCGTTCAATATCATTCATATCATTCTATTCACTACTACTCAATACCATTCAACACTCTTTCAATAGTCATTATCATTCAATACTCATTGAACACTTATCATTCACTATCACAATACTATTCAATATCTCTAAAACTTATCAATACTATTCAGTATCTAAAACTCATCGATACTATTCAATATTTCAATACTCATCATTATCAATCATTCATTATCACTCAATACCATTCAAAACTATTCAATATCATTGAACATTGGACACTACTCATTCATTATCATTCAATACCTTCAATCAGAACGTTCATGGCTACTCATTTCTTTTATCTTTTCTTTTTGTTCGCTCACTACCATGTTCGATATCACGTCCACCTACCTCTCCTTCCTCGAAACAGACAAGGACATGACCATGCCCATCGCGGCCATCGAGTCGCTCGTCACAATGCTCCGCCAGGAACAGCCCAGCACGTCATCCGAGCTCATCAAGTTGGTCAAGGAGAACATCACCACGCTCAAGGCATCCATCCCCAACGCCATCTCGCTTTCGGCCGGATGCGACCTCTTCATGCGCTTCGTCATGAGAAACACCAACTTGTACTCGGACTGGGACTCGTGCAGGCGCAACCTCGTGGAAAACGGCGAGTTGTTCGTCCAGAGAGCCAAAGAGTCCAGGGACAAAAGCGCGGAATACGGCGCGCCCTTCATCAAGGACGACGACGTCGTGTTGGTGCACGCCTACCTGAGAGTCGTGCACTCGCTATTGCTCAAGGCCCAGAAGAACTTGGTCCGCTTCCGCGTCATTGTCACCGAGTCGCGCCCCACCGAACAAGGCTACCACATGGCCAAGGTGTTGAAGCAGGCGGGCATCCCCGTGGAGGTGATTGTGGACAACGCCGTGGGCTTCGTGATCCACAAGGTGGACAAGATCTTGGTGGGGGCCGAGGGTGTGGCCGAAACGGGAGGCATCATCAACCACATCGGGTCGTACCAGATCGGGTGTCTTGCGCAGGCGAACCACAAGCCGTTCTACGTGGTCACCGAGTCGCACAAGTTTGTGCGTTTGTACCCGTTGGCGCCGAACGACTTGCCGCAGGCGATCAGTGGGGGGGAGTTTGAGAACGAGATGTTGAGGACGCAGTTGATTGACTTTACGCCGCACGAGTATATCACGGCGTTGATTACGGATTTGGGGGTGTTGACGCCGTCGGCGGTGTCGGAGGAGTTGATTAAGATATGGTACGATTGAGTTTCCTGGGAGCTTGCGACCAGGAAACGAACGAGAATTGTTTTTCCGCAAAAGACGATAATACTAGTGGGAGCTTGCGAGCAGCAGCAAGATACGACGGCTAGCATACCTAGAATGTTCAGGGATAATTGCAGTCGCAGTTTTCTGAAGTTTTCAGGAATAAGTTGCGGCAGAAGTATCTGCAAGAAAACTGAAAGTGCGGCAGAAGGATCTGCAAGAAAACTGAAAGTGCGGCAGAAGGATGGAAGTCTTCAAGAAAACTGAAAGCGCGGCACAAAGATCTGGAAGTTTTCAAGAATAGTGAAGTGCGGCAGAAGGATCTGCAAGATTTCAAGAATAGTGAAGTGCGGCAGAAGGATCTGGACGTTTTCAAGAATAGTGAAGTGCGGCAGAAAGAGTACCTTGCAATTGCACTCTAAACGAGAGTGTCGGATATTTCTGATGATCCTCAGATTGGAACAGGAGTGGCGGCCAAAATGGATGTGGAATCTTATCTTATTTCAAAAGAATCGTGCTTGAGAGCAGGTACAAGTTATAGAGGTAATGCATGATAACGAAATGGTAGATATGTATGATGGATGTATCGGAGTAATGGGATGGTAGACTTGAGTGAATGGTGGAAGAGATTGTGGTATACCTGAGTGAATGGATCATGGTAGTCCTGAGTGAATGGTATCGAAGTAATGGGATCATATAACTCGAGTATCGAAGTAATGGGATCATGGTTATGCAAGATGACTCGAAGTAATGGGATCATGGTTATGCAAGATGACTCGAAGTAATGGGATCATGGTTATGCAAGATGACTCGAAGTATCGAAGGAATCATGGCTATGCAAGATGACTCGAAGTAATGAGATTATAGACCTGTATCAAAGTATTGAGATATGTAGATATGCAGAAATATCGAGAACACAGGCTGATGCAGCATAATTGCGGAGATGGTCCAGTGAGGTGGACGTGATTCTACCTAATATGACGAACTAGTCCCACACCCTATGCTTCGATCTTCTCTCGTCCACGTATTTTCGCTCCATGACGATTTCCCGTACCCTACATTTTCATCTCCTGTGTTCGATGCTTCAATGCTTAATGCGACTTTATATAATCCTCTCGACATGTGCTTTTCGTGTGCCCAATTGTTAGTCTCACGTTCGACTACTCGATGCTTGTGCTCCGCCTTTATCTCAGATCATCGCTCATCAACACACCCTGAGGATTGTGCACACTCGCTTTCACGTTTGCTTGCCATGCTCTTATTCACACTCGCTTCGTTTAACAAGCTGTTATGACGTATTCACTCATTCGCTTCACTCATTCGCTTCACTCATTCGCTTCACTCATTCGCTTCACTCATTCGCTTCACTCATTCGCTTCACTCATTCGCTTCACTCATTCGCTTCACTCATTCGCTTCACTCATTCGCTTCACTCATTCGCTTCACTCATTCGCTTCACTCATTCGCTTCACTCAACTCCCTTAACGCCTTTCCTAGTTCTTCCACATCATAACATCCCTCCCCCCCGTCCACCTCCACACAAGCAATCCCCATCCCCTCCAACTCCCCCACATCCACCTCAATCTTCGACTCCCTCATGTAAACCAAGTGCGTCACGAACCTCCGCCACTCCACGTCAGCCTTCCCCTCCCCCATCGAGTATAGAGCCAGCTCTACGATCACCCGAATGAAGTCCGTCGCACTCATCCCAAACGTCTCCCTGTCCGCACACCCGTTCAACAACAAGACCTTCTTCTGCGACGGGTTGTTCACTATCGCCTTCCCCACACCCTTCAAGATGATGATCGGGACAAGACTCGTCATCAACAGCCCAATCAGGTACACAATCACCTTCGAATGCGCAATACTGGACACCACCCGCGCATCCGCAGTGGGACATATCTCCTGCCCATACGGCGAAACATAAAACACACGCTCAATCGGCAGGAGCAACGGCTCGATGTTCTCGGACTTGTTGAAGTGGAGCTGCGACTTCTTCAAGTCCGGGTGCGTGTAGAACGGCACATTCCCCGTTTCCTCGTCCGACATGTCACTTACGTCCGGCAGCCCCGACGGAGTCAGCGGCCGCGTGGTCTTGATCGGCGGCGGATACTCCTGTGTGTCCAGCGGATGCGAGATCTGCGACTGGCCGGTGATAACAAGCCCATTGCGCAAAACCGCACTGATGTGGTACGTAAAGTTCGTGTTGATGCACGGAAGCACACTCACGTCTGCATTTATGTCCGTCAACTTCATGAACGTCTCAATTGCCGAGTCCAACGAGCCAATAAACATGCGCAAACCAGTCAAGAAGAGATTGCCCACGTTTGCAAGCTCGTAGCGGAACTGCCGCTGCTGGTTGTACGATTTTGACCGCTTGAGGAGCTCCACATTGACGTGGATGAGAAACGCACGGAAAATCTCCTTGGTGCACGCATTGATGGGCTGCCACAACTCGTGCGTGCCCTCCACGATCTGGTTCCACTGCGTCTTGGCAATGGACGGGTTGGCGCTCAATCGGAAGCTCAAAAGCTTGCGCAATGCGTCGCGGTCTATGAGCCGTGTCAAGCGCGAGCGGATGTCGCCGATGGCCGGGCCGCCGAGGAAGCGAATGAGCTCCAGGGTGGACCCGCCGTTGTCTGAAATGGGGAGAATGTAGCACACACGCGCCGAAATCGCCTTGAAAAGGGGGACTAGCTCGTTGGTGGCGGTCCCGCCGCTGAGAATCGCGATCTGGTCCATGTTGTGACTGCACATAATTCGGCCAAAAAACAGTCCAAGGTGTGTAGTTCCGAGACCGCAAAACGCGTAACTCTCAGAACGAAAAACTGGGTTTGTGTTATGTAAGCTGAAAAATCTTCATATCTTTTTGCGCAGCGATTTTTTTTCTTTAGCACACACATTTCTCCAACATGTCTGACCAGGAAGTTTTAGTTTTGAGAGGCACCCTTGAGGGCCACAACGGATGGGTTACCTCCCTTGCCACCACCCCAGCTCACCCAGACCTCTTGTTGTCTGGTTCCAGAGACAAGACCTTGATCAAGTGGAAGTTGACTGGTGGTGAGGACTCCCAGTACGGTGTTGCCCAGAAGTCTTTCCAGGGCCACTCTCACATTGTCCAGGATGTCACCATCTCTGCTGACGGCGCTTACGCTTTGTCTGCTTCTTGGGACAAGACCTTGAGATTGTGGGACTTGGAGAGCGGTGACTGCACCCAGAGATTCGTCGGCCACACCGGCGACGTTCTCTCGGTCTCCATTGCCAAGAACTTGAGACAGATCGTGTCTGCCTCCCGTGACAAGACCGTCAAGGTCTGGAACACCATCGGTGAGTGCATGGCCACGTTGAAGTCGCACTCCGACTGGGTCTCCGCCGTCAGAATCTCGCCAGTTGACAACTCGTCTTCGGTCATCTCTGCCTCGTGGGACAAGACCGTCAAGGTATGTATAAATCACACTCGATATGATGTTCAACCATATTTGCTACTTCAGATGTGCTCGGCACAAATGAGACATATATAATCACCAAGATCTCTGATTGAGTCTTTTTTTTTTGCAATTACTAACATTTAGTCCTGGGACTTGAACGACTACTCTGTCACCGCCGACTTCATCGGCCACACCGGTTACATCTCGTGTATCACCTTGTCTCCAGACGCATCTTTGTGTGCCTCTGCTGGTAAGGACGGTGTCATCATCTTGTGGGACTTGAACTCGAACGACACCTTGTACACCTTGAACGCTTCGTCTGAGGTGCACGCTTTGGCTTTCTCGCCAAACAGATACTGGTTGGCTGCTGCCACCACCACCGGTATCAAGGTGTTCAAGTTGCAGGAGAGAAACTTGTTGGACGAGTTGAAGCCTGAGTTCGCTACTGGTGCCAAGGCTAAGGACCCAGAGGCCGTTTCTTTGGCTTGGTCCGCTGACGGTCAGAACTTGTTTGCCGGTTACACCGACAACGTCATCAGAGTCTGGCAGGTCATGACCCCATCTGCTTAAGTAATAGTAAGCGAGCATGAGCAAAGCGAGTGCGAGTTAATATAAGGGGATAAGTAAGGATGTAGCAGCGAGCGAAACAATGTAACAGTGTTTCAAAGAACAGAGATGTGGAAATGGAGATAGGTAACGAATACGTGAAATGTGAGTAATTCAAAATAATCTAGAATATTTTCTTGCTCATCGAAATGGTTTTTCGCAGCCAACTGAGGCCGAGATGCAAACCTGAGCGACGTGAATATGACTGAAGAATGAACAGAAGCAAGTACGAGCATACTAAAAAAGATTGTAGAGAATGACAGCTATTTGGGACGAAAGCGAGTGTTCGTCATAGCCTGAATGACGGAACTCATAGGTTTGTTACACTAAATCACTGAAAACATGGGTTTGCGCACACTAGAATCACTGAAAACATGGATTTGCTACACACTAGCTTAAATCACAGAAAGCTTGATTTGTTGCATAGCGAGCCTGTTTAGAAGCCGACCAGATACATCTAAGCTATTTGACTGAACAATGCCCACTAGTTCCGGCCATGCTAGTGAGTCATATGTCGAAAGCAAATGTAAAAGGAGATAAGCTCAATGGTGGGATATCTATTGGAAGTGGCATTTGAGAACGGGCCGAGCGTTACAGGGATGATTTTTGGAGAGGTCAGAATGTAGAGATGGGAACTGATTATAGTCTGTGTCAGAAGTCTGGGTCCCTCCCAGTTCTTCCAAGACATTCTTAATTAATTCCCGTTAGTATTGGTTTCAGTCGCCGCTGAACACTCTTGCGATGCGCTGAAAGTATCGTTAAGCGGCTTCCTAGTAAAAGGCTGCCAAACACAAGCGAGTCCAACAGGACATACCTTCTAGTATCCCAGTCAAATGGATATACCCACAAGATCTTCACTAAGTCTCCACGGATTTCCCAGCGTCCGTTTGTGCATCTTTTGAGCATAATGTCCTGTAGATTCAGAGAGACACAGCTGAAGTGGTTGTAGCTTTCGAATACCTTTCAATGAGGATTCAAGGTTGCAAATTAAAGTTATCCTTGATCGAAGCTTCTCAAAAGGCGTCTTCCCAAGTTCTGAAGATGTGGGCTACGGAGCGCTTTTTTGGTGCATATTTGGGTGCAAAAAAGGTACTAATTGGGAGAACATTTCAGTGCACATGCGAATGGCATGTTATCTTGTTGCAACAGATGCAATGCGAGTGGTACCTTCATGTTGCTCTTGTACATGTATGACTTTCTATTTCACTTTACCCATATTTTCGACTTTCACCATCTACTGTATGGCTTTCTATTTCACTTTACCCATATTTTCGACTTTCACCATCTACTCATCTCTCTGACTATCTATTTCCCCATATCATTAACCATAGTCTGTTCCTGGACAACTCCCAGAAACTCACCAACTATTCGAAGAGGTACACCTTACCACTAGCACTTCCACCCACCACCCAGTTCATCGTCGGATGCAACGTCGCCACAGCCGGCACCGCCCCCACCTCATCCGTGAGATGAGCAAGAATATCCCCGTTCTGATCATAAACATCAAGCCCCCTGTTCATGTTTGCAATCACAAACTTGTTCACGCCGTCCGCAGGCTTGGTCTGCCACCTCGCCTTGAGAATAGACACCCACCGTCCCGTTTGGCAGTTGTGCGTGATCTTGTTGAACGGAACTAAACCCTCAGGTATCCCCTCCTCGCCCTTTTCAGCCACCTCATAGTCGGCTGCCCACTCGGTCACCACCGGTTTGCTCAAATCAAAGAGGTTGATCTTGTTGTCGTAGCCGTTGCACACCAACCTGTTATCAACATTCCAGTCCACCGACGATATAGATAAGCGCGATCTGTAGCTCCCGTACAAATGCGGCGATTGCTGCTCCTCAAACTCCGACCACGTCAGTGCGCCCACGTTGCGGAGGTCCCACACGCGCATCGTCCTGTCCAAGGAACTCGTCGCAATCTGGTGCTCTGCATTAGGGTTGATGGAAAACCCCCCAATCTTCTTATCGTGCAACCGGAGTAGATCTCCTTGTTTGAAAGGTGTGCGGGTGTCGTACCTGAAGAAGTTGCCGGATAACGTTGTCATGTACAACAAGTGCGAGTCCAACGGCATGTTGATATCGGAAATCCCCAACTCTTCTCCGTCGTAGCTCAAGTACGCCAATTCCGACAGGCTCATCTTGTTCAAATCGAGCAGTCGCACCGACCCGTCGTACGACCCTGTGTATATCTGCGAGAAATTGGACGATGGGGTGAGGATCTTGGCGATAGACTTCCCGTGGGGTTTGAGGATCGTGGTGGACGGATCCTCGGTATTCGCGTCCACCGCCCATATCCCTAAGTTACCGTTTGTATCTCCGGCCATGACCATGCGGTTTTCGGTTGACGGGTGGAAGTTGATAGACGTGATACGGTAGTGCGAGAGTTTGATGTCCAAGGGGTTGAACTTGGCGTGGATTTTCAACTTGTCAAAGTCTTTTCTCTGCTTCTCGAGGTCTTTGTCATTGTAGTCCTGTTTGGATCTGAAGAAGTGGTAGAAGTCTCCCGCAGAGAATTTATCTCCGAGTTGTTTGAGGAGAGATAGGGCTTCATTCTCAACTTTTTGGTCTGGTTCATTAGTCAGAACCTCATTTTCATCCTCCTTTTTCACTTGCCTACCTCCTGCCAACGCATTTTCCTTCTTCACTCTACCTCCTGCTAACGCTTCCTTTTTCACTTCGTTCTCCTTCTTCCCTTCACTCTCCTCTCCCTCCCTTTTCTTCAATACCTCCTCATTCATCAACCCTCCCTTCGAATCTGTCACCAAATCAATCAACTTGAACTCGCCAAACAAACGCGTCTTCCTCAACTTTTCCATCTGCTGTTTTTCCCTCTCCTTCTCCTCGATCTCCGCCTGTAACCGCTGGTATTCCTCCGGGTCCTCCTGTTCTGTTTTGATTCCCGCGATACGACGCGACTTGCGCATGGGCTCCACCACCTTGGGCTCGCGAGCCTTCTTCGCGTACTTGCGTTTGGTGGGCTGGGGGATTTCCGCCTTGATCGACAGCGCGAGCGAGTCGAGGTCGAGCTGCCGCAAGAGCTGCTTGTTGCGCTCAATGTTTTCCTGTCGTTGTTTCTCGAATTCGGAGAGGGTCATATGAAAGTGAAAAGAAATACGACTGAATAATGCGAAATAATAACGGACTGCGAATTAACGAACAATACTTTGGGATAAACACAACGTTGATACGTATGTCCACAGTACATATCTACATTTGATTATCCACGGCAAGAAAGCATATATCCCGAACAAGTCATACTGTACCAACTGGGACCGATACATACATCTCCTCCTCAATTAACAAACATTCGATTTTTTAACTATGAATAGTACCAGCTTTTTTTCGCAGCCACCAGTACCCATAAGTACCATATTTACATTCTCAAGTTAAAGCCATCTCTCAGCTGATTAAATCTCTGCCTTATGACAAATTTCACTGAATGCAACTGCAACTATCCAACTCTTCTATTATCTCTGGTACCATTCATCACTAAAGAATTCTCATTACCTTTGGTAAGCGTATTCATCAAGTTCACCTACTTCTTTGAGTACCTCTTTGGGTATGTTTGAGGTACCTCTTGCGTTACATCCTATAGTTACTTCTTTGTATTATATATTGCACTACTTCTTTGCAACATCTCTTTGCACTATCTTTTTACCTCATCTCTTTGCACTATCTCTTTACCTCATCTCTTTGCACTATCTCTTTGCACTATCTCTTTGCACTATCTCTTTGCATTCTCTTTACCTCATCTCGTTGCATTCTCTTTGCATCATCCTTTACCTCACCTCTCCTGGCGTCATTCCTATCTCTACTTTTGCTCTCACGCAGCTAGTCTCAACACATCCCCACACAAATACAAGCTCCCACAAACGACCACCGGTCGCTCATCTCCCTTCTTCTTGTACTCAGCAACCTTACGGAGAACCTCCCCCACATCTTCCCCCCGAATCCCCCCTACATCCCCCACATACTCGCTCGCCGCCTCCTCCAACTCCTCCGCCGGCGTACTGAAAACCCACGGCATGTTTTCTGGCTGCGAAAACGACGTAAACACCACCTTGTCCTCCTTTTTGAGTATATGCTTGCACAAACTCCTTATCGACTTTCCCTTGGTGAGGCCAATCACAAAGATTATCCCCTTCGCTCTCATGTTCTGCTCGAGGTAGCTCGCAAGCTCAATCGCAGCACTTTCGTTGTGCGCACCATCTAAAAGAACCGGCATTCCGTCTACCTCCACCTTCTGCAACCGTCCTGGCCAGCGAGTCGTGGTAATCCCCGCTTTGATAGTATCCTCGTTGATGGGGAAATACTTCGCGAGAATCTTCACAATCTCGAGTGCTATGCTCAAGTTCTGCTTTTGGTACGCACCCTGGAGCGGAGTCAACGCGAGAAAGTCGGAAAAAGCCGGCTCTGTTCCGTTTACTTCGTGCACTGGAGAGTCGAGTAATTCGGCCTGTTTTCTGACCACCTCCATGACTTGTGGCGAGTTCGTGGCGTCCACCACGACCGGAATGCCGCGTTTGATGATGCCCGCTTTTTGGTATGCGATTTCCTCAATAGTTGAGCCGAGGAAGGTCTCGTGATCGAAGCCGATCTTGGTGATTCCTGCTGCGAGGAGGTGGCAGGGTGGAGATTTCAGATCTGACAAGTTCAGATCAGACAAGTTCAGGTGAGATAAATCCAGATTCAGACGAATATACACATCCAGACTATTTTGGCTATTCTGCTTTTGGATATTCTGACCATTCTGGTTATTCTGGCCATTCTGGATATTCTGACCGTTCTGGATATTCTGACCATTCTGGATATTCTGACCATTCAAACTTTTCAGACTGTTCAGAACAGGCTCCTTTTCTGTTTTGCCCCCCATCACATTCGTCGCATCTAAACGCCCCCCCAAACCCACCTCTATCACTGCGATTTCCACCTTCTCGATCTCGAATATTTTGAAGGCAGTTATTGTGAGGAGCTCGAACTCCGTGCAGTTCAACTGGAGCTCGTGGTTCTGCTGTTTGACCAACTGCTGCACGCTGTTGAACTTCAGTAGTGGGTAGGTCTCGTTGTTTATCGTCACGCAGTCGTTGTAGTAGACCATGTGCGGACTAGTGAAGCGTCCGTTGCGGACGTTTGACAGCGTGAGTATCGACGAAAGGTACGACACCGTAGAGCCCTTGCCGTTGGTGCCTGCGATGTGGACGGTGGGGTACCATTTGTGCGGGTTTTTGAGGTGGCTGAGGAGTTTGGTGACCCGCGTGAGGCCCAAGTCAATTGGCATGAGAAAAGATGATGCAGCCGTTAGGATAAGCGATACAAAGAAAAGAATATATGCGACATTATTAGAATTCGAGAACAAGTAGTACATGATGAACACTATCAGAGATGCGTGAGTGGTCGATGGCCCTGATCAGCACAAGTCACGTGATGCTGAGTCAATATCGAAAGCATACAAGACGAAAACGAGAGGGCCCAAAATCTACAGAGATCCATTCGAATATCAAAATCCGATCGACAAAAACGAGAGATCCATTCAAATACCACAACCTTAACAAAACCGACCTAATTATAGAGATTACCACCAAAATCTAATAAACATGCCCGATAAACCAAACACTTACATACAGCAGCGAATTGACTCGCTTCACACCATCGACTACCGCATAGCGTCGCTTCTCGAGAACCTATCGCTGGTGTTCGAGACGTTCCAGCTGGAGGACCCCGAGAAGCAGAAGCAGTTGTTCGAGACCAGAGCGCGCAGCGTGTACGCCGATCTCAGCAAGGTGGCCATAGACTTGCGCAAAGAGGTGCGCATCATGGACGAGAACATCGGGGTTTACGACAAGAACGACGACAACATGATGATCTTGCCGATCAGCGTGGAGCAGAAGAACACCAAGTTGGGGAGGACAAAGATGAAGGAGGAGTTGCGGGAGATGGACGAGTTGTTGGGGGAGGAAAAGGAAGAGAATAAGGAAAAGGAGGAGGTGAAGGAGGAAAAGGAGAATAAGGAAAAGGGGGATAAGGAGGAAAAGGAGGATAAAGAAGAGGAAGTGAAGGTAGAGAAAGAAGAGAAGGAAGCGGAAGATGCGAAGATTGAGACAGATGTTAAGATTGAGGCCGATGTGCAAATGGAAGAGGCTGATGTGAAAAAAGGCGGCAGAAGTCCTAAAGAATCGACTGCAGATCTCAGTGATTTGCTAAAGAAGGATGATAGTGATGATATGTTAGATGATGGTTTGTTTTAGGATGGGTTGGTGCTTAATGTTAAGGAAGAAATACGGGCCTATTGCGATAGTCAATAGGAAGAGAGTCTCCTATTATTGAGGCAGGGTTATAGATGATTGTCATTGAAGAGAGTCTCCAAATTATCGAGGCAGGTTATCATTCGATAGCTTAAAATACATGCATACGGAAGTCAACTGAAAGTCTAGGAAATTGCCTAATGTATATTGTGTGCGATTTTAAGTCCATTATATAGAATGACTGCTCAACAGTTGTTCGGGTATGCAAGCATAAATAGCGAGTGGCCAAAGAGCTTGGTGGTCTTGATCGGAAACTGTATCGGAAACCCAGCGTCGAATCAGATGATGCAAACTAGGGTGAATTCAGATTGTGGGTAATGAGAATTGGCTGAATAGCGGTCGTTTTTACTGAGGGGTCACGAGATCGACTTGCTTGTGTAAGCTGGAAGTGACATTCTGAATATATTGACATGTGTGAGCTGGAAGTGACATTCTGAATATATTGACATGTGTGAGCTGGAAGTGACATTCTGAACATATTGACATTTGTAAACTTGAAGTGACATTCTGTATTGACATTTGTAAACTTGAAGTGACATTCTGAATATATTGACATGTGTGAGCTGGAAGTGACAGTCTTATCAGAGATATAGACATGTGCTTCCATGACAGTAATGTACTGATCAAGACACCCCAATATCGACCTGGGTAGACAATCATCAATCTGCATGTAACTGGCGGTGTTCAATCAATAGAAAATCTCTCAACCGACCTGTTCTTTCAACTATGCTTGAATAGACTGCTCATGTTATTGACTTATGTGTATCGCATTTGCAGATTCGCTTGATCATGACATCTTGTGTACTCTTTTATCCTTAGTACACATCATGTTCACATGATCATTTTCGCTTACATCTGCTCATGTTCACATAGTGTTTAGTCGCTCAAGCCAGGGAACATCCCTCCATGGGCTAGTCATCGGCATTGTTAAGTTCACGTAAAACGTCGATAGTTTCAAGCCGCTTATATTCCTCGATCATGTTACGAATATCCTTCATCGGCCAGTCACTCGCATTCACTTCGATTATGTCACGAAACAACGTTCTATAACTCCTCCAAATACCCCTGCTGTATCAACCTTTCCACGTCCGACTTTCGCACAAAAAACTGCGAGTCCTTGATAAGATTGAAGCTCCCATACTCCGTCTGCACCTCCCCCCCGTTCTTCAAAACTCGCACGTCGATAAAGATGTTCTTTGGCGGCTCCAAATCCCCCAGGATATCCACGTCCGGAAAGCTGGACTTGTAGTTCATGAGCAAGTCGCGGTAGTTCTTATAGTACTCTTCCTCGGCGTGGCTCAAGTTGTTGGTTGATAGCTGTGTGGTGTAGTTCGCGTAGATGTCGTTGCCCTGGTACAGCGCGTTTTGGTCGTCGGACGGGTCGATGTTCAACCACGCAAATTCCGTGATTTTGCTTGCACGGAGTTTCTCGTACGCGAGCAAACAGCGTTTGTTGCGCCTCATGCTCAAGTGGGTCACGAAAAGCTGGCACTGTCTGACTTTGTAGTCCGCATCATTTTCCTCTTCCGTGGCCTCGTTTTCGAGAAACGTCACGTCGTTGTCGAGGTTGTTGACCTCTTTGACGATGTCTTTTATGAGGTCTGCCGAGTAGAGGGGGACCTCCAGGAGATTGGCCTGTCGTTTGGCCTCTAGGATGAGTTTGTTGGCGGTGTCTCCGTACATAAGAATAGAACAGAAAAGGGAGGATAGAAAAGAGAAGTTTGATAGACACGGTGGAAGGGAAGATAGAAAAGAGAAGATAGATAGAAAAGAAAACATAGAAAGAAATGAAGACAATCGAAAAGAGAAGATAGGAAGAAAAGTGAGGATAATAAACATACCACATACATGGTGTTCAGTGAAAGCCATTTCAGAATCTCCATATGGTATACATTGCTAAAAACTATTACTTCAAGAAAAGCGGGTGTGGCGCAGTGGTAGCGCAGCAGATTGCAAATCTGTTGGTCCTTAGTTCGAACCTGAGCACCAGCTCTTCTTTTTTTTTTTCTTTCCTTTTTGGAATAAGAGTCAGGAGGAAGAGAAGGAGAGCATTGATTCAATCTATACTTCATAAGACGTCTCATGTGAACTTTGGTTTCGCTTACTTGTTTTACTTTTTATTATTGCTCACTTGTGTCCGTTCACTAATATCACTTTCATTGTATTCACTCATATTGGCTTGTCCTCGTTCAGGTCACGTATCCTGGTCTCTTTGTACCCACTCAATCGCCGGTTCTCATTCATGTTCGCATCGCTCATGAATGAGAAGTTGCTCACGTTCATTCGCTTCACTCATGTTCACATCGCTCATGAATGAGAACTTGCTCAAGTTCATTCGCTTCACTCATGTTCACCACAACTCAATCATGTCCACCACAACTCAATCATGTCCACCAGAATTCGCTCATGTAATAGCTGGTGTGGCGCAGTGGTAGCGCAGCAGATTGCAAATCTGTTGGTCCTTAGTTCGAACCTGAGCTCCAGCTATCTTTTTTTTTTTCACATTCAGGCGGGGTTAAGGTGAAACAACAAAAGAGGAGCACGCTATCAGTACGTCAAATATAAGTCACTCCACATACCCCTTTCATTCAACCCCCACTCCAAACCCTCCTCATACTCCACATTCCTCATCCGCCCTACCTCCTCCATCATCCCCCACTCCTTCCCTTTTGGGCCGAAAATTCCCCCTCTTATTAACACGTACTTTTTGCTCGTTTGACTTAAAATTATATATTGATAACATCGACGCTCCCGCCGCACTATAGACAATCAATCGCATTTATAGCATGGATCCTTCCACTCGTTGCTTCATCGCCAGTAACCTGTTTCACTGCATACCCTCCCCAGATGGAGCTGCTCTCCCCATCGCCATGGTCACCGATGACGCCGACTATACCCCAGATAAGCTCTACTTGAAGGGCAAAAACCTCCTCTACCTGTTGAACAACCCCTCCGTGGACACCCTCGAGCGTTCGCCATCTCCACAGCCCGTCGTTGTGGAAGAAGAAGATGCCGCTATATACTTTCCCAAGCTAGTCATCAACCTATCAAACGACTTGGCGAACGACTTCCAGGAATTGAGAACCCTTCTCGGGCGGGTTTTCCCGGACTGGAGCCCGGAACTGATAAAGTTCGAGAAGTTGACTGGCGGTATTACAAACATGCTTCTTTCTGCCAAAATACCACAGGATATGAATGTGACTGGGCATTCTGTTGAAGTCTCCCAGGTGCTTATCCGTGTATATGGCCACGGAACAAACCTCATTATAGACCGCCATCGCGAGTTTATCCTGCACATGAACTTGAATCTGCTTGGTTTAGCCCCTGCGTTGTACCTGCGGTTCAAAAACGGAGTAGTTTATGGGTTTTTGCCTGGGCGTTCGCTTGAGCCGAGCGAGCTCAGTGAGCCGAACTTGTACCCGCTCATTGCACAGCAGCTTGGAAACTGGCATGCTCGTGTGGATTACAAGCTCATAGAGCAGGGTGTGGAGAAATTGCGCAACTACACAGTGCAGTTGAAGCGACTGCAGAAACAGAAAAGCACCGGCAAGCGCAACAGTGTGCACAAGAAGCGTTTTATTTCCAACATATACGAGCTCATTGAGGACTGGATCAGCATTGTGCCCATCAACCCGAACCTCATCTCGTCGTTTCAGACACATTTGGACAGGGAAGTGACCGAGGAGAATATTCGCGATGTGATTAGCGAGGAGTTTGGGTGGTTGCGCGATGCGTTGAGCCGTTCGCCGTCGCCATTGGTGGCATCGCACTGCGATTTGCTCTCGGGGAACATCATTGTGCCGAACGGGTACGATAAAAAGTTTGACGGGTTGCCGAGTTTTGAGGAGAATCCGATCAAGTTTATTGATTACGAGTACATGTTGCCTGCACCGAGGGCATTCGACATAGCTAACCACTTGGCGGAATGGCAGGGGTTTGACTGCGACAGGCTGCGTGTGCTTGTGCCGTCGCGGGACAATGCGGTGCTTGTGGAGTGGTGCAAGGGGTACTTGGGCGATTTGGATGCTGACGAGGGCAGCGTGAACCAGTTGATTGACGAGATAGACACGTTCTACGGGTTGCCGGGGTTTTACTGGGGGATATGGGCGATGATACAGAGCGAGATCTCGAATATTGATTTTAATTATGGGAGTTATGGGGAGCAGCGGTTGCAGGAGTATTGGGATTGGAAGAACAAACGAAGGTGAGTGAAACAACTCATTTGAGTTGAAATAAGCGAATGTGAGAAAAAGCTGATTTTAGCCAATATCAAGAGAAGATGAGCGAAGCGAGCGGATTATGAAAAATAAGCGAATGTTCGCCCAATTTAGGTTGATGAAGCTCGCTCGCGTTCAGTTTACTGAGTTGCTCGCTCACCTTCGCGCGGTCACGAAAGCTCGCTCACACGTCTGGCAACATAAGCGAAGCGAAAGTGACCATTGACGAGGTGGACCATAGGACGCAACGTAAAGCAAACATGCAACCTCGATAAACTTGAAGCAAATTAATCAAGTACCATGAAACCCACACGATAACACAACTTTTTTCTCATAGCAGCAGGACTATCGGGAATTTGGCTCCGCCGATCTAGACAGCTATTTATATAGACTACAGCTGAATACAGTAATAATATTGAACGAGAAGGAATGAGACGAATGGGTACGAAGAATGAGTTCGAGGGAGTGTGGTGCATTGAAATGAGACGATTGACTACGAAGTGCTAATGAGTTCGAGTGATGTAGTCAGATGATGATTCGAGTGGTGCATATGTATTCAACTAAGTAATGCATTCGGATGAGTAATGCATTCAAAAGGTCGAGTGAGTTTGGATTGCTTGAGCTGCAGAAAACTGAGTTTTCAATGAAGGTGCGTTTGCTGTGAGCCTGTATGAAGGAACGACAGAGAATAGTTTTAGGTGAGTTTGAATCACGAAGTCGGCTTTATCACTGATTGTAATCGCTCTAAGATTATTTTAGGTTATATGAGATGTATTCACGAACTCTGAGTAGAATGATTTGGAAGCACTATTACCTAGAAGAAGCTTCCATAGGTTGGGAGCACTAATGAATCGTGCGGCAACTAATATCCCTGGCATTCGGCAGCCATGCAGGAACATTTTTGCAGCCAAATATATATTTGGTGTATCTCGTGCAGTAGATGACGCACGTCAAACTAGTACTTCCTAACGAACGTGAATGAGTTGATTTATTGGTCATGAGAGAAAATTGGCACGGAGACGGTGAGGGGCCGAACACTTATGATAAGCTACTGGAAAGTTGACATTGGAAGACAAGCCACTTGGAAGAGTTGCGAAAATTTTAACAAGCTACGTTGACAGCGAGCAAAACGTGAGCAAGAACGTGGATCAGGGCATTTGCGTAAAAGCGAATTGTATGCGCTATCTCGATTTGTAGAATTAGTGGTATTGGGGAGATAATGTATAGATTGCGAATAGTAAAATGTGAGTATCGCCTACATCATATTTAGAAGGTGATGGCTATCGAATAATGCTATCCTGATGTAAACACCATTCATAGGGAACGCAAAATCGCCCATATCAAATTTCATTAGCCATTGAGCCAAAAGAACGCAGCTTGCAACACGGAGTGGAGTAAGCGAGGTGTGCATTTACCGAGGAGGTTTACAGTAGAGACTAATCGAAATGGAATTTAGCAGCAGATGGCAGTAAAAGCAGTAGTTGAGAGGGTGGATGGAGTAGCGATTTCGGGCTTACTAGGAATTCGACCTCAATTAACTTGATGTCGGAGTGCATACCCATGAAGTATGCAGCCCTCTTTATGATTCTGCCTGGACAACGAATCTCTTACTTGGTATTTTTCAATATGCGTTTGTTACCTGGGCCAAGAAACGTTTATATAAGCCAAATATCTCTACTGTTGGTCTAAAATCTCATCAAGTGTGCTCTTCTCTTCTGTTCATATCTTCATTATCTATTATATGCTATGTACTGCCCGATAACCAGAAGAAGAATTATAGGTCTTTGTCATTTATTTTGGCTCTTTACTCATGTTCGGTTATTCGTCACTCTCATTCGCGTGGTCATGTTCACATATAATCCGTCGCAATGTTCTCCCTCAATTCACTTCGGGCATGTTCGCTAGTCCACTGAAATGACTAGATCGCCCACATTGCTTGTCCGCTGAAATTAGATCACATTAGCTCACTCGCTACCTCTGCACATCAACCAACACCACCTTCCTTCCCCTCACCATGGACACCACAACCCACCTCCCCCCCCGCGCCCTCTCCTTCAACAACGCATTGTATATATTCATCGCAAAACTCTTTGGGAGGTTGTTTGCCATAAACAAAACCTTCTTGATCCACTCGTCCTGCAGACTGATCAGCGTAATCGCAATCATGTCCAACACATCCTCGTTCACATCCACACTCAACACCGTGGACGTAGCCATCTCCTTGATGCACTCCGCCAGCGCAAGCTTACTATCATTCTCCAACTCCCACTTGTCCTTCTTCTTGCTCTTCCTTCCCCTCGGCGCATCGTTCGGCACAATCACCACCTTCTGGTCAATCTCCGTCGAAAACAACGGACTGAGGTCCTCCGTCTCCACCACCGTCTCCTCCTCAGGCTCCTCCTCACGCTCAGCGATCTCCCTGCTCAAAAGCCCATACAACTCATCGTAGTCCACATCCACATCTCTGTTCGCAAATAGGTTCTTCACACGAATCGGCTTGAATCCACGCAGCCGCTTCAGTCCGTGCAGCTGGCGGAGATTCACCACCCAGTTGGCACCGTGCACGCCCTCCGCCAGGCTTGAGATGTCACAGCTGATGTTGTGTGCCCAAAGTCGCTGGAGAACGTAAAAGCCGCTGTCTGCCAACACCTGCGCATTTGTGCTCGTCACCACCACGTCACACCGCGCACCAGCCCAGCGAGTATCACCACTGCGAACAACACCCTCCATCATCTTGAGCACCGCAGTCAGCGCAAGCTGGAACCCCACAGCGTGCGGAATTCCCGTCTTCCGCTGCCCAGTGCTCAAAGCAGCCACCAAACTGTCGTAGCGTCCGCCCAGCGCTACACGCACCGCGGCACGCGCCTTCTCCCCGCGAACGACCCCCAGAAACATGAGCCCGTGTACGTAGTACCGCGCATTGTAGTTGCTTAACGGGTTCATCAAGATCGGTGTCTGGACGCCCATCTTGCGTGCCTCTGCCAAAACAGCCAAAATGTGCTCGAATCCGCGCTCTACACGCACCAAATGCGGCAGGTCCACCATCAACTTGCGCAACTTGTGGAGCGCACGGTCCGGCTCG
Source organism: [Candida] loeiensis (assembly GCA_030563775.1). Lineage (NCBI taxonomy): Eukaryota > Fungi > Ascomycota > Pichiomycetes > Serinales > Debaryomycetaceae > Kodamaea > [Candida] loeiensis. The sequence continues at coordinate 550,158 of JAJMKD010000005.1, forward strand.
CTGCTCCAGCTGAAGGTGCTGAGTTCCTTGATCACAGTGTGCGGGACTCGTCCTGCCCCCCGCAATACCAGCTCAATCTCCGCGGAAGGACCGAGATACGACACCATCTCCATGATCTCAAACCGGCGGCGACTCTCCACTTGCGTGGCACGGAAGACGTGCGATAGAATCAGGTCTAGGATGTCAAAATGGTTGACAAGAAGGAGGTTTTGGGAGTCGGAAAAACAGGGTAGCGACAAGAATATCTCATCGATGATTTTGAGACACTCGGCCTCACTTGAGTAGAACCCAACTCCATTATCATTGCTATCTCTGTTGCTGATGTCAAAACTCACCGTGCTGTACTTGTCGGGCGCAGCACCCTCCTTCCTGTTCGCTCTATACACAAACTCGTGCCGAAAAACCTTCGGCACAGCAATGTTGGCACGTGCTAGGAGCCGTGCACGCGGAAGCACCAAGTCGTACGGAAGCATGAGCACATTGCCACGCTTGTCCAACACCTCAAACGCCGAGCCATGTGGTTCGGGCCCGCGGGGCATAACGGAGTCACTGCTCATGTCGTGCACACCTCCGTGGTTCCGCATGATTCGGTACACCTCCGCAATGACAGTCCCAAAGAGAAGGTGCCCGTGCACGGAGGAGTCAAACTGGTGCAGCGCCGAGTTCTGGTATCGATCAAAGAGAACGTCGTTCGCCAACTGGTACGGCCGGTTGAAAAGCGCACCTCTAACCTGATCCTGCCACCGCAGCGCAGGATTTGCAAGCTCCTCCAAAGCCCTCTGTATAACAAGCTCCTGATCTTCGAGTGGGAGCTCCCCAGACGCAAGAAGTTCCCTCGCACCCGGCCGTTTTCGCGGGTCGTGGTCCAAAAGCTGCCGTATAAGCCGCTTTTCCACAGCCCCCAACTTCACATCATCGGGAAACACGACTCCCGGAAGACGGAGCCGGTTCAACGTGACGATGCGCTCGGATCCCGTGAACAAAGGCACACACATCTCAAAGAAGATGATCCCAAGCGAGTACATGTCGACCTTCTCGTCGTATCTCCCCGTTGCAACCTCCTTGGCAGTGTACATGGCTGTGCCCACGATCGTCAGCATACCTTCCGACGTACTCACCTGGTTATTGTCCAGCAAAACCGCACTGAACCGTGTGTTTTTGGCAAGCCCGAAATCCCCCACCTTCACGTTGTTAGACTTGTCTATGAAAATGTTCATGGGCTTGAGGTCGCGGTGGAGAAAGCCCTCGCCGTGGAGGTACGCCACTGCCTCGAGGATCTGCCGGAAAAGACGCCAGTACTCTTTGGGTTGCTGGGGGAGGCCCTGTTCAATGAGGTTCAGGAGGGTGTTGTTTTCGCAGAACTCCATTTGGATGTAGAGAATGGATACCGAGTTGTTCTTGAGGGATTCCAGAAGTGAGTTCGAGCCAGCTTTTGAAATTGCCCCAGAGTCACTTTTCGGATTTGATGCAGACCCAAACTCGAATACATCCGAGTTGGAGTTGGAGCCATTTGACGCGGACCCAAATACGAATCCATCTGAGTTGGAGTCTGCGTTATTAGACTCACTTGGTTCACTTTCCTCCTCACTTTCCTCCTCACTTTCTTCCTCACTTTCTTCCTCACTTCCACTCCCACTCTCCCATACCCCTATCAGCTCCTTATTCGACAAATAGTCCACCTGGAACGAATCCATCAAGTCCCGCTTCTCTTCCGTTGGGTCCCTGTTATGCACCGTAAACTCCACTTCACTGTCGTCCGACTCAACATCCCCCTCAGCCTCCTCCACCCATGTCCCGTAATACCTCACAATGTACTGGTGGTTCAATCGCGCCAACGACAATACCTCGCTGAGGAGCGAGTCGAGCTTGTGCGCGCGGTGCTTGATCTTCTTCACCGCATAGTACGAGCCCTCCATTTTGCTACGAACCTTCACAACCTCCCCAAATCCGCCCTTTCCCAAACGCCCCACCTCCTCGAAGTCACGTTCGTACCGCAGGGACGCTTCAAAGGACCGCAGATGGCGCCGTTCAGACAGATACCCGGATCTCACATGAAGGTGCTTTTGGAGGTATGCATCTTTAGTCAATTTATGGTCAAGATACCCAACGTCATCATAACTCTGTTTTTCATCCTCGTCCTCATCCTTCTCATGCTCAGTCTCATCACTCCTCTCCCCTCCGATCACACTTAACCCGTGCCCCACCATGGGCCCCTCGCGGAAAAACTTCACTGCGTTGAGCTCCATCGGACTCGGGCGCTTCGCAGGCTTGGCCTGGAGCATCTTGCGGAACATGTCGAGCGCCAACTCGGCGTACTGCTCGGCACCGGGATAGTCCGCACTGCGAAATCCGTTGAGAAACGCGCGCGGCGAGGGGTAGCCCGTTTCGCCAAACATTACACGCACAAACAAAACCCCGAGGTCCCAGATATCGGTTTTGTTGGTGATTTCCGAGTCGTTGGGTTTCCAGGTCAGATAGACGGATTTCGAGTTTGATGTGTTGGTGTTTGATATTGAGTTTGACATCTTTGAGTTTATGGTTGAGTTTGACATCTTCGAGTTCATGGTTGAGTTCATCTTTGAGTGTATGTTTGAGATTATTTCTGAGTTTGATGACATCTTTGAGTTTATGTTTGAGTTTGACATCTTTGAGTTTATGCTTGCGTTCTTCTTTGAGTTGGTTTCCCACTCACTTTCCATCTCATTTGGATACCTCTCCACCATCTGCACCAACGTATACCCATAGCACGGAAACAATAACTCCAAGTGCTTTCCCAGGAGCTCCTTCTGCTCTTTCTTCTCTTTCTTCTCTTTCTTATCCTCCCGCAACAAAACAGTCAGCGCACATATACTCCTGTGCACCAACCCCGCGCCATGCAACTCCTCAACGCCCTGTAGCAACTGGATGAGCCACACCCGTGCAATTGCCCAGTCCACGTACTTTTCCCCCACTAGCACGTCCGCAAGCGTGACCAGCTCACAGTGCTGGTGCACAAGACGGACCTCCCAGCCCGCGGGGGTTTTGTCGATCTGAAACGCGTGGAGCTTGCAAACGCCGGTCCCATCGAAGTTCTTGACTAGCTGGAGCTCTCGCTCGAGGTTCTGGATGTCGCGTGTGCCGCCATCTGTGGAGAAGTGCGGATTTGTGAGTGTTATCTCGGTAAACACAAGAGAGGGGTGATCCTCTCTTTTGGCCAGATCCTTTATGTATGGCCTCACAACATACTGCTCGCCTATCGCTAGCAAGTTCTTTGTCCTGTACCTTCTAAACCCCAGCACCGCCCTGAAGCGGTACACCCCAGAACTGCCGTTCACCACCACAGGCGTGTCGAAAACGAAGTATCCCGAGGGGTCCGGGGGGAGCAAGTCCAGCTCGTGGTCTGGCTGTGTCTCTGTGTGGTCGTACTGCCCCTGGATGCGGAGAATCTGCTCGTTGAGCGCCTTATTCTGCTGGCGGTTGCGCTCCGACTGCTCCTTGCGTGCGAGCTCCTCCAGCTGCTCCAATGCCTCTCTCTCGCGCTTCAAGCGCTGCGCGCGCTCTTCCTCGAGCGATAGCACACGCTCGGTCTTCTGCTGGAGCTCGTCGAGCATGAACTTGATCTCGGAGATGAGTGTGAACGCGACTTCCTCCTCGCGGTACTCGTTGATGAGCTCGGAGATTCTGGCCTCCACGAGCACAAGCAGCAGGCGGAGGAGGTTCCTGGGGTCGCGTACCTTGACGATTGGGGACGAAAGGGGGTATGTTTGCGTGAATTCGATGTCTAGCGTGAGTGACACGGTGGGGCAGTTGGGGTTCTCGCTGGAGGAAAGGAAGATCTGGAAGTGTGGGGGTGGCTGGCGGCTCCAGACAACGCCGGAGGGGGGGATCTCCTTGAAGATGTCGCCGTAGATGGACTCAATGCTCTGGAGTTCGTCGGCCTGGCGGTTTTCAAGGGACATAAAAATTATGTGTACACGAGCGAGCGAATGCGAAAACGTCTAGCGAGTGAACATGCGCGGAGCGATGCGAAAACGTCTACTATTAGTGAATTTGAGTTAGCGAGAACAGATACACACAGTATAATTACTGAACACGAGTCAGATAATACAGTATAGGCGAACGAACGACGTGAACGGAGAAGAGATAACTGTAAGAAGTGAATGAGCGGATCGAAGTAGGAAACATGACCATACTTGTAACAATAAGTTGGCACGAGTGAGAAATGAAGGAGCAAAGGGCTGTGAGCTTAATGATGTGTAATATCAGACATTAACACTTGAATGAGTTTGGTGTCGTAAATGAATGGTAGCGTCTTCCTAATCAGCAGAAATGGACTGAATGAACAGAAATAGAGAGAAGACCAGCTAAGAGAGAAGACCAGCTAAATGTGACTGGAATGAACAGAAATAGAGAGAAGATCGACCATGTTCGAAACGGCCTGTACTATCAATGTTATATTGCAACTCATTTTGGCAACACATGATTGACTCTATTTTGCATTTTGTGGTCTTCACGATTGGAACGAGTGAGATGAATCATGAGCGAACATGAGCGTTGCGAATAACATGGGTACCGCTATACTACAGTGAAGCTGTGTGAAGTTGATCTGGCAGTTACCTGAAAGAGCGTGTTCTATTACAGCGATGGTAAATGGGTGATATAAGAGACCATAACTGAGTGCGTGAAAGTGTGATATGGGTGACATTAATGTGATATAAGCGACATTAATGTGATATAAGTGACCTTAACGAGTGTGTGATATAAGTTACCTTAACGAGTGTGTGATATAAGTGACCTGAGTGTGATAAGTGGCATTGGATGGCGCGTTATCGTGCACTTAAGAGTGTGATAAATCGACATTCGTAACGTTTAATCTGAAGCTGACACCTCTTGTCTCTTTCCAACCAACGTACGGTTGCTCAGTATAGAAAGGTTAGACAATCTGCAGTCGAAATACAGTAGTGGCTTCCATGGCTGCAAATTGTTATGTGCAGGATTACAAAGAGAACTTCTACATCTTTGAATCACACCAGGACTTCTACGTAACTCAAAACAGGCTTGTACGTTCAAACCAGAACTACGTTTATTTCACCAATACTTCTAGCCACTAATCGGGCTCATCGCTCGACCGCCCTCAATCCGCTACCATTAGAGTAAATCTCTTCTCGATTAGTGTTTTGTCGCACAATCTGAGTGAAAGCTTTAGCATTCTAAGATCTCCCTTGCATGGCTTTTTCATGTCGTTACCTTTTCCCGCTAAATCATATAAAGGTGGACAGATTAGAAGTTAGATTGCAACTGAGGAAGTTATGATCCTTTTCACTAGTAGAAGCTATCGTCTCGGAAAACGATTCTCAAAAAACACCAGATTCTTCACTTGTTCACGGATAAGAACTGGTCTCAAAAACGACTAGAACTTCACTCGTTCACGGCAAGGTTTTTGTCTCAAGAATCACTACAATCATTGACTATTAGTCTCAAAAATCACTTGCATTATTCGTCACTCGTTCACGGAAAAGTCTCATACGAGCACTCACACTCGCCCACTCATGTTCTCTCCTTGACAGTGTCTTGCAAAAGCATCAACCTAAGCTGCAAAAAATCCACATATTGGTGAAAGCACCAAATTTGGCCCCAGGAAAAGAACAACGATTATCCAGTAAACTACATCAGTAGAACAAAGTGAAATTTAGTAGAGCCCCAAATAGAAGTACTAATAAAAGCACTAAGAAAGCCAATAGAAGCACTAAGAGAGCCAATAGAAGCACTAGTAGAAGTGATACTATCGTTACGCCTATACACCACGATCGTTATACAATACCCAACACTACTATTACCATCATTACAACCTACCAGTTCTAGATATTCTCGCTCTCGTCCACGAAATATTGACCCCACTATTTTCAAGTCCAATGCCACTTTTCTTGAGATTTCGTGCTGCAAAAATACTCACTACATTTCATAGTACCCTGCAACAACAGATACAAACACAGGAACCGTATCAATTGACATACCTGTGATACGATTATCACTGCGATACGATTATACGTGCGATACGATTATACCGTGATACAATTATACCTGGATACCAGACTACCCAATTGCGAACTTGTCCATCATAAAGGATAACCTAGGACTACACTTTGTCTCAATTCACGTTCGCTCCGCTCAGTTCACTAAACCTGGCACTTTTCGTTAAATGCTTGTCGAATCCATACCCTCTGGTCCCTCCACCATCTCCATCCTCCTCACCACCGACAACCACGTCGGATTCGCGGAAAACGACCCCATCCGCGGCGACGACGCATGGCGCACCTTCGACGAGATCTGCCGCATCGCCCGCGAGCGCGACGTGGACATGCTCGTACAGGGAGGCGACCTTTTCCACATCAACAAGCCATCAAAGAAGTCCATGTTCCACGTCATGAAGCTGATCCGCGAAAACTGCATGGGCGACCGCCCCGTGGAGCTCGAGATGTTGAGCGACCCGGCCGTGGGTCTTTCGAACGGCCTCGACCGTGTCAACTACGAGGACCCCAACTTGAACGTGCTGGTGCCTGTTTTTGCGATTGCGGGAAACCACGACGACGCCACAGGCGACGCGTTTCTCCTGCCCATGGACGTGCTTGCGATGAGCGGGTTGGTCAACCACTTTGGCAAGATCGAGGACAACGAAAACATCACAGTGTCGCCGCTTCTTTTCCTGAAGGGCGACACGCATTTGGCGTTGTACGGCATCGGAAACGTGCGAGATGAGCGCCTCCACCGCAGTTTCCGCGATGGGCAGGTCAAGTTCCAGCGGCCGGTGAACGAGACGTGGTTCAACATGCTCGTATTTCACCAGAACCACGCACAACACACGTTCACGTCGAGCATTCCGGAGGCTTTCTTGCCGTCGTTTCTCGACTTTGTGTTGTGGGGGCACGAGCACGAGTGTCTTCCGTACCCGTCGCACAACCCGGAGACGGGGTTCGACGTGTTGTTGGGGGGATCTTCGGTGGCCACGTCGCTTTCGGAGGGCGAGGTGGCGGAGAAGTGCGTGTATGTGATGACTGTGCGGGGGCAGGACTACGCGATAGAGGCGATCCCGTTGGCGACTGTGCGGCCGTTTGCGCTCAAGGAGGTGTGCTTGCTGGAGACAAACCTCGTGGGGGGAGTGTCGCTGCAGGCAGACGTTGCGGCGTATTTGGCGGAGGAGATTGAGGGGATGATAAAAACAAACAGCGGAGGGAACAGGGGAAATAGGGAGATTAGTGAGAAGGAAGGTGAAAATCAGAATGGAACCAGAAGAGATGAAAATCAGAATGGTAAAAACGAAGGTGTACAGAATGGAAAAAACGAAGGTGAACACAATGGAAAAAACGAAGGTGAACAGAATGGAAAAAACGAACGTGAACAGAATGAGAAAGCAGAGACGGATAATCTGAAGCTTCCCCTCATTCGTCTCAAAGTCGAATATTCCGGCTTTGACGTGGAAAATGCCCGGCGTTTTTCGAATCGCTTTGTTGGCCGTGTAGCCAACGCCAACGACTGCGTGCTGTTCTACAAGAAAAAAGGGGGGAGCACGGCCAAGACCAAGTTTGTGGATACGGATCTCTTTGAGGCGGGCGCGTCGAGCAAGAAGTCGGTGGAGGTACAGTTGAACGACATCATGAACGAGTTTCTCCAGCAGGCGCAGTTGACGTTAATACCGGAGAAGGGGCTCAACAACGCGGTGCAGAAGTTTGTGCAGAACGAGGACAAGCATGTGTTGGAGCAGTACATCAAGAAGGAGATCAAGAACGAGTGCGCGATGTTGATGAAGATAGATGTGGACAGCGAGGGGAACGAGAACCAGATACAGAGTGTGTTGAGGGGGTTTAGGAGCAAAGGGATTGCGGTAGATGAGGTAGGGGAAGATCTGGAAACGGAACCAAAAGCCAAGCCAAGGGGAAGGGCCAAGATGAGTGATGGTGAGCCTCCAGCAAAGCCAAGAGGAAAGACGAAGGCAAGCGAGGATGAGCCTAAGCCAAGGAAGGCACGCGCGAGACCGCTGAGGTCGTCGAAGGTGTCGGCCACGCAAAAGAATAAGGAGATTGTTGTTAGTGATGATGATGGGGATTTGCGGGATGAGGTGATGGGGTTCTAGTGACGTGAGCGAGGCGAACGTGAACGAAAAGTACAAATTGTGCGAACGAGCCAAAGCAGAACTTAATGAGAGAACATGACGAATGTAAACAAAGTAAATGGTGGAGGTGAGCTTACCTGATTTCCATTGAATGTAAGTTTGGGAGAGGCTTTAGTGCAATTTCGCATGATTGCAAATAGCACCTTACGGCGCCATTAAAACATAATTGCTTTAATTATGTCGTCGAAGAAGACAATATGTAATAATGTGCGCATTGTTTTTGTCTGCGATGCACAATTCGGTAACTTCTAACTTTTGAGTGCTTTGTATTGTCCTAGTACTCCAATCTATATACAAATTTGAAGTGTGTACTCAAACTTCTTGTCGACCTTGAATCTTTCGGAATATCTCCGTGTTAGGTGGATCATTTGGCGTATGTTTATGTTGCATATGTGCGTAATCTGTTCAGTCACATGTAGGTTTACAACAATCCTTTAACTGACATCTTTCATGTTCGCTTGGTCACTATTTCTGATTTCACATTCGCTAATAGCTGATATGATTTAATCACGTTTGCTCATGTATAGCTGATGTGAGTTAATCACGTTTGCTCATGTATAGCTGATATGATGTAAGCACGTTGCTCATGTTCGCTGGTATCATTTAACTCACGCTGCTCATGTTCGCTGATATCATTTAGATCACTCACATTCGCTCACTCATTTTCTCTCACTCATTTAAATCAATCACGTTCGCCCACTCATGTTTGCTAATACCATTTAAATAACTCATTCGCTTCGCTCATTTAATCACTCACATTCGCTTCGCTCATGTTCACTCACTCATCTTCGCTCACTCATGTTCGCTCACTCAAACCTCGTCGCCTCGTCCACCAACTTCTCCATATCAAACCCCTCGTCCCCCTTCGTGAAACTCTGCAACAAACTCAACCTCCTCGCATTCGCCTCCTCATCATTGCTGATGCCCCCGTAAAACCTTTGAATGTTGAGCACCAACAACTGCGCCTCGTCCATCTTGAGCGCAGCATCCTCCTCCACCAGCCCGTTCATCAACACAACACCTTTGTCCTGTACATCCTGGTGGAACATCAACGTGGTGTGTGGCTTGGCGTACTCCTTGTGGAGCTTGAACTCAGCCACAGTCGTCAACATACAGTGCGTGGTGTTGGGCCCCACGAACGACCACTGCACAAAGTGCATTTCGTAGCCCTCGCTGTTGCGCGGAAGCGGAAGCACGAAGCTCGGGTTCTTGAATGCGTTCGCATACATCTTGGAGAAGGTCAACGTGTCGACCACGGCGTGCAAACTGCGCTCCTTCAGCTGGAAACGCGCCTTCCAGAGGAATTCAATCTCTGGTTTGTCCAAATCCGCGAGTTTGTCAACATCCAAGTACGAGCCGAGAGACTTGTATGGTAGCTGCGGAGACCCTTTTGACACTGGCGAGCGCACTTTGATGGTCTTTGAGTCGTGCTCTATAGCCTGGGCCTTTTCGTACTCCTCCAACTCCTTCAACGGGTCCACGGTGTTGAATTCTGCCTTCTTCTGCTGTATTTCGTCTTTCAACTTGGCTTTGAGCTGGTCGATGGACTCCACGCCGAGTTCCTTGGCTTTCTGCTCGAGTTTTTCGCGGTAGGCGGTCGTGGGGTCGTTGACGGAGGACGCCAGGCGGAAGATGTACCTGGGGGAGGTTGCGTAGCGGGAAGTGCGGAGGAGGGAGCGGAGCATGAAAAATAATCAATTATAATGCGCGCGAGAATAACGAATTGTAACGAACATGAGCGAACAGATTACAGCGAAAATGAGCAAAGCGATTTCGAGTGCGAATAGATAGAGTGTGATAAAGAAAGCAAGCGAGTGAGTGAAAGGGTTGGTATTACATTTTGAGCGCAGCATAGTGAATGCGAGAACCGTCAAAAGTGAACCTGGAAAACAGTAATTAAAAGACGTAGAATAATATTATTAGATATAGAGGACATAGAAGAATACAAAGTTATTAGGTATACTAAATATTGACTGACGTGAACAAGAGGACATAGAATAAACAAAATTACTAAATATACTAAATATCTTGGAATAGCTCAAATAAATAAGATACTGCGAAGCTTACGATTGCAATTCCAAACAAGCGATAGCAAATAGCGACACTCGAAAAATAGCGACGAACTAAATCTAGAATCTTTATTATGTACAAATATATTCTATGATCTCAAAGACTAGAGTACTTTGATTTCGGTTGACGCAGCCTATCATAGCATACCCTGGAACTTCATCTCTTCTCGTTCACTCGCCAAGTTCACTTTATATCTTGTGATACCATGTTCTCGTTCACATCGCTTCGCTCATGTTCATTACTTCGCTTCCAGTCTCGCCCGTAGTTATCCTCCCACTCTATTTTGACATCTTTCCTCTCACCCCCGATCCCTTCCGCTTTCACCTCCATTTAATTATCGTTCCTCAACTTCACTTATTTGTTGAAGTTATCGTTCGCCACATTCGCTTCGCTCCTCTGCACCTATTCGTTGAGTCATTTTTCCACTCATTCGCTTCGTTCGCTTATTGTGAGTTATCTTCCACTCATTCGCTTCGTTCGCTTATTGTGAGTTATCTTCCGCTCATTCGCTTCGTTCGCTTATTGTGAGTTATCTTCCACTCATTCGCTTTGTTCGCTTACTATTAGGTGAGTTATCCTTCCACTCATTCGTTCGCTTAGTCCTCACTTCCCTCCCTCCAAGCCCCTCACCTCATCCTTCTCCTCGTAACCCTCGGGCGCATCCTTCGCATAATGCCCTATAGTCTTCCTCAACTTCTCCGGGATGTCGTTGAACGCCAAATCATTGGTATCCTTTGCCATCGATTCGCCCTGTGCCGCCAACACCTCCTCCAAGCTGAACTTGTTGTCCTTGAAGATCTTCAAGTTGTCCGCGATCAAGTGGCGTCCCTTGCACCCCGGGCACTGGATGAGCACCGATCCCTTCTCGTACGACTGCTTGGCGAACGTGTGCGAGGATCTGGTGTCGCATTTCTTGCACGTGAAAGCGATCATCATTTGGGGATTGTCGACCTTGAGGACATCGGAGTAGTGGCGGATGGGAAGACGGACTCTTGGCGTGAGTGGTCTGGCTAGTGGTCTGGCTAGTCTGAGTGTTGGTATAGTTCGTCTGAGTAATGATCTGAACATTGATAAAGTGGAGTGTGAAAAAAGATCTAGAAGATAAGAAAGAGAGTAAAAAAAGGTCTAGAAATATGGTGAGGATGATAAGAAAAGAACGAGAGGTTAGAAAAATAGAAGATGGTAGATGGGAAATGAAGTTTTTGATGGGGAGGAGGAACGATAAATGGAATGGTAGTTCGGAAAAGAAATTAGAAATTGTCTTTTCTATTAGGATCGAGGAGTCTTTAATAGATGATCTTACCCTATTCTACGTAACCATCTCTCACTATTTCTGCATAACCATCTCTCACTATTCCTAACCATCTCTCACTATTCCTAACCATCTCTCACTATTCCTGACCATCTCTTCACTAATTCTACCACTATTTCTACAAAACTATCTCGATCATTCTATCCACTATCAATCCACTTCCTTCCAAAAATCTCTTTTCTCATGTCACGACGGGCTCTTGGACAGCTTCCCCCACACATCAAATTTGCCATCCAGGCGTACGAGAAAGAGGCCGCCAAGTATGTGCCCGTACTGAACGCCGCGGTCCAGCGTTTTCTACGCCACACGAGCGATAGTTACCGGCGCTTCTCCAACTACAAGTTGTTGCGCACCAACACCTATAACCGCGAGGACTTTGCACCTATAGTTGGGCAGTCGATACGACCGTTGTTTGCGGAGTCTTTGGATTTGGGTTTGGATGCGATGGACACTGACGATTTGTTCAAGAAGGGAGGACAGAAAGCGATAGAGAAGAGCCAGGAAGATCGAGAAAGACTTCAAGGTCAAGGAGATCAAGGAGTCCAAGGTCATGAAGATCGAGAAAGACTTCAAAATCAAGGAGATCAAGGAGTCCAAGGTCATGAAGATCGAGAAAGAGTTCAAGTGCAAGAATCAAACTGTCAAAAGTACACTCAAGATCATCCAGAAAGTCATCTGGAAGGTCACTCAAATCATCCAGAACCGTACCTCCGATCCTCCATCACGTCGCAGAAACTGCGACTCCCCTCACACACAACCGACTACTGCGCCAATATCATCACCACACTCCGCGCACACTACGAGCCGCGCACAACTGTGCTGTCCAACCCGTCCCTACAGAACGTGCACAAGTGGTTTACCAGGCTTTTAAGGGACACGCCGGTTGTGTTGGTGTTGAAGGAAAAACAACGGCTTTTCAGCAACGCCTCCCTTTCACAGGTCAACCAGCCGTGGAGGGAGATGGAGGAAAGGGTAAGGGTGCTCAGTGAGGCGGAAGACAGGGGGTATCACGCGACGAAGTTGAGTTATGTTGATTTGTTGGGGGTGGCAGAGAGAAGCACTGAAGAGAAGGAACACACGAATGACATTACAAACTCAAATGGGAATTCAAAGACAATTGTGCATTCAGATACAACTGAGAATTCAAAGGCGATTGGGAATTCATCTACGATTGGGAAATATAAGACGATTGCGAAATCAGAGACAGTTGGTAACAGAGACTTAGAGACAATCCCGCCATTGCGGGCAATTGAGAATCTGTCAGAATTAAATGATTCAACTGATGAGAAATTGACAAACTCAGATGATCCAACAACACCAAATCAGTCCACAATCGAGACGAAAGACGATCCCCTTTATCAAACCATTCGCAACCACCAGGATATCTACTACACCAACGAGAAAGGAAAACGAGTGCCTACCGAACAAGTCAAGGAGTTTGTTTTCGACTTTGCACTGCTACTCTCAAAAGTATCAAGATACCCTGTCGATGAGGTATTTCCATTCGACCTCCACTACAATGAGTTTTTCATTGTTACGATAGAAGAGCCCGTCATGGAGAACGACCACTCTGAGCTCATGGCTTTGATAGGCGACTCCGAGTTTGAGGTTGTGGCCGCGCGGATGTCGCTCACAAACCCGCTTATTGACGAGTTCTTCCACAAAGACTTGAGCGTGAAGTGGTACGAGGTGGATCCAGCGAGCAGGAAGCCGGTTGCGAAACTAATGGGCGAGTTGGCGGGGCAGGGTTTGGTGAAGGTGCGCTCCGGGAAGAGAAGTGTTTGTTTGGTGGGAGAAAATGTATAAAGGTTAATAGAAGAGATATAAAGATAGAAATAATGAGAGAGATTGAAATTATATAACAGGAGATGAAAATAGAAGAATATAATAGGAGAGAGGCTGAAATATAGAAATAACAGAAGAGGACTGAAATATAGAAATAACAGAAGAGGGACTGAAATATAGAAATAACAGAAATAGAAACAGTGTATGGGAAGTAGTATAACGTGAGAGAGTCGGAAACGTTGATATAGTATAATCCAAGTGAGCTAGAAATATAGAAATAGTATGAGAGTCGAAAATATAAAAATAGAGTTATTATGAAGCGCATTACGCGTGTAAGATATTACACGTTATCAAGGGTATAACCTACGAAAAATCTACAATGATCGCTTATTATGAAATAGGCGTACATAAACGATTCCAAGTTGATATCCAAAAAGAAAACTAGCCCCCGTTATTGATCGTTATCAAATGATATGCCTACACATTCTCAAGGTTGATCACGTATCAAGTTATAAAAATAGTATTACCCTTTGACTTGACACATAACAGATTCTAGAATGGGACTATCGCTATTCTTTGCCTTGCCAACCGATTTAAAACGAGGCACCGCAACTTTGCGCTTAGTGCCGTACAATTATGAGGATGTTTGAAGCAACGGACGAGCCAGTCTCTGAAAACACAGACAAGAGTAAGCTACTTTGTCAAGTAAACGATTACGCGTATTTACACATTATTTCTCACGGCATGCCTCTATCATTCCCGGTTTCTTCTTCCCTTGGTGACATATTTTTTCTGTCAAAGTCGCGTCTCGCAGGCGCAGGGCAAAGTAATTGCGTAGTGTAATTTTATCGAAAACGTAAATGCGTAGTTTCTAAAAGGTGTAGTTCTAAGATATGAAAGAGTTGATATAAAAGTGAAATTTCCTATCAATTATGAGCAACCAACATGAAACTCTTACTTCTCACCTTACCCAGCTTGGTCTGCGGCTTCCTCCAGTTAGACTTTGTCCACAAGAAAATCGAAAGCAGTGAATCCCCGTCACTCATCCAATCACGTCTCGCACGTAGAGGCAGCTCCGAGATTCCGTTGCCCAACGCCGTGGGATTTCCAAAGTGGAACTCGTACTACTTGACCGAGCTCAAAATCGGAAACCCTGCCAGCACGGTGCAATTGGCTCTCGACACCGGATCGAGCGACTTGTGGGTTTACGGGATGGCAAATGAGTTCAGCAAGACGTACGGGTGGTTTGAATCGGAGAAGTCCACGACATTCAAGTCGTCGTCAAGCCCATTCAACATTGCGTACCAGGAGGGCCCCAATGGCATCCAAGCCCAAGGGAAATTCGGCCAGGACACCATTTCCGTGGGACCATACACCATTAACAACACTACGCTTGCAGTGGTCAACGATGCCAACTCCCCATTGGGAGTTTTGGGAATTTCATTCCGCGAAGAGGAATCCCTGGCGTCGGAATACGACAATTTGCCGTACCTTTTGAAAAGCCACGGATACACCGATGCAGCTGCCTACAGCTTGTACTTGAACTCGAAAGACGCTGCTTCTGGCTCGATTATCTTCGGTGGTATTGACCACGCAAAGTATGTGGGCGAGTTGACCACCTTTCCCATGGATACCTCGCAACCGCAAACTGCTATCCAGTTGGTCGCGATTGCTGTTGTGGTGACGGAAGGCAAGAGCAGCGGCACGAGGGCAAATGCCTCCCCGGTAGGGGCCAACAATGCTCCTGCTGTTTTCGACTCCGGAACCGCCTACTACTTGTTGACGCAGGATTTGGCCGATGGGATCATGGGCCAGATTGACCTGAGTGCGTATTTTGACCCGGGGGCTCAGGGGTATGTAATTGATGGGAGCTTCTACTCGGAAAGCAACTATTTAACTTTTGACTTTGGCCAGGCGAAGGTGGATGTTCCTTTCACGGACTGTATGTTTAACAACGGAACGGATGCGGAACCGGTGTACATTTTCAGCGTTACGCCGTATCCGCAGAACGTTGTTGGAGATGCGATGCTCAGGCAGATCTACCTGGTGTTTGATTTGGACAAAAAGACTATTGCGTTCGCGAAGGTGAAGAATACCGAAGATACTGATATTGGGCCGATCTAGACCAAGTGAACGTGAGCTAACGTGAGCGAGGAAAACTAGCATTTTGAGTTCCACAGCACCTTTGAAGTTCGAAGAGCGTTAGAATATGACCTGATTAAATTTTTGGCAAAGGTTATAGTGATGATAAATGTATATGGCTGCAAATATAAATTGTTTTTCTGCTGCAAAAGTCCAGAAACGGAAGTAATCAGTACTCATTGCAATTACAAAAAACAATAGTACCCTAGATTCAGGATATTCGGTTTCAAACTACTGTCTAGTTTTCCATCAAATCCTACACTTTTCCACTATTCTTGATCTCGTTTTGGAATCAAGGAGGTTTAAAGTATGAGGCTTAATGTGGCTTATAATGCAATCTAGGTTTTCAAATGGCCAGCATCAACTCAACCAGCATAAGTCTTGGTATAGGAAGTTTGAAACAACGACTAGGAAGTGGTTTAATGCAACGACTTGGAAGGTTTAGTCTTGGAAGGTTTAATACAACGACTTGGAAAGGTTTAACACAACGACTAGGAATGGTTTAAATCAACGAGTAGGAAATGACTAGGAAATGATTTCAGTAGTTCGTTTACATAATTCTACCTTCCTAGTTCATTACATAGTTCATTACATAGTTCTTACATTCATGGTCCATTTGCTCAAGTTTACCTATACAGGTCACTTACTCAGCAATTTATCCCATTCTCAGCCACCTCTGGCAATCACTTGTCCCATCTCAACTCCATTTATCCCCTCGCCATTTTCGTCGCTATTTTTCTCGCAGCCAAAACAATAATTTCCACACATGCCCCGCTACACCAAACTAGCCGTCTACGCTACCCTCTCCATCCTACTATGGCTCTACCTCCGCACGCCGAAGCCAGAACTCCCAAAGGTCAAAAAAGAAACTCAATCGCACCAGGAGTACATCCACATCAAAAGCAAAGGCAAGTGCCCCGACTACGTCGAGTACTCCAAGAAACCACATCCCCCGTTCAGCTCGGGGCCCCATAACTTCCCGTACATGCGCCCCGCGCCACTGTGTCGCACATTCACGTCGCCGGCGGTCGAGAAGCTCATCGAGGACCTCAAAACGAAACTAGTTGACCCTGACTTGGCCCGTCTTGTCGAGAACTGCCTCCCAAACACCTTGGACACAACCATTTTGCACCACTCTGGGGGCGCAGACCCCACTGCGTTTGTTGTTACGGGCGACATCCACGCGGAATGGCTCCGTGACGCCGCTCGCCAGCTTTCCGTCTACCAGCCCCTCATAAAGTACGACCCCGCGTTGAAAACGTTGATGTTGGGCGCAATCAGCACGCAGGCCAACTACGTGATGGTGTCGCCGTACTGCAATGCATTCCACCCCCCTCCAAATGCAAAAGTCAAACGTGGGGACACGGCACACGATGATGTCCACCCGGTTCCTAACTGGCGGTGGGTTTTCGAGTGCAAGTATGAGATTGATTCACTAGCGCTGTTTCTCACATTGACGAACGAATACTACGTGAATCTGGGCGGCGACACGTCGTTTTTGACGGATGCGTGGCTCGGTGCGTTTGAGAAGCTACTTATTGTGATGAGGAGGGAATCAGTACCGACTTATGACGAGGAGTCTGGACAGGCATTGCAGCCGCAGTACCTGTTTAAACGCCACACCAACATTGGTCTGGAGACGCTCCCATTGAACGGAGCTGGAAACCCGGTCAACTACGGAACTGGGCTTATTCGGAGTGCGTTCCGTCCCAGTGACGATGCGACAATTTTGCAGTTTTTTATCCCCGGAAACATGCACATGTTGACGGAGTTGCGGCGTCTGCGAAAGCTGTTTCTCACTGACGAGGTTTTAGAGAACCCAATAATAATCAGGACGACGGATGCGATTATCGAGGGCTTGGAGCACGGTATAGAGAAGCACGGAGTGGTGGACCATCCACAGTGGGGAAAGGTGTACGCTTACGAGGTAGATGGGTACGGGGGTGCTGTGTTTATGGACGATGCGAACATTCCGTCTCTTTTGTCGATCCCGGATCTTGGGTATAAGCCTGTGGACGACGAGGTGTACCAGAACACGCGAAAGATGATTTTGGACAGGAGGGGAAACCCGTACTATTTGCAGGGACGGCACTTTGAGGGCGTTGGCGGACCGCATATTGGAGTGCAGAACGCGTGGCCGATGTCGTTGCTCATGATGATACGGACGAGTGACGATGATGAGGAGATAAAGAAGAACTTGGAGTTGTTGAAGGAGACGACTGCTGGATTGGGTTTGATGCACGAGTCTGTGCATGTGAACCTGCCGAATGGACGGGAGTATACTAGGTCGTGGTTTGCGTGGTGTAACTCGGAGTTTGGGAAGACGATATTAGATTTGGCGGAGAGGAAGCCAGAGTTACTTTTTGGAAGGGGGGAGGCGTATAGCCTAGAGGAGTTATTCAGTGAAGAGCAAAGCGAACGCGCGGGTTGAGAAGGATTGAGTCAACATGAGCGAGAGAACATGAACGAATTGAATGGAAACAGTAGATGTGTGATTATTACGATCACTTTAAATAGGGTCTTTTCGGGAATGAGCTACAGACTCAAATTATTTCGATTATGGAAAGAAGATTGAAAGTCGATGCGGGTGAAAAATTCAAGCTTCAATAAGAGTGAAAACGAATTGGTATGAGAATCGAATGGGAATAAGTGAAAACGATCGGCATGAGAATCGAATGGGAATGAGTGAAAACGAATCGGTATGAGAATCGAATTGGAACCGGAACGATGAAGTGGTAGCAGGAAACACAGATGAATAAGTATCTAGTGCTATCCGACACTCAGGTGGATGTCGGTGTTGGTGAATTTCACTACGACAATGACAGAAGTGAGCCATAGAAAAATCGAGTGGCAAAAATGATGATAGAAAGCTGATAGCCAAATGCAGACAAACGATGTCAATTCGACTACTCGATCCAGAAAGCGCAAATGTGAGTGGAAAAGGAGCGCAGAAAAGTAAGAGAAGAGAAAATAAAAACGTGAACACGCAGATTTTGAACCACTACGGTGAATGAATTAGACTAGAATTGATTTGTAGTTTCTAATATGCAGACATCTGTCAACATGTCATGACATGAACAAAATAGTCTTTCTTTCTCAACTTTACATTTGGTATAAGTTTTGAAGCTTTTGCTGGCTGTTAAAGCGCTCATTTGTTAGTCTGGAGTTCCTCTCGAAGATCAAATTGTTCTATTCCTTGCAAATAGTTTACAGTTTCGGTAAAAATCACTATCTCATTATTGACGTTTTCTCGATCACCGCTCAACTCTATATACCACTCAACTTCCCCGCTCATGCGTACTTTTGATCCTACCGATACTTTTCATGGCTGCAAATTCTATTTTGTGTAACAAATGATAATTGACATTTTACACTAACAAATGCCAGTAATTAGATCAGACGAGATGAGTATATCAAGGCAAACACGCCCACGTCTTCTATGTATTTCAGATAATTGAGAAATTTTGGATAATTTTTGAGAAAGTTGGGAAACTGTGGAAGAACAAAATAATTCTTTAGGGCAGAGTTGAAAAACTTCAAAATTCCTTTGGGTTAATACATTTCCCGTCCTGCAAATCCCAAGACTGACTACCTAACATACTATTTCTTATAGAAGTTATGGTCTCAAGGTTACGTTTGATTTGCATCCTTTCCTCATCCGTAACTGTCTAGCATACTTGATAATTTGACCCTGTCGTTTACTTGATTTGTAGACTCTGCTGCATGTGTGCTTTCTCAATCATGTTCGCTTTTCAAAATGCTGTCTCACACGCACTCATGTTTCTTTACATAGTTACTCTAATCTCACATTGACTTATGTTGATATATTTCTACTCTATTTCATTTTACATTCGCTTCTCATAGTTTCTACAATCTATCTGTTTCATGTTCACTTCGTGTTGCCAATATTCCCACTAACACTGTTAAATCATTCCCCTAACATTACTGTTAAATCATTCCCCTAACATTACTATTAAATAATTCCCCTAACATTACTGTTAAATCATTCCCCTAACATTACCATTATATCGCTCCCCTAACATTACTGCTAGATCATTCCCCTAACATTACTGTTAAATCATTCCCCTAACATTACTATTAAATAATTCCCCTAACATTACTGTTAAATCATTCCCCTAACATTACCATTATATCGTTCCCCTAACATTACTGCTAGATCATTCCCCTAACATTACTGTTCACTCAATATCTATTTCATTATTCTCACTCACACTTCTCACTATAGTCCCTATGTACTGTTCTCACCTCGCAAGCATTCGCTTCGCTCATGTTTGCTCGCTTAACTCCTTATGTACTTTGCAATATTCTCCGCCGTCTCTCCAGAAACAACCTTCTGAGTCTGCTCAAAGGCCGCCTGGTACCGCAGCTGCATGTCCGCATCCCCCAACCCATCCTGCCTGTCCTCCGGAAACGTATACTCCCTCTCCGGCTCATCCTCATCCCTAAACACCTCCCCGCTGTTCTCGTCCTCCTCGTAATCCAGCAATACCTCAGAGTCCGCTCCCTTCTCCAACTTCATGTCCTTCATCAACCTGTTGAGCGAACTCGCCTGCCTCTTCTTCTCATCCTCCTCCTTCTTCTTCAAGATCCGCTCCCTCTCCGCCTTGTAAAACTCGTTGTACTCGTCCACCTTGTTGTCCACCGCCTGCAAAAAGTCGTCGAATCCCGCACCGGTGTACGAACTGACCGCAGCGACGTCCAACTGCGAGTAGAACTCCTCCAACATGAGCGACATCAGGTTCACAAGCGAACTCATGTACCCACTGGAAGTCCCGTCAGACCCGTTGAGATCCTGGTCCGCTTTCAACGCCTGCTGGAACACCTCAAAGTCCTGCATCCATTCCTTGATCGTATCGGCACTCTGCACGTCTGTCTTGTTGAAAACTACCACCATCGGCAATTTTGTCTTGTACAAGATGGAGCACGCGTACAACATGTTGGACATGAAGGTGGTGGGACTCGTGTTGCGTGGGGTGTCCACGATGTATGCTATGACGGTGGGGAAGGTCAGTGCGAACGCCTCGGTGATGATGGCTCCACTGGCGGACCAGATGAAGCACTCGATCTGGCCGGGGGTGTCAATGATGACGTTTTCGACCTTGTCGGAGCGTTTTTCCACCAACTTGATGACCTGGTCGATCTTGGTCGCGAAGAGGTTGAGCGACGTCACGATGGCACCGTTGGGGCCCAAGTTGTACTCCTCCATGACCTTTTTGTACTTGATGGAGTCGCGGATGTCGATGTTGGCACCGAACGGGACCTTGAGGACCGCAGGGTCGAGGTTGATGACGTATGGGGGGGTTTTCTTGGAGTGGAGGTGGGCGTTGAGACGCTGCATGAAGGTGGTTTTGCCGGAACCGGCCATGCCGATGCAGATGATTGTGTTGGGCATGATAAAGAACTTGGAGCGAAAGTTCTTTTTTTTGAGATGTGAGATGAATAGGATGCGACTTTAGGAACAAGGATCAGAGGAAAGCATATTCAGTATCGAAGGAGGATATGACTACTCAAGACTTTAAAACTGAAGTTTTAATGTCAAGACTTTGCTCAAGTCTTGCGTCAATACTTTAGTACTCAGACTTTATGAATACTCATATTTATGTCAAGTCTTTATATTTATGTCAAGACTTGACTACTGACTTTATGAATGCTACTAGATGTGTACTACTCGTGATCGGCATGTCAAGTTCACTGTGTGAGAATGCTAATCTCAATACTAGTTTGATCCCAATTTTTTGATTGCAATTAATAAGCAGTAAGAGATGGTGGAGATAGAGAAGTCAAAAAAGAATAGAAGTGAGTTCGGCACAGTCATACTCCCACAGTAATTATTTGTTGATTCAATATTCATTTCAGAAACCAAGCTGCATTCAACTCTGCCAAAAGGCGAGCAAAGATGAGCTTGATATATCTAGAGTTGTCCGTATAGTTCATATTCAGGCCGCTTCTACGTAAATTCGTAAATTCGATGAGTGTAGAACTCTCTTTCACAATCGTCTTGATTTCATTTTCACAATCACCGCAAGTCGTTTAGATATTGATCTGTCCACTCATTCACGTTGATTCCACAACATTTATATTCATTACCAGTTCATCTTTTAGTAATTTTCATTCCGCAACACATGAGTATGAAAACGCGCGTAAGTCATTCACGTTCATTCCTCATCAAGTCTTTGAGTATTGCATATTCACGTCGCCATTCACGTTCATTCCTTTCAAGTTTTGAGTATTTAATATTCACGTAGTCATTAACGTTAATTCCTCAACACATTCAAGTTTCGATTGGTACCAGTCATTAACATTCCTCAACACATTCAAGTTTCGATTGATACCAGGCATTCAGGTTCATTTCTAGATCCAATTCTTCGATTGAATTAGACATACACGTTCATACCTCAACATATCCGAGTCCTCGATCATCGTTAGTCATTCACTTTCATTCCTCAAAATATACGAGTCTTCGATTATTGTCATTCACGTTCACTTCGTTCACGTTCATTCCTCATTCCTCACGGATTCCAGCACCCTCTCCACTATCCCCTCGAATATCAGCTTGTGCGACAATATCTGCACATTCTCCGCCTCGGCTTTGAAAACCTTGTCCACCGACGGGGCACCCGGTCCGCCGATGTTTGGCAACAGCTGCTGCTGCTGCTGCTGGCTGATCAACTGCTGCGCCTCCGCAGACCCCATGATCAACAGATACACCGGTCTCAACCCGAACAAGTTCACAAAATACCACGAGATCGACAGCACGTACCTCACGTTCAAGTCGGGCGTGGCAATGCCCTGCTGCAACATGCTCTTGAAGCCCTGTGTCAACGGAAACGGCAACTTCATCACGATAAAGCCTGCAAAGAAGTAGTTGACCCACGCCATGATCAATGTCTGCGGGACGTAGTTCATCAAGTTGCCCTTGGCCATGTTCATGAGGGCGTCGTTGCTGCCCAACGCGGCGAGCTGGCTCATCGGGTCCTGGTCCTCCTGCTGCTGCTCGGCGTAGAACTCGTCGGACTGGAGCGTGGCGATGTAGTAGCGCTGCCTGTCCTCAAACTCCTCGGCGGTCAAGATGTGGTTGTTGCGTGCAAAACACTGGGCGCGTTTGAGGAACTGCTTTTCGCGGACGGTCTTGTACTTGTCCAATTTGGGGCCCAGCGCAAGGAGGAACGTGGCGTTGGAGCGGAGCAAGCCAACAAGGACCATTGCGATGGAGATGGGGACCAACACCCAGTATTTGAGGCTGGGGTCGAGGATCAAGTCGGGGGTCATAGGAAAAGATGAAGTTTAATTTTAAGTGAACGAGTTGAACAAGAAAGAATGGAATACTCAGAAATAATAGTGACAACGTAAGAATACAAGATCTGGTAGAGAAGAGTAGTTGAATGGGAAGTGATACAGTACCAACAACCTCTAATGAAAATGCCACCAACACCAAATATACAACCGTCCAATAAATACGACAATTTCATCACCAAATATACCACTGTCCACAATTTTACCACCAATTATGTCACCAATTAATACCAACAAATACCGATTATACCACCAACTACCGAAGATAGATTTTTCCAGAATTAGAAACAGCGTCCTTGAACAACAAGTCTTGATGTTACATTTCTACACTTTTAGCACTCTAAGCGTATAATGTCTAGTTGATAGATGCCACTTCCCGCTAAAAGGTCCCCAAATGATATTCTGTCCCTAACTTTCAAAAAATCCTCACTAGCTATTTTACCGATCAAATCGCTCCGAATCTTTCTCTTCACTCTGACCTCTACCACCAACATAATATCTCAATAAATCATTTTGCACCATTTTCATCTCTTATTCAAACTCTTTTCATACTATTCACTCTTATCATACTATTCTTTTCATACTATTCACTCTTTTCATACTACTCACTCTCTTTATTGTATTCCTTTCTTTATTGTATTCCTTTCTTTATTGTATTCCTTTCTTTATTGTATTCCTTTCTTTATTGGATTCCTCTCTTTATTGGATTCCTCTCTTTATTGGATTCCTTTCCTCTCTTTATTGTATTTCGCTTCTATTCCTTTTTTTTATTCTTCTCATGGGCTGGTTTGGAGGAAGCGCAAAGGTCTCTACCGTCAAGGAAGTCGAGCCAAAGTTTTTGGAGGACCTCCCCCCAAAGTTCGATGACGCCAAAGAGGCGCCGCCACGCGAACCCACGTTGGTGGACGCTGTGCGCAGCATCAGACTCTCCGACTACACCGCCGAACGCTTTGTGGGGATGCCGTGTTTCCGCGAAGCCATGATCACAGGGTTCCAGGCCATGGGAGTGTTGGGCGTGGTCACCTTCTTGATCCACAAGAACCCAGTGAAGCTGATGAACTGGTCGGTGTGCGGGTTCTTCTTGGGGAACGTGGTTGGCTGGGAGCAGTGCAGGCTGATGAGAGCGCGGCTGTTCCAGTTGATGGAGAAGGCAAAGAAGGTGAATCAGGAGAAGAACGTAAAGAAGTGGAGTGAGAAGGGAGACGATGTGGGGTATGACAAGTTTAAGGAGTTTAATGAGAGGGAAAAGTGAACACGAGCGAAGAGACGGTTGATGAGACGAGTGAACTTGAGAACGTATTGAGTGTGAGTGATTATTGAACTTCAGTGAGATTTTTATGACATTGATGCTATATGAATGATGTTATACGAGATCATACAAGACAGTGAGCTTGAATCACCGCGAGTTTGAACAGCGAATTGAATGACAGTGAGTTTGAAGAGCGTGTTATATGACAATGAGTTTGAAAGAGCAGTTGAATGACAGTGATGGTTCTGCGACAGCCACCTAGCATGCTATGACAGATCTTACTGATAAGACAGATTCTTGTTCGAGTGAAATAGCTTGTTCAAAAAATGTTGAATAGCGGCTTTGCTCATTGTAAGACTTGAGTTACCTGGAACAACACAGAACGTATAGACTCTAGGTACATGTATATATAAATGAAGAGAACGGAACACACGTAGTACATTCAAATGCCACAGATGACATGAGGATTACCAGTCTATTATGAATTTGAGGATTTACGAGGTGATAGGTGACTATGAGGACCAGGCGACAGATAACTTTGAGGATTCACCAAGAGGTAGACTATGAGGATTCACCAAGAGGTAGACTATGAGGATTCACCAAGAAGTAGAGACTATGAGGATTCACCAAGAAGTAGAGACTATGAGGATTACCAGGTGATGAGCGATATGCACAACATCTCAACATCGTCAATCGGTATAATGGAAGGACCACATCATGCTAGGTAAATTACGCACTTGGTGTTTTCTGCTGCCGCCTTTTTGCCCATCTTAAATCTCTCGTTTCTTCCCCACTCAAATTTTCACACGGAAAAATTCCCCATCATTCGCAGCCAAATGTGGGGAAGATCAGAAAGGTCTCCGAGGACATCAAAGAATAGGTAGATTTTGAAAAACATCTTGTTTTGGATATTCCTAGCATCTTTAATGTCATATTTCTATTCCTGGTGTTGTAATCTCCATGATTCCCACAAGCTTTTCTCTTCTAAGTTAGCCAGCTAGATCAAGTGTATACCGCGGTGCTCAATTGTGTTTTCATCACCTTATAGGAACATTCACTTTACCATTTTGCCATTCTTATATAAAGTGAACTCGCCTTGCCCGTTCACTTTACTTTAAAAAAGTGAATATTCGCTGCACTCATATTCACTTTTCCCTCGGCATGGACAACCACAAAGTAACCCTCAAACACACCCACTCCAAAACCGGCCTAGCATCCCTTCCCACTCAAATTGCAGGCGTGCTCCAGGCCTCCAATGTCCTCCCCCAAACCATCATCCTCGAGCTTGTTCAGCGCAACGGCAACAGATCCTACATGAACTGGGACGGCTTGGTGTCTTCAAAACCAGGATCCGTGGAAGTGGACGTGGGCTTTGCACAGGAGTTGGGCATCACCGATAACGAGAGCCTCGTGCTCAACGTCAAGCTCAAAAATCCCATCACTTTCCAGGTCCGCTTGGACCCGGTTTCGATCGCCGACTGGGAACTCACACAACTACACACGAATATCATAGAGGACCGCTTCATCAACCAGACCCGGTGTGTGGCAAGCAACCAGGTGGTTGTGATATACCCAACTAAGACTTCAGCGGTCAAGTTTACCGTCACGGACGTCGGTGTGCCCGGCGCAAAGTACGCGCTAGTCGCCCCGCACGCAGAACTCGAAATCGCCCCAAAAGAAAAGAAGGTGGAAAAGGAAAAACCGGTCAAGGAGGCTAAGGAAGTCGAGGGGGTGTTGAGAAGAGGCATTTCCTTGCCACACGCGCAGTTTAGCGCAAAGGGCCTCAACAACTACACCATTTACGGCAACGGTTTGGGGGATTACGTAAGCGTCTCTATCAACGGGGGTCCTCACGACAAGCACCGGGGACTAGACAAGGAAACACACCGCGAAAACAAGCGAATAGTTGCGAAGGCAGTGGAATATGATACAGATGACAATACGGTTGGACTCTCGCACAGTTTGGCGGTGGCACTTGGGTGCGAGGGTGTGATTGGCAGTATAGTGTCGATTCGGCCTGCGCCGAAATGCCTGCCAAAACGGCCTGCAGCGTTTGTGATCCAGCCCTACATCACGCAGACAAAGAGCAAGCAGCAGATTACCTTGAACTCTGCTGACAAAAAAGCGCAGCAGGCAAAGTTAACACAAGTTGTTAGTGAACACTTGCGAGGGCTTTCGGCGACATGTGTGACGAATTTCACGAAATTGCCCCGGATAGCACATATCCTTCCGCACGGCGCACTTCTACGTTTCCGCAAGAACGACGATAGTTCAGCGTGGATAAAGCCGAACGAGTCGAAGAAGGCTGTGAAGATTGAGCTTGGGGAAGAGTTGTTGCGTGCGGGGCTGTTTATTGAACAAATACCTCCAAAAGCGAGCCAGACTGTGGCGATTGGGATCGACAACAGAGTCGCTGATATTGTGAGTTCTTTCCTGTGCTCAAAGAACACAGGGACGCTTGTGTACGGGAATGCAGGTAGTGGGAAGTCGTTAGTTCTCGAGTTGGTTGAGGGGAAGATGAATGATAATGGGATCTACACAGAGCATATCAAGTGCGAGACGTTGATGAACGAGACGTATGCCCTGGCAAAGGGCCACATGACCAAGTGGTTACAAGCATGTGCGTGGCATAAGCCTGCGTTGCTTATTTTAGACAATTTGGATAAGCTTTTGGCGGCGGAAATGGACAATGTGGACTCGTCAAAGTCGAACCAGCTCAGTGAGTACCTTGTGCTTCAATTGGAGAAGATCCGCAACCAGAGGAACTCGAATGTGTCGATGCTCATCTCGTCCACTTCCAAGGAGCTGCTCAACAAGTTGCTTTCGCAGTGCCATCTTATTGAGGAGTTTGTGCATTTGAATGCGCCCGACAAGAAGGCGCGTTTGGAGTTGTTAGAGGGGTATATCACGGGGCAGCTTGGATGCAGAGTGGACTTTGATTTGATGGATATGGTGACTGAGACGGAGGGGTATTTGCCGAATGATTTGAAGGTGTTGAGTGACAGGTTGTATCACGAGGCATTGTTTGATAACGCAGATGTCAATGAAGTTGCTAATGGGAAAGAAGTGGAAAACGGGAAAGAAGTGGAAAACGGGAAAGAAGTGAAGAACGGGAAAGAAGTGAAAAGCGGGGAAGAAGTGAAGAACGGGAAAGAAGTGAAGAACGGGAAAGAAGTGAAAAGCGGGGAAGAAGTGAAAAACGGCAAAGTTGCTAATGGAACCCATGCAAAAGACGTTGCTGGTAACGAGATCTTAGAAAACGGGGAAAGCAATGAAAATAATACTACCCTTACGGTAACCAAAACCCACCTCGATAAGTCCCTTGAAGGATACACCCCCTCCAATCTCCGCGGGGTCAAGTTGCAGAAATCCGGTGTGAGTTGGAACGATATCGGAGGACTCAAGGAAGCGAAAACGGTGCTTTTGGAGACATTGGAGTGGCCCACCAAATACGCGCCTATTTTTGCCAGCTGTCCATTGCGGTTGCGTTCGGGAATCTTGCTCTACGGATATCCTGGATGCGGCAAGACGCTTCTCGCTAGTGCGGTTGCTGGACAGTGCGGGCTCAATTTTATCTCCATCAAAGGGCCTGAGATTTTGAACAAGTATATTGGAGCATCTGAACAGAGTGTGCGTGAGCTCTTTGAGCGTGCCCAGGCTGCCAAGCCGTGTATCTTGTTTTTTGACGAGTTTGACTCGATCGCTCCGAAAAGAGGCCACGACTCTACGGGAGTGACAGACCGTGTGGTGAACCAGATGTTGACACAGATGGACGGAGCTGAGGGTTTGGACGGTGTGTACGTGCTTGCTGCCACGAGTCGGCCCGATCTCATTGACTCTGCGCTTTTGAGACCAGGTAGATTGGACAAGAGTGTGATTTGCGACATGCCTAGCTACGAGGACAGGCTTGACATCTTGCAGAGTATCACTACAAAGATGGATTTGGCCGACGATGTGAACTTGAGCGAGATTGCGGACCAGACTGGTGGTTTCAGCGGCGCTGATATGCAGGGACTCGGGTATAATGCGTACTTGAAGGCAGTTCATATCAAGTTGGCGGAGCAGGAGGAGAAGATGGCTGCCACTGATAACAAGAATCACGAGAAGATCGTGGAGTTCATCAAGGTGAGCAATGATAAGGAAAAAATGCGTCCAGCTGACAGGGTCAAGATGGTGCACGAGATTCAGCAGATATTGAAGAGTGACGAGGGGGTTGGTGAGAAGAAGCCAAAGGAAGACACGGTAGTGTGGATTTCGCAGGCGGATTTTGCTGCGTCGTTGAAAGAGACCAAGCCGTCGATTTCGGTGAGCGAGAAGCGGAAGCTCAATGCGGTGTACAGTCTGTTTGTGAGTGCCAGGGATGGGAACATGCCGGACGGGAGTGCGAGCAGTGAGATCGGGGGGAGGACCACATTAATGTGAGCGAAGCGAACGGGTCAATACAAGAGAGTGAGGTACGACTGAATGTGAGCGAAGCGAACGTTATGAGTGAATTTGAGTGAATGTAGTAGCATAGGTCTTAGATACTATAGATTAGTGATAGACGAAATACAACAATTCTCAGTACAGAAGATCTGAATTAGCCCGATGTAGGGGCGTTATATCTAGTTGAAAACGACGTTATAAATCTTTCCAAAAAAAGCATATGAGGTTATTCGGCTGTGCTTCAAAAATAGGTCACTTTTTCGCAGCCATTTATTTTTTGCAGCCACAGCCGGGTTCAATGAGTGGAATCGTGGTTAGGCTAGTGAGGTACGAGCGAGGGTTGAGAACGTGTGAGAGTTGAGAACAAGTGAGGTTGTGTGTGTAGCTTAGCTCATTTCGATGAGGGTTGAGAACGAGTGAGGTTGTGTGAGCAGGTCAGTTCATTTCGATGAGGATTGAGTACGAGTGAGGTTGTGTGAGTAGGTCAGCTCCTTTCGATTCTCGGGTTTGAAGTAGGACTGGGTTCCTGTGGTCTGAGTGTGCCTCAATGGAACGAGCACAGTGAGTAAGAGGTATTGTGTGATTTCGTTTAGAGTATTTCGCCCTCATAGTTTCATAGTGAAATGACTTGGCATAATTGAGCCCTGATTACTTGTTACTGCTTTGTTACCAAGTCCGTGTATTTTCCAATTTATTTAAGTAGGTTTCGTTTACCTGACGAAAGATTCGGATTCAGAGATAAAAGTAACCTCGATGATGCTTAAAATTCAAGTTCAGTTAACATAAATTCACTCTTGAACCCACTCATTCGTTGATCGTATGCTCACTAACGTCCACTTCGTTCACGTTCGTTCGCTATACCTCCACCTCAACCTCCCGATACTCCTCAACCTCCCTCGTCTCTATCAAATACCTCGGCACAAAACTCTCCTCACTCGTCACCGCCGGAAACACCCTTAAGTACGACCACGTCGCAATAACAGCTCCAATCACACTGCCAATAAACACGTCCACAAAGTGGTGCCTGTAGTCCTGTGTACGTGTGAGTGCTATTATTGCTGCGCCGAGCGCAGGCACTGCGGCGAGGATGGCCCTCCAGGCCCCGACGAGTGGATCCGCCGCGACCATCTGGCCCGCAAAGTACAAGGACGTGTACAACAACCCTGCAAAACTGAGCGACGAGTGCCCCGAAGGCGTGGTTCTAAACCCATCCATCAAACGGTCTTTATTGTCGGTTGTGCACACGTCCACCGCGTAAACGAGCACATTCTCCAACGTTCCCTCTTTTGGCACACAACGTGCGAGGAAGTCCGGTCTCAAACGACCGATGTAGTTCTTCATTACGTCGGTGAACACGGACGTGGTCAAAAGGGACACCAACAAGCCAACTAAGCTGACGAATGTGTGGTACAACTTATGCTTGGGCTCTGTGACGAGCAAACTGACGACGAGAATAGTACAAAATGGCACCACACCCGCGTATACAAAAAGCATGTGGGTGCTGACGCGTTCTGTTTCGGCAAAAGGGTGCGAAATGGACAAGTCGTTGATGTAGAACTGGCGCTGGAACGGCTGGATCTTCCACACGAGGCGGTATGCGACGGCGAGGAGTGCGATGAGGAGAACGTCGGTGAGGCGCCACTTGATGACCCACGACCGGCGCAGGAATCGAAGGGTTGCTCTGCTGAAGCGTTCTCCGTGGACGTATTTGAGGATATTCATAAAAGTGGTATGAAATTTAGTGAGCAACGAAAAGATAAACCTGGCAAAGGCGAGTGAGCGAAAAGATAAAACTGACCACTAATGGTGAGCAAGCGAAAAGATAACATGACATGAGACCAGTGTGAAAGGAATGATCTGATTGAATACTGATTGACTTGTTTATACTGATTGACTTGTTTATACTGATTGACTTGTTTATACTGATTGACTTGTTTATACTGATTGACTTCTATGTTTACTGATTGACTTTGGTTGTTGTTTCAATATTAGCAGATGTACAGTGGTGGTTACGGGAGGGAAATAAGTATACCTTAGATCAGAGGGGACTGCAGGTAGCTTCACGATGGAAATGTTGGATTATGATGATGCAGTGGTATTGATAGCTGCCGATCACGGAATGTATGAATTGTGTACATGTATGGACGATTACAACATTCACGCGCTTTTGAGATATGTCTGAGTATGAGATTGATCAATGTCCAATAACAGTCGTCTTGCTTTATGTCTAAATATGTACTCTTACTTGTCCCCTCTTTTCATCGTTTATTCTCCATGTTTTTCAGGTATCTTATCACCGAACCCCATAAAACGCGATAAGAAAAAAGATGAGTAGAGATGCACAATCTACAACCACTTCAGAAACAGGCCGGTGATCCATGTATTGATATCTGGTCTGTTTATTAAGTCTCCTATTCGTTATTGCATGTATCCTATGTATTCTATTCCCTACTCTCTAATTCTATCTCTATTCCCTACACTCTGATTCTATATCTATTCCCTTCTCCCTATTTCTTCCCTATTCCCTATACACTATTTCGTACTCTCTATTGCGTACTGTCTCTTTTCCCTGTTCCCTAATCTTCTATTCGCTATTTCGCATTCTTAATTCATTTTCCCTACTTTTTTCGATAAGAACATGAATGACAACGTGATGACACCCTCAATTCAGGTGGCTGCACACTTTCTTAAGACCAGCAAGCGATCGTCATCGTCGCTGAACGACCTCCTCTACGAGCGCGACCGCTTTCGTGCACGTCACATGAGCATGAACGTTTCGGAGGAGGACTCGTGCGAAGTGTGCGACGGCGTGAGCCCCAAGACTACCAAGTTGAATCTCCACCGCGACGAGGACTTGCACTCGTACCAGAGCATCTTCGCGAGCCCGGTGCCAAGCAGCCCCACGCGGAAGACGTGTGGTGAGCGCTGTGCGAAGGACGAGTTGTTGAGTGGGGACGAGGACGAACACAAGAAAGTGGGGATGGGGGGGTACGTGAGTCCTAGGGGGGGAATTCAATCAGGAGATTTAGGAAGCAAGTTAGATACAAAAGCATTGAAACCAGAAACAGAGTCAACAAACATGGCAGAGTTAATATCTACCATATCACGAAAGCCAACCACTTCAGAATCAATATCAGAATCAACCACTTCAGAATCAGTATTAGAATCAACCACTTCAGAACCAATATCACAAGCAATATCAGAAACAACCATACCAAAACCAACCACTTCAACTTCAGAACCAATATCAACCATACCAACCATATCATCAACATCATCAAAAGCCCCAAGTATGCAATCCAAACACGCAAATCGCGACCTCAGGCCAGTGGCTCTCAGCAGGGACTTGACCAGCAACAAACAGATCAAACAGAATATAAATGAGCAGGTTTCGCAGCAGATAAGCGAGCAGATTAAGGAGATGGAACAATCAAAGACTGATAAAACTAATTCACCCGAAATGATTGAAAAGAGTGAAGAGACTGATCTGACCGATAGGACTGATTTGACTGAATTGACTGGAAAGGCTAAATCAACTGAATCAGGATTGACTGAAAAATGTGATGAACTTGAATATACTTCTCAATCAAGGGAACCCATATCCCCTTTCTCTCCAATCAATCCATCATCACCCTTCTTCCAAAACCTCCCCACAGATGGCCCCCTCCACATCATCACCGAAAACCAGCTCCGCTCGGTGTTTCTGTGGTACTTTGCGCGCGAACTTCCAGCCACCCAGGACATGTTCCCGTGGCTCCACGGCCTCAACGAGGAGAACTTCACACAGAGACGTTTCTTTCTCCACCAGAAGGGCACAGCCGTGCAAGGCGACAAACCGCGGGGCATCAGGTTCCTCATGGCGGTAGATAGCGGCACATCTGAGAGCCTGTTCAAGAACATCCGCAACACCGTGCAGATATCGGAGATTCTCCAGAAGATCGATGTGCGCAGGGTGGAGGTATACGCGACGTTGGATCTTATCTTTGCGAGAGTCGGCGAGGACTGCAGGCAGTACAAGGAGATTTTGCGGGAGGACTGTGTGTCTACGGGCTTGTTTCCGATATTCCTCAATCTTGACCCTCGAAACGGCATTTCTTTGCGCAATTTTCACATCCAGGTGTGCAAGCTCGCAACTTGCGCGGACTTCGTGGTGTACCCTATGCGGGAGGAGGAGCGCGAGAACGTGGACCGGTACGGGCGGATATTGTGGTTGGCGCAGCGGTACGAGGCTGCGACACAGAGGGAAGCGTGTGAGTACAATGTGTTTGTGTTGAAAGAGCATACGTTGCATCAGAAGACGATAGTAAGGTTGGATCCGAAGGCTGTGTATGGAGAGTATAAGAGGAGGGAAAATGGGAAGGAGTTGGAAGAAAGGAACGAAGAAAAAGAGAGAGGGGAGGAAGAAGAGATGAAAGGGAGAGAAGGTCAAGATAGAGGGGAGGAAAAAGAGGTGAGAGGGAGGAAAGACCATGATAGAGGGGAGGAAGAAGAGGTGAGAGGGAGGAAAGACCATGATAGAGGGGAGAGAATGGAAGTAGAGAAGAAACTCAACATTTCTGGAAGATCCAGTCCTCAATCTACATCTATGAAGTATCCTGTTCGCCCAACACCAGCCCACTCACAGTCCTTCATTACATCCCTCCTTGCCCACAACGACTACCAACTCCGCGAAAAAATTGAAGCTGCTAAAATGTCGACTGCCTCGCGCATATGCCATCAGGTGTGGTGTGGTAACTCGTGGGACTTCCAGATCATGATGGCGTACATCAGTGAGCGCGATGCCTCGTTCCAACAGCATATCACTGGGAAGTCGTATGCAAACTCATACTGCGATATCCACAACTCCACAGTCAACTTGGGCGGGGGGAAAGCATACGAATTGAGCGACAGTGAGCTTTTAATGAGCCTTCCACGCCCAAAAGCCAACTGGCGGTTGTTTATTCGGTGTCGTAACGGGGGTACGTTTCCGTCGTTAGCGACCTTGTCGGATCTTCTCTTCAAGTTCTCGATTTCTTCCCGGCAGGCCGGAAGCGCGAACGAGGATTTTTACGTGTTGGAGTTCCCGCCCAGTGGGTCCATTGGGATTGGCGACTGTCAGAAGGAGAACCTTGTTGCAATCATCAACATGTGCAAGCTCATGTACTTGTTTTCGGCTTCTAGTTCGAGATCTGCCCAGTCGACTTTGGTGTTTTGTGCTGATGGGTATACGGAACTGAGTCTCTTGGTGCTCTGTTTCATGATGTATGCGAACAACATCTCGCTCCAGGATGCTGTTCTTGAGCTCCACCGCAAACACGGCCGTCCGTTCTACATTTTTGGGACAGATGTGACGATTTTGAGCAAACTCGAGCCGCTTCTCCGCAAGTTCAGTCCTGAGTGCAGGGATGTAGAATGGGACCATTTTGAGGAGCTTTCTGACGGTGAAATCAACGAGTTGCTTTTGGGACTGAGTGTACGGCGGAACACCCAATTGGGCTTTATCGAGGGCGACGAGGGAGAAGCTGATTGCGAAAGCGCAGCTGAGAACTGGATATCAGACATTCAGGGGTCGCTTCCTTCGCGAATCATGCCGTACTTGTACCTTGGATCGCTCAGCCACGCGAACTGCACGCCCTTGTTGGGGGAGCTTGGTATCACGCACATAATCTCGGTTGGTGAGCAGCTTGACTGGCTCAACGGTGGGAACTTCAAGCGGAACAACATTGCGCTGCAGGAGATGATCGACGGGGGGAACATGGAGCTATTTACGTTGCGGAATGTGAGTGTTCGCAAGGTTTTGAAGGTGAATAATTTGCAAGATGACGGGATTGACGAGTTGGCGAATGCGCTTCCACGGATCTTGGATTTTATTGATAGGGAGCGGGATTCGAGCCGGATATTGGTGCACTGCCGGGTGGGGGTGAGTCGGTCGGCCACGGTTGTGATTGCGGAGGTGATGCGCCGGTTGGGGGTTTCGCTTCCGGATGCGTATTTGTATGTGAGGGTGCGGAGGTTAAACATCATCATTCAGCCGAATTTAAGGTTTATGTACGAGTTGTTCAAGTGGGATGAGCAGCAGAAGAAAGGTGGGATGTTGAGGGATATTGATTGGTTTATGATGTGCCGGGAGATAATGAAGTTGAACAACCCGTACATCAGGTAGAGTACCGTCGAGCGAGCGGACAATCAGGACGAGCGAAGCGATACGAGAACAGATAAGGCAGAAATGAGAAGTGGAACAGATAAGGGCAGATGTAACTTGAGATGGAACAGATGGTAGCATAAGTGCACGTTATCAAAGAGACGGAACAGATAATCGAACGTGCAAAGTAAACGTGAGCAGAGGTATGGCCATCGTATGATAAGCGAACGTGAGCAGAGGTATGGCCAACTTATGATGAGCGAACGTGACCAGGGGTATGGTCAATGTATGATAAGCGAGAGCGAAACTAGATACACCAATGCGAACAAGACCGAAGAGTCCACAAGCACTAAGAATGTGAGTTTCAGAAACGAATTAGCGAACTTATCGAGCAATGACGAACCAAAAGAATGAACAAATACATAATCTGTGAACAAATACAGTTATAATTGCGAACGAGCAACTAGACATAGAGATGATCAATAGTACATAAACAATGAGATAACCAGTAAGTTAGTGAGATAATCAGTATGTCGATAGTGAGATATTCGGTAGGTGAATTTGAGAACAATAGTGACGAAAATACGATACTGTATCTTACCAATGTTGGTAGGAATATACGACACTGTATCTTACCAATGGAATATAGGAAGAACAGTGTAGTGGATGAAGGGGTTTAGTTTGGAATGTACACAAGAAGCTACTCTTGAACTCACTCATTCCTTGATCGTTTGCTCACTCACGTTCGTTCGTATTGGGTAGGAGCTTAGAAGAAAATATTGAAGGGTGTAGTTTGGAAATACGCAACACATCCAAGACACTGATAGAGATTGTGAGGATGAATTACACTTTGACACTCTAAGTTTAATAGTTTGAGAGTCTAAGGTTCATATGAGTTGGAGACTCAGTATTCTAAGTGTTTTGTCCCAGCAAATGCTAAACTCTTCACTTGCTGGGTCGATTGGCTTCTAATTTGTTGAAATTTTATCTCCCTGGAACTTACTAGAAGATTTTATTTTAGTCGACATTAGTCATAATATTCCCACATTCTATCATACCTTATCACTCAAAGTGGGATCTTTGTGACTTACTTCGTACTTGCCGTTCTTTACGGACTTTTACAGTGGCCACATGTAGCTACTGCATGATTGACTCATGTCAACTCGTTCAAGTCAACTCGTTTACTCTCACTCACTCGTGTTCAGGTCACTTCGCATGTTCATTCGTGTGAGGTGAAGGTGAAAACGTTCATTTGTTCGTTAACGTAAAACAACAACGGTCGTTCACCTAGTTCTTTTCGCTTGTCTTTTTGTTCTTTTCTTTAAAAATTTTCATGACCAACCCCATACTAGACGACCCATCAATCGTCCAAATAGACAACCCAGGGCTGTCGCAGTACTTCTCCGCACCCTCCGACGCCAAACCCAGCAATGTGCTCTCCAAACTCCTAGATTCCGCGATGGCAAAGGCCGCCAAAGAGACGTCGCCCGAGCTCGAGCCCATATCGCGGTCCACGTCCAATCGCATCCCCCAGCCGTCCCACGAGAAGACGCGCTACACAATCGACTACCTCCTCCTGTTGCGCTCGTCGCCAGACGTCAGGGACATGAAGAACTCGCCCCGGCTCCCCGACAAGCTGTTCTGGCGCCACAACGCACGCAACGCAAAGCCAGCCAACGAGTACCGCGATCCAAAGCACAAGAAGGGCAGAAAGCAGTTCGCAGGCAACCAGTATCCCATGAACGAGCCCTGGGAGCGCAAGAGGGACTTGGACTCGCTCTCCGCAGACAAAATTTCGCAGTTGCTCGGAGAAAACACCGAGGAAGGCGACCCCGAGTGGGACTCTGCGGAAGTGGCAGGTGGAAGCGACGTGATGAACATGGGGCAGACGGTGGAGGACTTTGAGAAGTGGAAGCTGCTGATGCGCCAGCAAGAGCGCAAGCGCACGGGAGAGGTGGAGCCCGAACACTCGAATGAAGTGACAGAACACGCGGGAAATGCGGTCGACGACTTCTTTTCGTTTGCAAAGTCGGAGGTGGAGGAGAGGAGAGAGAGCAGAGATATAGAGGGCAAGAGTTCGAGGTTTTCGTCGTTTTTCGGGGAGAAGAAGAGTCAAAATCAGAGTCAAAATTCGAATACTCAGACCACTCAGAAAAGTGAAAGCCAGAACAATCAGGGCCAGACCAATCAGAGTCAGATATCCAATCCCCACCTACACTCGAATCCTCAATCGCGCCAGAACTCGAATCCTGTGTATCCACCAGGGTTTCCGATCCCAAGATCAGCACCAGGTACACCCGGGCAAGTGCAGGCTCCAGTTCAGCAAGCGCCTACTAGGCCACAGTCAAGTCAAAGGTCTAGTCAGCTGTCAGTGAAGCAGCCGACTCAGTATCCAATGCAACAGGGACAGGGACAGGGACAGGGACAGGGACAGGGACAACAAGGGCAACAAGGACAGGGACAACAGAGACAACAAGGACAACAAGGACAACAAGGGCAACAACACGGTCAACCTGGTCCTGGTCAACCTGGTCCTGGACAGCCTGGTCCACCTGGTCCTGGACAACCCGGCCTCCAGTATCTCCACCCCCAGCAAATCCAGCAGATGCAACAACACCAGATGTTTATGCACCAACAAATGCTCCAGCGTGAGGGCAAAGAACCCACACAGAATGATAACTTTTTCATGTCGTTGATGAGCAAGAAGGAGGACATGCCTCATGTGCCACCGCATATGCAGGGACCACCTGGCGTTCCACCGCCATGGATGCAAATGCAAATGTATCAGCAGCAACAGCAGCAGCAGCAGCAGCAGCAGCAGCAGCAACAACAACAACAGCAACAGCAAGGTTCACAAAGAACTGGGATGCCGAGAAGACAGGGACAGGCAGGTCCTGGTCAGCAGCCACAACCAGTTTCGGGTCAATATAGACAAGGGCAAGGATATCCACAGGGACATCCACAGGGACAACCACAGGGACAACCACAGGGACAACCACAACAAGGTCCACAAGGTCAAATTCCACAGGGTCCACAAGGTCCACCACAAGTTCCAAGTCAAATCCCAGGCCAAGGTCCACAGGGCAGAACCCAACCAGGACAAGCAGGACCACCAGGACAGACAAACATGCCACCAGGACAGTTACCACCGGGAATGTTTCCAAATGGATACATGCCTCAGCATATGCAACCACCGCCGGGGTTCAATGGGCAGTACCCGCAGTTTATGGGGTATCCACCGGGGATGATGCCGCCGAAGCAGCAGTGAGTGAACGAAGCGAAGGTGAACGAGTATGGTTCAAATCGAGTGAGGCTGAGTGAAGCGACGGTGAACAGGTAAGAATTCAGAAATTCAGGACGGATATTGATTGTTGTGATTATGAGGAATAATACTGAATTAGTGGAGTTGAATAATGTGGAGGGAATGAAGGAATGAATATTGTGAGCGAGTGGATATGTTGTGGAGAAGTGAACATGATTGTGAATGAATGTTAATGTGTTGTGGAGAATGAACATGATTGTGAATGAATGTTAATATGTTGTGGAGAAGTGTACATGGTTGTGAGTGAATATTAATGTGTTGTGGTGAACATGGTTGTGAGTGAATATTAATGTGTTCTGGTGAACGTGGTTGTGAGTGAATATTAATGTGCTGTGGTGAACGTGGTTGTGAGTGAATAGTAATGTGTTGTGGTTAACGTGGTTGTGAGCGAGTGAATAGTACGTGTATTGAGGTACTAAATGGAACGGAATATTGCTCAATATGAATGGTGCAATTGTCGCGTATTGCTTATCAGGCTCAATTACGTCGTGTTAGACGTCCCAGTATGTAGGGATAGCAGAAGTTCGCCTGTTGCATTTAGACGGCTTGTAATGAATAGCATATTGAGAGGTGTAGGAGGTTGGGTGAACTAAGTGTACAAAGTTCTTATCATTTACCTCGATTACTAGACAGAACGAATGAACATGAAGTGAATGTGGGTGAGTTTGTAACATGACTACACTAATGAACATTCACAAAGTGAATGTGAGTGAGCTTGTACATGACTACACCAATTAGCATTCACAAAGTGAATGTGGGTAACATGACTACACTTATAAAAATTCATGACTGTTTGTGCATCGCTGAGGAAAACACTGTGATTGTCTGGGAAGAAGTGGAGCTACTACGGAAATTGAAGGTTCGGCAGTACATCTAAAGTTTGGACATCTGTAGTATTGCTAAGCGCGATCATGTCATTCACGTTTTGTCGACTCATCGGTGCAAATATGAACCAAATAAAATCGTAAGCACGCATTGAATGGTCGTCTTGAAGGAAAGTTGAGTCACAGTTAACTCTTGATCATATTCAACAAAGTAGTCAATAAGCATGCCTTTGTTAATTTGTTCAGCTCAAAGCACGCTTTGAGAAGAGATATAATGTCGTGCTTTGAGAATGTCAGATCATGTCGTGCTTGAGAATTTCAGATCAAGCCGTGCTTTGAGATTTCCAGACACACGTCTTTGTTATTTAGGTTATCGTCACTTGATATTTAGGCAGTTCAAATCTTGAAGCCACAGACTTTCAAATCACTCAAGCAATCTTGAAGTCACTTTTAGATGTTCAAATATCACTCTGAAGCAATCTCAAACTACCCTTTGATATTGTTAGAGACTTAAATACCACTCATGCAATCTCAGAACTACCCTTTCTCCTGAGAGCTTATACGATTTCCACCAAACTCAAACACAAATTCAACAACTGCACATGCTCGTCACTCCCACTATTCAACCTCTTATCCGTCTCAAAACACACTCTCGCGATCTCGTTCTTCAGCGCTGTGTCAATCCCGTCGTCCAACACTAAACTCTCGTGCAACTGGTCCAACACCTGCTGCGCACTGTACCCCCCCAACACCATCTCGTCCACAAACTCCACCACCTTCCTCTGGTCGTTCATGCGCAACGTCGCCACCAACTGCGCAATCAACCCCACGTCGATCACACCAGCGATCTCGTATATCGACGCGACCGTGATCCCCCCGCTGTTTGTCAACGTGCTCAATTTGCTTGCCAGCTGGAGATATGTGATGGCCTTTCTGAGGTCCCCCCCAGACACATTCAACACCAGCTCGAGCACAGGCTCGTCCGCAAGCGTAATACGCTCGCTCTCCGCAATGAAACGCAACCGCAGCAACGCGTTGTCGTTGTTCAACGGCTTGAAGCGGAACTTGGAGCATCTCAGCGCAAGCGGATCGATGATTCTTGTAATGTAGTTGCAGATGAGGCAGAATCGCGTCACACCCGAGTAGTTTTCCATGGTTCTTCTCAACGCGGACTGCGCGTCGTTAGTCATCGAGTCTGCCTCGTCGAGAATGATGATTTTGTACGGTGGGCACGGGTAGTTCTGGAGATCTTCGGCCGTAGGGTTCGACACCGTCAAACGCGCAAAGTTCTTAATCTTCTGCCTCACAATGGAGATTCCACGTTCGTCCGACGCGTTGAGCTCGAGGACGCGTGTCTTGTATAGGCGTGGGCCGTACAATTGCTTTGCGAGCGCGAGGACCGTGGATGTCTTCCCGGTGCCTGGGGGGCCGTAGAAGAGCATGTGCGGGAGGTTGGCGGACTCGATGGATCTCTGGAGGACATTGGTGGCGTGGTCCTGGGAGGCCACCTCGTCGAGGGACTTCGGGCGGTATTTCTCCACCCAGGGCGTGTGTTCGAGCTTCTCTTGGTCGTAGGAGGACATACGCGTATTAAAAAGTGAAGAAAATAAAGAAAAGAGATATTGAAGGTAGAGATTAGATATAAAAGTGATGCCAAAACGAGAGACATCGTTGAAAGGCAAGATGGTACTTAGGAAGCCCTCAACGGTTGACGGTCAAGTGGTGAAGAGGACTGTAAAGGGGGAGATGGCGAGAGAATAAATGAGTTTCCCACAATCATACACTTGCAGCTTAATAGAGAGCAGGCTAATTAACGAAAGGTTCCTCTTTGGCAGCCATCGATTGGTTTGTGTTTACCGTGTCGCGTATACCGTTGACATCTCTTGGTGTATTTCTTCAAAATCGACCGGACATCGTCCTACAATCGGTTGACAACCTGCGGCGGATTCGTTGATTCAAACGACGCAGTCGTCATTTTGGGATGAAATGCA
Organism: [Candida] loeiensis; assembly: GCA_030563775.1. NCBI lineage: Eukaryota > Fungi > Ascomycota > Pichiomycetes > Serinales > Debaryomycetaceae > Kodamaea > [Candida] loeiensis. Next base: position 590,859 of record JAJMKD010000005.1, read on the forward strand.
GACGCTCTCCACAGTTTCCACACGCTATGGCTAATCTCTCAAAGCCGTGCTACTTGACGGCATCTAGCTTCTGTGTATGACACTTTCGTCAAATGAATGAACTACGGTTGCAAAATTTTATATGCAGAAGCACCTATTAAGTAATGAGATCAAACTACACCTTTCAAAGACTCCCTGATCCTCAAATGAATGCGAAAATAATGGTTTTGACTACTTCGGTCGCCTTGAAGCTATCTCAATCTCAGATGGAATAAAAGCACATTTTTGATTACTTCCAGCTATTCAATCTCAGATGTCATGAAATAAAACCCTACAAGTACCGGCCGTCCTTCTTGAAAATATGCCTCCAACCATCAGTTGAATCTTAAGTTCCAGTTCCACGACCTACGGTGGCTTTTATAGCCACTACTCTTGACACCTTGGTTGTTCCAAGTCACTAAATTGCGGTGTCTTGAGACTTCTTAAACTTTCCTACACTCGCCTATTATTCCTTATTATTGCAAGTATGTATGCCACTGTGTGCAAAATTATTATTCTTCATCGCCTATTAGCAATCTCATATCCTAAATTTCTCGACTAGTTCATGTTGCTCTTCAAATCGTGGTGACGCGCAACCAGTGAGCTGTAAGTACTCTAAGAGTTAGTTAATCTTTTCTCATGCTCAGTAAACTGAGAGAAGGTAATATTCTCATGCTCAGTAAACTGAGAGTAGGTAATATGCTCATGCTCAGTAAACTGAGAGTAGGTAATATGCTCATGCTCAGTAAACTAAAAGTAGGTAAACATCATTCGCATGCTCAGTAAACTGAGGTTAGCATCATTCTCATGCTGAGTAAATTGAAGAGTAGGTTAATCTTCTCTCATTTTCAGATGCAGACTGAGGAGTAGGTAATATATTCTAATGCTCAGTCGTTCATACATTTTCGTGTTCGGTTATTCAGGTCCTCACTTTCAAGCTCAATGGGAGATTTGTTTCATTTTCAGGTTCAGTTGTATACTCCCTCACGCCACTTCGTTCGCGCTCAGCCGCTGTTACTCCTCCCTCCGTTCACTTCGTTCACGTTCGGTCGACGTTCGGTCCTTCGTTCATATCCGTCGTGCTTATTGAATACCAACCACCGACAACTCCAACGTCCACACCCTCCTGATATGAACCTTCACCACCATCTTCTCTCCCACGTCAATCTCCACCTCCTGGCTGCTCCACCAACACTTCCGCGCCGGTTTCCTCCAGAAGAGCAACAACTTCAGCGGGTTCGTGTTGTCCGCCTTGCGCAGCTTCGAAAGAGACCGCGACGCAGCACGTGCAGAGCTCGCCAAGTTGGCCAAACGCTGTCTCAGTCTCAGACGCCCCGTAGACGACGCATTCGACGCCACAGGCGCAAGCAGCGGCGAGTCTGGCGGTGTATTCACCGCACTCGACACATTGCTCTCCTGGTGTGTCTTCAAACGCACCAACAGCAACAGCGATATCACGCACTTCGACGGCTCCAACAGACGGTTGCCCCACGTGCCTCGTGGATCGAATCCAGACGTACACAACATGTCAAATAAGTGCTGTTCGGCAGATCCCAAGGTTTGGTGCACCTGGGGCGAAAGTTCAGGCTTGAACCCCAACCCGCTGAAAATCAGCTTGTTCCGCGTCAATTCGTGTGCCACCTCGAGCTTGATATGCTTGATCTTGTCGGCTGGTAATCCTGGTGTGGGTGGTATCACATAATAATCCAAGTCCTCGCGCAACACAATGATTGCAGGCTTGTTCTGGAGAACGTTTTCTTGTTTTCCGCTGTCTACGGGCGCCAATGCAGGCATCTCAGCCAAGTCCTGCTGTGCAGAACTGAAGACATCGATGATGTACTGGAAACACGCGCGGTCGAAATTCACCAGCACAATGTCCTCCTCGGTCAAGTTGGTGATGACACGACCGTTCATATCGAGGAAGACACCGTTTGGGAAGAGGCAGAGGAGTATGCTTTCGGGGAGCAGCATGAGTTCATCGCGCGTAATCACAAATTCCGACCCTCTTACGTTGAGGTGGATGCGGGAGTTGTAGTCGACATTCTCGTTGTAGCTTGCTGGTGTTGGAGTGTAGGACTCATCGACCTGTGTGATGATGTTGTTCATGTGAAGTATAATAGTTTGTTTTGAGTTGGGCAGTGCTTTATCGACAGTTTAAGGTACTTTTTGGACAGTGCTTTATGGACAGAGCTCTGAGGTGCTTTTTGGACAGTGCTCTATGAACAGCGCCTTTGTATTGACGCTTTTGTTTTATTATTGCTTCTTCAGTTGTTCTGTGTCAGTCGTTGTCAGCCTATATAGCGTCGTTGAATATCAATCGTGGTAGTGCTATAAGTCGTAGTCGTTATTAGTGGTGTTTATCCTTAATTATCTACTCGTTGACGTTTTCTTTTCTGCGACATCCAGCAATGTCGCGATAACAAATGACTTGTCAAGAGGTAAGCCAAAAAGAGTCTGCGTTTGACGACGATATTTGGGGCGATGGCGACGTGGCGGCCCACGCGGACGTGGTGCGCAGCCACGAGAAACAGGGGTACCTCGACGGACTCACCAGCGCCCAGAACGAGGGCCTTCAGAACGGCTTTGATGCCGCGTACCTGGACGGGGCCGAGTTGGGAATCAGGGTGGGCAGGGTGTTGAGTGCGTGTGTGGGGGATGCAGAGTTGTTGGTAAAGGCAAAGGAGGAGTTGAATATACGGAGAGTTTTGCAGAAGGAGCATTTTGGGGAGGATTTGGTGGTTGGGAGGCATGAGTTGGTGGAGAGCTGGGAGACACGCACGGGGACAAAGAAGAGCACTGACGTGACAGAAGTGAACGGAAAGAGTTGTGCTGACTTGAGTGACGATAACTGAACGTGACGAACATTGCACTACAGAAAACATTGAACATGACAAGGAAAGCTTTAAACGACAGAAAAGCTCAAACGGGAAAGCTCAAACTTGAAAAGCTCAAACGGGAAAGCTCAAACTTGAAAAGCTCAAACGGAAAAGCTCAAACTTGAAAAGCTCAAACGGAAAAGCTCACACTACGGAAAAGCTCAAACGACTTAATAGATGTAAATATGATTGATATGGTGGGTTAATGAAATACTAAAGTATAGATTCAGCTCTGTTATTGGCTCTAGTAATCTGGTGTCAGATTTACAGGTCTCAAATTTACACTTTTTGCACCCAAAGAAGGGGTAGAGCGAGCCTTTAATCAAAGAGACTTTGAGCGAGTGGAAAACCATAACGAGCTTGCTACCGCTGAGCTTAATTAATCTTAATATGAGTTTTCTCCTCACTTTTCACTTATGACCGAAGTGCCACTTCTCATCCCTTCCATCATATTCGTCCCGTAGATACAAGCAGTTTATGTTACTTGACTACTCAGTTGTCTTCATGCAATATCCCTTAAAAAAAAGTCTTAAGATAAGTCTCAGCCGATTCCACTGATGCTTGGGAGAGAAGTAAGGGAGAAGAAAACCGGCTGGAGTGGCAACAGCATTTATTTTTCGTACAAAAGCTGCACACCGTATTTCATGAATGACGTTTCCGCTAATCTTCTTGCTAAACTCGACTCTTCATAAGAGCTGAAATGTTATCACCGCTCCACTTGACGCTTCAATTGAATTCTGAAATGTAATCACTGCTCCACTCTTCACATAGGCCGTACTCGTTACTTTATTCATTCGACTACATACAATCTCTCTTCAATACATCCACGTTCAATTATTTCTTATGACTATCTTATTAACTACTCTACACCATGCATTTTCTTGCCCACCTTGATCAAGTTATCGGAGTGTACTCGACACAGCTCGTTCACTTTGCAAACGTTCATTCGAATATTCATTTGTAAGCACTCGTACTCACTCCGTTCACTTCGTTCAGGTCGAATATTCATTTTCTGCTCACATTCACTTCGTTCATGTTCATTGATATCCACTCTCTCCGCTCCGTTCACGTTCGGTCGTCGGTTGTCGGTCGTCGTGGTTATCTTTCCACAGGCATATCTGTCGCTATTCTCCCATTCAAATCCTCCTGCAACCCGTGAAGCTTCCCCTGGAATCTCGTCCTCCCCTTCGACCACTCCACCCACATCTCCCCCACCAAGTACTGCGTCTCCTGGAACATCAAAAACTCCTCCAAACAGGTCTGCTTGATCAACCAGTCGTTGTTCAACTGGCGGAATATCTCCTGCTTGTCGTTGAAGATCACTTGTCTCCACTTGGCCAACTCATTCGCCTTCGCGTCCGGCTCCTCGCTCAACTTGTTCAAACGCGCCTGGTTCTCGCTTATCTTCCGCTCCAACGCATCGATGCTGTTAACGGAAAGTCTCTTTGTCCGCTCAAAGAGCTCCTGAAGCAGATAGAGATAGTCCAAGTAGTTCTTGAGCTTCTCTAACACAGACGTATTCACCTCGTAGCTCTCGTCGATAATCAACTGGCTTGATTTGCTGTAGAACTCTGAAACTTGCCCCAAAGATGTATTAAGCGAGTTCACGTCGTCTCTGTTGTTGTCGCCCAAAATTGTGGCTGATGTCGGGTATAAGCTTACATCGAGCTCGCGGAAAGACCCCAACACCTCCTCGAATTTCGTGTTGTCGTAGCGGATCTGCTGCTGTCTTTTTTCGTACCTTTCCACCAACAACACGATCTTGGTCCACGTTTCGATGAGCTTAATGATGGATTCGTCGGCTTTGGCCCAACTTACCAAGAACTCCTTGCCAATCGTGGGCCAGATCTGGTTGATGAACTCAGATTGAATTTTTATGCCCTTGAACTCGATGGAGTAGTCGATCTTGGCCTGTTTTTTCCACGTCGAGATGTCGGTCGGCACGCTCAAAAACGTGATTACTACGGGCTCTTCGCGCAACGCGGGGTGCTTGATGAGCTGGTTAAGGAACCGAAACAACCCGCGCCGGCGTCTTTGTAAAAACTGCGAATCGGGAGAAGGTCCTACTATAGAAATTAGTATTGTGCAAGGGTGGGTGACGAGTGAACATGCGCGAACGAATGTGAGTGGAGAAGTGAGCACGAAAGAAGCAAATTATACTCGCAGAGAACTGAGGAATCTGAACAATCATGAACATGAAGACATGAACAGTTCATGAAACATGACGGCAAGAAAACATTGATGAACACATGAAAACATCAAAAATGACAACATGTTCATTCTCATTTCCATAATAACTCATGAACATCATGTACATTGTTCATATCTGTTATCATGAATCAAGAGAACAAATTTAGTCATTTTCTCGCTCAAATTCAGTCTTTCTCTCTCATTCATTCCTCTCTCTCTCAAATTCAGTCTTCTCTCTCAAATTCATTCCTCTCTCTACTCCCTCGCGTTCGCACTGTTCACGTTCGTCAACCATTATCTGTACTCACCAGAAAACTTCTTCGGGGGCAACCCCGGTATAACCCTAAACGGGTACTTCTGCAATAAATACTCAAGAAGCCACACAAAATCCGAGTATCTTCTCGTCACCTTTTTTGTTCCGCCATGCGAATTCATTCCGAGTTTGAGATCGTGTGTGATGAAGTAATTTATATGCTTGAACAACAAGCCCTCTTTTTCGGGCACCTCTTTGATCTTGATGGTGTCCATGCTGTTCACCAATGGCTTGAACCGGTCCCTAGTCTCATTGATGTACTTTGTGATCTCTCGGTGGTCTCCGGGCGGTGCAGCAGCCTTTTTTGGCCAGTTGTCCGCAGGCTTTTTCCAGTTGTCCTGATCTGCAGGCTTTTTCCAACCGTCTTGTTCTTCGGGCTTTTTCCAATCATCCTGTTTGTCGCCTTTCCATTCCTGTTTATCCTGTTTATCTTGTTTTTGTTCACTTTTTTGCTCCCACGAATCCTCCTTCAATTGTTCTGTGAGCGGATCGGACTTCGGTCTGAACTTCGCCACCAAACCTTCTGGCAACTCTGGTAAGTTGTTCTTTCTGAACTGCAACGATACGTAGTCGCCAGAACCCGGTGTGTCGATCTCTAGCGCAATCAATCCCACGACCTGGGTGAAGTTGTGCTCGAGAGATGCGGGGAGGAGGTTGTGGTCGTAGCACAAGTCCAAGACCTTGGTCTTTTGGAAGCGTGTGATGTAGTCGTCTTCGACAAGTTTATCGAGCAACAATGCCTCCAAGTCCGATCCTGTCTTCAAGGTAGTGGCAATGAGGCCGAACAACTCGGTGTACGACGGGGGCGGAGTGATATCGGACTCGTTTTGGCCGAGTAGCTGCGAGGACGACAAGAACGTCGATGTGTTGCCAAAGTTCTGCGATTCGCTGGACCAGCCGTTCTCCCACGGGTCGTCGGATCCAAAGAGGTTGCTGTTCATGATAAGGAGTAAAAAAGATATGAGAAGATTTTGAAAACAAAGAGCGAAGCGATCAAAGCGAATTCTATGGGAGTGAATAGGACGACTTAGATGCAATATGAACAAGATAGGAATAGGGGAACAAGTAGAAGTCAGGGTACGTTCAGCTCTTCAATTATGAAGTCCTTACATTGAGGTTGAATTTGAGAGGCAATTGAAATCAAGCTATAGTGGAAGAACTGGAGTCTTCATGTTGATAGTCTTCAAATCAGAATGAGGAAGTTTGGTCTCCAAATCAGAATGAGACATTTAGTCTTCAAATCACAAAATTTGAGGTCGTCAAGTAATTCATGCGGAAAGCGTACACTGATCATGTTTGCCTGCAAAAGTGAACTCTCAAGTATACCAATTCATGCCTACAAAGATTCAATAGATCGGAATCACCTACGTCTTTTTCCTTTCATCAATAAGCTATTTTCTTACATATACTGCTCAATCGTCCTTCGTCCCTGGTCATAATCAACTCTATCCATTTCAGTCTACACTATTCCCACTCTCCAAATCTATTCGATTAGTCCAATTCTTTCATTAGTACCACAGTTCACGGTCACACTTACCTAGTATGTTCCCCGTTCCTTCACATCGTTCAACTGAGTTGCGTTCATGTTCACGCAGTTCAAGTCATATAGTTCAAGTTCACATTAATCAACATCACATTGTGTTCATTGAGTTCCAGTTCACATTGCATTCACATTGCGTTCACATTGCACTTTATCGCATCACTTAAATTGTCTCGGCCCATTCAGGCGCAGTCGCTCACAGTTCACATTCGCTTCGCTCATATTCACATCAGGTTCAATATCGCTACTTATACTTCTCCAGTAGCTTCTTTGCCTCCTCCTTGATATCCTCCTGATCGCTCTCCGTCAACTCTCTCAAAATATCAATGCAAACTCCCCGCACCGGCGGCCTGTACATGATCAAGAACTGCAACGACAAAAACCCAATCTTCGACCTTATCGGGTCCAACACCAACGACTTGATGCGCCCCACCAAGTCGGCGTTCAAATATGGCAAGTCGCTGAGGAGACGAATAAAGATCTTTCTATCGTTGGGCTCCAAAAACGGAATCATCGCGTCCAACACCTTACCCGCCCATTTGTTGTAGATCGGGGTAGAAATCAAAGATACTCTTTTGGAAGGTTCTTCCTCTTCATCTTCACGTTTTCTTTTGAGAGAGGAAATATTCGAAGGGTTGTCGTCTTCCTTCTTAACAACTTCCATTTCCTTGTCCGATCCCTCCTCCTTGTTTTCAATTTCCATTTCTTCCTTCTCTGTTCCCTCCTCCTTCTTTATTCCCTCTTCGTTCTTTTCTGTCTCCTCCTTTATTCCCTCGACGTTTTTATCTATGGCCATTCCCTTCTCTATTCCCTCTTCGTTCTTTATCTCCATTCCCTCCTCTATTCCCTCTTCGTTCTTTATTTCCATTCCCCCCTCTATCCCCGCCTCGCTAAAAACCCTCTCCGAGTACCACTCCTCATTCAACCACTCTATTATCATATCTATCCTTGCGTGAATATTATCCAAGAAATAGTCAAATATCGCACTCCGGATCATGTCACTCATCACGTTGTCCGCCTTCGCATCTTCACTGCCGTCCTCCGCACTCCTCATCCCCCTCGTCGCCAACCGCGTCAACAAAATCACCCAGCTGTCCTTTTTCCATGCACTGATCGCTACCTTTGCCAACGCGTGCTCGTCCTTCTCCTCCCCTTTGTCACCCACCGACGCCAACTTGAAAAAGTTCTTTATTATAATCGCAATGTGATCCTTCTTTTCCTGGAACGAAAGCGCCTTAGGTGGCGGAAGCGTGTACACAGTCTCCGGGTTGTACGCCTTCCCGTCGTCTTCCTCGTCTTCCTCCTCCTTTTCCTCCTTCACCTCAGGCTCCTCGCTCGTGGCACTCACCACACTGGTGTACCTCTCGCTCACAATCTCAAGCGCCTTCGACAACTTCGACACCGGGGCACGCTGCAACGCAGCCACCACCATCGACGCCAATATATGCTGCGGCACAGTCGTGAGGTCAAAGCTGTTCAACTCGTTGTTCACGTCGTTCAACGTGTACAAGCTCTGGTACGTCGTATCGTCCAATGTCCGCGAGCTGTTGAGGAAACCATCAAACTTCCGCTTTTGGATTGTAGCATCCTCAATCGCAAATATGTTCTTCTTGCGGATGTCGGCACCGCGCTCCACCAACAGCGCCGCTTTCTTCACCAAGGCTCCCTGGTAGCTCACTGGGAGCAAGCTGTTCTTCTGTAAATGCTGGATAAACACCTTGAGTATCCTGTCCACGTACTTCTTCGCAAGCTTGAACTGCTCCACCGACTGGTAGTTCAGTTGGTACTTCTTGTTCGTATCGTAGTCCTGGATCACATTCAACACACGCGCCACGTACTGCGGCTTCCGCTTAGTCACAATTATGAGGTGGTTGAGCGTCGCTGTAATTAACGGCGCTACCAAAATGTCACTTTGGAAGGGTTTGAGGAGCATGTCGAGCAAACTCAGTGCCTCGTACTCCATGTTGGTGTATTTGATGAGGGAGTGGTCTGGGGCGACGTTTGACAAGCTAAAGGAGGGTGCGCCGCCGTTTATCGCGGTGGATTTGGACTGGTAGTCGATGACAATCATGATGAACTTGACGAGCTCGACCTTGCACACGATGTTGCGCAATTCGTCGTGTTCCTCGTTGTCCGACGGTGGGAGCGGGAACGTCAGCGCGAACTTGTTGACGAGCGAGTTCTTGAGCTCGGCCAACTTGCTCC